>JAKGUB010000345.1:10547500-11147500 GCA_026261675.1 Hippocampus mohnikei
AACCTTTAACTTGCGCAGCGACAGAAGCTTGAAAACTGCTTTTTTTAAAAGGCCAATTCGGTGCGTAACGTGGACAGAATGAAATGGTTTTTTTTGCCCCCTTCGCGCGGGACCCCCCCAAAAAGCGGACGTAGTGACTGTTTTTAAAAATTCTTAATTTCACTCTCGGAAATATTTCGCGCATTTTCCGTCGTCGTCCGAGCGAATTTGTGAAACGGAATTGGCGAAGAGCCCCAAAGCGAAGATGTCGAAGATGTCGCGGCCCTCCGAGCGAGTCGTTTCTTGCATGCGCGCGCGTCGGAGTGCACCCACTGACTTTTTTCTTGCGTGCGGCAGGCAGCCAGGTGTGCCGGCCGTCGCTGCTGCACGGCTCGCTGCCGTGGCTGGAGGCGGCGGGCGGCAAAGGCATCGGCGCGCACCACGGCGGCTCCCCGTGGAACCTGAGCCCGTTCCCCAAGAACCCGCTGCACCACCACCACCACCACCACCACCACCACGGCTCCCCGGCCGGCCTGTCCGTCTACCCGCCGGCCTCGTCGTCGTCGTCGACGTCGTCGTCGTCGTCGTCGTCCTCCTCGTCGCTGTCCGGCGGCCACTCCAGCCCGCACTTGTTCTCCTTCCCGCCCACCCCGCCCAAGGACGTGTCCCCGGACCCGGGCATGTCCACGCCGGGCTCCGGCGGGGGTGGCGGCCCGCGCCCCGAGGACAAAGAGTGCGTCAAATACCAGGTGACGCTGGCCGACAGCATGAAAATGGAGACGGCGCACGGGCGCGGGGTGCAGGCGGCGGCGGCGGCGGCGGCGGCCGCGGCGGCGGCGGCTGCGGCGGCGGCGGCGCTGGGGCCCGGCCCCCCCGGCGCCTCGGCGGCGGCGGCCCACCACCCCATCGCCACTTACCCACCCTATGTCCCCGATTACGGGCCAGGCCTCTTCCCACCAAGTAGCCTGATAGGTGGGTCCCCTTCTACTTATGGTTCCAAAACAAGACCAAAAACAAGGTCGTGTTCAGGTAGGCTTCACATTCCCTCGCTTCTCACTCTTGCCGCATCTCACACACACACACACACACACACGCACATACACACACTCCATTTTGCAAAACCCGACAACTGCACGTGGCGCATTCGTTTGCTTGCAAACAGACAATACGAGCAACGCACCAGAATCGCGTCACCACATAAGCAGAAAGGCGTTGCATTAATTTTATTTTGGTAATGAGATTAGAATCTGGCGGATTAGTCGATGCATATCATCGGGATTATTATTAATGGGGGATCATGTGCATTTAAAGATGTCATCCTTTTCCTCGTCATAACGCGTTTTTGTTCCAATCCAAAAAAGGGGGGGGGGGGTGCTTTTCGCTTCACGCGCAATCTCACAAGGCGGCAATATTCGCCTCACATTTTCGAAGATATCCCGTTCAACAAATATTTTACTTCGCCAAATAGTTGTCCGTGCGCGTCGATTTTTCATTCTTTTTTTTTTACATACGCGATGTGTAGTGCACAAGTCACGATGCTTTCAATGGAACTGCCGCATGTCCCCTTTTGCCTCTTTGACTTCAAATATGCCTTTTTTGGGGGGCGCGTGCGCGGACTTCAACTGACCTATGGCGTGTGTTTGTGTTTTTTTTTTGTGTTTGTATTTTTATTTTTTGCTTTTTTTTGTGTGTGCGTGCGTGCGCGTCCCACCCCGACGCACGCAGAGGGCCGGGAGTGCGTCAACTGCGGCGCCACGTCGACCCCGCTGTGGCGGCGGGACGGTACGGGCCACTATCTGTGTAACGCCTGCGGCCTGTACCACAAGATGAACGGCCAGAACAGGCCCCTCATCAAGCCCAAGCGGCGGCTGGTACGTGCACGCGCCTCGCTGGCCACTCTTGTTGACATGTGCGTCTCTCTCTCTCTCTCTCTGTCTTTTTCTCGCTCTCTTTCTCCATATCTCTCTTTCTCCATCTCTCTCCCTCTCTCTCTCTCTCTCTCTCTCTCTCTCTCTCTCTCTCTGTGTTTCCCTCTCCAGGAAGAAGTAGGCCTATTAGCTGCAGGAAATTGACTCGACAAGTGCAGGTCTCTGCTTTCAGATCCTAAAAACAAAACAAAACAAACAAACAAAAAGCTGCGCCGTGTACTTTTATCGTTTTGATGTAGCCTTGCGTTTAAATCGAATTTTTGACATTAGGGGTGTCCACATTTCTGTAGGGGGATGGAAGGATGCGCCTTGGCGGCAAGCATTCAACCAAGCAAAATCAGAAACAAACAAACAAAACCATAAGCATAAGCAGCGCTATGTCAATGAATTCAAGGAGCAGATGAATACAAGGGGTGCAGGTAAAAAAAAATGGTGCTCAAATTTCAAGAGTGTCAAGCGCCTCGAAATTCAAGTCTTGCCGATCCATCGTTGTCATTTTTGTAATGATTGGACAGGGCGAGTTTTGTAAACTGACAAGCCCCTTCTTGAAAAATGACGTCACTTTACCGTTTTCTAGCATAAGTGCATTCAAAGGGCTTTGCGGTGGATAAGAAATATGCACGATGAATAGAAAACATCGCAGCTTTGTGTTCAAGGCCTCATTTTGGGTGGGCTGCAGCCCTTGAACCCAACTAGATCCGCTCCCGCATTGAACATTCTTGTCATCTTACAGCGGACAACAAAAGAAACATTCTGCTCATCTTTTCCAGTCGTTTCTCAGCATGTCTCGAAACGCTCGTTTCAAAACCTTTTTTTTAACCTCGATTTGAGATTCATACCCTCCCCGATGTTTTGGTTTTAAATTTTAAATTGATTTTTACTCCAAGCCGCGAGTCGCAAACATTTGATATTGGGGTGCAGCTGGCCCCGAGCTGTTGTTTGGACACCCCTGATTTGAGCCCCCCCCACCCCTTTTTTTTTACACACTCTTTCAAATATATATATATATATATATATATATATATATATATATATATATATATATATATATATATATATATATATATATATATATATATATATATATATATACACACACACACACACACACACACACACACACACACACACACACACACACACACTAGGATGCTTTTGTAGCGTCTAAAAGCAGGAAACGTGTGTGCAGGATGTGAGATAAGAGTCCAAGCCAGAGCTGCTGCGATTTTTTTTCTTTACGGAGGATTTCTATGATGGAAAAAAAAAAGGTGGGCTCGTCATATTTGGATGCAAGCAAGACGAAGTAAACAGCAGGTCATGAGCGCGTGCGGTCCTTCGGGCGTCTAATTGCAAAGATCATCCACGTCACAGCAGCGCGCCCTTCGCGCTCACCTGACTATTGATTTTTTTTTTTTGGGGGGGGGATTAGATCATCAATGTCAAGCAGCTAAATCCGGCAGTGGAAGCTCCGCTGCAGCCCCCCGGAGCGAGCGAAGCCCCCCAAATAAAGCATGCCTTTAATTAGTGCACCTCACCCAATATAATCACTCGCATCCAAATGTGAAGCCCCCCCAGCCCCCACCCCTTTTTTCTGTATGTTCCCGAGGAGGACATTTAGTTCGATTGAATGGCTGCAGCGTGTCAAGGCTGCGCTTTTATCTGCGCTTTTCGGCAAGGTTTCTTCTGCACTTGTGCTATTTTTAGCTGGCCAGCCACGCAGCGCGCCTCCATCTGCTCCTTTTGCTTTTTTCCTCCCCCGTCCGCCATGTCTTTGTTTCAAACGTTGAGGGAAACTGTCACCTTTTCCACGAATAGTCATAGAAACGGGCGTCGGTCTTGATGCGCACACTTATCGTGGCCTGTGTGTGTGTGTGTGTGTTTTTGCGCTGTGCAGTCGGCGGCCAGGCGTGCCGGCACGTCATGCGCCAACTGCCAGACGACCACCACCACGCTGTGGAGGCGGAACGCCAACGGCGACCCCGTGTGCAACGCCTGCGGACTCTACTTCAAGCTGCACAATGTAAGTTCACCGAAATAATCCCCCCCCCAAAAAAAAAACGCGCAATGGAGGTTTTTGGGGGGTCGCGTGTTGGTTTGTGGGCAATATTTTGAAAGAGAATCCAAAATACTATACTATTATGTGATACAGACAAAACATAACACGTAGCATGTACTTGGACCCCCCCCCCCCCCCACACAGGAAGTGGAAAAAAATCACGCAAAAAAAAAAGAAAAAAGCGAAGAAAAATCATCAAAGAAAAACCTCCACTTGTGCAGAATTTGGGTGATGTGTTCATTTTTGGTGTGTGTTTCTGGCCAGCAAGGGATCGTCTCATTCCATTTGGAAAACACACAGAATGTAAATTGTGTCCCTTTCATAAAATGCAGATTCTTGAACTCAATCACAAAACAACAAAATGCATTTGTGCAACCGTGCAACGCGCAACAACACGCACGAGAAACGATGCCCCGCGTTTTCCTATTTTTCATGCACTCTTTTCGACGATATGAATACTTCTACATGCGCCGTGCGTCGTGTCAAGTGACCGCAGAATGTCACCGTTAGTCGGAGAAAAATAAAGAATGCAGATGAGAGTCACCTTGGTCTCGTCAAGCCCCCCCCCTGCCGAGCTTGCCCTCGACCCCCAATCTTTGTTTTCCCCTGGCGCTAATTGCCCCACCTGCGCAGCCTCGGACGATAAAGTGAATTCCTGATTTCATTGGCAGTTGCTTGTGAATATTAAAGAAAGCGCTTGATTATTTATTTTTCCTCTTCCCTCCGCCCACCGTATTCTTCCCTCGTCCTCCCGAGTCGCAGGCCACAAAAAGTTGTCCATTTCCATCAAGTTGGAAAAGCAGCAGCAAGAAGAATGATGAAGATGATGATGATGATGATGATGATGATGATGATGTCATTTCTTCCACCGGCGCAATGCTCGGACGTCACGGCTGACGCCGTTGACGATGACCGGCAACGACTTTGAAGTTTATCTTCACGTGTGTCGTGACGGGGCGGCGGCCGCTCCAGGGTGTCCCCTGCCTCTTGCCCGGATTCAGCTGGGACAGGCTCCAGCTCATCCGCGACCCGAGTGAGGAGAAAGACGGATGATTGAATTGTGAGGAAAAATTGCCCCAAATTCGGCGGACTTTTGCGTCTCCAGAGCGAGATCGCTCAATCGGCTCAAGGCGATTGGACGTCATCAAAGAGCGGCCGCACGTCCGGTCCAGCCGGGAAGTATAGAAAGGTCACGCAATCCCGAGTCACGTGCTAGCCAGTGAAACCACATCAGTGCTGTGGGGAGCCCGGGAGGGGAGGTGGGGGGTGGGGGGTGGCACAGCGGTAATCACGGCAACGGCTTTGCTTTTGGAGTCAGCGAAAAAATGTCTCTGGCGGACATCGCCAGAGCCAGAAAGAAATCCCCGCTCCCATTTCCCCGGGAAGAAGAACCGCTCGGAAAAGATCAGGAAGCCAGTCGGCCTCATCCGCAGCCCCCCGCACCCCCTCCTCCCCTCATAATCCTGCCCACAGCCGAAATTCCATCATCCCGCTTCTCGCTGCAGAATGGCAGTCGGGATGCGACAGCCACACGGTCGAGGAGGACTTGGCCCTCGGTGGTGGCTGCCAGGTGGACTACCCCGCCCTCATCCTACCCCGCCAGCCCCGCCCCCACTACCCCACATCCCTCGCCAACGAGACACTCCGCTGGAAAAAGCAAAATACTCGGAAGGAATCACACTGTGGAAAGCCGCTTGAGCATTTTCATGTTCGGCTTCGAGCCGTGAACTCGGGCGCAAAGTTGAACTTGGACGAAGACGAAAATAGATCGAGGCGCCGTATGACCGAGTCGTGATTGCCGGTGGCCGCCGCCATACTAACCTGCCCTCTTTTGTGTCGTCCCTGTGGAGAGCAGATCAACCGACCTCTGACCATGAAGAAGGAAGGCATCCAGACGCGCAACCGCAAAATGTCCAGCAAGTCCAAGAAGAGCAAAAAGTCGGTGCAGGACGGCGGCATGGACGACTTCTCCAAGAGCCTGATGGACAAGAGCAGCTCCTTCAGCCCGGCCAGCCTCTCGCGCCACATGTCCTCCTTCCCGCCCTTCTCCCACTCGGGCCACATGCTCAGCACCCCCACGCCCATGCACCCCTCCTTCGCGCCCCACCACCCGTCCAGCATGGTGACGGCCATGGGCTAGACGGGCCGCTCCGCCCCCTCGCCCCGCCCCGCCCTCCCCCGCTTCACTTGAAACGCATGGCGGCGCCCGGACGCTTTCCTGCTTGTCCCAGACACGTCACCTTTTCATCCAAAAGGTTTCTTTGCTTTGAAATGTGAGCCCTGGAGTCAGGGTGGGGGGGTGGGGTGGGCTTCATCCCGCAGAGCGTTTTCGTCCCGAACGCGGGTCAAGTTCTACTCCCAAAGGTCCTGAGAGTAGATTTTGCACTCCTGGACGAAGGTACTAGTCCGGAGGGGGTCCCAAGATGAGACTTCACTGCAGAGACAAGCCTGCAGTCCAGACACCAGGTCCCCAGTTCTGAGAGATTGAAGTCCCAATCGTCGGTTTGACTCCTGAGCGACAGATTTAGTCCTGACAGAAGGTAGAAAAGGTCTCATCCCACGTGAAGCTCTGAATGACGGTACGTACGCAGCAGTGAGGTGGCAAAATGGTGGTGGTGGTGGGGGGGGGGGGGGCAAAGTCAGGACATGTTCAGAGAGGGTATTTGTGTCCAAAACGGGGGCATCAATATTTCCAAGTGAAGAAGCCTTTTGGATTCACATCGTCAGCCGCCGACAAGAATCCAGTCGCTGCCCCAAAACTTTTTGCGCAGTGCCGCGACTCGGACGACTGGCAAGCGCCACAAACATTTTCGCTCGATCCTATTTTTCTAAAATCGGAAGGGAGAAACTGACTCCAACCGCTTGGACATTTGAGTCATCCTCGGACAAAGCCCCCCCCCCCAAACATCCAAAAAGCTCCCCAAAAACTCCTGGCTGGTCATGCACCTGTTCAACAGGACGCTTGTAAAAATTGTATGAAATACATTTAACATGGAAAAGAAACAAAAACAACGGGACACTCAAAGGAGGGTACGAAGAGGCGAGGACGCAGGCCACAAGTCGGTGTAAAGATAATGCGAACGCCTTTGCTTTTATTTTTGGATGTGCTTTCAGTCTCGGCCTGTCGGTTTGTGTTGACCTCCACACGCACGCACGCACGCACGCACACACTTGACAGATGATGATATGCATTGTGAAAAGAAGTTCCCGTATTTGTTATTTGTATGTAAAAAAAAAAAAAAATCAGAGTACCAAAAATACGAAAGAAACAAAGATGTAGAATTATTTCTTTATGTTATGCAGACTGAATGGTTGTAAAAAATTAATAATAATCACTCGTGTAAGATATGACTTCTGTTTTGTTTTGTTTTTGTTTGTATGTTTTTGTTGGTGGTTTTTGGTTTGGTCCAACGTCCCCGATTGCCCTTCTCCCCCCTTTCCTTGTTTCAAAATAATAAAACTAGTTTAATCTCTGTTGACACGTCGGCCTTGTTCACCCGAGCCGTCCTTTTTTTTTTTTTTTGCGTGACAGGAAAAAAGCCTCGGGGGGGGGGGCGGGAAGTGCCCGTGTAAACACTCGCAAATCAAATTGAGAGAGACGAGGGGTGGCCCGTTTGCCTCCCCCCCCCTCGTCATTGGGCTCTCAAGTTTGAAGGGAGAAGCCGCCAGCCGCGCCCCCCCGGGACGGCTGCAGACCGTGTGTGCTTGACCTTGGGTGAGGGGGGGGGGTGATCCCGGAGTGGTTGTCGGCAAATCCCAGAGAGACTTGGAGACCAACGATGGGCGTGCGCAATCGGTCCCTAGGCCGCTGTCGGGGCACATCGAAGAAGCTCACCCACCTTTTAAAAGGAAGAGAGCACGCCCGGGACCGCACAGCGCATAGAGAGTAAGCTTTGAGGGTGGGAGGGGAAACTTTAGTCCCGTTAGCAGGTTTCGGTCCCAAGGGCAGGTTTTAGTCCACGGAGAAAGTGTGAGACTCAAGACCAAGAGAACAGATCCTCCTCCTGAGAAAAGGTTCTCGTCCTCAGGTTCTGATTCTAAGGCAAAGATTTAGTCTCGAGTCCAGAGAGCGGTTGGTTGTCGTCACAGAATATCGGGAGGAGAGCAAAGTCTGGTCCCGAGTGAAGGTTCGAATCCCAAGGCAAGGTTGAAGTCCGGGTTCTACTACGACTAATACGCAAAGGCACCTGGACACAAATCCACTTGGACACAAGCGGGCCCAAAAAAGACCAGCAGGACCCGAGTCCCGTTCCCCTGCCGCGCGCTAACACGCACACACAGCGCAAGACGAAAGATGTCAAGTGACTCACGATGGCTGAGATGAAAGAAAGATAATTCACGGATTACATTTTTTTCCCCTTTATCTCCGTTTGGGAAAAGACCTCAAGGCTGAAGCGCCGCCGCACGGTGGGAGTTCCCTCACTTGTTTCGGGAGGCTCGTAAAGATAAAAAAAAAAAAAAAAAAACAAGACGAAGCGGCGTGTGGCGTAGCATTGTCTCGGTAACAATCGTAAATGTCAACCGTAATCTGCCGCCGCAACACGGAAGATAAAAGATAATTATCTCTTTTAGCGACGTGCCCCCGAGGCTTCTTGGACGGCCTCGCCGATGACGAGCCTAAACCCTCGCAAGTGAGCGAGCGCGCTCGGCGCATTGAGGAGAACCCGGCATTTGATGGCCAAACGAGACTTAAGATTGAAACGATGCAGCTCGCATCATGAAAGAGGGCTTGCATCCTTTCTGCTCGCCAGCCGTTTTGCGCACCGCCCGATGGCGACTTAAATGTAAATCCTCTCTCAAATATCCTTTGGAGGAAAAAAACAAACAAACAAGATGCATTGAATGCGTCCTCGGGTGGGGGAACACCAAAGTCGCACGTCTGATGTTATCCAGTTGATTTAAATTCCATCCGGCTCGTTTGCATTCAGTTAGATGTGACTTCGTCGATTGAAAAGTAACCTCACAACTCGCGGGAGGAAAAGAAAAAAAGGCAAAATGATGAGACGTAAAGTGAAAAGACTGCGATAAAACTCTCTGGATTTCAATGGCATCCATTTGGGCCCAATGGGAAAAAAACAAAACACGCCCATAGACAGGCAGGAAGTTCACCTGCCATCTACTCAAAGACCCTGCACAGAAAAAGAACACGTTGACATGAGAAGATGATTGATGAGTTTAAAAAAAAAAGCAGAAGGCATCTTTCAGGTTGTATTTTACTGCCGTGTCCCCTGATTGCCCCCCCAGTGTCGTCAAGCCCGGGGGCCCCAACTGCAGCCCGCCCGGTCCCGCCCTCCAAACATTTGCATGGCCACAACTGTCACTCTGCTTGCTTTTCTCTCTCTCTCTCTCTTTTGTTGTTGTTGTTGACGTCACAGCGCAGCAATTATCGGGGGGAGGGGGGTGCGTGGCCACCTGCCGAGCGCAGCCGTCAAATCCCGGCCCTGATTGGACGCCGACAGGTGCTAGCTCATTTCGCCGTGTTGGATGACGACGGCTTCTTGGCGCAGGCGGGGAGCCAAGGTACGTGTGACCGACGACGTGGGTACAAGGTCGGCTCAACTCGTAGGCGAGGCCGCTTTGTACCTTGGAGCCGACAAAGGCTGCCAGGTGACGATCGCGAGTCCGACCGTGACAGAGACGCAGCTCGGAGGCCGCAGGGCTAAGCTAGCAAAACAAAAACTGTTTTTGTTTGTTGCTGGATTTGATCAGGAACTGGACGTGAGCGGGCGATGGCGACACTTATGACAGAAAGACACGTCCGCCGGTACCCCCCCCCCCCTGCGTGTGTTGACACACGCACGCCATTGTCGCCATTGTCTCGGCCGGGCACCGATCGGATGCCGGCCCGCTTGAGTAAATACGCCGGCGCGGACCAATGGCGAGCCGGCACACGCGCAGCCCAGGAAGTGCTCCGAGCGCAATTGTTCGGCTCTGGTGGACAACCCCCTCCCACCCCCACCGCACAAAAAAACCTCACACGCATGAGCGCACGAGGTTTCCGAGCGCAATTTCAAGTTGAAACTGGGTTGAAGAGTTCAAATTGGGCTTTCAAGTTGCCAGGTGCGGCCTTGAGTGCGTGCACGGCCCTGGCAGCCCCCCCCACCACCAAAGTTGGGTTGTCCTTCTGTCTTTCTCTCTTCCTGTCTTCCCTGACTTACGCCCTCGCTTCCTTCCTTCCTTCCTTGCTTCCTCCTTTCCTTCGCTCTGCTTCCTTCCACCCGTAAGTTGAAGGAAAAAGTGTGCAACGCTCTGCGAGCTCCGAATCTTCCAAATCCCGAGTCGACAACGCGCGATGGAAAATCAACCAACTTTTTGCCGCCGACGCTCGTCCTTCTCGACTCGACTTGCCCGACGCGAAATGCGTTGCGACTTGCCGCCGACTTGGACCGGAGTGCTCCGCCCGGAATGTTGCGGAACCTTCCGACGCGGGCGGACGAGTTGGCCAAGAGGATGACGAGAAAAGCCGAGAGGCAAAGTGGCCCTCCAGGAGGGCTGCGCCGCTGTGGGTGAGCGCGCCAGCACCGCCGCCGCGTCCCGGGTCAGAGGACTCCCCGCTGGGCGAGAGCTGGGAGTCTTTTTCACTGCGGGCGGCCAGCGGCTTTTGATCGCAACGTCGTTTTTCTCTCCGTGGTTGGGAATTTGCCGCGCGTGGATGTGACCTAAATCGCTGCTTGAGGTTGAACAGGACAAGCGCATTCAAAGAACTGCATCGTTTTTTTTAATGTGATTTTTGGGGGGGTTCTCAGCGCTCTCAACCACACGTCTGTGGCATCAAAATTCAAGAAACGGGCTTCTCGCGACGGTGAAATGGAGCCATTTTAAAGCCAGAGCTTTTTCAGCCCCGGCCGACGGCGCGGGCGCAAAAACGGATCGTCGAAATTAGCAACGCTCTGACATGACGGAGAGAGCAAAATCGGCACATTGCGTATCCTTTGGTCTGATTGTCTGTTTGCAAAGTCTTAAAGGTCTTCCGACATGTCAGGTTGAGCCAAAATAGAATAATTGCAAAAGAAACAGCCCCAGCAAGCGCCGGGGGCCGCGAGCGTCTCGGCTGACGGCGCGTCATCGTTTGTGTTGCGAAGCTCGGATGAAAAGCAGGAATGCGGCGTCCGTCAACACTGCAGGCAAACGAGATGGCGACGGCCCGCCGAAGCGCAAGCAGGAAGTGCGAGGAGGCGGCGGCAGCAGGAGCAGCAGGTGCCTCGCTCCAACGGCGGCGGGCCCTGTATGTGGACAAACTGGTTGGGGGGGGGGCAAAGGCCAAACATTTCCCTGAAAATGAAAGCGGGATTGCAAAAAAAAAAATGTTGCCATTGAAACTCTCTGGCGGCGCAAATGTTCAAACTTGTTGCAGACCTTATGTTTAGATGTTTATTTTAATTAAAAAAAATGTATGCCCCAAAAGCCTCCGCTTGGCCTCGTCTTGTTTCCCCAGCGAGCATCACAAGTCACCAGTGAGGGTGATCGTTGGGTGTGTGTGGGGGGGGCTGCCATTGTGTTTGCATTGTAGCTCACTAGCTCAGTCACTCTCTGCTGCTCAGCCGTGTCAGCGCAAAGCGGCTTCCTCCTTGGTGCTCGCTCCTTTTGGCCAAAGTCACGTGAACGCGTTCCTCGGCTTGTGCGCCAAAGTTGACGTTTTGGCAAATCCAAAAAGTTGTTTGGCAGCAGGGAAGGGAGTCGGCTCAACTGTTGGTTTGGTCACGCCAGATGGAGGGAGGTGGGGAGTGGTAGTGGTGGTGGGGGGCGACGCCTTGCGAGGCGGGGGCCGGGGCATTGCGTCCCCCGGGGGCAGGTGAGCGAAAGGGCGGTTGAAGATGAAGGCGAGGACTCGGGTGACCAGTTTTACCTGGAAAACGCCCGCAGCCGGTCCGGACACGCCGCGGCGAGCGCGGCAGCCCCGGGGGCGAGGAGGAGCGGCGAGGTCCGCCATCAATCTTCATCAGGTCCATCTCCGTCATCTCTGCCAACCGTCCGCACCTTGTGCGCCTCATTCAAGTCACCAGAAACATTTCCAGAGCTCCAAAGTTTGGATCTGCCAAAAAGGCCATTTTATGTCGCCATCCATTTTCCAATTTCCATTTTCCATTGGGGGAGAGCAACAAAGTGCTGGAAAGAGCAGTCATTCAAAACACTATAAATATATAGAGAGAGCGACATGATAGATAACAAAACAGAAATAACGGAATACATCAAATAGCCATGCTTCAGTTTCACTCAAAAAAAAAAAAAAAGCTTGTGAGGCCCGAACAAGACTCAGCTTTGAATGGTACCCATGCAGTACCGTCAAGCTCACGTTGGGGGGCAGCAGCAAGCACGAGCACACGAAACAACAAAAACAACAACAAAGCGCAGAAGAATTTGGCCCCTTCCCAGCGGCGAAAGTGGTGAGTGTTCATTTGCCTTTTAAACATTCCAGCTGGCTTTGTGTCTGCAAACGTTGACGGTTGGTGTGCACTGTTGAAAGAGCGCGTTTGAAATGTTCTTTGTTGACGCTGACGATTGAGCGCTGCTCGTCCGAGGCCGTGAGTGGCCCGCTGCGCGCTTTCTCCGCAATCTTGTCAGCTTGGTGTTGCCCTTGCCAAAGTTGCGGTGGAAAAAAAACCTGTTCACTTCGGTCGTGTTGTTGTTGTTGTTTTGTGAGCAAACGTCACCCAGAGAGACGAACGAGGTCGACTTTTCCTGCCTTTCAACCCAAACTCAAGATTTTGTGAGCCTCTCGTTAATACCCAGTCGAAGACGTTGTGTCTGTGCAAAGCAAAGTGACATCATCATATCGGATTTGCGCCGCGTTGCTCTTGTGCGTGTGTTGGAATTGCTGCTGAGCTCAGGTGAGCGGACGAGTCAGGTGCGGCCAAACGAGCCGCGCCCCCCCCTGCCCCTCCGGAGCCCCTCCCGGCTATTCTTGCCGCAGGTGCGCTGTAGTTGTTCACTGCGACTTGTTGCTCGTGTTCATTTGGCTGCCAACCACTCCATTTGGGGGGGGGGTCAAAAAAGTTGAGCTGAAATGTACATTGGTGTCCTTCTGATGCAGCCTGATTGACATGACTTTGGCATCTCTCAAAAGAAACAATTGCGGGTGTGAAAGACGAACTGCGATCGAGTGGGGGGTCCGCTGCCATGATGAATTCTTGGCATGTCAAGAAGTTTGCGCGATGCGAGTGGCCTCGTCTTCGCTTGAGCACTCCGCTGTGACCGGCGGGTCCAGAGCCCTGCGGGGGTCGGGGGTCCAGGCGGGGCGGGCCATGAAGGCCGTCGATTGTTGCGAGGGGGCGGGGGCGGCGGGTTCCTCCGGAGCACCTGGCCATCTGGACATTACATCCCCCTGAGCCGTAATGGATGCTCCCCCCCTGCTTGAACTCCGGGCTGAAGACCCGTAATGGACACCCGGGCCTCGCCTCCTCCCGGGACCTCCGTTTTGGGAGGTAGTGCAACCGGATAATAGCTTTCATTTAAAGCTCCATTGATGGCGATAGAGCCGCGGCGTCGGGTATGGAAGGTGGCGGCGCTGGCGGGCGTCCGGTTGGGGCTCCTCAAACAAGTTCGAACCTGATCACCGTGGCCCCCCCGCTTGGCAGTGGCAGGTGTAAAGGGCTGTGGATTTTGTCACAAGTGCGTGTGCGCATGTGGACCCGCGTGTGGACGCATGGCTTCACAGGCGACATTTTCCACCAAGATTACATCTGAGGGCCAATGCAGTCATTTGAACAAGCGCAGGGTGAAGGGGGGGGGGCAGGAATGTGAGTGTTCCAGTACAAACTGAATTTCTTTGTTCTTTCTCCTCGGAACATTAACGCGCTTCATTCGGGCCTTGAGCATTACCTGCGAGGGCTTTGGAGGAGGGGGAGGGGTTGACTTGACAACATGGAACTTGGTCGGCATGAATTGAGCCAGAAAAAAGGTGTTCAGGAGCCAGGCCCCAAACCGACAGGAAGTCGGCCATTTTGCTTTGAAATAGCCGATTTAGTGGTCATTTCCAAGTCTCCCCCCACCACCCTTAAATAGTTTTGGAGAATTCAGGCCCAAATCGAGTTTGACACAATACCGTGACTTTTGGTCAGCGTGTCTATCATGAGCAGGCTGCCCCCAAATTCTCTGTAGGCCACGCCCCCAATGACAAAGGAAAGCGAGCATTTAGGTTTGAAGGAGTTCCAGTGATCAGCAGTAAAATTCACCCTGCGGCGACTTTTACTTTGCAACGTGACGGTTCGGCATAACTGTCATGAATCGATCCACCAAAAAGTCGTGCTCGAAATGCACAGGAAGCGTTTTGGTTTCCATTTCAAGACCTTGAAATACTTGAGGAGACTTTGTTTGATTGCGTCCAATTTGGAAGCACTTATACACGGGCGCTGCCTCCATTGCAGCTTTCATTCCCATTTGTAAACCGCACTCACACACACCTGCGCACTCCCATCAGAGCGCACGCGTGTGCAAAATACGTGCAAGGTGAGTCATGCCCGTCACACGGCGAAAGGTGAACCAGAGTGCAGCGGGGCAGCTGTTTGCCATGCGCCCGGCGGCCCAGCACCTTTTATGTTTACCTTTCATTTTTCTATATTGCTGCGGCTTACTGAGCAAGTGTCGAATTTCCCAGCATGCTGCGGTGCTAGCACGCGTCCCGATTGTTGCGTGTGAGTATTTCCAAGCTGTCCTGGGACAAACTTCTCACCACGCGCGCATTCCTCAAGTGGCGCAACGCACCAGACAAGAGTCGACTTGATCTAGTTTCGCTGCGGTGCCGTTTCCAACCACTTTTTGCCTCGGGGGGCCGATTTTGCACTTCTTAGACTTTTTTTTTTCCTTGCATACTCTTTGTATTTTTTATTTTCCTCCCTGGAATTTATTCAACATAATCTATTTATCTGTCATCCATGTTAACTGATTGATTCAATCCAATCGTTATTTTATACTTAAAATACACATTTTGCAGGGATTTATGAATGGATGTGATTTTTTTTTTTACTTGATCTAATTGATTAATTCTTTTTTTCCTTTTTAATAAATCAATGTTCAAAATCACTTTTTTCCATTTATAAATGACCGCAAAGTCAAAGGTCATCATCAGTCTATCAATAGGATGACATCATTGAATTATGTCATAGCAAGGCGACTCTTCCTTGTGTGTGTGTGTGAATCCTTTTGTGAGTGCGCGCTCATGTGAGGCGCAAACAAGCGTTGCGCTGAGCGGCGGCCTCGAACAGGAAGCAGCAGGGCGAAAAAGGTTGGAATGCAGTTCGCGAGAAGCCAGCCGCAGCGCGAGGTGACGTTTGGAAGAATGTCAGGCCTGAAAAGTATGCCGGCATGTGCGTCTTTTTGCGGCGCTCGCTGCGCTTTGGCTGCCACAACAGGTCCAAACTGGTTTGGGTCTCGTAAGCTCCGAGCATTGACTTTTGAAAACGTTTTTTTTTTCTTTCGATGGAAACTTTGTTTATTATCAGCAAGCTGTTTTATGTGTCACTCCCAGTTCCAGTTCCCTGCAAAACTGACATTTTTAAACCCCCGAAATCCCATTGTGCTGTTAGCTTCATGCTAACATGACAGCGCGGGGCCGAGTTTATCGGCCCATAATGTTGGTGATGTGATGAGGAGGGGAGGGGGGGGGGTTGTTCTATTTTGGACGCGGTGGCTGATGAGAGTGATAAAAAGTGCCGCGCATCTCATCATGATGACGGGCCTGAAGGGAAGCTGGTGGGGGGGGATGTTGCCGGGGGTGGCTTGCTTGTGATTGAAGCACGATTGCATCAGTCAACACCCGCCAGATGAGGGCGAGATGAAGCCCCTTGCGCTCGGAAAAAGCGCACCAGATGAGCATTTCCATTTTCAACACTTGAACCCGCCATCCGTGCCGCTGATCTCAATTGACACGAAGATCGATGGCAAGAACCGACTTTGACCCCCCTCCCACACCGTCAGGCCCGTTTCAGCCCCAAGAAAGCCGTTTTATGGCCAATGGAATGCCCCCAAAAATGAAATGAATGATACGAAAAACGTCCACAAATCACAAGAAATGGCCCTGCGAAATACACGACTGAGCTCTCGAAATAAATACCAAGTCAGGCAACGTGAAAATAATCGTCATCCATTATTGAACGGCGCTTCGGCGCGTCGCCCTCCAGATAACGATCGGCCTGTATTGTGGCGCAGCGCAGCTTGTGAGCAAGCCGCCGTAATTGTAGCATTAGCCTCGGCTAATCAGCGCCATCCGACGCTAATCGAGGCCGCAAGAAGGCACCCGATCCCTTTCATGGCCACCCGTTGGCCCGCCGGTGTCGCCTTCCACGCGCGATGGGATAGGAATCCAATTCGGGAAGCGGCTCTCGCGTGGCCGCGCGCTGTTTGTTTATGCCGGCTAATCCCCGAGGTGCTTTCTCCGCCATTGTGGCCCGGCCTTTTCTTTGGCTTACTCCATGGAAAGAAACCGTGGGGTCAGCCCCCGCCCCACTCCACAGACACACGCTCAACCTGTAAATGGGGGTGTGTGAAAATCGAGGTGCAGCAACCTAATCCAGCAGCCAGACTTGCGGCTCGTCAAAGCGCTAGCCGGGACAGATTTGAATCTCGGGTGTTTGTTTGCATGCGTGATAGGAGCCTAACACGGCTAATATTAGCACGATCGCCATCACCGACTCCCAAAGGAGATTTACACCGACCAAAGTACTTTGTTTGCATAAATTTGGCCGTCAGCTCGAGCAGGGAAGCCCAGACTTTCCTCTCCCCAGCCACTTCGACTTTCCTCTCCCCAGCCACTTGGTCCAGCTCTTCTGGGGCGTTCCCGCATGACCAATTTTCTCGCCTCTTAAAGGCGACATCAACCTTCCCCAAATTTCTCCGCTTTCATTTTTCCATCGTCTTTCATCCCACTGAGCCCCGAGCCGCCTCCGACTTGGATTGCGGGCGGATCCCTGCCTGGCAGCTGACAATCGAGCGTTCCCACTCAGCTGGTTCCACCAGCATGCAACCGACCCCCTGCCCCCTTCACCCCAGCGTCTCATTAGCACCTCCTCAATCCTATTGCCCTCTTGAGAGTCCTCACTGGCAAGCGGGAGCCCCCCCCCCTCCAAATGGTCCTCTGGAAAGAAGGGCTCATTTCACACGCACAGTTGTAATGACGAAGGTGGGCGTGGCCGCCGCCGGCGTTGCGGGCTCACCGCTCCATTTGGAACAGAACCGAGCTGCGGCGGGCCGATAAGGGCGGCGCGGGCCGGGAGATACTGGAACAAAAGGGCAGACGCGACGCGAGCGTGGGAATGGTGCGTGGCCCAATGCTCTCAGGATGTCAGCAAATTGCTCTCTACGCAGCCATTGTCTCCCGTGCGCCGTTCGGGAACAGAACCGCCCCTTTTTCGGACGTGGAGAGTCCGTCCAAACGTTTACCGCCAAGTGCAGTCGCAGTGGGACCTAGACTTATTCCGGGTACGGGTACTTCTTGAGTCCTGCTTCCACGTCTGAAGAAAAAAAAAATGCTCAAAATACCTTTCAACTTTTAGAACAACCGGATTGGGTTCTTGGGGGGCTATGTGGCGTCAGCGAATGTAAAACTTTGTGTTCATAATACTAATGACCAAAAATCCTGACGTGTGTGGCCAAAGCCGACGTCCCCTCCCCGAGACATTTGACTCCATCTCGGGGCCGATCGCAGCGGTCCAAAATGTCAAAAATCTGAAAAATGACCTTCAAAGTGGCGGCGGAAAATCTCAATCACATCCATCCAAGTCTTCATTTGGATCGAAAAAATGTCACCAATAGGTGCCTACGACGTTTTAGAATTCCCCAAAGTGTCATCATGTCTTGCAGTTGATCCAAATGGACTCGAAGCCACCCGAATTTGATTAAAAAAAAAAAAAAAAGATCCAAAATCTCCTCAAAACTTAATTTCTCTGAATAGCCTCAAAATGGTCCCCGCAAGTCTCAAATAGGAAAGAAAAAAACCCAGCATGACAAGTTTTTCTCACCCAAACCCCCCCCCAAATAAACCCAGGCTTTTGACTCCCCCAAAAGTTTTTGCACCCTTCCAGAAGTGGGTCACCCCTAGCCGGCATGATTGCGGCGCCGGTTTACAACTTTTGGCTGGGTGGCGGCGTGGACGTGCTGATTGCCGGCGTCCCCCGCGGGTCCGGTTTGTATCAGAGCGCATTCAGAGGTCCCCCAGGAGCGGCGCAGCCCTCCCTTTTGTCGGCGCTCGCAGGTCTTAACGGGAATATAAAACAAATTAATTGCCCCTGTTAGATCACTCAGGCGCTCACCCAGGGGACCCATGTGCTTATCGCACACACACACACACACACACACACACACACACACACACACACACACACACACACACACACACACACACACACACACATTAGTGGTGGTGTTCCTGTGCCGCACTTTTTATGGGCTTGCCTCTTCCCCATCTGTTGCACCTCCCCCCCACCCATACTAACTAGGCAGCTCTGGGTCTATCCCGCCTCCATCTGTGCCACAATGCGTCGGCTGCTAGCGACCATATATGCGCGGGGTGGGGTGGGGTCTTTGACTGCGCCTCGTTCTACAGTAAAGCTGGCGGGTCCCGATGGGCCGCCTGTCACGGCAGACGTGCCCGCGCGGCGTTTATGACCTCAAGTGAGCGTTAAAGTGTGTGTTTAGCGGGCTTTATTGCCTCTCTGGAGTGTTTAGCGGGCGGCTTCGGGGACATCGAAAAAACAAACAAAGCCACACCTGACTGATTGGTTCATTGATGAAGAGCTGTGTGGTCCCAAGTCATGAGCACGGTCAGCGGTGGCCGTCGGCAAGAGGCTTTTGGAACCGAGCGGTGTGAATTTGAACATTTGCATCAAGTCAACCATTGGGAACATGTGGAGCAGTCGACCCCAGCGTGAGCCATTGTGACCTTTTGCTTCGCGCGGGTTCGAGTGGAAGCGCCGAGAGCACAAAGACACCAAAAGCGGGCGTTTTGTCCGCGGGCCCTCGGCGCCGCTCGTAAAGGAGGCCGACCAGTGGCGCTCATTTAGCGCCCCCGTTGTTGCCCCCAATTGACCTCTTGACCTGCTGCATCGGGCTGGCCGATGAGCTTATAACTTCACTCGAGTCTGTTCCCATGTCGTGTTGTCGAAAAAAAAAAAAGGGCGTTGTCGTAACTTGTTCCCATTCGCATTCCGTCCCAAATGGATCAACGGAATATTCAAACGAAGCCAAATGAAAGAGTGCTGACTCAGGAAGCGAGTGGCGTCATTGTGTGCTCAGGTCCAGCCAGTCCCTCCCGCTGTCGCTCGCGGGACTAAACTAACTTGCGTCCTTCTAGCCTTGGCTATGCAAATGTCTTGAAATGTGTGTGCGTGTGTGCGTGTGTGCGTGGCGTAGGGCCCCCGGGGGGCTAACGTACCCCAGTAATCAGTGTTTGTGTGTTGTGGCCCGAGGTGCGAGCGTCTCAATCAAAGGCATTCTTGTGCATCACTTAAGCGTCTCCAGGTGAAAAGATGCCGACGCCTCGCAACTGGCAACAAAAGTGAGCACACCCAAGCAAGCGGACGCCGGGGTCCTTCCTTCCAAGAGAGGAAAAAAAAAATATGTGTGGGGGGGGGGCCCTCACTTGAGTGAGATACGTGCTGTTGTCAGCGTTGCCCAGGACGTCCCTCCCCCTTTTCCTCCATCACGGCTAATAAGCGCAATGACGTAGTTTGGATAATTGCGGCGTTTCGGGGGGGCAGGTGGGTGGGCTCACCGTCTCCCCGTCACTTCCGGCTTGCTTGTCTGCCGAGCGGGTGCGCAGGAAAGGGGCGGGGCGCAGCTTTGGCTTGTGGGGCTGACGTTTCAATTCCAGATAGGCGAGCCCTCAAATGAGGTGGGAAAACAAAGAGTGGGGCTCCCAACCTATTCCCTGGTTCCAAAGCGACAGAAAAAAAATACCGCGCCGTTTGTCCATCGGCCTGAGAACCAAAACAAGACGATCGCGCGCTTCTTTTTCTCACACCCCAAGCGGTGTTGACACTCCAAACTGGCCGCGCTGAGCAAGCGGCCCGCATGGGCCAAACTGCCACGCCGGCGTCGTTTGAACCGGTTTGCCATCTTCCCCTGCACCCCCGCCGCCCCTCCGTGAGAACGCCGTTCCGCCGGCGATGCCGCGGCTTTCTCTGTTTGTGTACGCCGGGGACGCAAGTCTGGATTGTCTTCATTTGAAATTTTTTTCACTTTCATTTGTTTACTTTCGTCGTTAGGTGTGGGGGGGGGGCGTTTCCAATTTTCCCAGACATTTACAATTCGAAGCAAAACAAAGAGCGGTTGGACTGCCCGCTTTCGTCCCACTGACGTCACCTCGCGTTGGTGGAACGTTCCGGTGTGCCGTCTCGGCGTGTTTTCTCTTCTGACTTCGGACCTGCGCAAGTTTCATCGGAGTAAGTTTCCTTCTGCGCCCCCGCCCCTCCCTCTGCCGCCCTGTCAATCAAGTGTCAGCGACCCGTTCCCCCTTGCGCAAAGCCAAACAAACATTTCAGCGCTCATCCTTCCCAGGAATGCCGACCGGCCCGCTTGTCGCCCACGCGGCCACAGGTGGGAGTCGCGCACGATCCTGCCATCGGTCGCTCGCGATCGACGGCGCCGCTTGCAAACGAACAAATCGGGGAGCCTCGGCAATCGCGTGAATTGGAATATTTGTGCGGGTGGCGCATCTGTTGGCACTGCGTGGGTGCGTCGTTTTGCAAACGTGCGTCAGGCTCCCAACCACTGCGCCTATTTTAGAGCCCTGTCAGCTTAAAGCAACAACGCCACTGGCAGAAAACAAACAAAAAAAAAAACCCCAAACCAAACCTCCCGGTGCCACCTTGCGTGCCAGCGACCATTCACTTCCTCCTCCGTCATCCACGTCACGATCGCTCAACTTTTGAACGCACGACACTCTAAAAACAGTGGAAAAAACAACAAGCCCCATTTTGACATTTGGCTTGTGGGTGCGCCGATTGTCTTCCCTCCCACATTCCCCAAACGTGTTAGCGGGTTAGCGGGTTAGCAATTTGTCCATCGAGCAGTTTGTCAAGCGTTGTTGGGGGTTTTTTTTTGTATTTTCAGTCTAAAGCAAAGCTTCAGGCCAGGATGCACATCTGTAGAATTTGCAAAAAAAACACACAAAAAAAGAACCCCCCCCTCGCGTCGTTTTTAAAGCCACAACTTCCTAAGCCGCATGTTGCGACGGTAGGACCCGTTTTGAGGGCTTCAGCCTTGTCGAAGAAAAATAGAAAGTCGACGTCGAAACGACCCCGGCGTTGACTTTCATGTATGATCGTGAATGTCAGCTGGAACAGGTACGGATTCAAATTGTGCCCGTTGCCATCAAGTGCTCCAGACTTGAGTTGCGTTGTGATTGGGAAGAAATAACGAGAGCGCATTCCGTTGATGCAATCGCACTTGCTTTCTTTAGATTTGCCACCCAGCGGGTACTTTTTGTTTGTGTTTACAGCCAACGTCACAGTTGTGTGTGTGTGCGTGTGTGCACACGTGCACAAGAACAGTGCGGTGGCATCAGTGATGCAGAAGAAGAACGGGAAAAAAGGCAAGAAAAAATCACGGCACTATCAGTCCCTGCTGGTTGATATTTCATTTACCAGCAGGAACTGAGCTGCTGTGCCCCCCCCCCGCCCCCCGCCAGGCCCATCACTGCTCCACCACAGCCTTGGCGTCCATCAGTAGCAACCTCGCCCCCGTGCTCCCCCCCCCCCCCGCCCCTCCTCGCAGGTGATAACAGATTAAAGCTATTCCATTTCATGCCTCAGGCTCCCAAATACAATCCATGCGCACGGGGGGCTCCTCCGGGCCCTGCCCCCCAAACACACGCCTCCAACCACCCCCGTCGCTTCTTCGGGCCCTCCTGCCCTGGCGGGTTGCAGCCGCACCAGCCCGCTGCGCTAAGCCGCCGAGACGGAGGCCATCGCGGTAAATGACTCTGTGTGTGTGTGTGTGTGCGTGTGCGTGTGTGTGTGTGTGTGTGTGTGTGTGTGTAATAGGGTGATGTCAGCTCAGATGGGTCTGTGTGCCGTCTTTAACAGACTTCTCCTTTTCACTTTCTTAACCATGTGAAAGTATCTTTCAAGTATAGTTGCGCCAGTTTAGGCAGCAAAGTAGCCCAGAACGAGTTTATGAACGCAGTCGCAACTGCAATTTGTTTGCGTTGACGGCAGCAAGCGAGTTGAATTGATGATGGCAGCTGGAAAACAAGCGGCGGCGTCCAAAATAGCCCGTGCAAGCCACCCGTTGGCTTCGATGGCAACCCGTTTGGGCGGCAAACGAGTCGAGCTGATTTTGAGGTAGGATTGGAAAAGTCGTCGCGAGAGCCCACCGCCCGAAAAGTCGCCGTAGCCATTTGCTTTGGTGGCAGCCTGTTTAGTCGGGAATTCAATGTCATCTCACTCGTGATTTGGAAGAAAACCTTCACGGGGCCCTCATCTTCATCCAAATTGCTGTGCGTGACATTTTTGCAACCGCAGCCCGTTGAGTCGTCAAACTTTTGGGCAGCAAACTTTGCGTGACCGGCGCCTCTCTTCAGTTGTCGCAACAATACCTTTTGACACCACCGTCGCCGACTTTCCGATCCATCGATCACGTCCGATGTGCCTTCGTTGACAAAAAAAAAACAAAAAAAACAAGCATCAAGCCTGCTCTCCGCTTCTGGCAAATTCTCTCCCTCTCTTCTCCCCCGGAGAAGTTTCCAAATTGCCTCGGCAATTGAGAAGTGGCGCTTAGCAGCCGCGTCCTCCACAATCGGCATCGGCTGTGACAAACGCACGTTGGGCTCCAAATGCCGGCTCATCTGCGATTAGTCCTTCTTTTCGCCATTCAAGAGCAAGCGCCGCTCTCCTCTTTATTGTGCCGGGAAAAAGTTCAGCCGGCACCAAATTTCCGCGAGCGCGCGCGGCTTAGCCGGACTCTTTGCGCGGCAACCCGCATTGATGTCGGATTGGGGCGCGTCGCCGATTCGGGGAAACGGCCGAGCGCAGATTGCCGCCGCGTATATCTGGACGCCGCACGTGGGGAGCGTCTGTCGCGAGGCGGCTTCGTCTCGCGCGTCGCCGGCCCGCGATAAACCGGATTAGCCCATTATTAGAGGAGGTGTGCGCCGCTGTGGGCGACGCTTTCCCTTCTTCAAATTGCTCAATTTCGCTCATCTGTGCAGCACCTCCCGCGCGGGAAATCCTCGTCGACTTTGCGTCTATCTTGAAAGCGACCGGTCGAGGCAACGAAAGGGGAAAGAGCCGCTCGCGTCACGCTAACGTGTCACGCGACGCACCGGCGACGCCTTGGCAAATTAGCGTTGATGTTAGCCTAACCGTCGACCCCCAAACAACAGCTCGCGCATGCCGTCCAACAAAGCGCAACGGGAAACGGGCGGCACGTTGCTGCCGTTGCCGCTTCCCGTCTTCACATCAGGAGATGCCTGCTGGCGGCGTGTTCAACACGTGTGTCGGGTGTTCGACGTCACTTTGCCCTTTTGTCGCTCTGTTGGGTTTCTGCAGGAAATTCCGTGTGTGTGTGTGTGTGTGTGTGTGTGTGTGTGTGTGTGTGTGTGTGCGCGTTGAGGGACCTGTTCAGTTGATGCACGCACAGACCAGACTGTCAGTTGGTGGTCTGTCGCGCGCGCACCCTCACACACCACCAAGAGCCAGCTGTGCACCCAAGGCAGCAGCGGCGGTGGCGGCGTTTCCTCCTCGCCGCGTTCTCGGCGAACGGCACTCGAGGAGGAGAACAAGGAGGGTGCACAAAGGCGGCACGAAGGGGAAGTTATTTGCGTCGCCCGCGTTCCCTTTTCAGCCCAGCACGGCGCGCTGTTTATCGGCGCCACGTCAAAGGCCGGATTAGGGCGCCGTAATCCCTTTACGGATGTCACCTGTCATCTCGTGCTAATCACCCGGGGAAAACTTTTAACCCCCGCCGCCGCCGCCGCCGCTATCTCCATCTTGAAGGCGTTCTCACGCGACACCTGCGTAAAGCAAAATGGCGGCAGGGCCTGAGTCACGACTCAAAAAGTGTGACAGCCACCTCCTAATCTACTTCATGCATGCGCGTTTGTGTGTTTGTGATTGTTTGTTTGGAGAAGGCGTCATCGGATTCTTGACATGAGTCGAGTTTGACCCCTTTGATCTCAACTTCTCTTTTCTGACCTCCACCAAGGACTTCGGTTTGCATCAAACCTCTTCTTCCACCTGTGCGCTCATTTGCTGTTTGATTCGGACGAACGTTGAGCAGAAAACATCCCCGCCCTTTTCCATTGTTGTGTCTTTTCCTTGTTGTTGTTTCCGCTCACGACTCTGCTCAGGCTTGTGATTGGCCGGCTTGGACTTGGGCGTCATCTTTTCATTCACTTGCCGTGGAGGTTTCACCTCCTGCACCATTTGCTCTCCTCGGCCGTTTATTCTTCGGGGGGGCTAAATGGCCGAGCGTGTGGTCAAAAGTTTGCGTGCGCAGGCAGGAAGCAGGGCTGACGCATTGTTATTTTATTCTCTTTTTTTTTTTTCGTATCTGTGGCGTCCATCTCTCGGCGATGATGGATGTGCGTGCGCCTAATGCGGGCCGCAGCTGGCCATTAGTCAATTATGAAATTGAATCGTAACAATTATGAGAAGCCATCGCGATTAACGCCGCATTTCCTCTTTTCATTCAGCCTTGATGATTTTTGCAGAGGGGCCTAACTTCCTTATCTCCGCCCCCCTCCCCCTCTGGCCCCGCCCGCCTCCCGATTGCTCGTCTTTCCCAAGCCTCGTATTCCAACTTTCCCTCACTTTCTCCTGTCTGCTGCACTTCTTTAAAAGTAGATCTCATTAGGCTTGTCTGGCCCCCACATCACATTAAGCCCCCCCCCCACCATACCCCCCCCTCTCCGGTTCTGGTTCTGCCCGGCCTGAGCGCTGATCCGGGCCAGCCGCTGAGGAATCTGATATGGATAAACCAATTTGCGGTGCGCACAAACATCCCGGCAGGCGCACGCCCCCGCCTCGCACCCAGCCCCCCCCCCGCCCCCGCGCCGCCCCGGCTCCCGCTGCTCATTTAAGATGATGGTCAGAGAGGCCGGCAATTAAGTTTTAATTAGGTGGGCTAATTATTGCCGGCCAGGAAGTATCAGACGCCAGGATGATTGTTCTCTGGCCTGCGGAGGAGGAGGAGGTCGGACTTAATGTGGGGGGTGAAGAGGCGGGTGGAGGTGGGGGCTCCTTTTACACCCTTGCATATACACGCACATGCTGTCTCCTCCCACACACATCAATGCCGACTTGAGCTTTCAGTCTCAGAAACGCTTCGTCCTTTGCTCAAATGAAAAAAAAAGCAAACGCTGATTTGACATCAATTTAGGATTTGAGATTTGGGGGGGGGTTCTTGGGATATCAAATGACCTCCACGCAGTCACTGTTGTTGTCGCGTGACATCGCAAAATCAAAGCCGCGCCCACCGTTGACTCGATGATACGGGAGGGGGTTGCGGATGCTGGGGAGGGGGGGCGGGGGGGCGCTTACCTTGACCAAAAGCTCCGACGCCCCCTAGGGTGCGCTTATTGGCGCCTCGCACCAAGCCCCCCCCCCTCCCGCGCAGCCTCCGCGCCGCTGCCCGCCATCAGTGATGTCGGCAAGCGAATCTGCCGGCCAATTAAAAAGCGGAGATGCGCGGCTGCCGACGGCGCCCGTCTCATCGCATTCCAGGGAGAACACCGCCGGCTTTCGCCGCCTTTCTGCTCCCATCCAGATCGAGATTGCAGCCTGATGACCTCGGGGCCCCGAGGTGAGCTCGCTTGTGGTGGCGTGGGGGTCGGGGGGGGAGGCACTCCATGTGTGCCTGCGAGTGCGTGCTTGTCGTGGGAACGAGTGAAGCGTGTGCGACTCTCTGAAATGCCGCCAGGCGCCAAAGGGAGCCCAAAAGCTCTCCGGGAAGAAAGTGGCATCGCTTTGGTCCTTCTGTCGCCACCGTGACCCCGTGACCTCAATCCGGGCACTCGTTTCCCAAAGTGGAGTCATCGCTTGTTGAGCGCCACCTACGGTTCTGGGGTGGGACAATATCTCCGTAGGCGGAGCTGAGCTTGTCGCGGCTTGATCCATACAGAAGAACAAGATGTGAAAATCGGCTGCTCGCTTGAGTTTGTCCGTTTTTGTTGACCTCTTCAAGACAGCCACCCACGCTAGCCTGGAAGTTTCGGTTGCCATCGAGGAAAGCCTGCCCGAGTCGGACCGGGCTCTTTCTCTGCTGTTTCTTTCGGGCGGCGGCTGGTGGCAGTTACAAGGCTTGCGGGGTGTTTATAGGATGCGCGGTGGTCCTGCGGTGAAAGAGGCGGTCAGTTCATGACCCGGTCAGGAATGCGGCGGCGGCTCCCTGGACTTTGCACCAGCAGGAAACTCGAAACCACAAGTGGAAAAGGGCCCGTCAGTCACTTTGCTGTGGAGGCCCGTCGCTCGCACGCCCGCGCAGGCGCAAGCACACGCACGCAGACCAAGTGGAGTCGGGCTCTGAAATCCATCTTGGTTTCTTAAGTTCTGCTTGAAATGTTCTGCTCTGCCGCGATCTGTATGAGGGAAGTCACGAGGGTGGAAGGGTGGGGGGGGGGGCGTCGGTCTAGTCTGTGCGCTTGCGTGTGCGCGCGCGCGCGTGCAAGGTTTGAGGGCCGCCACGCTAAGATGGGAGCAAACAGAGTTGACAGCTTCCTTCCTCCCGGTAAACATTGCAGCGCCACTCAGACACGGGTCGCGGACAAGAAGCAAGAACAAGTTCCAGCACCCCCAACCCCCTTTTTTCGACCTCACCTCCGAGGAGGGGCCGCGCGGAGCTCAACCAGCAACTTTGAGCTCCACTCGAAGGTTCTGCCACCGACCGCTGTTCGCTTCACTCTTGTGGGCAATCGTTTTTCTTGGGAATTTGCGTTTTATGTTTGGGTTCTTTCTTTTTTGTCGCTTAGGCGGTAAACGCGTTGCGCTCATTCAGTGTGTGTTTCATTTCGATAAAACAATGAAAAAGCGCAAAATAATTGTTCGTCCACATCATGAAGTCACGTTTTGGGATTGATTTCGTTTCAAAACCACGACCAGCTTGCTTCTCGCTACGCCCAGAAGTCACTCAATTAGGGACACGGAGCTGAAACAAACGAGCTCAGAGTGAACGCTGAGCCAAAGAGCACCGTGTGTCCCGCCAACCGTCCGAAATCATCACACACACACACACACACACACACACAGACACGTGCCTATTGATGTGTGTGTGTGTGTGTGTGTGTGTGTGTGTGTGTGTGTGTGTGTGTGTGTGTGTGTGTGTGTGTGTGTGCAGTAGAGATGTTGACAGCAGCCAATTTTGTGAAGGCGCTAATCTCACAAGTGTGCATTTCTCACTTCCTTGCATATCATTACTCATGACACATACACACACACTCATTGTCTGCAAGAAGTACACACACTTGCATTGGGGCTGCAGGATTAAAAGGAAATGAGAGGCAGGCATGAACAAAATACATTTTTTTTTTGGAAGAGTGTGTGTGTGCGTGTGTGTGTGTGTGTGTGTGTGTGTGTGTGCGTGTGTGTGTGTGTGTGTTTAATGCTGGCAAAACATCAGGCAGCCGGCTTAATTTTGCACAACCCCCCCTTCCGCAGCCCCCTCCCTTCCTCCCTCCCCAAGCTTGGCCACCAAACTAAAACAGGTAATACGCCCCCCCTTCTCAATGCGCTGCAACCAAAGCCTCGGCGCGCGTGCGCGCATCTGCGCGTGTGTTCAGTTACACACTGGAGAGGGTTGCTATGGCAGAACAAGAGGGAACATGTCTCCATGCAGCCAGGTGCCACCAACAGTTTTGGTGCTGGTCCAATTTGGTGGCATTGTGTTCATCTCCTGCGTGTGTGTGTGTGTGTGTGTGTGTGTGTGTGTGTGTGTGTGTGTGTGTGTGTGTGTGTGTGTTTAATACCTCCAGAGCAAAGGCATACAAGCGGGTCTTGCTGCAGCTCTCTTTTATCAAGTCGTCGTCTCCCTGCGTGTTCCCGGGCGTACAGTTGTCCGCCATTTCTGGATGGGCTCAGAAATAGACGCCGTGGTTGCTCCGAGGCCGCCCGGCTACTTTTTGTCCATTTAGCGTACGAGGACCGTCGGCATTTTGTTTTTGAGTTTCACCATCTCGCCCCCTTCGGCCGCAAACGGCCTTTGTGGACACAAAAGCAAGTTGCCCAAAGTAGGAGTTTTGACAGTCAGGATTCAGGGCTCGGATCCAACCAGAATTTGAATTTGCTTCTTTTTGTTTGTCATTTCCACGGGGGGGGGTCGACACGAAATGCGGGAAAATCAAAGCGAGAGCGAGTCCCCGCCGGCGTGGCAAGGGAAGGCCTTGGCCCGCCGAGCTGAGACGCAACACGTGTCCCAAGGCGGCACAAAAAGGCTTTCTTCTCCAAACGAACGAGGAGCCTTTCATCGGGGCTCCTGATCGAGTCACGGCGCCCCCCCTCCAAAAAAGATCCTCCCCCTTTGCAGAGCGCTCCCGACATTTCCGCCACTTCCCTCCTGCTCCGCTCTTCATCTCCTCCCGTCGCATCTTGCCACGTGCCGGCCGAGCACCCCCCTCCCCTCCCCCCACTCCCGCTCCACCTCGCGAGGGGAGCTCATTCTTAGCCGCACAAAAAACGCCCGTCACGGATTGCCTCGCCGCCGTCCGCCTGCGAATTAGCCGTGTGATTACACTGAGCTCCGGTCGCCGCTCGGATTAGCGCCGGCTCCCGCTCGGGCCCTCCGATTTTGGAGAAGCCCGGCGGGGACCGGGTGGCGAGAGCACGCTCGCGGGCGAACTCGCCGCCGCAGAGCCGCGTGACTGCGTGACCGCGCGATGGAGAAAGGCCAGCCGGACGGCCGGCCTGCCAAAAAGCTGCTGCGAGGAGGACCTTGGCAGCCGCGTTTTGCACCTCGCCAGTCGGTCCTCACGAGTGGGCTCAACTTGCTCTTTGTTTGCCTCGTCCTCATGCGCCGGCCAAATGTCGGCGGGGTGTGGAGGCGACGTCCCCGCCCCCTGGGGATCGTCTCGGGACCGCAATGTTCACCTTCAACCCGAAACTCGGAGGCTGCGGCCGACGTGTCGCAAGGATTGCGCAAGCCTTTGGGAAGTCGGCTTTTCGCTCCAAAACCTGAACGAAGCCTGAACGACAGTCCGGACATCAGACGGCAGACTAGTCGGGTTGCGTGAAAGCAACCTTTCTCGACCGCCGGGATCTTTTCCAACGGCGAAGAGGTTGAAGTTCAACCCGAGGCTTCCAGGCTGCGCTTGAGGCCCGAACGTCGGGTCGTCCGTGCTTTTCTCCGTAAAGGCGTCGCAGAGCCCGGCGAGAGGAAATCCCCAAAGGCAACGTCTTTGCGAAGGTCTTCTCCTACTTTTTGACCTTTGACCCAAGACTTTGTGGTCAAACCAGGCTTGAGGCCGGCCACCTTTGCCGAGGTTCAAACGAGAAAACTCCGGGTCCTGTCCGCAGGGAGCCATCGCGGCGGCCTTTCTTCGCCTTTGAACCTCGAAGCAGGAAGAAGAAACTCGAGCGAAGACGACTCGTAAAGCCAAAAGCGCCGCCAGGTCCCGCTTGCCCGCGTGTGAGTGACGACGAAGCTTTTGCTGCGCTGGCGCACGATAAAGATAGCCACTCGTGACCGAGACCATTCTTTCTTTTTTTTTTTTTTAACGGCCGGCGAGAGTGAGCGTGGATCCATTTGGCGGCGGCCTTCATGACCTTGCGCAATTTGATTTTTGTGAAACGGAAGCAGAATTTTGAACGCTCGGCGGCGGCCGTGCTCAATAATGCGCCTGATAAGCGGCCGTGCAACGGCGCGTGTAAATCGGTGACTGAAGACCGCGGCGGTTATCTCGCCGCCCTCACATCCTCCCTCTCGCCGTTCCTTCCTGGCTTGAGCCCCCCCGATGTCTCATAGCAACGACGACGCTCAGCATCTTGGTCCCCCCCGTATCGATCAGACCTGCGGATGCATTTTTATCTGGCCTTTCCGCTTCTTGTTGTCCTTTCTCATAAAAGGCAGATAAAGCGAGCTTCGTTCCGAGGCTCCTTGGCTGTTTGTTGCCTTTTCTGCCGCCTTGCTTCCTAATGATGTTAAAAACGCTCGTGCACGCGCCCGTGCGCACGTATGCGGCCGAGATAAGGCGGATGCATTATTTAACGTGGTCGACTAATGGCCCAGATTGTCTCCCGCAACAATTGAATAACATCGGGAGATAAGAGCGCCGCTCTTAAAGGATGGGCCTGCCTGCGGAAGCCAAGATAGCGGCGGCGGCGGCGGCGGCGGCGGCGGCGGCGGCGGCGGCGGAGGCCACAAAACACGCCGACGGCTCGCAAGTATTGACGGGAGAAGGAGAAGCCGGCGCTGCGATCGATCCGGCCGCCGCTCGCTATTCATCTGCTATCTTTGACTTTTCACGCTAATGGCCGCAGTCGTCCGCCAAAGTGGCTTTCCAGTGCTTAGGGGCCGGCCGATAGCATCTTATCGCCGGGCGGGCCCCTGGCGCCGCTCCGCAACCTTCTCGTCCGCATCCAGCGAGCGAGGGATCGGCCCGACGTATCCGCGGCTTTGCGCAAAACTCTTCCCGGTCGGCGCCGCCGCCGTCGTCATCGTCTTCTGCCGCTGCTTTTTCAGATCATGCTTTCATTTCCCTTTTTGTCCTTCTTCCCCCCGCTGCTCCTCCTTCTTCCTTCGTGGCTGGAAATCCCCCCTGTGCACGTCTCCTCTCTCCACCTCGCCGACTGGCCGCCCGCTCCTAGTTGCTCCTTCCTCGTCTTTGGCGGGTGTCCACGTTGGGGTCCCCGATGGACTCAGCCCACGCCGCCGAAAAGACAAGGGATTCCGCCTTTGGGTGCCAGGCGTTGGCAGCAGGCCCCACTCACGGATCCCTTTGGCCGCCTTCCGTTGGCCCCCGCAAGCGGCCGACGGCCTGCATCTCGCCGCAGGCGAGGAAAAAACGGATTCCTTTTGCCTGACGACGCCGTCGACCTCCGTCGGCACGTGAGCGCCGGTGTCGATCGGGGAATGGAAGGAGGCAAGGGTGTCCTTGACGGTCACCGGCGTGAACTCCTCAAACAAGCACGACATCCAACCGATGTTTGATGAGTCATCGTCGCAGTCACAGTTGTCGTTGTCGGGGGGCGCCTCATCGTCAAGCCCCGCCCCCTTCTCGCGCCAAGAGACGCTTTTTGAGCATCTTCTGCTGCGGGCCGCAAATGGCCCTCGGGCCTTAAATTGCACAACTCTGCTGTAGATTAGTACCGGTGGAATCCCTGGTCCACCCCAGTCCGACCCCCTTTCAATGTTTGGCCAGCGCCTTCGGAATTACGCCTCCTCTTCTATTGTCTCGAGAGGCTTTAGCGGCGAGCTGAGTGACGTTTAAAAAAGCCCCCCCCCCTTGCCCTCCGGACCCCCTCCTCTAATGAAAATGTTTTAAATCTGTGTGCCCGTATCAACTATTTGGGATTATCCAATATCTTTACAAATACAGCTGATTATCCCATTAAGCTGAACTCTGGCTATAAATAGTTTTAATGCTGATGTAGATTTGCGGGGGCTGGTTTGGGGGGGGGGGGAATAAGTGTTTTTTTTTTTCTGATTATATTTTTATTATCAGGCCCCTCAATCCTCAGCCGAAACACACGCGAGGCGGCGTGTAGCGCCCGTGGTCCTTTTCTGCGCACGCTGAATATTGGACACGAATCCCATTCTGCCTCGGCTTCTTTCTTCTTCTCACCTCCAGAGGAAAAAGTCCGGCAGAGGACTTCTTTTATTCGCACTCTCTCTTCTCCCGCTTCGTCTTCATTCTATTGCATTTATTCATATTCGGCAGTCAATCATTTGTGCGGCTGGCGAGGCAGCAGGCAGCCGGCGAGAGAAATCCCAAGATTGCAGATGGAAGTGCTATTTTTTTTTTTCATGTTCTTATCCTCGCGCATTTGAAGCGGCGATGTGGAAAAGCGCTGGAAGCACCGCTTTACATAGTGGCACCCCCCCACCCCTCGCAGTTCAACCCCTTCCCCCCCCTCATCAAAAGCCGCCAATCGGGCCTAAATCAGCATGCAAAATGCCACTCAACCCTGTAGCCTTTATTAAAGTTTGCAGGGACTCAATTTGAGATAGCGATCGTTCCTATTAAAAAGCCAAATGTAAGATAGTTTTTTTTCCCCCTTCTAAATCTCAGAGTGGAATGGAATTGTTAATCAGCATAGGCTGATGTGATTTCTCTGTCACAAATCCTGCCCTGGGCTCAGTGGCGCACCAGCTTTACCGTAACTTCGGGCTTAGCAGTCGCCACGGAAACCAGGGGAGGAGGATTCGCATCGCGTGTGTGTGTGTGTGTGTGTGTGTGTGTGTGTGTGTGTGTGTGTGTGTGTGTGTGTGTGTGCGGGGTGTAGGTTGTGACAGGGTTGGGGCGGGGGTGGAGGGGGCATGTTGGCTTAGCCCCGAACGCTCCCCCCTGCACCCCCCCCGTTCCCCCAGCCCCCTTGATCTCCACCAGCCGCCATCAGCTTCTCGATAACGAGGGCTTGATTGAACGGGACACAAAATGGCTGACCTGCGACCACTTTTGTCTTTCGACTTTCTTGTACGCCATGCGGGAGCAGCGTGTGAAATCGGGGGGTCTTAACAGGATGAGATTGGGGTGCTTGGCCTCCGTCCTGCCTGGCACGGCCCGCCGTCGGGAGACTGAGCCACGACCCCCCTCTGCCCCCCCATCTGCCCCCCACCCCCCTCGCTCCAAACTCCCCGCAAAAGCCCATATTCTCTGCTTTAGATTAACCTCCCAAAACACACAGACATCCAGGAGCTGTCGATCCACCCCCCACAAAAAAACACATACTGAATGGGACACACAGCAAAACGCATTGATACAAAACGAAAACACTCGGAAGGAGCAGATGCGACACTGACTTCACTCGCTAGGCCACGCCCCTTAAAGGCATGCATCAACACGCAAATGTTTTATCGCGTGCGTGTCAGTGTGTTTCCGTGATGATGTCAGAGATCATTTGTCGACGGCTTCCATAATGTGTTGTTGTCGGGGTGGTAAAAAAAAAAAAGAAAAAAAGATCGCCGGCAAGGTGGCGCGCGCTTGAAGCTGAAGCGTACATTTATTTTCTTAATTATCCCGCCGCGTGCGTTTGCAATCAGCATTCTGACGACCTCGTTCATTAGCCGGGCCGCCGTTGCCGCCACCTCTGCAATCTCTGGGTGGCTAATTGAATGCGATTTTTAATGGCTGCGTGTGTAATCCAATGCTGCGGCTGCACAGCGGCTGCGACTCGTTTTGCCTTCTTTGTCGTAGCGCGCGTGTTGTTTGTGTGACGTGTGGAACCATCGAGGCTCCTTGCAAAAAAATTGTGCGTGGCTAGCTTCGCTTTAGCATTTGAATTCCAGCTCTGGTCCCAATTGTGACAGCTAGCTGCCATTTTGTTTTATGGCAGGGTGCGACATTGCGGCTCGCTGAGAGTTAGGATTGAGCAGCTGCTAGCTGTGTTATTGTTGCTGTGCAGCCTAACGGCTAGCGGAGAAAACAAAAGCAGCTCACAAAAGTTGCTAAAAGAACGTTGTTTTTTTTTTTAACCTGGATTTCGACACTCAGGCTGACTTTACCTCACTCCATTTGCGGCGCCGCCGAACAGCTAAATGCAGCTTCACCATGTTAGCTTGGAACTCTGGGCTCCCAGAATTGAGCCAAGTGGGCGGATCTTTCAAGTTGAATGTTGAAGCAAAGACGTTTGCAAACATCTGCTTTGACTTTGAATACCCCGATCAACATTTTGGTGACCTCCCAAACCAGTCACCGACTCCGAATCGGCTTATGTTTGCGCGTAGACTTGAAGGGCTAGCAATGTGAAACACGTTTTGCGTTGCTGATTCGTCGATTGATCTCCGATCATATCGTCCGAGCGGACACGTGTGAATGGATTTCCGCTGTGGAAGTGTTTCTAATATTTAGCCGGAGCGCCACGAGGGCCGCTGCGTTTTTGCATGCCGGGCCCATCTTTTGTCTCAGCTCGGAGGGCAAACACTCACCGCCTGGGGGGAAATTGTCCGTGGGCACGTTTGCTCCTCGGTATGATATGTTTACCAAACACCTGTTTAGAATGCGGCGATGGTGCGCGCGCGCGGCGGCGGCGGCGGCGCGCTCCCCTCCGGCCCCCGCCGCAAATGTGGGTATTATTTGTCAGGCCTGGCAGTGTCTCCAGGCTGCTTCAGAGAGATACAAGGAGGCGAGTGATAAGGAGAGCATCAGAAGGGCAGTTAATTGCCTGCAGTCTCCGGGAGCCGGGGAATATTTAAAATCTATGGGATTAAAGGCAGATTAAAAAGTGCAGAAGCAGTGGGCCCAATGGCGCTTCAAGATTGCAATCAGCAAGGGTAATGGGGGAGGGAGGGAGGGAGGTTGGGAAAACATGAACCAATGGAGGAGGGGGGGGGAGTGACAGATAGGAAATTTAGACGCCCCGGGTTCCATCTTGTAAGCACGATTCATCTACGTGTAAATCGTTTTTTTTTTCTTTTCCCTGCTCCTCATCGGAGGCCGGCGACGCTCGACTCGGCGCACTTATCGCATAATCGGCGAATTAAAAAGCGCTGCTTCTCCCCCCCCCTCCTCTGCGAGGATTAAGGAGCGTGATTTAAAGACGGCGAAAAGAGAAAAAAAAACAGCCAAATAATAAAAGGCAGGCCATCCAAAATGGGCGCTGGAAAAAAATGTCAAGTCAGACGGGCTAAACAGCACCAGCGCTAATGAGTTTATCTTGGACCTTTTTGAAGAAAGGGCCAAGATCCCTAATTGTTTCTTATCTGAACGCCAGCACGTAATCCTGTTCATGACCACGACCAACCCCCCCCCAAAAAAAAAAAATTGTACTCTTGCAAAATTATTTGGATGCAAAAATGTCAAATCAGCCGGCCAAAAGAGTCCAAACAAGCTGAACTCAGACTAGCGCAATTTCTTTCAAAGAGCAAAATCTCCAATTGCCTTTTATCTCATTTAAATCGGGTGAGACTGTTCGTGGGCGCACCAAAAATCATCATCAAAATTTGATTCCGATTAAAAATTTTTTTTTTAAATCTCTATCGATGTATGTTCAAATATTTTGGCAGTTTTACCCGCCAAGAGCCACGATTGTTCCTTCCGTGATTGACAATCCGTGATCCTGCCAATGACCTCAGCAAAAATCTGAATCAGAAATAGTATTCATCAGTCAAGTATTTTGCCACAAATTGGTCAACAAAACAGCAGCAGAGGAAGCATGATCGTCATCCGATTTTCGACCATCATTTTTGTAACTTTGGTTTTTATCCCTCAATTGTTCGGAATTAAACCTCGACAAAAGTACTTCCTGTAGTCCAAACACAAAATGTTTTTGTTTTTTAAGAAAGTGCCAAATTTCCCAATTGTTTCCCATCTAATCCACAGACAGCGGCATCATCAAAATCAGCTCCTAAAATGATGATGATGATTTTTTTTTTCATGTTGCCATCATCATCTCTTCCGTCCTTTCAAAGGTTTGCCTTTGGCGAAAGATTAGTCTCATAAATTATGCATGGCGGTAATCCGAGGCGGCGATAGAATCTTTGGCGTGTTGCGGGGGGGCGGGGGGGGGCATCGCCGCCGCCGCTATAAATATGAAACAGATGTTGGTGACATTTGAAGAAAGTCCATTCGGTCCCGACGACTCCCCCCCCCCCGCCCATTATCAACATCACAATCCCACTATGCTGTTGCACAATCCTTTTGCGTAGCTGACTGACTTCCTGTACGACCTGTCAATCACGGGCAAAATTGGAACATGACTGATTAGAGTTTTTTTCCAGATGAGGCAACACTCGCTGATGTTGTTGTTGTTTGTTTATTTTGACACGCGCGCACAAACTTGTGTGTCGGCCTGTCAGTCCAAATGCAAGCGTGAGCTCTTATCTCATTCGCACGCGGGACCCCGAACCTAACCTCTTCTTCCTCTTCATCCTCTTCATCCTCCCTCCCGGCGAGCGCGCGCATCCCAGCCCCGGGGCTGCGGGGTTGCCATGGCAACGGGCGCCCGCGTGGTTGAATGACAGCCCGTTTAGATTGATGGGGTCATCTGCTCGACGTCGCGCGCACGCGAGCTCACCTGCACATGCACGGGAGGGGGCGGGGGATTCTTTAGATTGGTGCTGTCATCAGAAGCTCCACATAAATGTCATCTGTGCAAATACGCGTGCGCACATGCACGCGTGCTCTGCGTGTGTGCAAAGGAGCAGTCAGATAAGCGGTAATTAGACAAGGGGCAGGGCAACAATTAACCCGCTAGCTCCCGCAGCAGCAACGCAGCTCGCCCTTCAAGGCGAGCGGCGCTCCCTCGGGCCGCAGTCATTCGGCGGCGTGATGATTACATGCGGTCAGGGGGGTGCGGGGGGAGGGAGGGCTGGTCTCGCCGGTCACGTCTTTGTGCCGCCGTGTGTTGCTGACAGCATGCGGCATTAAACAGTCTTAAAGTGTTTATTTGCTAGCAGAGTCTCAGGGCATGGCTGCGCGCGCGCGCGTGCACGCGTGTGTCCGGGTGTTGGCGGATGCAAAATTTTGACCCCTGTGTCAGGTCAAAGACTGGCCAGCAGCAGGGCGCCTCCCTTGTCTTGATCATCAGCATTCTCCAAAGCCCGCACACAAATACGCAGCTCGCAAGGGTGCGTTTGATTTATGGTTTCTGAAACTTTCACTTCTTTTTTTTTTTTTCTCCATCCCGGCCGCCTGTCCATCAAACGCTTGTCAGGATTTGAATGATTGCGGCGACATTCCAAAGATTTTAGCGCACTCACAGGGTGTGTGCGCAAAGTATTGTTTCCATTTCGGCAATATTTGCAAATTGTCGGGAATTGATGATGTCACGTTTCATTCCATTTTTGCCACAAGATGATCACGAATCAAAACAGTCGCCGCAGCTGGCACGAAATGCGCCTCGACTTCCTGACCGATGCATTTTGTCTTTCTCTCCTTCCAAGAATGCGACTTTGAAATTGTTTTCCACTTTGTTGAAAACGAGAGCCGACTGTCAAACTTTCCGCGGGGCGGGTTGCAGGTGTTTTTTTAAATGACTCTTCTTCTTCTGATTATTACTTTGCGTTTGTGCACAGAAGTCGGGCGCGTGTCAGAATGTTTGAAGGCTTCTCATCCTTCTTCCCCTCCCAGTAAAACAAACATTTGACGGCTTTTGTGGAGGCTGTCTGAAGCGTTTTTTGAGCCGCTCGACACGGCGGCGGCAGCGGCGATGGTGGCGGATCTTTCGGCGTAATCACCTTGACACCCGTCAGGCGGCGGCGTGAAACAATACTCAGCAAATACTCGCAAGCGCACATCAAGCGGCTTAGAGGCGACGCCGCCTTCGCCGTGACGCTGATTTGCACTTTCATGCAAATAAGTGCTTTGTAGTCTCCGTATGAAAAGGTCTTATTAAATCTTACTTTGCATTATTCGCCCGTTTGGATGAGGGGGGCTGCAAGAAGGGGGTGGAGGGGGGTAAATCTATCAAAAGCTTCCCAATTCAATAACTTGTTTTTTTGTTGTTCTTCATATTTATTCCACATTTTAATTAACTTTGCAAGACGTTTGAGTCCGGGCGGCGAGCGAGGGCTTTCCGACTCCTTCAGATCTTCTCGGCTTCTCCGCCGGCTTCGTGGGGGTCGGCACAGTGGGAAGGGGAACTTTTTTTTATAACAGGGTCTCGACAAAAGCATCTATCTATCAATTCGGGTGAATTTAATACTTGAACCGATTCATCGACGAGTCAATTCGTTGACTTTACAACTTGGCATGGATGATTCAAGCTCGAAGGCGCGCGTCAGCGGTGTCCGTTTGCCTTGTCGGAGGCTTTTAAAAGACAACAAACGCAAGTGCGACACCTCGTCGCGAGCGCACGCCCTGGGGCCACGCTTTCCTGTCAGACGATACGGCGGGGTGCGCCGTAGAGGGAGGAGGGAGGCCGCGGCGGGCGGCGTCTGCCCCGTGCCCGAACGTCGGTGTCGGATGTTGGCGGCGGCGCTGTGAAAACACGGCTAAAAGCCTCGTGCTTTCAATTAGAACCTCCGTTGTGGATTAGTCACACAAAAAACATACCTCAGAGTGCTGCTTGAGACTGACAAAGGGCTTAGAAATCCCGCCTCGCCGCCTCGGGCTGCGCCGTCCTTCCTGGTTTACTCCGATGTTGCGTGAAGGCTGACGGGAGCGATGGGCCGTCGGGTCAAACCAACAACCGGCGCCGCCCGCCCCTTTTTGCGTGTTATTTCGGTGCTTTCGAGTGCCTCGTTGTTAGCGATGAGTGCACGTATGTTGTAGAGGGAAGGTTGACATTAACTGGCGACCCCCCACCTCCCCAAAAAAAAATGTTCATTCACAAAATAAAATGAAAATGCTTTTAGGAAGAAAAACCAAACTGAGACTTTGGAGAAATGTTAACTTGATGAGCTTGATTTTTCAAGGGTTAGTAAAATTAAGCCTAAAACTACTCGCCGTCATGAATATCAACGGCAGTGGGGGCGGAGCCGCGGCGGCCCCGCCGGGCGTCCTTCCTTCCCTCGAATGCGATGCTGGGAAATGTGTCGCTAATTTATGCTAATGCTTTGTAAACACAGCCTGATCTCAGCGCAAGGCGAGATTGACGGCGGTCGCGCAAAGCCCGGCGAGCGCATTTATTTCTCCTGGACACGCGAGACGTTGACGCCGGTTCTTTGCAGAAACGATTCACGACTGATTCGGGCGAGCGGTGTGGTCTGTCACATCTGTGAGAAAACGAAATGACGCGTCGGCAAAACAGTTTGCCGGGCTCGAGAGCATCGTCGCGCGCCGAGCCGACGTCGACGTGGCGAGCGCTCTCCTTTTCGGCCCTCTCGGGGTGTCCCGTTCTTTCGACGCGTCCGACTCGCAAGTGCGGCGGCGGGCAGGTGGCTGTTCACCTGCACTTGACACCCGTCAGGGAGTTATCGCCGCGCGTGTGTTTGTGTGCACGTGTGCGGTTTATCAGTTAAGCCCCAAACAGGGAAAGTTCATCCTCTGTGTAGATGCTATCTGGCCGTGTTGACAGCCGCGAGTCTCGGCTAAGCTGCTGTGTTGAGCGCGTGACAAGAGCGCGCCGCCGCCGCTTTGCGTCCCCCCCCCCCCTTTTCTTTTCCTAAACACCCGCCCCCAATTAATCAGCGCGCCGACTGCGGAATGTCAAACGCGAACTTGCGAGCGGACCGACCGGTTGGGCCGACGTTGATGCAACAGACGCCTCCATAACTGTTTTTTACTTGGCAAGTTAAACCTCCGTTTCACTCAATGTGCCTGTTGGCGCACCCCCGAAAGCATTGAGTCAAACATGACATATTACACATTCATGTGACATCTTACTCAGAGGACAATCTGATTCCCATACCGGACTGCCATTATACTTTTAATCTGAGGTTGGGCGCACCGCAGTTTGCTGCCACGCACCAATAATCGCTTGGACTGCCCTCGACCAATCTCTCTCTCCCGAGCACAAGCCGACCGGCCTTCGCCAAATATTTGAAGGCCCCTATCAATGTCCGAGCGCGTTGGACATGTCAAAATCAAGCTGTCGATTCAAAGAAAGTTGGGACACACTTTTCTCGGCACACACCACCCGCACCCATTTGGTTGCGTGGACGCACCACAATTTGAGAATCGGGCCGTGTTTTTGCTGCCTCACACTTTTTGCACTGCAATTGTAAGGGTAGGCGCACTAAACCCCCGAGAAAAAAATCAAAACCAACCTAGTTTTGATGGCTTGTAATATTGGTGCACCCCCTCGAATCCAACAACCCCCTCAAAAACTGCACGCACGCACGCACGCACATGCACGTGCGTGCACACAAAGTCCAAGACCACAGATGTGAAATACCTGTTTTAGACTCATGACTGGAAAATGAGCCTCTCGTTAGACTTTTTCGACCGTCAACTCGCTTTCATATCCTGAAAGATTTGGAGCACCCCTTCGACCTCACACACATACACAAAAGCAGTTTTTCAAACGTGAAGGCCATTTGAAAATGCCAATCTGAGACATTTCAACAAAATGAATCTCTGAGTTTCTCCGCTGGTCTTTCCCCAACAATTCGAGCCTCGCACCCCCTCGGACATCCGGACAGAAAGGGGACACCCTCTCTCCTTTGTTCATCCTCAGTGCAGGCGTTTAGTCGGCAAAAACAAAAACAACGTTCTCACGTCCAAGTGCCATTCATACCCGCAGACTGCCACGCTGCCACTCTTGCCGTTTGGCTGCTACGCATGAATGCCGGCGCACAAGCGCACCTCTTCTGCTCTCAGTCAGCGTGCAGGCGGGGGGTGGGGGGGGGGGGGTGTAACCCTACCCGCTAATGCCGCAATTAGGCTAATGGGCGGCGCCGCCCAAGCGGGCCCCCCACCCCACCATTGACGGCGGTGGGCGGACGACAGACGCCGGGAGGAGCGGTCGCAGCCTTCCGCTCCCATTCGGCACATCGGCTCCGACGGTAAAATGCAATGGACGCCGTCTGACGACGTCAACAAGCAACGCGTCATGTATTCAATTGGCCAAAGCGTCGGCGGCGCTGCCCAGAAGCCATGAGCTAGCAGAAGCCCACCAAGATCATCTTTCAGCACGTGCGTATGCACGCTGTGTATGATGAATCGTGCGCGTGCGTGCGCGCATCAGTGTAATTAAAGTGTGGAAAGATGCATACGCCGTGTTTTTCCGGCCCAAGAGGCTTAGCTCAGTACTCGGGTCCGCCGCACGGATATTTCATTTCTTTCTGCTTAAATAACAACACGACGCACCACGTTTGCCCCCTTGGCCCCAGGCCGGGCATTCCGCGACCCCCCCACAGCCGCCCCTACCTCATCTTCAGTCATCCAATATCAATTAGCTCATCTTGAGCACCTTTGTCATCGGGGCGCTTGTCTCTATTCGAAGCTGGCAGTCGGCTAGGCTGGATGCTGACGGGGGCGGGGGATGCTTCCAGGGGGAACTCCACGCCCCGGTGGGCTGCCAGGAGGAACAACGCAGAAAAGTCAAATCCTCGCTCATGTTGAAATAAATCGGTGTTCATTAGCGTGTGTGTGCGCGCGTGCCTGTGTGACTGCGTCTGTGTGTTTGTGGCTTTGTGTTTTTTGTGAGACCCTTAGAGTGTTTGCGCATTTATGTGTGTGTGTGCGTGTGTGTGTGTGTGTGTGTGTGTGTGTGTGTGTGTGTGTGTGTGTGTGTGTGTGTGTGTGTGTGTGTGTGTGTGTGTGTGTGTGTGTGTGTGTGTGTGTGTGTGTGTGTGTGTGTGTGTGTGTGTGTGTGTGTGCGTGTGTGTGTGTGTGTGTGTGTGTGTGTGTGTGTGTGTGTGTGTGTGTGTGTGTGTGCATCGCATCGCATCCCATCCTTGCGCCTTGTGGCGCTGCAGCGTTTGTTTGAAATGAAAATTCCCGAATGTTTGAGGGATTACAGCGGATTGGCAGCTTGCTATCTGCACCCTCGTGCACGCACGCGCGCGTGCGGACGGAGAACACAAGTCGAAACAAAACAACAGCTGCATCGTCATTGCCGGCATTGACCTTCTGCGTTTTCTGACTTCTATTCCGGTTACACACACACACACACACACACACACACACACACACACACACACACACACACACACACACACAGTCACACAAACTCTCCATGCACACTTCATTGTACTTTCATCCTCACCAGTGGCGCAGAAAAACCGTCGTCACGCTTCATTGACCGAGAGAGGACGTAATTGTGTGTCCAGCTTCAGGTGAATGTCACTATTTTGACTACCGAGTGCGTGTGAGTGTTTGTGCGAATGTGTGTGCGTGTGGGGGGGGGGGGTTGCGCATACTTTACTCAGCCCCCTCTCTTGTGCTGGCTGCTCATTCACCTTGTCCATTAGAGGAGGGGTCAGTGGAAGGTGATGTTATGCTTGAAACATCGCTGCGGGTCCAACCTGCACGAGAATATAAACAGCTTGTTTTCACATGCGCGCACACACACACGCCTGACCTGCCAATGTCTCCGCTAAAATGAAAGCCCGGATTTCTCATGACATAATGAGCATGGATGCCTGTGTGTGTGTGTGTGTGTGTGTGTGTGTGTGTGTGTGTGTGTGTGTGTGTGTGTGTGTGTGTGTGTGTGTGTGTGTGTGTGTGTGTGTGTGTGTGTGTGTGTGTGTGTGTGTGTGCGTGAAGATTGCGTCAGGCTGTTTCGAATCGGCGTGGTGTTTATTGGCAAAACAGGCGCGGGGCAGGTTGAGTTGCTACTGTTGCTCCCTTTGCAAGTTACTTTGCGGGCCTCATGCTGGCGGCAGCGTTGACTGACTCGATGGCGTCATTGCCGAAGTCCGCAGTCACTTCCCCTTGCGGTCGCCGTCAAAGCCGAGCCCGTAAATACGAGAGATGACCAAGAGGGGCTCACCCGAAGGAAAGTCGAGGGGCCGTTGGCCAATTGGGCAATTCTGCTGGAAAGCAATGCCAAACGTGCGCGGCGGGCCGACAAAACTAGCCTGGATGTGGCGCTGACATTTGAGCGCGTGACGTCGAAGAATGAGAGCCGCCAAGAGCCGCAGAGCGAGTCCATCGTCGAGCGAGTCGGCCTCCGTCTGCGCCTTCGACCGCCCCCCGGTGGCCAAGCCGCGTAAACCGGACGGAGCGACGGCACGTCTCTTGAATTCGAGCCAAAAGTGACGAAAAAAGGGGCTCTCTTGAGTCCACGATGGCTTTTCTGCGCGATCAGGCCGCCCGCTACTTTTTCCTGACCAAAAAAGCGCATTGCAGATTGTTCAACGGGTCTGATGTGACATGCGAAGCAAAGCTGTCGTCACCTCCGCTCGGGAGATTGCAGGGGAAGCTTTTGAATGGGGAATCCATTTGATCTGCCACTCGCTGCGTCCAATGCGCCCCCCCCCACGCCCCGGCGGGCTCCCTGCGTCCAGCCGCTCGCCGCACCCACGGCGCGCTCATCTCCATTTTAAAAAGTCGCTCCAATTCCCTCGTCACGCCGGCCGCGCTCGCTCTTTGTCCGCGGCGGGATGAAAGGCGACGCTCCACAATCGCACGGCGCAACCTCGGCCGCAAAGTTAGCGGCGCGACGCTCGCTTGTCACATTTGCATCACGAAAGCCCGCCGGGCGTCGGCTCTTCATTCCATTTTGCGCCATCAAGACCCCGCCGGCTGGAACACCGACCTGCGTTTGCTCAAAAACTTTGCCAATTAGGCGTAGAAAAAAAAGTAGTGTGTTTCCAGTAACCCGACCGACCGAGAATTTCTACCTCGAAAAAAAACTTTACGGTCGGCATTTTTTTCAAACCTTCTACATTTTTGTGTAATAATACTAATAATCGTACATTTCATTTATACGCGCCTTTCAAAACATTCAAGGACGCTTTACAATCAAAACAAGAACAATAAAACCACAGACAAAATTATAAATAATAAAAGGAAAGATGAATTTAGAGCGTTTACATTGGTGCAAACTCTCGCGATATTCACGTTGCGTCGTTTGCCCTGTCGTCTGTCAACAACATTGAATCGTGGCGGCGGCCACGATCTCCGACAACAGTTTAAACCGCGTTTTGTGTGTTGCAGTCGCATGCTCGCACCATAATATTAAGAAAATAGCATCCACTGCTGTATCGAAAAGATTCAACGAATTATTTGACGAACACCACGGGCCGTCTAGGGCGCGGGGCGCAGAGGAACGAGATGGCTGTAACACCCAGCGCGGGTACTCAACTCTCGCCGCCGGCGGGGTTTCAATCAGTGGCGATTGCTCTCGGACTGCAAGGAAGCTCGGCTTCCCATAAAATGTCAAAGAATAAGTGATCAAATATATGAATGTAAATTTCATTGTGTGTACATGTCATTAACTAAATATGCGCTACAACATGCTCAACTTTTGCTCCGAATCAGCTTCTTCTTACTGGTTACGACGCGACTCCCTTCTCCTTCACGCCGCAGCTTCGCTGTGCTTTAAATGGTAGTGAGTTCAGGGTAGGTTGTCCCAATGCGTTGAACGGAGACGAGTCATTGGATACAAGCTGGTTTTTGTCCCGCCCACGGAGTTCGGCGTCTCTGGGACTGGATGGCAGTGGGAGGGTACCGGACGCCAGGCTTTTCTCTGCATCCGATTGGATGATCTGTCTGAGTCTGCGTGCCAGTTCGATTGACATTGAAATGAGCCAATCACCGAGCTTTTTTTGAGTGCCTCGTTGTTAGCGATGAGTGCACGTATGTTGTAGAGGAAGGTTGACATTAACTGGCGACCCCACCTCCCACAAAAAAAATGAAAATGCTTTTAGGAAGAAAAACCAAACTGAGACTTTGGAGAAATGTTAACTTGATGAGCTTGATTTTCAAGGGTTAGTAAAATTAAGCCTAAAACTACTGCCGTCATGAATATCAGCGGCAGTGGGGCGAACGCGGCGGCCCGCCGGGCGTCCTTCCTTCCCTCGAATGCGATGCTGGGAAATGTGTCGCTAATTTATGCTAATGCTTTGTAAACACAGCCTGATCTCAGCGCAAGGCGAGATTGGCGGTCGCGCAAAGCCCGGTGGCGCATTTATTTCTCCTGGACGCGCGAGGCGTTGGCGCGGTTCTTTGCAGAAGCGATTCACGACTGATTCGGGCGGCGGTGTGGTCTGTCACATCTGTGAAAAACGAAATGACGCGTCGGCAAAACAGTTTGCCGGGCTCGAGAACATCGTCGCGCGCCGAGCCGGCGTCGGCGTGGCGGCGCTCTCCTTTCGGCCCTCTCGGGGTGTCCCGTTCTTCGGCGCGTCCGACTCGCAAGTGCGGCGGCGGGCAGGTGGCTGTTCACCTGCACTTGACACCCGTCAGGGAGTTATCGCCGCGCGTGTGTTTGTGTGCACGTGTGCGGTTTATCAGTTAAGCCCCAAACAGGAAAGTTCATCCTCTGTGTAGATGCTATCTGGCCGTGTTGACAGCCGCGAGTCTCGGCTAAGCTGCTGTGTTGAGCGCGTGACAAGAGCGCGCCGCCGCCGCTTTGCGTCCCCCTTTTCTTTTCCTAAACACCCGCCCCAATTAATCAGCGCGCCGACTGCGGAATGTCAAACGCGAACTTGCGAGCGGACCGACCGGTTGGGCCGACGTTGATGCAACAGACGCCTCCATAACTGTTTTTTACTTGGCAAGTTAAACCTCCGTTTCACTCAATGTTCCTGTTGGCGCACCCCCGAAAGCATTGAGACAAACATGACATATTACACATTCATGTGACATCTTACTCAGAGGACAATCTGATTCCCATACCGGACTGCCATTCTACTTTTAATCTGAGGTTGGGCGCACCGCAGTTTGCTGCCACGCACCAATAATCGCTTGGACTGCCCTCGACCAATCTCTCTCTCCCGAGCACAAGCCGACCGGCCTTCGCCAAATATTTGAAGGCCCCTATCAATGTCCGAGCGCGTTGGACATGTCAAAATCAAGCTGTCGATTCAAAGAAAGTTGGGACACACTTTTCTCGGCACACACCACCCGCACCCATTTGGTTGCGTGGACGCACCACAATTTGAGAATCGGGCCGTGTTTTTGCTGCCTCACACTTTTTGCACTGCAATTGTAAGGGTAGGCGCACTAAACCCCCGAGAAAAAAATCAAAACCAACCTAGTTTTGATGGCTTGTAATATTGGTGCACCCCTCGAATCCAACAACCCCTCAAAAACTGCACGCACGCATGCACATGCACATGCACGTGCACACAAAGTCCAAGACCACAGATGTGAAATACCTGTTTTAGACTCATGACTGGAAAATGAGCCTCTCGTTAGACTTTTTCGACCGTCAACTCGCTTTCATATCCTGAAAGATTTGGAGCACCCCTTCGACCTCACACACATACACAAAAGCAGTTTTTCAAACGTGAAGGCCATTTGAAAATGCCAATCTGAGACATTTCAACAAAATGAATCTCTGAGTTTCTCCGCTGGTCTTTCCCCAACAATTCGAGCCTCGCACCCCCTCGGACATCCGGACAGAAAGGGGACACCCTCTCTCCTTTGTTCATCCTCAGTGCAGGCGTTTAGTCGGCAAAAACAAAAACAACGTTCTCACGTCCAAGTGCCATTCATACCCGCAGACTGCCACGCTGCCACTCTTGCCGTTTGGCTGCTACGCATGAATGCCGGCGCACAAGCGCACCTCTTCTGCTCTCAGTCAGCGTGCAGGCGGGGGGGGGGGGTGTAACCCTACCCGCTAATGCCGCAATTAGGCTAATGGGCGGCGCCGCCCAAGCGGGCCCCCCACCCCACCATTGACGGCGGTGGGCGGACGACAGACGCCGGGAGGAGCGGTCGCAGCCTTCCGCTCCCATTCGGCACATCGGCTCCGACGGTAAAATGCAATGGACGCCGTCTGACGACGTCAACAAGCAACGCGTCATGTATTCAATTGGCCAAAGCGTCGGCGGCGCTGCCCAGAAGCCATGAGCTAGCAGAAGCCCACCAAGATCATCTTTCAGCACGTGCGTATGCACGCTGTGTATGATGAATCGTGCGCGTGCGTCGCGGCGCATCAGTGTAATTAAAGTGTGGAAAGATGCATACGCCGTGTTTTCCGGCCCAAGAGCTTAGCTCAGTACTCGGGTCCGCCGCACGGATATTTCATTTCTTTCTGCTTAAATAACAACACGACGCACCACGTTTGCCCCCTTGGCCCCAGGCCGGGCATTCCGCGACCCCCCCACAGCCGCCCCTACCTCATCTTCAGTCATCCAATATCAATTAGCTCATCTTGAGCACCTTTGTCATCGGGGCGCTTGTCTCTATTCGAAGCTGGCAGTCGGCTAGGCTGGATGCTGACGGGGGCGGGGGATGCTTCCAGGGGGAACTCCACGCCCCGGTGGGCTGCCAGGAGGAACAACGCAGAAAAGTCAAATCCTCGCTCATGTTGAAATAAATCGGTGTTCATTAGCGTGTGTGTGCGCGCGTGCCTGTGTGACTGCGTCTGTGTGTTTGTGGCTTTGTGTTTTTTGTGAGACCCTTAGAGTGTTTGCGCATTTATGTGTGTGTGTGTGCGTGTGTGTGTGTGTGTGTGTGTGTGTGTGTGTGTGTGTGTGCGTGCGTGTGTGTGTGTGTGTGTGTGTGTGTGTGTGTGTGTGTGTGTGTGTGTGTGTGTGTGCATCGCATCGCATCCCATCCTTGCGCCTTGTGGCGCTGCAGCGTTTGTTTGAAATGAAAATTCCCGAATGTTTGAGGGATTACAGCGGATTGGCAGCTTGCTATCTGCACCCTCGTGCGCGCACGCGCGCGTGCGGACGGAGAACACAAGTCGAAACAAAACAACAGCTGCATCGTCATTGCCGGCATTGACCTTCTGCGTTTTCTGACTTCTATTCAGTTACACACACACACACACACACACACACACACACACACACACACACACACACACACACACACAGTCACACAAACTCTCCATGCACACTTCATTGTACTTTCATCCTCACCAGTGGCGCAGAAAAACCGTCGTCACGCTTCATTGACCGAGAGAGGACGTAATTGTGTGTCCAGCTTCAGGTGAATGTCACTATTTTGACTACCGAGTGCGTGTGAGTGTTTGTGCGAATGTGTGTGCGTGTGGGGGGTTGCGCATACTTTACTCAGCCCCCTCTCTTGTGCTGGCTGCTCATTCACCTTGTCCATTAGAGGAGGGGTCAGTGGAAGGTGATGTTATGCTTGAAACATCGCTGCGGGTCCAACCTGCACGAGAATATAAACAGCTTGTTTTCACATGCGCGCACACACACACGCCTGACCTGCCAATGTCTCCGCTAAAATGAAAGCCCGGATTTCTCATGACATAATGAGCATGGATGCCTGTGTGTGTGTGTGTGTGTGTGTGTGTGTGTGTGTGTGTGTGTGTGTGTGTGTGTGTGTGTGTGTGTGTGTGTGTGTGTGTGTGTGTGTGTGTGTGTGTGTGTGTGTGTGTGTGTGTGTGTGTGTGTGTGTGTGTGTGTGTGTGTGTGTGTGTGTGTGTGTGTGTGTGTGTGTGTGTGTGTGTGTGTGTGCGTGAAGATTGCGTCAGGCTGTTTCGAATCGGCGTGGTGTTTATTGGCAAAACAGGCGCGGGGCAGGTTGAGTTGCTACTGTTGCTCCCTTTGCAAGTTACTTTGCGGGCCTCATGCTGGCGGCAGCGTTGACTGACTTCGATGGCGTCATTGCGAAGTCCGCAGTCACTTCCCCTTGCGGTCGCCGTCAAAGCCGAGCCCGTAAATCGAGAGATGACCAAGAGGGCTCACCGAAGGAAAGTCGAGGGCGTTGGCCAATTGGGCAATTCTGCTGGAAAGCAATGCCAAGCGTCGCGGCGGGCCGACAAAACTAGCCTGGATGTGGCGCTGACATTTGAGCGCGTGACGTCGAAGAATGAGAGCCGCCAAGAGCCGCAGAGCGAGTCCATCGTCGAGCGAGTCGGCCTCCGTCTGCGCCTTCGACCGCCCCGGTGGCCAAGCGCGTAAACCGGACGGAGCGGCGGCACGTCTCTTGAATTCGAGCCAAAAGTGACGAAAAAGGGGCTCTCTTGAGTCCACGATGGCTTTCTGCGCGATCAGGCCGCCCGCTACTTTTCCTGACCAAAAAGCGCGTTGCAGATTGTTCAACGGGTCTGATGTGACATGCGAAGCAAAGCTGTCGTCACCTCCGCTCGGGAGATTGCAGGGGAAGCTTTTGAATGGGGAATCCATTTGATCTGCCACTCGCTGCGTCCAATGCGCCCCCCCCCACGCCCCGGCGGGCTCCCTGCGTCCAGCCGCTCGCCGCACCCACGGCGCGCTCATCTCCATTTTAAAAAGTCGCTCCAATTCCCTCGTCACGCCGGCCGCGCTCGCTCTTTGTCCGCGGCGGGATGAAAGGCGACGCTCCACAATCGCACGGCGCAACCTCGGCCGCAAAGTTAGCGGCGCGACGCTCGCTTGTCACATTTGCATCACGAAAGCCCGCCGGGCGTCGGCTCTTCATTCCATTTTGCGCCATCAAGACCCCGCCGGCTGGAACACCGACCTGCGTTTGCTCAAAAACTTTGCCAATTAGGCGTAGAAAAAAGTAGTGTGTTTCCAGTAACCCGACCGACCGAGAATTTCTACCTCGAAAAAACTTTACGGTCGGCATTTTTTTCAAACCTTCTACATTTTTGTGTAATAATACTAATAATCGTACATTTCATTTATACGCGCCTTTCAAAACATTCAAGGACGCTTTACAATCAAAACAAGAACAATAAAACCACAGACAAAATTATAAATAATAAAAGGAAAGATGAATTTAGAGCGTTTACATTGGTGCAAACTCTCGCGATATTCACGTTGCGTCGTTTGCCCTGTCGTCTGTCAACAACATTGAATCGTGGCGGCGGCCACGATCTCCGACAACAGTTTAAACCGCGTTTTGTGTGTTGCAGTCGCATGCTCGCACCATAATATTAAGAAAATAGCATCCACTGCTGTATCGAAAAGATTCAACGAATTATTTGACGAACACCACGGGCCGTCTAGGACGCGGGACGCAGAGGTAACGAGATGGCTGTAACACCCAGCCGCGGGGTACTCAACTCTCTCGCCGCCGAGCGGGGGTTTCAATCAGTGGCGATTGCTCTCGGACTGCAAGGGAAGCTCGGCTTCCCATAAAATGTCAAAGAATAAGTGATCAAATATATGAATGTAAATTTCATTGTGTGTACATGTCATTAACTAAATATGCGCTACAACATGCTCAACTTTTGCTCCAAATCAGCTTCTTCTTACTGGTTACGACGCGACTCCCTTCTCATTCATACCGCAGCTTCGCTGTGCTTTAAACGGTAGTGAGTTCAGGGTAGGTTGTCCCAATGCGTTCAACGGAGACGAGTCATTGGATACAAGCTGGTTTTTGTCCCGCCCACGGAGTTCGGCGTCTCTGGGACTGGATGGCAGTGGGAGGGTACCGGATGCCAGGCTTTTCTGCATCAGATTGGATGATCTGCCTGAGTCTGCGTGCCAGTTCGATTGACATTGAAATGAGCCAATCACCGAGCTTTTTGTGTAGACATCCGTCGCGAGCAATTTTTCAACTTGCATTCTGTTCCAAGGTGAGCTGGAGACTTCTCCTAATCATTTTAGCGACACTCTTTGTTGTAAACAAACAACTAGCGACAAATGAATCTTTTATTTCTGGTGGGTTTTATTGTAGTTCCAATAGTTGTAGGACACTAATTAAGTACCGGGAAAAGACGCCTTGTTGGTATGACAGGGTCACAGATCATTTTCTTGAAAAGCAACGGAGCTAGAGTAGAATTCGCGTATAAATAAACGGACACATTTTATGACGTCGACCAAAATTGAGCTTCCCCTCTTTGACAGACGAGCATCCGGCACTGGTTTCAATGTCTCCTTGTTTTATGTTTTATGGTTATTTTGTTTACGTTTTTGATGGGGGAGGGAGGGAGAAAAAAAAGAGTTAAAAAAAATACTTTGTCCGACCTACCGACCCTATGCTGAAATTTCATGTTACCGGAAACACACTACTTATTTTTCTACGCCTTATCAATTTTGTTTCTGCGGTCGGCAGCCTTGATTGACTTTTTCAATTTCAACCACGCCCCTTTAAACGGGAAACTTGCTGGCTGCCGACGACGCCTTTTCTTGTCAAACCAAACGAAACAAATCAAAGAATTGACGTCGACAGCTGCAGCTGTCTGGGGTTTTGTTTTGTTTTTTGCTGTGTGCGGTTGCAAAATGTCGACGACTTTCCAGTTTTAATATATCGACAACTTCTTTTTGGTTGCTCGAAATGTTTCCGCAGAAGCCGTTGGTCCTCGTTGCTGTTGTAAATCGGGCTGCAGCCTAACGAAGACGTTTGTACCCTGACAAATAGTTGCTTTTTTTTTTTCGCCGGTCGCCGATGTATTCATTTCAAGCGCAGCCCATTGAGGCGGCGAGCGCCGGCTCTGGAAGTTCCATGTCGTACAATGTAACTTTGTGCAAAGCTCATTTTGTCACCTGAGTGACTGCAGCCTCGGGAAACACACTCGCGCTGCCGCGGCCTTTTGTCATGCTAATGCCGCTAATGCGCCGACCGTACGTGTCCCTGTGAGAGAAAGGCGCCGGATTACAAAGCGCAAGATAACTTGTGCGACGACTGAACAGCGCTCACCCAAAAAAAAAAAAAAGTCAAGTTAAAGCCTCGCAAGAGGACGTTAGGGCGCGGGTACGTCAAATCGAAGCAAAATCCAAATCCGTCGTTCCTTCGACTGGTGGCGGCGCCTTTTGTCCAGCCGGCGCCGTTATTTGACATCTTTCTTTCTTCCTGAGCGCATCCGTTGTTGTTGTGGGGCGAGGACAACTCGGCGGGATTACCGGCAATTTGTGACAATGCTGACATGGACTGGTGTGGGCGTGATCGGCACTTTTTTTTTTTTTCCCCCCACCAGGGTGCGCGTGCGTGCGTGCGTGTTGGTCCCTGAGCGAGACGTGAGCATCAAAGTTCTCGTCCGGCAAACCCGCGTTGAGCCCGAAGGGTGGCGTCGGAATTCGTTCATTGCAACGGCAAAGAGGAAAAGTGGTTGACACGCTGCCAACGGGAGCAAAGAAGTTGGCCCCATGTCATCAAATGTTCCCAAAACGCAGACGGAAGGAGTTTGTAGGCGGGGGGGGCTCCGACAGCCATGTTGTTTTCCTTGAATTAAATTCTTTATCTTTTACTCAGCACCCACCCCCCATTATTTCTCTCACCGATTTACTTTCTGACCCAAGTTCGCCCCCCCCAAAAAAAAGAAAAAACCATTGGCAGGCGGAAAATCACAAATTAAGGCAAAGAATTCAAGTGTGGAGTGGATCACATTTGACGTTCGTTATTTTTGTGACGATGAACCCTGGAGAACCCAAGAACCATTTTCTTGTTTGGAAAAGGATGAATTATACATCAAATGACTGCTATATGCTCACTGAACACCAAAAGATATGGGGTTTTTTTTTTCAAATATTCAATGCTTTCATCCTAATTTAGGATTTGGGCCAAATTTGACCCCGTGGGTTCTCCAGGGTTTTAAGTGACGAGCTGCAACTTTTGCCAATTAATTCAAACATATTTGTCCATTGAAAATAAAAAAATGGGACGGTGACTTGGCGGAAGTGGCGATTGTTTCCGCCAATCTCGACCACGTTTCGCAGGATCTCTTCGACGCATTGCGCTCACGTTATTCCGCCGTTTGATTGGATGTCGAAATACGCCGTGTGGACTTTGTATTTGCTTCATGTGTTGATTTGATGAAGCCTTTTTTTTTTTCGCGTTGCCACTCGTCAAAAGACGACGAGTTGTCGTCAAAGTTGCGGCTCCTGAGTGAGCGTCGACATTTAACGAGGCCTTGTCTGCGCGGCCGACTTAAGCTTCTCGCCGCGGATACTTTGAAGCTCCTGAAAACGCAACCTAGACGTGATTGGACGTCATCGGAGGCGGGCCAGCGAAGCCTTAAAGACGGCGGCGGCGGCGGCGGCGGCGGCAGCCTTTCATGTTCGCAGTATCCTGCTGCCTTTCATGTGCTCGCTATCTGGAATTAATTGCTTTTCAAAGCACTGGCGAACGTACCGCACGTTACAATGCCCCCCCCGTGCATTTGTTTACCGTTTTGCACACGCTAATGCTCTCAAGCTCAACAGCGGTGTTGCGCCGAGTCCCAGCTTCTACGGCGCCACGTGACACCGCTGATATTGACAGCCAATCAAAATGGCCGATTAAATCACATGATCATTCATGAAAAAATTGACCCCCCCAAAAAAATGGATGCCAATTTGATTTTATTTTTGTGGGGGGCGGGCTATTGTCAATGTTGCCCGCAAAGACGCCAAGTTTGACGCCGCCGCTCCAACGAGCCTCTGGCGTGTGTGGCGCACCTGCGTCTGGTTAGCAGCCGCGCCGTGACGCGGAGGCGGACCCACTTCCCGTTTGGCTCGTCTTTGCGTCAGGCCGAGCTTCTGGGGCGCAAAAGTCGCCGGCTGCCGGGCCAGCACGCTTTTGCTCCATTTTTGTGCAAGAAGGCGCGCCGGGGCTGGCGCCGCGTACGTCTGCGAGACGCCACCGTCGCTAATGTGTTTATACAAGGACCCTCGCATTCCACGCTAAGAGCCTCCGCTAAGGGCCTCTCGCCAATACAGGCCCATTCTCAAATATCCATTGTGGCATTATCCCGTCGCTTCGGCGAGGAAGAGGAGGGGGCGGGCTCTTCGGGTCGGGAGGATATCCATCATCGGCCGGCGGGCCCGTCGCATTAGCCGGGACGGCTCCGCTCGGGCTTCCTGACGGCTCGCGTTTGTGTTGTTAGCTCGCCGCTGCGCTCATCTCTGCCATCGCGGCGTTTAACAAGTTTTTTTCCTTTGTTTTCTTTTCAGATGATGCCATGATCCCGTTTGGGGAGCGAGCCACTGTTCATTTGGAAGAACATCCCTGGGGTCAAAGGTGAAGCTAAATCGCTGCTTTTGCGAGAAAGCCGAGATTCAAACCTTGAACTTGAAAACTGCGAGGCGGACGCGCCTCCCGCCGACGCGCTAATCTGCCTGAGGAAATTAACTGAAAAATGTTTATTTCTTTTTCCAAATGCTTTTCAATAACGCGGCGACAGATAAAATGGCAGCCGTGGAGATGAGAGCAAAAAAAAAAAAGAAAACCAAACAAACAAACAAAACAGCAACCAAAAAAAAAAATGGCGGAGATCCGTCAGCCATTGTGCTCGCTGACACGCTAATCCTTGCAGGTGTTGTCGTGCGGCGCGGCGTCGGGGGCCCTTTTCGCCGCGCACGTCACTCCGGGACACGGCAACTGCCTGCGCGCTTTCCTCCGAGCGGCTCGCCGTCAGCCGTCACTTGGGCGGTGAGAGCGGATCCCCTTCCAGCGTCTTTGTGTCGCCATTGTGCCGCCCGGAGAGCCGACTCCTTTCGGAATGCCAGCGGAGCTCAAGAGGGGACGCAGGTAAAGCCCCCCCCCCACCCCCCCCGCCCTTGTTGCAGAGCCCGCGAGGTGTCAAGTGGGAGACTTTCTTGTCTTGTCGTGGCGCTGAGACGTTAAGAAAGCGTGTCAGCTGCTCTTTGGCGGTTTGTTTGTAGTCTGGGACGCGGCGGCGGCTTACGAAACGCGACGACGTGTTTCCCTTTTTCCCCTCAAAGCGCACGTCACACGTCAGCCTTATTAAATTTGCAAGCAGAAGAAAAAGCGCTGTCAAAAGCTTTATCGGCTCTTTTGTGTCAGGCGCTATCGCGCTGCACCGGGGAAAGAAAAAAAAAAGATAAATGTAACCAGGTGAACCGTACTTGGGATTGTGTAGTGAAGGCTGCCTTGTTTAACAAACGTAGCACTGTCACTTTAAGAGCCACACTAGATCAAAACACGCGGGAACATATAGAGTGCGTGACTATCAGACCAGGAAGTGCAGTGAGAGTGACATGCACGTGAAGGAGAGTAGTCGCTGAACTGTGCCTACTGCTTGTCCCAACTTGATACACCCGTGATCGTCGTTGTAACCCTGGTGATATTCAGGTAATTGATAACTAGTGTACCATGATGCATGTTAAGTGTTAATTTTGGACAGATGATTACTTATTTGAATGGTATTTGTAGAGCACAATATCGTGGTTTGGAGGTTGAAATCTACCACTAGTGAGTCGTGTGAACAGCTGTACAGCGTAAGTGTTCGCAACGTTACAATATGTTTTTTGACTGTGAAACTATATGAACTGTGTTATCTGTTCTTTAGAGGAGATCATTTGTGTTTTTCCACGTGCTTTGTATGCATCCCATACAGCGGAACGTGTCGAGTAAGTGTGTCTGCATCTCAAAACATTGGGTTGTAATGATTATTTGTTTAATGAAGTATTGTGGCTTGGAAATAATGTATTTTAATTCTGTTTCCCTCTTAAGCAAGCCACTGCTGTTGTCTATTATAGTGTAATTGTCTTTAATCTGTTAGATACTCTTCTTTGATCTCTTAGATCCTTTTCGAACTCTTTTAAAATTCAGTTAACATCTCAAGTCTTTTCTCTTAATGCTGTACAATTTTTCATTGTCCAGTCGGGAATAAAACCCACATAAAATTTATTTGTGTTCAGTCCAGTCTGTCCAAAGACCCGGCTACACAATTTTGGTGTCAGAAGTGGGATTCCCCATTAAATTCTGAGATTGTAGTGGATAGTGTTAGTTTGAGTATAATAGACAACAGTAGTGGCGAGAAGCGAGGCAGTCCTGATGCCAGAGTGCGGAGTGTCGACGGAGCAAGGCCTTCGTGTACTAGCTGTGGTTCGTGTGGCTGAATGTGAAGCAGCTTCACATCGACACGCATCACTGGACGCGAGCAAGTCTTCAAAGCTACCAGAAGAGAAACGGAGTGACTTTTTGTGACTGTTGCGCTTTGCGGCATTAAATACATTGGAACGAAGACCTGAAAATGTCAGAGGACGACGTGCAAGCAGCTGCCATTCTGGCAGGAACCCACAGCGAGGATGACCCAAGTTCCTTACATTTGGGTGATAAAGGTAACTGTGTGACCGCATTACAGTCACAGATTAGAGAACTCAATCGAAAACAGGAGGCTCTCATGTCAAGACTTGCAAATTTGAGTAATGTTCAGCCAAGATCAATCGTTTACATCTTAAGGGAAAAACACATTGTACCTTTTTCTGGGAGGTTGGAGAAGGTGTTGACACTGTCGACGAGTTTATCGAGGAAGTGGAACGAGAAATAAGAATGAGAGGTCTACAGGAGGAAGACCAAGTAGACTTCATTCTTTCACTGTTAAAAGGTTCAGCTCTAGATGAGGTCAAATTTTGCATGCGAGGGCAACCTAAGAAACCCAGTGATGTGTTTTCATGTTTGCGTGAAGCCTTTCGAGAAAAACGTGCTGTGCCGCAACTTCTACACGCTTTTTATGCTCGCAGACAACTTGATGGAGAAGGATTGCGCGAATTTTCACATGCTCTCTCACAACTGCTCAATTCTGTCCTCCAGCAGTCTCCTCCTATGGTAGCTAATGCTCAGTTAGCTCTTAGAGATCAGTTCGTTGAGGGCGTACGAGACTCCACCTTGAGGCGTGAACTGCGTAGGCTGCTCAGAGAGAGACCGGAAAGTAGTCTATTTGACGTGAGAAATGAGGCAATGATGTGGGCCCTCGAAGATCAACCACGCCACACTAGCGTTGCAAAGAACAGAAACCTAGTTAGTGATCACAAGGATATGACTTTAGAGAAAAGAGACACGACCACTGAAGTCCAAACAGACTTGTCCGTGACCCTACAGGAAGTAGTTAAAATAATCGCCCAACAGGGAAAGGCTATTAATGAGTTGACAAAGGCAGTCCGTGGACTCACCATGACAGATGACAGACCCAAAGTCCAACCCAAGTACACAAGTGACGGCCAACCAATTTGTCTGCGGTGTGAAGGAGTTGGACATATGGCTAGACAGTGCCCGGTGACACGGAAACCCTCATGTCAACGTCCTACTGTGCCCGACTCACCTGTCCAGGGAAAGGGAAACCCCACTGTTGTGAGCCGGACAGTGAGGGGTTGGAGTGAAGGCTCAGGTAGTATGTTGACGAGAGAACGTTTTATAGAGAGGGCTGTTGGCAAGTGCCCCGAAGTAGAGATACAGATAGGTGGAGTCCCCTTGCGATGCATACTTGACTCGGAAGCAATGTAAGCACCCTCACAGAAAGTTTTTTCAGAAACCGTCTTAATGGAACAGATGAGGATATGCACTGTACTGCTAAATGGCTTAAACTAACCGCATCAAATAATTTGCCTCTACCATATTTAGGTTATGTTGAGTTGGATGTGCAGGCAATGGGAATCATGATCCTGAGTGTGGATTCCTAATAATCCAGGATAGCACAGATGAGGCTAGCCAATCTCTTCAGGGAATTATTGGAATGAACATTACCAAGCGATGTCAACAGTTGGCATTGGCACAGGATGACACCACCTTGGGAGGGAAATTGGATTTTGCCTGGAAAGAGGCTTTCCAGCGAGTGGAAGAAACAGAGTTGGTAGAGAAGGTTTCAGCTGCTCGTGTCAGAAGAAAAACAAAGTAAGAGTACCGTCTTGTTCTGTTGCAACAGTCTACACAAGGGGCCTAAAGGGGTCGTCCAATGATGAAGCTGTGAAAGATAATAGCGCCACGCTGCCTGGATATTCTAAGGAAGTACTTCAAGGATTTCAGGCTGCTGACCCGACTCTCAAAGTAGTGCGAGGCTTTTGGAGCCATCAGCGAAAACCATCGTATCAAGAAAGAATGAGCCTTTCAAAACCAGTGCGCGCTCTGCTAAAGCAGTGGCCACGTATCAGGGAGAGAGATGGACTCTTGTACCGAGTGATTAACGATGCGCACCTGGGAGAATGCTACCAGTTGTTACTACCCGCCTGTCTCAAAGACCAAATCCTCAGAAGTGTCCATGACCAGATGGGACATCAGGGTATAGAGCGAACATTAGGTCTGCTGCAGCAAAGGTGTTTCTGGGGAGGCATGCATGAAGAAGTTGAGCAGTGGATAAAGAAGTGCCAAAGGTGTGTTTTGACCAAAATGCCACGACCAAAGATTCGGGCCCCTCAAACTCCATTTTTGGCGACTCGGCCACTTGAGGTCGTTGGAGGACTGACAAAGAGGGTGCATAGGTCCAACCTCCGTCCATGTGTGGGACCAGCACCGGAAAAGAAAAGTCCTCGCCAGACACCTGTCAAGGAACCTGTCCCAGCTCCACCCTCAGAAAGTGAGGTGGATGATATTGAGTTTGTATTGGTTGAGGAATTCAAGGAACCACTTGCTGGAAAAGAGGTTTCAGAGGAGCCAGATGACAGTACTTCTGACACTGGCTCCGAAGAGAAAGCAGAGTCTGCACTGGGGACAGAAGGAAGTCGACTGCAGGGGCAAAGTTTGGAAATTGACTCGCGACAAAGCCTTGAGGCCACAACAGGTGTTAGCATGGCCGAGGAGAACCCAAGAGAGAAATCCAAGAGAGAGCCTGCACCAAGGGGAGAAAGAAAAGTGACTGTTCCTTTAGCTGTACTCAGTTCTGTCCTATGCAAAAGTCAGAGGAAAACTGCAGGGAAACACAAGAATCTGTTCAATTTCCCTGTATCAGCATGCAATGCCATCTCGTTAAATCAGGATATATTCTCCCAGATTTTAGCAGGGGTGGTCCACTATACTTCGATCTTCACAAGATGGGGTGGTATAGGATAAGTCACCGAGGACGTTGACTTGTAGCAGGGGAGAATGTAACCAGGTGAACCGTACTTGGGATTGTGTAGTGAAGGCTGCCTTGTTTAACAAACGTAGCACTGTCACTTTAAGAGCCACACTAGATCAAAACACGCGGAACATATAGAGTGCGTGACTATCAGACCAGGAAGTGCAGTGAGAGTGACATGCACGTGAAGGAGAGTAGTCGCTGAACTGTGCCTACTGCTTGTCCCAACTTGATACACCCGTGATCGTCGTTGTAACCCTGGTGATATTCAGGTAATTGATAACTAGTGTACCATGATGCATGTTAAGTGTTAATTTTGGACAGATGATTACTTATTTGAATGGTATTTGTAGAGCACAATATCGTGGTTTGGAGGTTGAAATCTACCACTAGTGAGTCGTGTGAACAGCTGTACAGCGTAAGTGTTCGCAACGTTACAATATGTTTTTGACTGTGAAACTATATGAACTGTGTTATCTGTTCTTTAGAGGAGATCATTTGTGTTTTTCCACGTGCTTTGTATGCATCCCATACAGCGGAACGTGTCGAGTAAGTGTGTCTGCATCTCAAAACATTGGGTTGTAATGATTATTTGTTTAATGAAGTATTGTGGCTTGGAAATAATGTATTTTAATTCTGTTTCCCTCTTAAGCAAGCCACTGCTGTTGTCTATTATAGTGTAATTGTCTTTAATCTGTTAGATACTCTTCTTTGATCTCTTAGATCCCTTTTCGAACTCTTTTAAAATTCAGTTAACATCTCAAGTCTTTTCTCTTAATGCTGTACAATTTTTCATTGTCCAGTCGGGAATAAAACCCACATAAAAATTTATTTGTGTTCAGTCCAGTCTGTCCAAAGACCCGGCTACATAAACAAGGCCGAATCCCCCCTCGGTCCTTTTGGGTTGCGCTTGGGTTTGTCGCGGCTTTGTGACAGACGTCACAGATGCGTTATTGCGGCATGATGAATGGCTTGTGTTCAGTCTTGCGGACTGCCGAGGATTTCTTCGCCGTCGGGCCCGATCAAATCCAAACCTGCGTACGTGATTTATCGACTCGTTTGAAGCTGAATGTCGTCGTCTGCGTGTCAGCCGTTGGATTTCCTTCCCAACGACTGCCCTGCGATGCAAGCGACCCCACTGGCTTCATTTTTTTGCCCCCACTTTGACTTGCACGCAATACGAGCAAATGTTTGTTTGGAAAAGAGAAGCTCAAAACTGCTCGTGCCACTCGCACTTCAAGTTTCCCGTCGAAGGCCCCAAAAGAAAGGCACAGACGTTTCCGCTTGAGCACTTCGGATGGATGGAAAGCCAAAACGCTGAAACAAAAAGTTTTTCCAAACGTGACTCGGGCAACCACGCAAGGCCACAACGATTGACCTCCGTTGAAGCAAAACAATTTGGACTCGTCCCGTTCTGTCACCGCTGGCCGTCGAGTCGCCCTCGGGGAGCGAATTAGAATGCAAACTTTGTCTTCCTCAAAGCGGCAATCCAAGGGCACCCGACGAAGTTTGCGACGGCTGCTGTGTCAGCGCTGCGCTTAAACCAGCTGCAAAGATTAATCGCAGGCAAAACGCGCGCGCCGCTGTCTATCGGACGCTCGCAGCGGTTCAAAGTGTGAAACAGATTAAAAAGTGCCTATGAAGTGATGCATTGCAATTGTCATCGCGACACTGCGAGAGAGAGAGAGAGAGAGAGATCCTTTTTGCATAAAAATATTGTTTTTTTTCTCTTGCCGAGGGAGAAGTCGCTAATCCCGCGCGTGGTCGCGTTTGCGGCGCCGGCAAATAAACAAAAGCCGCGGAAGGAGGGCGGCGGAGGTGCGCCGACTGCCTTGGAGGAGCTTGGAGGGGGGCCGGGGGGAGGGGGGGGGGGCTTCTCAAGTCCACTCGCGTGGAGTCTAAAAACGGCAGCCGCGTGAACGGGCCCGCCTTGAGCCATCTGCGCGTTTCCGATGAATCGGCCGCTGGAGGGACGCCGCAAATGTGAACAGCGCCAAAAGCGAGCGGTTGCCACGCTTTGGTTGCGCCTCGGTCGCACATTGGCCGATTTGAGGCTAGCCGCGCGCTAACGAAAACGTTAGCGCCGATCTCGTCAACTGCGGTGGAGCCTCAAAGTGGAGCGGAACTTGACCTTGCATAGTATCGAGATAAAGACAAGCCGGCATGTACTTTGCTCCTGAATGGAGCCCCTTTGCCTGATTCGAGCGGCGCCGGCACCCCCCCGCGCGCCAAACCCGAGCGCCGATGTAATCGTCCAACGTGGTTTGTCTTTAAAGGACACAAAATGTCTGACATGAAAAGAGCCCAATCGGCCGAGCGATCAGCCGGCGCGTGAATGAAGGCGGCGTCATTGTGCGCGGCGTGTCGCCATTGTGCCGCCCCCGCGCTGATAGAATACGCCGCCGCCAGAAAGAAAGCCGACGTCGCCGAGGGTCACGCGGCGTTTTTTGTTCCGCGCGCTCATCGTCGCCGCCCGGGAATCGCGACAAAGCGGCCGGGATCAGGCCGGCTTTCCGGTTCAAGAGACGAGCGCGGGTCTTTGGATTAGCGGCGAGCGCTAATCAGCGTTTGTCCCACCTGAAGCCGCCGCGCTCGTCTTCACCTTCTTTAAATTAATCGATGCTCGGCATAAGCTGGCCTTTATTTGCGTTTTCCGCACTTTTAACGACTTTGTCGCCGGCGGCTGGCGGCCTCAAAAGATGGCGAAGGATCCCGCCGAGCGCTAACGTGGCTTTTTAGCGGTAGGCCGACGTCCCGCCCGAGATGACAGCCGCGCGCCGCGGCTTTGCGAAACTATTGTTCGTCTTCAAACGTTCGCAGAGGCGTCCGACGAAAACGCTCTTCGCTGAGCGCGAAGCGAACTTGCTAGTGCCGCAAAAAAAAAAAAATTGGCCGCAAGTTTATCGGGTCGTCCGGCTGGACGTGAGAAGAAAGGCCATTCGCGGGACCGGCTCTCGCCGTGTTTGCGTGGCGCTAATTCCTCACACCTTCCGATTGTGGCGCCGCCCGCCGGGTCTTAGCTTGGCGCGTGTGACACGCCGGCCGGCCGGCGTCCAAAGCTCTTCATTGTGTGCGCTCAACTTTTCCATTCTGTCTCTTAATTGCATGTCAGGCCACATCGTGCCGACGTTTGAAATGAGCACAAATGTGCTGCTGCTCTTTGTGCGCGTGGCAGGAGGAGGTGAGCTTTGTCTTTTTCAGCTTTTCCCTGCTCAAATGTTCCTGCCTCACTTTTTAGTTTTGGATTTCAAATGTTCGAGGTCATCGACGTGCCGTTGACGGCGAGGGCGCGGGGGTGGGAGGGGGGGATTAAACCGGGGCCGTTGCGGCCCCCCTCTTTTGATTGGGACTTTTAATTACACGGCCGTAATGAAGGGGCCGCCACGTCTGGCCTTTGAAAGCCGAAGCGTTCCAATTCTCAAAGCCACCGCCCCGATCGCGCGGACGCCGCCATGGAGGCTCGCGTTGCTGCAACCTCGTCAGGGCGGCGGAGTCGCCGGGCCCGAATAGGTCGAGGGCGAAGGGCCGCTCGGCTGGGAATATTGCAGGGGGCTCGGAGGGTTGATATACTGGATGTGCTATTTGTGCTATTTCGCTGATAGGCTGCGAATCAGGATTTCCTGCTTCAGTGCACTCGGCGCGCTAAAGCCGTCCGAGCGAGGAGGCTAGGCAAAGTGGTGCCGCTGATTTACACACACACACACACACACACACACACACACACACACACACACACACACACACACACACACACACACACACACACACACACACACACACACAGCGACGTCCTGACTTTTGCACAAGCTCATCAAAGGCGTGTTTGCTGCAGTGGTGAAGAGAAACCATTTTCGTTCTTCCATCGCAAAGAAGCAGAGCTCCGCCCACCTTCCACAATTGGACGGGAGATCGCATAGCGCTTGCTGGTCGCTCCGAAGCAAGTCCGGCCAGAGCCCCCCCCCCCCCAAAAAACCTTGCTGGTCTGCTCGTCTTTGCCGATTCATATCTCACCCGTGAGCTTTTATTTGCGTTCCATCGGAAACGTCAGGGAAGAAGGTTCAGCAGGATCAAGAACGTGCAAAGCCCCCAAATCGAAAGGTCCCATTCCGAGAAATGTCCTCAGATGAAGAGAAAATAACAAACGTGTCCACTTGGAATATTTGCGGCCGTTTGACCTCGCTTGCTCATTTGCCTTGCGAGACGGGCAACTTTTTGCTTGATTCGGCGCGCGCACAAAAGTGACACAAAAAGAAGTGCGAGCGACGTGCGTGCGTGCGCGCACGTGCGCGTGTGTGGCGGGGAGCGCTCAAGTTTGCCGATGGAAATCTCTTTGTTTGTGCTGTTGTTTCGCTCGTGTCGCGCGTTTGGAGGCAATTGTCTTCTCCTGGCTTCGTCTCCTTTGTTTTGGATCTGCAAACATCTCTCACAGACGCACGCAGGCGCACACGCGCAGGAGTCGGCACGCGTGTGCGGCGATAAGATTGGAGCCCCTTTTTCCCCTCAATGGAAGTTGCGGCAATCGTGATGATGATTTTCTCCCCTCAATTAAATGATAGTCTCCTGCGCCAGCCGGCGTCGAGCTAATCAGCTTGTAATTAATGCGCCCGTCACGCGCCCCCCCGACGCTTTTGGCGTCCATTTGAGGCCTTGCAACCGCCATGACTTTTTCTCTGGCCGAGGTTGTTTTCCACCTCTTTCGTTTTTTTTCGTCTGCTGTCCACAAGCCGCAATTTGGGAGGCCATTTTCGGGATCCACTCTGCTCTTTTTTTTTTCCTAAGACCCCTGCAGACTTAAAAGCTAACGTTAGTTTATTAATCCTATTTCCAAATCCACCTGTGCCACCGAAGCCGCCCGCCTTGAGACAAAAGAGCGCCCGACAAAGGTGCGATGATGACAGACCGTGGTCGACTTGGAGTGCCAAGTCGTCCACGTGTGGAAGGCGGCCGCTTATGCTTCCGCTTCTCCGCCAGCGCCGTCGGCGGCCGATTTGCTCTCCATCGGACTTCTTTTCTCTTCGGTTGTGCCGCGACGCATTTGCGGCAGAACGGGTGCGTCCGTAATGATAAATGTGGCGACTTGCGCTTTAATTAAAGTTGCCGGCGCGGCCCAAAAGTTAAAAGGGAGGTGGGGGGCTTGCAGCCGTGGCGTGAAAGTGGGAAAATGATCAAATACAAATTAATTAGTGTTAGGAGCAGAATTGCATTCAGGAAATTAAAAGATATCCACGCGCACTCCACACTGCTGGGCCGCAGTGTCATGCAGCTACACACACACACACACACACACACACACACACACACACACACACACACACACACACACACACACACACACACACACACACACACACACACACAAAGTAAAAGGCCGAGAAAAAACGGTGCGACGGCTCTCATTTGCCACGTGTGAATGTCGGAATGTCCTCTGGGACTCAGCGGAGATTCGTTCTTACGCGGGCCAAACATGCAAATTGGACCAGCGGAAGAAAGCACCCAAAGCCCCCCTCCACCCCCACCCCCGCGCCCGCCGTCGCTCTCGCCTGTCGAGTTTCTCACATTTTCCAAACGCAAGAAAAGTCGCGAGGCGCGTGCCGGACATCCAGTCGCGTTTGGAGCTTTTCACCTCCGCCATCATCTTCAGACTTTCCCGCGTCGGTTCAAATACGTTTTCGTCTTCCGGGCCGCTAGTCGTTGCATCTCCTCCGATTTTCCGATGTTAGCGCAGCTCTGTTGAGGCCTCGTGGAGATTTGTCCGGGTTTCGATCAAGGCGCGCAATATTTCCAGCGCTCCAGTCAGACCGGGCGGCTTTCGGGCGACCACTTTGCTTTGCTGTGATGTTCCCGACCTCGCTGGGGGCCTTTCTTGGGCGACGTCGTCGTCGTCGCCGCGCAGTTCCCAGCGAGTGCGTCGCCGCACCGAGTTAATTAACGTCCCCGACGTCAGCCCGGGGGCGAAATAATAGTACACCTCCCAAAAAGACTTGACATTGAGATGGACGGATAAGTCATTAATTGGTTTTCTTATTGCCGTCGTGCCAGCGGGAAGGTCACGCCGACTTTGTGGACGGGCCCGCGGCTTCATTATGCGGCGGTAGGGGGGGGGGGGGGCGTTAAAGGGGTTGGCACGCGGATGCAAAGTCGATTGCAGATAAAAGCGGCAAAGTAATTACACCTGAGACGAGGCCGTCGCGCCGACACGCCGCCGTCTTGTCCCTCGCTCGCCGCGCAATTCCAACGACGAGATGGACGCCCACGATAGGGCGCGGGGAGGGAATACGGCGAGATAATTACGCGCGATACTCGCCGCCGCGTGCAAAGGTGGACGGCCAGATAAAAGGCTCGGCGGAGAGCGGCGCCGAGAAACAAAAAGGGGCGGGGTCGCCAGAGAACGCGGCGGCAAAAGGATGCCGGGCGGAAGGCGCGTCAAACGTGCATGAAAAAAAAAAAAAAGCAAACGGCTCGCGCTCTGCGGCCCGGCCTGCAGATCAAAGCGGCGCTGATTATTTTTGGAATTGTGGCTTTCACCAGCTCCGACTGGCGGCCATCTTTGCGGAATGGAGCTCCTTTCGCCGTTTGCCCTGTTGAAGTTGACGAGTGGTTGAACTCCAATTGGACACGCCCACTCGGCGTTTGGTCCCGTCGCCGATTATCGCTGGATATTTTGAACTCCAAGTTGGCGGGCGAGGCGAGAAGCGAAATTGCAATCCAAATGGAGCTTTGCTCTCTGAAAACCGAGCTACGATGTCATCATTGCGGGACGCAAAACCGAGACGCGCCGCGCTTGTTTTGCACTTTTGCCGTGAATGCCAGGCGAGCTCCAAACTCCCAACAAACATTTTTTTTTTGTTCTCTTCTTCTGTGCGGCGAGCGACACGCGCCACTCCGAGGCGCTCATCCATCAGTGAGAACGAAGGGCCCCGCGACGCCTCGGTTTCCTCTTTTAGCGGCCCTGATAAGACGGCACGCCGGCTTTTTCCTCTTACGTGCGATAAGCGGCGCAGATAGCGCTTTATGGCACGCCGCGATAAGAGCTCCCGCGGCCCGTTGAGGCGGCGCGGGAAGAAGGAGCCGAGCCGGCCCGGCCCGGCCGAGGCGGCGTTTGCGGCGGCTTATCTGACACCCGGGTCGGCTTTCAAGTCGTTTACGTGCTAATGGGCGCCGGGCTTTGGGGGCCGTATTGATTGGTGGGGAGGAAGTTAGCTAACCTTCCCGATCAGATGGGCTCTTCTCAAAGCTTCCGAGCAATCGCGCGGAAATGGACGTGCTGATTGCAAGCGTTAGCGATGAGCCGATTTGGGCCGTGCACTTGCGTCATTTCACATCGTTTCGTGTCGCGCTTGTTCTGCTTTGACCCCCCCCCCCAAAAAAAAATCATACATTTTTTCTTACTGCCGTCAGATGTCCATTGGGCTTCATTTTGAATTTTGCAGTTAAATAAGATGCTTAAAATATCGTTGGCCTCATAGCATACAGGAAGTTGTTTTTTTTGTTGACTATTTTGTTGAATTTGTTGCCTTGAAAATGACAACAAGACAAGCGGGTTGAGTCAAAAACAAAACAAAAACAAAAGCCAACTGCAAACTTTTCTCTCATACAGCTAATTACAGATGAAGCTAATTATGGCGAAAGGTTTGAGTAAAACAAACATCAGCACTCGTCAATTCCAAATACACCAAATAAAAAAGCTGCCGATATTTCGTGACAGACGTCAACAAAGTTGAGCAGCAAGGTTTGATTTCAGGTGCCGTTTGGTTGGGGATGTGTTCCTAATGAATTGACCGGTGAGGGTGCCTCCCCGACTATTCCTGAATTTCTTCCGCAAATCCTCCTTCGATTTGGCCCATATTTGTATTTTTTAGGGGGTGGGGGGTGTTTTCTCTTGATTTGAAATGTGGCCTTTGTCGATGATGTTGCAGATTTACAGGGACCAAGAAAACAGAACCACATGATTCCATTTCAAGAAACACAAACAGTTTGAGCCGTCGGAACCATTCGGTGAGTCAGAGTCCATTTTGGTCAAAACAAAAGAAATCTGATTGTCGCCTTGGCTGGCATATGGGGGGGGGATGCAGCAAGTTCCGAAATGAATTCACAGCAGTGTCCTTAAAAAAATGTTGTCAGTGCAGCTGCTCAGAACGATGATGCAGAACGTATTCAAGTGCCGCCACCCACCCCGCCCCGCCCCGCCCCGCCGCCGCCGCCGCCACCGCCACATTCATCTTGGTGACGCGGGAATATGAGCGCGATCCGAATCAGGAGCGCGGCGGAATTTATGGAGCGCTGCGGCGCCTGCAATCGGGTGGCCTTTCACAAATAAGTAATGGCGGCGGCGTGTCCTCGTATCTCACGCCAGGAGCGCATCCATCTTTCCTTCTTTTTATTATTTCAAGCCCAATGTTTGATTTGGCCTCACCTGAGACGAAACCCCCCCCCTCCACCCCAAACCCGAGGCTTATTTAGATAGCACGACAGTGACACCGTATCATGTCGCGTTTGTCCAAGGGAAGGCGCATATTGATTGGATTTTTTTTTTAAACGGCTCGGTCCTCAATTTACTCGTTTGTTTCCACATTTTGAATCCATTCCACAAAGTCAGAGAAGAAAATCTCAAACAATGTTTCCCGCCGGAAATCTCCACCAAGTGCGCCCCCCCCATTGGTGACACATCCGGTCAAAAGGTCGGCAAAGGCCACCACTTTGGCCGCTCTTTGCTTTCCGTGTGACTTGTGGGCGGGGCCCACTCGGGTTCCGCTTGGCCTTTTTTTTTTCACCTGCCGATTTTTCACCTGAGATGGATTGGCGACCAGTCGGCTCCGTGACAAACTGGCAGGCGACCTTCCTCTCAACAGTTTTCTTCCACATTGTCCGTTCCAACTTTTCAAAGTTTTGCCAACGAAAGAAAAAAAAATCCCGTTTAGGATCTGGCGCACTTTTCTTTTTCTTTTTTTCCTCCTAATGAGTCTTTTCTTGTTGCTTAATTAAAGTTTTTTTTCTCTCTTTTTCGTGTCTTTTGTTTCCACGTCCCCCTCAGAGACACCAAAGTCTCTTCGGCGTGCTCACTTTTTTTGTGTTGGGTTTTTCCCGCCCGCAAGAACGTCGATGTTATCTGCGGGTAATTTGTGCCATCATTCCGAGAGGTCGCCGGTTGTCCCGCGACACTCGCGGGGGTCCCGAGCGACAAATTTTCCACTTTTGGCATCATTCCATTCGCACGAGCGAATGATTTGGAGGCGGTCAACGTGACCTCAGAACCGGCGAAGCCACCAAATGAAAGGCGCCTCCCACTTAAGATCCAATTCGATTGTCCATGCAAAGTCAAGCTTTTCTTTCCACGACCCCCCCCCCTTCGTCGCCGTCATTTTTGCACCGTCGCCCTCCTGCCGCAAAATAGGCGTCATCGTCATCAGAAGTGACGTGCGATAGTTTGTCATTGTCGCCATTGAGTTGAGCTGCCGTTGTTTGTTGCGAGCCTCAACTTCTCAAATCTTGGCTGCAATCGGTTGAGTTTTTTTTTTTTGAGGAGGGGGGCAGTTAGTCTTGGCCGTGTGTGTGTCTCTCTGAACATGAGCGTGTGATTGTGATGATGCCTTTTTCCTGCCAGTGGTGCTTTTTGGCATCCCCGCAGTCAAAAGTGTGAAGTTTCTCGTGAAATTCGAAGAGACTTTCGCTTCGAGGAGGAGGCGCACCTCCCGCACCTCCCCAAGCAGGAAGTGAATCACGCTGAGGTGAGATTATTCTCATGGCGGCCACCTCTCGCTCATTTCACAATCCCCCCCCCCCCGCGACAAAAAGGAATTCTTTTTAGGTTTTCACTCGCAAGGACGAAAGACGAGGTTGTTTTTGTGCTGCTGCTTTTTCTTTCCGCGCCGGCGGCCAAGTTGAAGGGGAATGATAAGATGGGGGTTTTTTTTGGGGCGGGGGGTGAAGTGCATGACTAAATAAGGTCAAAGGGAAATATTGCCGACCTACTTTGAAGCAGGAAGAGGAAGCTGACGTCATTCAAGATTTTGATCCGTTTTTTTTTTCTGCTTGACTCCATTTCTTGAATAAAAGTGACTCATAAAATAAGGAGAGACACAGACCCAAAGACTGTGGGTGGATTTAAATTAGATGTTTATTTGTTTGTTTTTTAATCATTATGGAAGATCGATTTCCAAATTGGAGAGCATCGACAAGAAAACAGAAATGAGTCAAATAAGCAATCTCATGTCATGCTATATTTTTTTATGTTATATGTCAGCATTTGAAATTCAACAATTGCTTGATTCAGAATAACTTTGACTGCAAATAATGCACCCCAAAAAAAAATAATAATAAAAAAGCGTCAGGCAAGGATGGGACACTCCCTGCCCACTCTTGCGGCGGCCTCTTCCTGGGATAATTATGGGTGCAAAATCCTTGTCATTGCAGCGGGAGGCTCTTTAGGTAGCGATTCACCCCCATGAATGGAAGCCTAATTAATCCACTTAATCTGCTGCATGAGATTATTGCGCACGCACGCACGCACGCACGCACGCACACGCGCGCACACACAGATGGCCTGTCCCCGACAATGGAGGGCCGCTGATAAAAATAGATAGACGGCGATTGAAAAGGGTGGTGCGCGCTGTGATCGGAGGCGGGGGCACGCGGATAAAAGTATATATTGCCACCCCAAGTTGCGCGATAAGGCGTCGCAGTGCTCCGTCATTGAGACGGGGCGCAATAAAGGCGGCGGCTGTAAATCTGACGAGGTGCGCTTCCTGTGATTGGAAAAGGCCACTTCCTGTTTGCGACGGAACGTGACGCCGCGGCCAGGAAAGCGCCATCAAAAGCGAGAGAAGATTCCTCGAAGATGCGAACGCCTCCCGGCTCTCGCTTTCGCTCGCGCGTGGCTTTCCGCCACTTTGAGCGAGGAGCTGGCGCGATGAGTCAAAATGATGATGAGCGCAAGCAAAAGTTGAGTCAACTTGACTGAAAGCCCCAAATTGCTCAGTGTGGCGCACTCGAGAATATTTCGACAGAGAAAATGGACTAGCGTGAAATTTGGTGCGCCTGCCCGTAAGGTCCGACTGGATGACGCTGGCCCAGATCGTTGATGCCAACTGTGTGTTTGGGAAGGGGCGGGGCTTAAGTGGGCGTGTGCGCAGTTGATATTTGGGCCGGCGCGATCGGCAAGCGCCCGCGGGGGTCGTCTCGGAGGCGCTCGAGTTTTGACACCGCTTGACACGCAATCGTCAGTCGCAAAACAGGCGGCGGCAAGCGAGCGGGAGGGAGAGTTTCCGGTGAGCGCTTTCTCTTCTCGCGCGTGTGCTTTTCAAACGTGGAAGGAAGCCGGCACGTCTGGCGATCAAGGCGCCGATAATCGCCAGCAAATGGGAGCCTTTGTTTCTTTCTTTCTTTTGCAAGCTTTGGTCCCCCCCCCCCGCGAGTTCAACTTCATTACGCCGCCAAACCCGCTTGCCAAATGAAGGCGTCCGTATCGCAAATAAGCGGCGCAAAGTGTGAAATGAGTGATTAAATTGCGTGTTGCCCAGCGTGGGAAATGCCGGTTGATTGTTGACGAACGCGGCGTGAACATCGTCATTAAAATACAAATCGCGGAGAAGAGAACACCGTAAAGAAGAGCACATCAAAAAGGGAGCGGAACGGCCCAGACGATTTCTTTCATCCGTCCGCCGGCGCCAATCCAGATGAGCGCCATGGTCGTTCGTTAGTGCCATCTAGCGCCGGAGAAAAAGTTGTTTGCTTGGAACCTTGCCACAAAAAGGCCTTTGCAAGACCACCAATCTGGGGCGGCGGGGGCGCACTTTGCACTCGTCCGTGTCAAGAGAAGCTGGGCCATCGCATTCTGCCCGGTAACAAGGTGGAAATGTGGTGCGGGTGGCGTGCGTGGCTCGAACGCGGGTGAAGGCAAACGTGGAAGCGAGCTCTCAATTTGGGAATTTGACTGTTTACAAACTGCCAATTGAGAGACAGAGTAGCCGACGAGCTGAACGTTTGGAATTTGGAATGCTTTGAGGATGTGGCAAAATGCGGGTGAAGCGACCTGTGCCGTTCTGCCCGCTAGCAGCAAAACAAAACAAGAAATCCTCCTGCTTGTCTTGCCATTGTCAAGGTTCACCACAAGTGTCACCATGAGCCCATGTGCAATCGTGCATTTCAAACTTAATGATAGCCCCTACCGTGCACGATGGGAGGCCCCCCCCCGGCCCCCCACCCCGCATTTTCTCCTCCCGGAGGGGCATCCGTGGCGATGGCGATTATGTCACCACTTAGTCAACTAACTGACACTGATGGGTTTGAAATGCACTCTGGGTCCCAGTGGAGCCTGTCACCTTAGCCAGATCTCACCCCCCCGCCCTCCTCCCCGCCCCTCGGCCCCCACCCTGCGCTCTGCCCCGGGTGTTGTGTTACGTTGGAGTGACGGCAAGGCCAAGTTCAACAGTTCTCAGTTGGAAGGAAGGAGCGCGGGGGTGCGGGGACCGCGGAGGCTCCCGTAACATCTTCCAGTGCCACCCCCCCCACCCCATTCAAACTTCGGCTGCCCTGTGTCCGTCCCCCCCACTCACAGCGGCAACCTATTTCACAATTTTTTTTTTCCCCAGGTGCCATCTGCGCTCGATGCTGGCCATTGCTTATTTCTCAAGCGTGAAGAAAAGAAAGGTGCAAGTGTGAAGCTGAGCGTTTGCGTTTCCCGCTGGAGACCCCCGCCCACCCTTGAGTTCCGTCATGGCCGCCGTCGGTCTCACCCAAGTTTGTTTCGGGTATGAGCGATTTCTTTCCCAGCACGACCTCGCGAGTGATCCCTCCGACCACCCGCTCCAGCGCGTCGGCCCCGGCCGGCCTCCTTCTTTCTCTCCGTTCACCCACGCGTTCACCCGCGCGTTCACCCGCGCGTTCCTCCGGCTCTCTTTCCCTCTCGAGGTCACGACGTTGTATCGAAGGAGACAGGCGGCGTGCTTTGGGGAGGCCACCTCTGCCCCGCCTGACAGCTTGAGTTACGCCAACGCACCAACGGCGCCTCGGCCCCGAAAGCCCCAAGTGGCCGGCCCCGACGACCCGTCACCTCTGACCTCCGACCCGCGCCGGTGTGGGTGTCGCGCGCCCAGCTGGATGAGGCGACCCACCAGGTGAGGAGACGCGACCGGAAATGACGGGAGAAGCGCAAGCCGCCTGCGTCGCTTCGCCGGGTGGTGCTCGTCTCTGGCGATTCAATTGGGGAGGGGCGGCGGAAATTTGCTGTCAACATGAAAAGAAATGTCTTCCGAATGAGCCGAATATGCAATAGTTCAACTTGATTTCATTTTTTTTTTTTTTTTTTCAATTCTGTCATTCGCTGGCTGAGTAAATCCCAACGGAAGCCGAGCGGACGGCTTCTTGGAGAAGTTGTGACGACTTTGCCATTGTCGCCCTTTTTGGAGTTGACGTTAACGCCGGCGCGATGACGCCTGAGCACTTTGCGGCGACGGGGGCTCCGAGGGGATCCGAGGGGCTCCGAGGGGCTTAGCGTCAGGGCCTCCGTCTCCGTTTTGACCGCCAGAGCAATTAGGTCGTTAGCGTGAGCGCCGACGTGCGGATTAGGCTCGCCTCGTCGCTTTAGCGAAGCAGGCGTCTGTAACAATAAGGCCCGCCCGCAACAGTCACGCCAGCAATGAGGAGGCGGCAACGCGCTGCTGATGTCCTTCGCAGCTGGCCTCGCATGCGACCGGCTGCCAAACGGCCTGTCGGACGCTTCCCGGGCCTCCACCGCCGCCATTGTTCATCGCCGTAGGAAGTTTGGGCTTTTCCGTCGGGCGGCGGCCGCCTCCGAGGCCCCCCGCGACCCTCGCGTGACCCGCACGCACAATGCGAAGAAGCGAGCCAAAGTAAAAAAAACAAAAAACAAAAGACTCAACAATGCAAGATAACAAATCGAGGAAGTAGTTAAGAACCAATCATGAAGATCTATAAACAAATAAATAGCCAATCCAAAAACTAGGAGGAGCTCAGTCCGAAAAATAGAGAATCAAGAACCAAGTTGAGAATCCAGTAAAAAAGGAAAAACAGTCAAGATCCAAATAGGAGTCAAAAACCAGTCGGAAGCAAGAGAAGAACCAGGCAAGAGACGCGCCTGGAATCCAAAAAAGAAGAATTGTTTCAAAGCAAGTCGATTCCAGTAGATTTCAGTCAAAACAAGTCCAAAAATAAGTCAACAGAAAAAAAAAATCACATCAGAAATCAAAAAGTGCACAGTTGCCAAGTGGTGGCGCCATGGTTTTGCCTCACCCGCCGCTCTCCTCGTGGGCCTCCGTCGTCCAAACGGCTCTTTTTTTTTTTCTTCAAACGGTGTCGCGTTTCTGGAGGTCACGACGGGATCGGCGCCACAATGACGCAGGTGCGCCATTCAGCCCTCAACTTGATTAACGCCCGCCTGTCAAGAAACGGGCCGGGGCGGGACCCCGCGTTCCTTGGCGGATTCCCTTACGGAGCCGGCGATCCGAGCGGCCGGGACAAAAGGCGAGGCGTCCCCGATCCGGCTGCGGGTTCCAACCCCCGGACCTCCGGTTCCTGCCGGAGGTCCGGCTCAAGCGGACAGGTGTTCCCATTTTTACCGCGGGAGACAAAGTGAGTCCGAACTCGGCCCCGGTCGGGGAATTTCATCAACTTGATGCACTTTATGCGAGTGTCAGGACAGTGACAGAAACCGCGAGTGGCGGGGTCGTTCCCACAGCCTCTCGCCGGTAACACAAGCGCAGCGTTTTGTGCTTCACATTTCGCTTGCCACAAAGCGAGCGTAACAGATACACGAGACTTTTTATTGGGCCCATCGGCTCTTTGCAGACGGTCGGGCCCTTCTGGGCCCGCCGGCCCTCGATTCCCCGAATAAAAGTGCGTGTCCAACGTTGACATTGGATACGCGGCCCGTGTCGTTTGCTAGCATGGTACTGCGGCGGTGCCTCGCTATAAGAGCCAGACGACTTTTTTTCCAGACGGACTACGGAAATAAACACGCTGGTGTGTTCCATTTGTCGTCTGGCCATTTTATGTGCACGACACTGCCCTCTGGTGGCCGGGGCGCGCACACCACGAGGAGTAGCACAATGTCGATTGGGTCGAAGGCAAAACATCTGGAAAAACTGCTTCATCCACTCGACACATTGAACTGTCGACGCTCTGTGCTTTCAAGAGGACAATATTGTCGAGTGACGTTTTCCTTGTTTACAAAAAAAAAAGCTAATTTTGGGTGAGCAGGCTGGAACGGACGGAAGGCAAAAAATGATTGGAAATCCGACTGATTTGCGTTTCAAGCGTGATCGGGACGTCACGTGAACGGAGCGGTCGTGCGACCGCGAATGTTGTCTTTAATGACGGCTCCAATTGGACGCCCGAGCTGACAAACACGGCGACATCAAAAGGTGCGCTTTAGTGCAGCGCTCAGCTGATTTGCGCTGCTCCCGGCGCGCCAAGGCAAACACGGCGGAGGCCAGAGGCTTCATTCATTTCGGACCCCCGCCCCACCGCCCCCCTTCAACCACAGAGGGGGGTTCAGTGCGAGGTTAGTCAAATAGAGCGAGCTCAGCCTGTGCACACTGTCCATTAACTGGGAAAACATGTGTGCCCATTGTTTTCATTCACAGGCTAACCTCAACACCAAAATACACACAACCCCTGCGAAATTACTCTCAAAGCAAATATCCCCCAATATTTTTCAGTCTTTTGGAGAATATTTTCGAAGAGGACTGATTGCGGAGCGAGGGTGGCGTCGGGGCGGAAAAGACGCAACGTTGCCGTTGAATTGACATTGGAAGCTACGTTTTGCGTGCTCCATTTTCCACTCGTTTTGCTAGCTCGCGGGTTGAATGTTAGCGTGATACCGTCTCGACATGCGTCCCCCAAAAAAATGTCCACAACAGGATTAAACTTCCTTCAACATCATGGCCACCAAATTACGACTTTGGTCGACACGAAGCGGCTCGAACGAAAGCCGCTCGTCAGCGTGAGAGTGACGCACGGACGGACAGAGAGACTTCCGAAGCGGGCGTGCTTGTTGAGCCATAAGAAAAGCGGCTTTCGCTGACCGTGCAAAGGAAACAACGCTGTGGGAGCGAGCCGCTCAGTAGCGGCCCCGTCGCTTTCAATCAAGCCTGAAATATGACTCGACTGTCTGAGCCTCGCCAAAGTCGCCAGCCGCCGTCATCCCTCGTCCGCTTTCCTCGCTTTCACGCCGGCGCAAATGCGGCGTTGGCAGGACGTGAAGTACGTGCGCACTTGACTGGCTTTCTAGTTCAAAGCTAAGAACGGGCGAGGACCAATACCGGGCGCGGGTATCGGCCCGATATGGCCTTCATTTCAGGTATCGGGTTCTCGCGGTGGTTGACGATACCAGCCGCCGATACTCTGGGCAAAAAAGTCCGACGTTCGGTCCTCCTCGGCAGTAGTTGACGCTACGCTACAGCTCAACCTCCATTTTTTGTGGTTGTTGCTTTCAATGTCAGGCATTTGAAAAAGAATTTGGAAGTTTTTTAATTCATTGAACAGAGAGGAATGCAAGTCATAATAAAGTCTGAAATGGTACATCCACTTCATCTATTTGGATAACATGGAGCTAATTGCAGCTTTTGTATTTTGACCGCTTAAAATAAAAAACGATAATAAGAAGGCTATTTGTCGGCGGCAAACGCGTGGCCCCCTCAACTGGCCTCAAAGTCCAAAAGTTGGAAAAATATCGACCAACAACCACGCCAACGTGCTGATTAGCAGCAGGGTGACGGACACCCGAGCCAACAGAAAGTGAAAAAAGAGAAACGCGTTGCAGCCCCCCCCCCCCCACGCCTACGTCCAATCAGAAGTTTACGTGTTAAAACGTTGGGATTACGGCTCCCGCAAAACACTTGCCGAGCAATTTGGAGGATTTGTCACTGAGACCAAGAAGAAGAAGATTGCGCATCAAGTCTCAACGACCCCCCCGCCCCTCCCCCCACTGTCAGAAAAAAAGTTAAGAACATCGTGGACACGGTGGATGGATGATTTTTTTAAAATGAGAGAGCGAGAGAAAAGAAAATAAGCGTCATTTTTTCCCTGCCGGCTGTTGATGAACATTCCCAATGTTGCTTACATAAACTTTGACCCCTCTAATGCAGTAATGGAGGGGGGAGGCCAACACACAACAGGCAGGCTCGAGCTCGTCAAATAAACGGCTCACGCAAGCTCTTCAAAGATCAAATTGTTTGGCAAACAAAAGAAAGAAAACCAAGCGCGTTTCCTTTTCAAGACATGCCGCTCTTTTCCATTCGGCTCCGGAGGCCTCCGCTCAAGTGGATTTCTCCTACCGAGCGCCGAACGTGCGGCAAAAAACAAACAACACAGCGATACATGAATAACGCAACCGGGAGAAAGGGGGGGAAAGGGACTTCTCTGCTCCCTCTTGATTCGAGTCGCGGTCACGAGGCGAGCGGCGGCATTCTGGACCAACTGGAGATGCTTGGTGGAGGATTGGCTGACTCCAAAGTCGAGTGCGTCGCAGTCCTCCATGCGCGATGCGACGAAAGCGGCGGCGGTGGTCTCGATTCCATTTTTGTTTTGACTTTTACACGACACCGAAACAAAAAAGGAAAAAGCGACGCGCGCCCAATCTGTGACAGCAAGTTTCTTTCTGCAACTTTTCCAGGCGGGCGAGTCATTACGGCTTAGCCGGCCGGTGACGCTTTCTCGAAAGCGCGCCGCATTCTCGCATTTCCCGTTTCCCTGCTCAACATCTTAGAAGGTTTTGCTTTCTTTCTTCTGCCCTAAACTGCGCCACTCCAAAAATACACATAACACACTGAGTGTGTGTGTGTGTGTGTGTGTGTGTGTGTGTGTGTGTGTGTATGTGTGTGTGCGCGTGAGAGAGAGAAAGTGAGAAACGAGCACATTACTTCCCTCACGTGTTACAATAAATATTTCCATTTATATGCAAATGACGATCTAGTGACCAAGAAGAAGTGGATAAAGCAAAAATGGAAAAAAAGCGGGGGGGGCGGGGGTGCAGGTTTTGTTTTGCGTCGCGTGGCCGCCGTGCGACAGAAATAAGGCGAGCGAGGCCGTCAATGATCTCGCGCCTTCTTCTCTTATTTCGAAGGTCAGCGTCAGACTTTGAAGTGGTTGCAAGCGACTCGTTTCCGAATCTGCGCCAGTGCGCCGAATGCCGCCCCGCTTGCTCGGCCAACGAAATGCAAAAGTTGCAATCGTAAAAAAAAAAAAGTGGATGAGTCCAATCAGGTCCTTTCCAAGGACTCGCTTTTCCCCGCAGAGAAAACCCTGCAAGGTAACCAGAATTAAAGGTGAATCAAGGAATCCTTTTATTTCCAGATCAATTGATTCTTTTCTTTGAAAATGCCAATCAGAATTGACACCCATTTCTGGCTTTCTGGATTTAAAAAATAAAAATAAAATAAAAATCTGCAATTGTACAAGAAGAAGTCATATTTATTTTGGGATAAGAAATATATTTTTTTAAATCTGAATGGGGGTTTTTTCTCGATCAAAAAGTTTGAAATTTAACAATGGGAAAAAAAAATTATTTTCAAGAAAAAATGTCGTCGTCGTAGGAAAGGAACGGCATTTCCCCCCCACGAGAATTCTTTTTTTTAAATAGTCACAATATTACAAGATTAAACGTCTAAATTATTAACACATTCTTTCGGGTAATTTTGTCATAACAAAATGCCGAGAGTAAAGTTGTATATTTTCAAGGAAAAGTTCGAATATTCCTGGAAGAAAAAAAATATATGTATCTATATTTCTATTTTTTATTTTAACCAAATAGTCCAATTTTCTCCTAAGAATGGTTTCGTCGCAGGAGAGGAAAGATGCATTTATTTTGCCTGAAAGTGTTTGGAGGTGAAAAGTTGTTGCAATTTTGCCGTGGCGGGCGTGCGCCATGCAACGAGTCAGTCAATCAATCAATCAATCAATCAATCATCTTTGGCGCTCCATTCTATCATTTGGACGACTGCCTTGAAAGCAAACTTCCAAGTAGTTGGAAGTGACTTGAAAGTGTATTGGTGTGCCGTGCTTTGCTGACTTCCTCCCAAATTGCTGACATAATTACACGAATGTCATTTTTTATGACTCGCAGTCGAAGGAGGCGGAGGGCGGCGGGGGGGGGGGCGGCAGCATTTCCACTGAAGCAGATAATTAGAGTCGGAATAAAGCAGGGGCGGAATAATTAATACATCAAAACTAGATGAACTTTTTCTAATTATTTTTATTTAATCTCCATTCTAATTATTGTTCTAGTCGGCTGAGCCAGATTGCCTGCCCTCATTCACGGCTGTGAAATGCACCCGTGGCGCTCAATCCGCACGCAGCCAAACATCAACCGCGCCGCCAAATCACGGGGTCCACCGCACCCCCCCCCCCACCGACTATGTGATTGAACTGTAATTTAAATTCCTCCACTGCAAAACAAATAATTTGCATCCACCTGCTGCACTCCTCCGCTTCTTCTTGTGGAAGCTCTTCCTTTATCGCCCTGGCGGGTGGCGAGCAGCCCCTTTGAAAGCAATTGCTTCATTAGCATCGTTAAATAAGCGCCAACGAGCAAAAGCTGCTGACCGCACGTCGCGGGAAATTTCACGGGGGACAAGTCGCTATGTGACGTCCTCAAAACTTCCAATTTACCGCCGGCAAAAAAAAAATAAATTTAAAAACCGAGTCCTAAAAATGACAAGAAATATTGATTTTTTCATTTATATTTTATTTTTTTAGGGAGGCATAGATCTGTTTTTGCTTCCAATAATGTCTGACGTGAATTTGCTCACGCGCATCGTTGATCTCCGAGCTCGCTGACGGCAAGTCACATAAAAAAGTTGAACGGGAAAAATGCGAGTCGATCAAAAGACCCCAAATCAACATTGCTGTCAGTATTGTCAATCGAAAATCTTGTGAAATTGAAACTTAACAAGAAGGGGATTCTTAATATCGTGGGGATGCGTTCCTATTTTTCTGTTGGGTTTTTTTTTCCTCTTCTTCTTGGTTTGTGCTCGTTTCGAATCGGAGAAGTCTAATCTGCCGGTGTCATATCTGCCTTTGAAAGCGCTGACTTGCTGATATGAGAAGAAAATAAGAAGAAGTGCGCAGCAGTGGCCGCTTCACAGCCGCTTGATGCTCAGATTGCAGAAGAAAGGGGGAAAAAAGAGAGAGGGCGGGGCTTTCGGGGAGAGCTTTGGGGGGGTTTGGGGTGCGCGTCAGATTAGGAAGTAATGCAAGTCAGCTAAATAAAAGGCGAAAGCTTCATCACAAGCATGAAATTAAAGTCGTGCACGGCGACGAGATTCGAATGAAAATAAAAAGTCATGTTGACTAAATTCAAATTGCTGCTCGATTAACGCACAAAACAAGATCCGATTTAATTAACATCAGATTTAATTGAGGCTCCCGCGATTCAAGACGGGTTTTTTTTCTTCCGCTCCTCAGTAATTGAACGGCATCGCGATTGAGGCCACAAACATATTCCGTTTATTATGATGATTATTATTAGGATTCTTATTAGTATTCCTTTATGGAGCAGGATCATTAATTGAATTAAAGAGATCATCTGCTTTTGGCTGGTGCTGCCGCGCATTTTTCTTTGGGGCCACTGAGCGAGTGAACGTGTGGGCCCTAAGTGCGAGAGCGTGTGAGAGCGTGAGACATCCCGCCATCCTATTCCATTTTGGAGGACTCGTCTTCTGATGTGCCACGAGCGATGCCTCGTTTTTGGAGGAGCGATTCCTTCAAGAGTGTTCGCCGCTCGTTTTGTTCCAGGGAGAACCTTCTACATCTTGTTGGGGCTCAGCCGCTTCTCCTTCTCCTGCTTTTCCTTCTTGTTCTTGTCATGTTCCTTCTCCTTCTTCTTCTTCTTCTCCTCCTCCTCGTCGTGTTGGTGAGGATGAAAAGGCGATAGTGTGGTGTTATCAGTGTGTTGTATTATTTCTTCAGGCCACTATTTGCCGATTATCTCTTGCTGCTATCTGCTCATGTGCGGCTGTTGACTCCTGTTGGGTCGCCCAGGCAGTGCCCCCCCTCCCCTCCTCTCTCTCTCTCTCTCTTCAGGGGCTGCAGTGACACCGTGTGGCTGGGCGAGGAGCTGCAGCAGTAACCAACGGACCCGGCGGGTCAAGCGGGTCAAACGTGTTCGCATATGAGACAGGTAGCAGATCTAATTGGCTGAATTTTTGTTTGTGTAAGTGTGCGTTCGTGTGTTGCTGCATGTGAGTGAGTGCGAGTTGGTGGGTGGGTCTTTTCGGATGGCGGCCGTCCGTACGTGTCGGCGGCGTCACGCTCGGTTTGCGGTGACGTGTGCGTGCGACCTGCGCGTCTTGTTGGGGAATGCGGTTCGAGGCCTCACCCGGACTTGACCCTGGCGGAGGTAAAACAAAGGCGGCGCAACGCCAGGACGGTTCAAATAGTTTTCCACTCGATGACAAACAACAATGCTCGAACAGGTGAATCCCCACAACTGACAGGTCGCAATCATCACCTGCAACAAGGAAGCGCCGATGGCGTGACCCTCTCACAGTTTGATGTGGGAAAATTCCACCTTTTATTTTGTTGAACCCGAAATGCTCATTTTAATAGGCAACTTCCTCGTTTCACTCATCATTCCATGTTTCAGCTACTTTCTGACCACCGTGAACTTTGCACAATCCTTCCTCTGGCGTGTCCCCAGTAGGCTACTGTTCGCTTTTTACAAAACATTAGCTGCAGCGTGGCAGTTTGACGCATCAAGTTTGGAGTCGACTCAGGAGTATTTAAGGCCTCCTCTGGAAATGTCTCTTAATGCTAATGCCAATGTTAGCTTTCAGTTAGCCTTTTGCATTAGCTTTATAATATGCTTCTGTAGCATTGAAGCGGGTCCATTGATGTTTCAGCCATCTGAGTGTAGCTTGTAAGTATCCAAAAATGGATGTCTAATCTTGTGTTTTAGCTTAGCATTTTGCACGAGCTGTCAGGTTTCGTCTTGTCTTTGAATCGTTCAGCATACTGTACTCCTGAGTGCTCTTACTCTGAAGTTGGCCAAATCCTGCTTGTGGAAATGCTCATGTTAGCGTTTAGTTGAGCATTCAACATTAGCTGTAGCGTGTAGAATTGGGAGGTAAACCGACTACGCTTAGCCTCAATTGATCCGACTTGATTCTTTGGGAATGTCTTTCATTTGATCAAATATTAGCTTTTAGCTTAGCATTAGCAGTAGGGTCTAGTTGAATAGCATGGATGGTGGCGTGTTTACCATTAGGCTTCTCGTGTGTTTGATTTGGAGTTAAACAATAACATAAAATAGATTTCCAGAAATGTACTTGACTGTAAATTGCTTTATCTTCATGTTAGCAAAATTAGCATTGCGCTAGCAGAGTTCCAAATGGATTTGGGGCTGGGGAAAAAAGAAAAAAAAGTGTCACTTCAGCCTTTGACGCCGCACCGCAGGTTTTGCTTGCGCCGTATCATCCCAGCCACCCTCGAACCGCCGGTTCAATTAGCCATCGCGACCTTGACCATGAAGGTCAGCTGGCTTTGGAGGAAAAAGCCTCACAAGACCACAGAGAGGAAGATGGATGTGTGTGCGTTTCCCTGCGAGCGTGTGCGTGCGTGTGTGCATATGTGTGTGTGTGTGTGTGTGTGTGTGTGTGTGTGTGTGTGTCTTATCTGTGCAGCTTGCTGGAGTTTTAAATTATTCATCCTTCTCCTCCTCCTCCTCCTCCTTCGCCTTTGCCGCCTTCCACATCTCCATCACACGGCTGCCCGCATCCGCCCGGGGAGCAGGCGGTCGCCACGGCAACCTTATCGCAGATCGCAGATTTGGGGCTCCAGAAATGAAATAAAAGAGGAAATTGGCTGTATTAGCATAAGAGGAGTCAGCCCGGAGTTGAATACACACATCACCCCCTACACGCGCACACACACACACACGCCACATCATCACCCCCCATGCTCCCAGCAACAGCCCCACCCCTTCCCTTTCTCCTTATCTGATGCCAGCTATATATTTTTTTTTCTAATTCGACTCTCCTTTGTTCCTTCATGAAGAAGACGAATACGCGGGGGGAAGAAAAGCGTCTGTGTGTTACCTCGAGCCGAGAAGAAGCTGCCGCCGCCTGTGATTGACAGCTCACTTTATTTCCCTCCTCCTTATTTTGTTGATTCAACGGGCGCCGTTTGTTTTTTACGGCACGGCGGGAAGCTTGTGAGTAAACCGTCTCCAGCTTTGGCACCGCCCATGATTTTGAAAATGTTTTGGAAATATCGCAAAAATATATTTGGTATATCTTCCCGTGATATTATCTTCTGGTTTTATTGTTTGCATTTCCCTTCTCATGTGCCAACCCGTAATGTCGGGTGGCAATCGATAATGTTGGCCAGAACGCCCCGAGCCCGCCTTCTCCCCTAATTGAAGTTAAACAGCTGACAAATATAACCCTCCTTTTGCCCCCCACTCCCACAGGCCCGCTTCTGCGTCTCCCTGCACACACCCCGGCCCCACCCACAGATGCTTATAAATGTCAACATACGCTCCCACTTAGACTGACACTCCCCCGGGGACAACAGCAAGTGTTTCTTATGCTAATCACTTATCTTCCTCTGGCGGCCAGCTTTTGGCGCGCCAAAGAACGGGGGTTGGTGGGGAGGAGGGGCGGGGCTTCAAACGGGGGGGATGATAATGAGACCGCCACATCTCAGCTGGGGTGAAGTAACCAAAGCCAATCCGTGGAAGTCCAAACCAACCGATGCAAGTTCAAAACCCACACTCGGAAGTCCAAAACTGTCCCGTAAAAGTGGAAAAGCATCCATGGGTGTCAAAACGGATCCACGGAAGTCCAGAACCTACTCGAGGACTTCCAGAACTGACTCAAGTGCAACGTTTACCCCAAACCAAGTCGTGGAAATTTAGCATTGACCCAAGAACATCCAGAACCAACTCTCCCCGTTTCTGCTGCTCTGTCTGCGTCTCACCACTTGGTGGCGCTGCCCCAAATCCGATTTTAAGTGGCGCTCACGCTTCCTCAGTGGTCCTCGCCATGTGCGGCCCATGTGTGAATTGTCCTCACCGTGGAAACGCCGGGCGCCTGCGGCACCGGCCCGCCCACGCGACACCATGTTGGCTAACGGGAAGTGAGACGGCAAGACGGGCAGACAATGGATCTTCGCCGGCCTCAGCGTCCCACGCGCGTCCGGGCTCCCTGGCCCCCAGCAGATAACCAGTCCGTGTCCAGGATCCGATGCCGGGCGTGTCACTGGAACGGTTCTGCCGGAGGGGGGGCCGGCCAGCGTGGGCGGGGCCGACGCTATACCGCCGAGGGGCCCCCGCGGGGGTAGCGGCGTGAACAAGACGGCGTCCCATCTTGTCCGTTCAGACGGCGCCGGTCACGCTCTGTTTATGGGAGCGCTTCATGGTCCCACGCCGCGTTTGGACCGGCCGCTCGGACGGCGTCTGAGCGTGGCGGAAGAGAGATAGAGAACCTACGGAACCAAAGCGATTGAAACGAGTGTCAAGAAGATGAAGAAGGAGGCCATGTTGGGAATCACTCCCGATCCACTGACGCCCTCAATAGTGAGTGCGCCATTTGCTGCTGCCAACTCTCCGCAATTTGCCACCTGCAGATGTTCATTCCTATTTGCTGAATTTTGGGCTCACCTGTTGGTTGCGCCCTGTCTCGTGTCAAAGTATCGCTTTGGCGCCATCCTTCTGCTGTTCCTGCTTTGGCCGCCTGGAAACCGAAGGAGTCAGTCACGCGCTGGACGTGGAGCCACGTCTCAACAAGCCGCGGTCGTGTTTGCCGTTCTTTCCTGAGGATAAAGAATAGATACCCAAGAGCGTCGTGTGTGTTTGCAAGTGTTGCTCTCTTTGTGTTCAGAAGATGAGCACGGAGGAGGACTTTGGCGGACGCGACACGAGAGTGTCGAAGAAAGAAAAGTGAGTGAAGTTTGAGTGTCAGGCCGAAGATGATGCGGAGGAGGGGGCGCGACAACAATGACAAGATGGCCTCCGCATGTGGGCCCATCCTAATTGCCGCGTGAGGATAACGCAAGGACGAGCGAGTGTGGGCGCCGTCTGGCTCCGCTTGAAAGTCTTCACGGTGGACATCACGCAGCGACGAGTGGGATTCTTCTTGTTGTTCCCGCGGTGTCGCCGTCCTGCCGCTCATCTGATTGGCCGGCGTGGGCCGCAACAATTCCCAGGCGGACAATGGAAGGCGAACTCGGGCGCGGGGATGCCAGCGCAACACGCTTGTTCCCCAGCCGCGGGGGCGGGATTTGTCCCACTTTTCCAGAAGCGATGGCGAACGGAATGGACTCGGGAGATTGCGGCCGCGGCGCCGCTTTCCAAACGGGCTTTTCTCCCACCGTGCAATCGCTCGCCGGGCGCCCCCGACACTTCTTCCTGTCCCTTTCGTCTCCCTTTTTCCAACTCTCTTCGTCTGTCTCGTCTCATCTGCAAATTTGGGAATTCATCGAGCCTTCCGATGGACGTTCGCCTTGAGAATTTTGCCAAATCAAACAAACACAACAACAGAAATGGCCGACACTTTCGGCAGTCGAGCCTCAAAAAGAAGCACTGCGTTGTTTGAGCACACCTGCTCGAGAAGCCGCCACACGGCCAAAGAAAGTTTGGGCAAACTCATCATACTGGCGCACTTTTATTTTGAAGGCCTGCTTTTTGATGGATTCTTACGCCGATGTTGTGTGTGTGTTAGGTGTGGGAAAAGTGACATATGTGTGCGGGCCCCCCTCCCGCGAGTTCAAACGAGTCGCTGCGTTGATCCTCGGCTGACATCCGTGTTTGGGCGAGGCTTCCACCTGAGCGTGGCGGCGTCGGGGTGGGGGCATGTTCTGGCGTCTCGCGTTCCGCTCAGACAAAACAAAACTTCTGACATCAAAAGTCGTCCTTTTCCCGACCTCGCGTCGCCTCGTTTTATCGCGCTGTGCAAACTCCTTCGAGGCCCTCCCAGGAGCGGGAGGGTCGGCGGATGCGGGTGCGGGTGCGAGTCCGTGAGTGATGAAGCATGTTATGTGAGTTTGTGAGTGAACGTGACTGCAGCAAAATATGTCATCATCGTGATCAATTATATAATGAGACATTATTTGAGCCTAACGTGAGAAAGCATGATCCAAAAATTATTTGTCGCGATGGAGGATAAAGAATACATGCAGATGTCTGTTGTCATATTGCTTGTGTTGCTCCCCCGTTTGTGTTCAAATAGCCGTTGTTTAAAGAGTTGTAACAGCGCAAATCTCAGTGAAACTCCTCTAGAACGAAACCTACATAGGCGAAAATACCCCCTTTTGTGAAAAAATGTTCATGCATTAACACAATTCCCATTCTCCTGCCCCCCATACAACGAAACCCCCTGTTGCGTTATACGAACTCATTTTCTCTGCTCCAGCTTGTGAAGACATTCACTACAACGAAGTCTTATCTAACAGCGACCTCTACTGGTTCGTTCGGAAACAGCAACAGCAACCACCACACTGGTTTACAGAGTGAACGATGTTTATTTCGGTCACAGCTGCGAGTTTCCTGGACTCAACATACTCACAGCTGCTCTGCCATTGGCTTACCGGGCATCATCCTGGCTTCCGATTGGCCAAGAGGGACCTCACTGTCTATGTGTGTACATACTGAAGCTAGATCCGTAGCATCCGATTAGCTGCTCAGAGTAAATTGCGTAAACGTTTCCTCGAATGCTTTACTTGTTATCATGCTAAAAAGAGCCACGGGAATCTTCGTAGTCCTCGATGGCCACAGTTAGCTCTCGAAGGCTAAAAACCTTATGCTAACTGGAGCGCTAATTAGCGTACGGTTTTTAGCCTTCGAGAGCTAACTAGGCCATCGAGGACTACGAAGCGCCCCGTGGCTCTTTTTAGCATGATAACAAGTAAAGCATTCGATGAAACGTTCGTTTATTTGAATGTCCGTCGAGCCGCGGGACGCTTCGTCGTAACTAGCAGCGGCTTCAGCTTGAAGCTCCCGATATTTCTGTTTATAAATGGTACCGATGATCGAACGATTCATGTTGTATGCAAGTGCAACGCTCACCATTTTCTCACCCGCATCAAGCTTCTTTATTATTGCCACTTTCATTTGAAATGAAATGGCTTGCCTCTTCTTTACACTCCCACTCTCACTAGAAGCCTTTCGCTTTTCACCAACCATATTGAATAATAAATGCACGAGATATTTAACAACTGGGCAGAGGAAACCGGATTCGGGTGGATGCTGGGCGAGCTCTCACAGCGCCTCACATCGGTATTAGCGGTGGAAAGAAGTACTACAGTACCTCTACTCGGAAAAAGGCGTGAAATATAAAATCTAACTTTTTCTTTTCTTTTTCGACATACCCATAAAAATGTTTGTATGTACCGTTGTTCGTAACTCAGATGTTCGTAAGTCAGGGAGCGTCTGTATGCTAATAGCGTAAGGGTTTTTACGCTAATAGTATGCGTGTACACATACGTTTGTGTGTGTGGGTGTGTGTGTGCTTGCATCTGAGACCAAATTTGCTACAGTGAAAAATCCCCTGTTGTGAAAGATTTCTTGCCGCAAACACGATTTCGTTGTAGAGGAGTTTCACTGTACTAGGTGTTGGCTGGACATTTGGGGGGCAGGGGGGGCGGGGGGCATTTGCCTGTCAAACATGAATGAGTGCGAGTAGAGTGCGTGTGAGAATGACTGAGTGAGTGTGTTGCGCGTGCGCGTGCAAACAATGCAATCTCCGTGGCCCGTGGCAAACAATGCGGCGTCCGCGTGCGGTGTCTCGGTGTGATAAGACGAGCAAGGTAATCAATGCTGTAATGAAGGGACGGGGGGGTGGGGGGGGGCGAAGCGGGGTACTATCATGCACAATCATCAATGGAATTTATAAAACTGTGTGTGTGTGTGTGTGTGTGTGTGTGTGTGTGTGTGTGTGTGTGTGTGTGTGTGTGTGTGGCATGTGTCATGGCAGCATGACAAACGCACCATCTTGTGCGCGCCAGAGATAAGCACTAAATAATTGTGGCGTGACAGCCTTGAATAATGTCCAAATTAGACAGAAGGTGCACGTTATTCCACTTAAGGCAGGCCGTGATGAAGATGACGATGATGATGGCGATGATGGAGATACCACTCTCCCCCCATGCCCCCCTTTCCACTTCCTTTCAAGCACACACGACACTCATCCCAATTTCACTCATTGACTGTGGATGAGCATGGCCACAGCCCCCCCCCCCCACCACACACACACACCCATCCTAATGCTCAAGTGTTAGATTTGGTGCCGTTTGTGTGCGTGCAAGCCACTTTTGTGCCGCATTAACGCTCGCCGTTGGCCCGGTAGACGCAGCGACGCTTATCAGGCCGCAGCATCTGTTGCCGTGTCAGCTGATGAGATGGAGCGGCGGCGGCGGCCCTCGCGCGGGCGGTCGCCTCAGACGGCTCCTTGCATGCGGCCAAGGGAGGTGTGCAAACAAACGGCGGCTGATAGTGTCCGTGCTTGTCACCATCGCTCACCACCGCCATCTATCTGTCCGAGACACCCCAAACGCGCTCCCCCCTTGGGGCACTCGCCTTGGATTTTTATTGCAAATCCATACACACGGGCACACACAAACCTACTTTGTAAACGCACACACATGCAAGGCGGAGATGCGCACACACAAACACACGACACAACAATCACACAATCTTGGGAATCCATCCACCTGGCTGGCTCACACCATTTTCATGTTTTGCCGCTTCTGAACTAACTCGCACTTGGGCCAGGAAGAGGAAGCGTTGATAAGCCGCAGCGGCGGCCTTTATCTGGGAGAGTGCTCATTTCCAGCAGCGGTAGCGCGGCAACCGCGTCCGTCATCATCAGTGTCGCCATTAGCCGGCGGTGGCTGCGACCCGGCATCGGTAGCGCTGACGTAAGCGCGACCCATGACGTACGTCTTCCGGATGCTAACCGACGCCGCAGACGCAAAGAACAGGATGTCATTAGTGAGGTAGCCATGTCCAACATTTCAGACCTGTTTGGTGTCTCTTCGTGATGTCATCGCTAGCATTATTTGTGAATGTTTGGATTATGGATTTGCACTGCACAAAAGTGACCTGAAATTACAGCCACAATTGTTAAATGTCATCTTTGTGTGTGTGTGCCATAGGTGACCCCCTCCCCACCATCGCTCCAAGGGCTCCCTCTGCGGCGGAGGCGCCCGGCTGGCCACGCGATGAGCGACAGGCGAAGAGGAGGCCGGAGAGTGGACGAGATCAAATGGAAAGATAAGCCAGGAGGAAAAATGGGGAAGTGGATGGATTGCGGATGGGAGGGGGGGGGGTCGCAATGCGGGGGGCTCAGCGAGGGTGGGGGGAAGAAGAGTGATGCTGTTGATAGGAAACGGGAGAGGAAGGTGGCAGCCATTTTCTTCTTGCCGCTATCGGTGGACGTATGTTACCGTGACAACACGGAGACCTCCACAAGGAAACGCCGGAGCTGGAGTTTAGCGACTTTGTCATGTTGACGCAAACAAAGAACCAAAATGGCAGCGATGACAAAACAACATGTGTGAATGTCTATGGCAGCGCAGTGGATCGTTGCCTTCCTGCCGGACTGCAAACGAGTCCATTGGAACCTCAATTTGCGATTTGAATTTGTTCCCTGAGCCCGTTTTCAAGCAACCATCGAGGTCATGTTTGCCCTTGAAAACGAACGGAAATGCACAACCATGCCAAGACTGCTTACGTGGTTGTGTTGACCGGAAGGTCAAAAGGCCTTTCCCGAGCATTTTCCCTGCTTGCAAGTCAAAAAGGTTCCGACACGCAACATTTCCGGACTCCTCCGCAGCGCCACCTGCCGCCAAGTAAAACCTCGCATTGCAGATCGATGGCAGCTAAAGTCCAAGTCCAGCTAGAATGTCGCCTAATGGACCGAGCCAGATCTAATCACGGCCAACGTTGAAATGTCTTCTCCAGCTTTCTGTGGACCGACAATATTTGGCGCGACATGAAATTCCATCCGCCGGCAGGCCGACCAGCGCCACGCATGCGCCATCCGATGACTTGCTCAATAATTCACGAGCTTGCTTTGGCGGCCATGCCAGTTCCACTCAACTCACTTTGAATTTGGGATTCGGCAAATAAACGTATCAATGATGGAAACAACACAGGATGGGCAAGGGTACAATTCACCAGTATTTTATTTGATAGTCAACAATCTAAAAGTTATTTTCTCAGCACCCCTATGTCTCAGTCAAGTCCTCTTTTAGCCCCCGAGAGATTAAAAAAAACCTGGAGCCGTCCCTGCTCGCTGGACCGGTGCAGGTCCAAAGCCTCGGCCGGCGCTGAGAATCGATAAGTGGGTTCGAGATGGAGACCCACGCGGTGCGGTCCGGTCCTGCCCTCATTAATGTGCTCAATGTGATTAGCAGCTTATCAGAAGGACGGCGGGAGCCGCCCTCCATATCTCCACAGGCTTCCTGGGATGCCAGCGACAGAGTGGAACAGTAATGGGACGGGGCGGCCGCTTGATGGACAACATAGATACGGATCCGGTTCGTTTCATTGAAAGAAAAAACGGAATAGATCAAAATAGACGTCGCTATGAAGAAGTTTCACTCAAGCAGCACACCTCAACAAAGGCCGACCGCGCAGCGCGTAAAATTGTGCACCCTGGTTAACCACGAGCAGACGTTCACGTCGAACGGCCATTTAACGGTGCAACAGTGCTCTCGTGTGGACAAAAGGTAGTACTGCATCGGGACTTTGAGTCCTCTGTGACATCAAATGCTCCAATATAAATAAATGGGCAACTGATGTTTTGAGTCATTGGTAGTCGAATAGTTTGCGAGACTGACTCTGGTTCCAAGATCAATACAAGGGAACTGTAGCACACAAGGATAAACACCTTTCACTCTACAATGTTGACATCTTGTGTGCAATCAAAACAGCACAACCTAGGACTTTTTCTTGCAAATGAATGCCACTAGACTAGAAAATAAGACATGTTTTACTGTCATAATAATCGTATCGTCTTATAAATATCTTTGTTGTTCTTGAGCAAGTCTGGAGCGCTTTTAGTTTCAAGTGTTCTCAAAAGCAAAACAACTGGGGAATAAGATTCTGAACTGACACGGTCACTGATTTGACTTTTCTTTCTGAGAAGGTAAATGATTCCCTTGGTTGTTCCGACTCACTGAGTGTACTCTTGATGACATGTCAGCAGCACACTTGGAGAAGGAACAAGCCGTGCGCATGAAAAATGAAAACAATACTAAGGCGTAGAAAAAAAAGTAGTGTGTTTCCGGTAACCCGACCGACCGAGAATTTCTACCTCGAAAAAAAACTTTACGGTCGGCATTTTTTTTCAAACCTTCTACATTTTTGTGTAATAATAATAATAATAGTACATTTCATTTATACGCGCCTTTCAAAACACTCAAGGACGCTTTACAATCAAAACAAGAACAATAAAACCACAGACAAAATTATAAATAATAAAAGGAAGATGAATTTAGAGCAGATGAATTTAGAGAAGATGAATTTACATTGGTGCAAACTCTCGCGATATTCACGTTGCGTCGTTTGCCCTGTCGTCTGTCAACAACATTGAATCATGGCGGCGGCCACGATCTTCGACAACAGTTTAAACCGCGTTTTGTGTGTTGCAGTCGCATGCGGGCGTGACGGTGGGACGGGCGGGGGTGTTGGTACGGCGCGCCGGTCGTTGGCCGGTCGTCTACTCTACCCCGCCACGAACACCCAGCGCCCGCCCCCACGGCCCGACCCCGCGAGGCCGGCGGCGGCGCCTCCCGAGCCCGGAGCGAGAGCGAAACCCAAATAGGCGGCGGCGCCGGCGCCGGCCGCGGAGCAGCGGGACGACGGCGGCGGGAGGCGTCGCGGCGTCGCGAGGTAGGGGACGGTGTCGGCGCGGGTCGGTCGGTGCGCTTTGCGCCACCTCCGCGTCCCGCCCGTCCCCCGTCACTACCCCCGGTCAGGCGCCCGTCGGCGTTCCTCGGCCGCCCACCCCCGCCGACCCGCGCGTCCGCGCGCTCGTCGACGTCGACCCCCGTCCGCCTTAGTCTTACGGCACCCTAGTCCAGGCCGGGCCACGACCACCACGGGCCGTCTAGGACGCGGGACGCAGAGGTAACGAGATAGCTCTAACACCCAGCCGCTGGGTACCCAGCTCTCTCGCCGCCGAGCGGGGGTTTCAATCAGTGGCGATTGCTCTCGGACTGCAAGGGAAGCTCGGCTTCCCCTAAAATGTCAAAGAATAAGTGATCAAATATATGAATGTAAATTTCATTGTGTGTACATGTCATTAACTAAATATGCGCTACAACGTGCTCAACTTTTGCTCCAAATCAGCTTCTTCTTACTGGTTACGAAGCGACTCCCTTCTCATTCATCCCGCAGCTTCGCTGTGCTTTAAACGGTAGTGAGTTCAGGGTAGGTTGTCCCAATGCGTTGAACGGAGACGAGTTATTGGATACAAGCTGGTTTTTGTCCCGCCCACGGACGGTCGTCATCTCTGGGACTGGATGGCAGTGGGAGGGTACCGGACGCCAGGCTTTTCTGCATCCGATTGGATGATCTGTCTGTGTGCCAGTTCGATTGACATTGAAATGAGCCAGTTACCGAGCTTTTAGTGTAGACGTCCGTCGCGAGCAATTTTTCAACTCGCATTCTGTTCCGAATTGAGCTCGAGACTTCTCCTAATCATTTTAGCGACACTCTTTGTTGTAAACAAAGAACTAGCGACAAATTAATCTTTTATTTCTGGTGGGTTTTATTGTAGTTCCTGTAGTTGTAGGATACTAATTAAGTACCGGGAAAAGACGCCTTGTTGGTATGACAGTGTCACAGATCATGTTCTTGAAAAGGAACGGAGCTAGAGTAGAATTCATGTATAAATAAACAGACACATTTTATGATGTCGACCAAAATTGAGCTTCCCCTCTTTGACAGACGAGCATCCAGCAGTGGTTTCAATGTCTCCTTGTTTTATGTTTTATGGTTATTTTGTTTACGTTTTTGATGGAGGAGGGAGGGAGAAAAAAAGATTTAAAAAAAACTTTGTCCGACCTACCGACCCTATGCTGAAATTTCATGTTACCGGAAACACACTACATATTTTTCTACGCCTAATAAATCAAGAGAAGAAGCGTATTTTCTTTCGTTTGAGCAACACGCCCTGCAGTGTCGCCGATTTTCTGGCACCTTTGTTGTCTTTCTGCCTTCAGGAGGGAACTTTGACCTGCCGTCTCGGAACGATCGGGCTCAACGTGATGCATAAAACGTGGCGAAAGACCCGAAGGAGCCTCACAGCTCCAAAGGGCAGCAAAGCAGGCGTGCACACGTGAGCGCCATACACAATTTCCTGTGTAAGTGTGACGAATTGGGTCTAGTTTTGGCCGTTTCGTCTTTTGCTTTTTCAAGAACCTGTTGCGGGGAGGTGTGACTGTTGATTTAGAGCAATCACGCAGATGATCAGTGATCGCATTACATCGGATTCATCTGTAAGTGACGTATTTATTTCATTTTAGTCATTTCAATCGCGTCGATCGTCCAACATTTTCATAATTACTTTAGCTTATACTTGAGTTTCAGTCCTTTAGGCGTTTTTCAATCAAGAAATTGGATGTATTTTCCTTCTTCGAGATGTCTTGTAACTTGTGCAAACAACTGGGTCATGCCAAGTGCCTACTCGCAGGTAACCGTGAACTTTTGATTTAATTTTGCGTGCGTTCTGTAACACAAATGGATTTAAGATGCACTCCTGTCCGTGTTTTTTTTAATGTGATCTGATTTTGTTGTTCTTCGAGTTACGGTCTTCTTTACTTTCGGACGCACGCGCCGTGAAAGCCGCTGTTCACGTGAGGTCATTGAACTCAACGCGAGCTCAATGACGTAATCAATACGCGGCACACCTGCGTCTCGTTTTGATGACCTCACGTGACAACTTTCGGTCAATATTCAGAAATGCTCGTTTCTTTGAAACTGCAGCGAGATGACGTATTTTAAGCGACCGATTTTCACCACGGTAGCCGGGCCGATGTTTTAGACTGACCACGTATACTGTACGCGACTTTTACGTCCAGTAGTGAGAGGAAAATGTGAGTTCGAGAATAATTTCAGTGCATTGTTCGTGTGGAGAGGATGATGATTGATGTGTGTGATGATTCCAGCCAGATGTGTGCCAGTCTGCCCCCCCCCCCTACCGTCTCTTCACTGTATTTATTCCTTTATCGTCGTCCTGAAAAGTAATGAATACTTCTCCCCTGCAGAGCGTCGTCCTTCATGTCCCTGGCCACCCCGCCAGCCATTCTTTCTGTTGCGCCCACGCGAGCCCTGATGGACGAGGCCATCAGGGTGCGGGTGGACAATCTGCCTCCCGGAGCTCTGGTGACCCTGCGCTGTCTGCATCACTCGGAGGACAAAGATTACTGGGAGGCGTACGGGCACTACATCAGCGATGCCACAGGAGCCGTGTCCGGTAACTAAAACGTCCCGACTGGCAATACCGCAATCAAAACATGAGCTGCCATTGTCGTTTTTGTTTCTTCCAGTTGCAGATGATGTGAGCGTAGGAGGAACTTACCGTGGAAAAGAAATCATGGGCATGCTGTGGAGCATGCGGCCCGTACCTGGGAGCCGCACGGGCCTCAGGTACATACGACGACGCCAGTCAACGTCGCCCCTTGACCCCCAAGGACATTGCAACGTTTTCCTCACTTGCTGGCAGGCTGCGGAAGCGCAACGTGTGCACCCCCATGCTCTTCACCATCTCCGTGTACGGCGGCCACGTCAGCCACGACTTCAGCAGCCAACGCCCTCTGGCCGAGGAGCTCACCGAGAGGTGGTACATGGCCCCGGGGGTCCGCAGGCTGGAGCTGAAGGACCGAGGCGTACGAGGGACCCTCTTCATCCCATCAGGTCAGGACACTTTCACATCCAGAGACGCCAAAATGGGACGAGCGCGTCACTGTCGACGGGTAACGGCAAGTCAAGCGTTGTGCCGACTTCAGGTCCGGGACCCTTCCCGGGGCTGCTGGATATGTGGGGGGGCGGCGGGGGCCTGCTGGAGTACCGCTCGGCCTTGCTGGCATCGCACGGTTACGTTTCCTTGGCGCTCGAGTATTTTGCACCCGGCGAGCTGGCGAGCACTGATCTGGAGCTCAAATACTTTGAGGCGAGCGCACGCACGCACGCACACCACGTCGTCCAAATCATTGAAACCACGCGCCACACATTTTCTGCAAAACAACAAAAGGAAAGTGTATGGCTCCAAAAAATGCCTTCGGCCACATGTGCATGTCTTATTTTTCAATGGAACAATGGAAGAATCAATATCAGAAAGATGCTCAGTATGTGACTTTGGACTGTTTTTTTCTGTCAGGCGGCCTTTGAGCTGATCAGACAGCATCCCGCCGTCGTTGCCGACAAAGTGGGAATTTTTGGCCTTTCCTTGGGCGGCATCGTGGCCATCCACATGGCGGCCGAGAGCGCCGTTGTCAAGGTAAGCTTATGCGTCGCCCAGCACCAACTTGTAGTTTTTCGTCTGTCAAACAATTTCTTGTTGACTGGCGACCGCGCCCCACGATTGGCTGGCCACGAGTCTTGCGGGGATCGTCTCCAGCTTGCTCACAACTCAAATGAGGACAAAGAAAATGGATGACGAGACACACTTGATTCATTCTTACTTTTACTTTTTTTTTTTCTTTTCTTCTCAGCCTGCCTGTTGCATTTGCATCAGTGGCAGCCATCTTTACCTACGCAACCAACCCCTGTGGAATATCCATCAGCCGATGTTGGAGTAGGTTGTCTGCTCCTCGCGCATTTTCCACTTACGCCCATCGAGGTCCGACATTAACAGCAGCCCATTCGGGCCACCTGAAGTTAACTGACTGGGCCAGTACAGATTTCATATGAAAATACGATGAAATGAACACATTCTTGCTTTTATCACATACATATTCTGAGTTTTATCCACTTAAATTGATCAACCGTTTTTACCGTCCTCCACTTTTCTTTTTCTTTTTGCCGCGGCAACAGGAGCGGTCGCAAGGTGCACGTGGACGAGGAGCAGAATGTGATCTGGCGAGACATCAGCCTGCCCATCTCCAGCGACCTGTCCGGAAAAACGGACGTAAGTTTGCGTCGGAGACGGAACGTCACTCGCCACTTGCTTGTCCAAAGTCGTCGGCTCGGAAGGAGCCGCGCCGTGAACTCACTTTTTTTGTGGCGGTGTGGTGCTTACCAGGTGAGGAGAATAAACTGTCCTCTCTTGATGGTCATCGGCCAGGACGACCAGAATCATCCGACTGCGCAGTATGCCGAGGATGTGAGTGCACACGTGCAGTGCGCGTCGTTTTCGTTTGTGTTTGTGCTGATGAATTGTGGTTGAAAGGTTTGTTTGACTTTTTTTAATTTGACCGTTTACAGTGAATCAATTGTTAATGTAATCCCATCAAATCCGACGCGAATATTGAATAAGTACTCTACATTACGTTTCACCAATTTGAGGGGAAAACAAATGGGCCCCCGTTTCCGCGCCAACCGTCGCGAGCCCGTCGCTCATGTCAACGGCGGGCGGCATCACTTGCTGTTGTCACTCGCTGTTGGGCAGATGGAGCGGATGATGTGTTCGGTGGGCAAGGAGCACCTGCTGACCCGTCTGGAGTACCCCGACGCGGGACACCTGATCGAGCCGCCGTACTCTCCTCACTTCCGAGCCACCAACTTCATGTGGGACTACAAGAAGGCCAAAGGTGGGTGGGGCCAGGCCCGTGTCGGCCATCTTTGCGCCAAGTATGGCAAAAAGGAGACGAGACGGGGGCACGCTTTGAGAGTGACTTTTGTGGTGTGTGCCCAGTCACCATGCTGTGGGGAGGTCAGACCAAATGCCACTCGGACGCCCAGGAGGACTCGTGGAAGAAGATGTTGGCCTTTCTGCGCCAGCATCTCTACTCGCCGCACCTTCCAAGAGCCAGGATGTGAACTCCCGGGTGGCGCCGTTTCCTCTCCCCGTATGGACACGCGCTTGTCGTGCTTGAACACCCCCAACCCCCGCCCCGCCCCGACGAGGTACGCCTTAACGCAACTCACGGAAGCATCAACATTAGCGCCGTGCGCTATTTTCAACGCAAAGTTAACAATGACATTGCAGTTTTCAGCAGTAACTTTGTTCTCGATTGAGGCTCGTTTCTTGAGACCATGTGGAAAAAAATTGCCATTACATTTTTTTTTTGGGGGGGGTGGGGACCTTACCAAAACAAAAGGTTTGGTAAGTTTCCCCCCAAAAATAAATGTCTTCGTGAATGCCGCATATTTGTGGTGTCACTGGATGTCATTGATCCCGATAATGCATTTGATTGATTATATTTGAAGTACTCTATTTTGATATTTGATCACGTGAACACTTAAGTCTTCAATGGAGTTCGCGCCTTGACAAGAAGTTTTTAAGATGCTGTCATTCAAACACTGAGAATGTACACCAAAGAGATTTCGGGGTTGTTCGGGTCGTAATGGTCAGAATTTACTGTCGCAAAAATAAAGCAACTTCCAGTTCACTTTTTTTCTTTTCTTTTTTTTTGAGTGCATGACAGAGCGAGAGTGGAGCTCGTGAAGAGTACAGGTGAGCGTTGCGAGATGAAAGAAATGCGTGAAGCGTTGATGTCAATGGATGCGGTTCGATAAGTCTCCGCCAGAGGGAGACATGGCGCCATTAGCCCGAGCATTGAAGTCCCGCTGGTGCTTGACTTTCCAGTTGGAATGCGTCAGTGGAGCAACACCACGGGAACATTGTTGTGTTGCGGTTGCACATCTTCTACGCGGCGGCATGCAGAAAATGTCCTCTCGTCCGACCGCCCTCACCCGCGCGCGCGCACATACACGACGCGCGCGCACGCGGAGAGTGAGAGGAACTGTGAAGGGGAGCTTTGTGAGGCCATGAAAGCTGGCTTGTTCTCGGCAGTGGGGGAAAAGGAAACGCGCGCGCAGCATGAAGGTTGTTTGTCAAAGGGGACACTCGGCTCTTTTGTGCAACACACACACACACACACACACACACACACACACTCCCACCAAATGTTTCAGGTGTGACAAGAAATCTTCTGCTGAGCTGCAATGACTCCAGATCTTCTGCTTTTGTTTCAAAGTACAATGCCGATTATTTGTGTGAGCATGCATTTCATTTTGATGACAAAATTCATCATCATGACTTCTCTCTCAAAATGTCACAACAACAATACCTCCGAAAAAGTCCCCACAAAATATTGACTCACAATTCTGTCATGAACATTTGGACGCACATGTTGACAAAATTCATCATGGGTGCTATTCTGACAATCAGATTTCAGGAACTGTGACTTCTCCCTATATTGCACCGCTGTGTTTTGATGTGGGATGATACCATGACATGGTTTTTATACTTCATGTCTGACACAATCATGTCAGGTAAGTTCCTTCCTGATTGTAGACAAAGGGCAGAACATCACCCTTCGGGCTTTTTAAAAAAATCCTTTCAGCTTGTTTTGGGCCATGTGCAATAGCTGTACTCTTGTTATTATTTTTTGGGGGGGGGCAGAGGGGCTCTTTTGTAACCTTTTACTGTGTAATGTTTTTTTTTTTTACGATAACATTGGTACATTGCCTCTGATTTTAAATATGATTTGCATATGAACTTGCTTCCTTGTCCAAAATTACGAAAGAACGTCATTTGGTAGAAAACCTAAACAACAAAGCTGTTCAAGTGTCACTTTAGAATGAAACCAAGACATTTCAAAATACGCCGACACCCCTCAGGGTTTCAATTGGTCAAAAGTGATACAAGTTGACGTCACCAAAATATTATTTCGAAGAGTCTCAGTACATTTGCATTTGCGAGGTTTAAAAAAAGCGAGCTGTCCTCAAATGGCCAGCGCAGAGCCCCCGCGGTGAGACAAGCTTGCGCGTGCATGTGTGTGTGCGTGTGTTTTACAAGCTGCAGCAAAGCAGCTGCGGTTGAGCGCTTCCGAAGAGAGTCGAAGAAAGCCGAGCGTGTCCGAGCCCGCGGCACGCCCTCAAACGGCGGCAAGATGCTGTCCGCGCTCTTCCGACCGCTCGTCACTTTGTCACTCGGTCAGTTTGTCAGCTGAGGAAGAAGAAGAAGAACAACTAGAACGAGATGACGGCTCTGAGCAGCTGGGAGCTTTGCGTCAAGTACGCCCTGTTCGTCTTCAACTTTATCTTCTGGGTGAGTGCAAATATTCCATTGGGCTGGCTTCTCTTCATTCAGCGCAAAAATCACTCTTGGCAATTGTCATTCTCACTCGGATGACGCAGATATGTTTGCATCCAATACTCCTTTACTCGCCGTTGATGTTTTTTGAATGTGTAACCTGGTACTAAGTTTGCGCTGTTCCAGCAATTCCACGATTCATACTTTTTCTTTTAAAAAAATACTTGAAATTGAAACGCTCGTATGATTTTGTACATGACTCGTGGTGTCATTGCGCGTTTTTCAGCACTTATGAGTAATTCGGAAAAGAGTCTAGTTCCAATATAACTACGTACAATACATGCAAGAAGTCAAGACGCGATTTGAAGGGTGTAATTGCTACAGATGTACACTGGGTGGTGCCAATTCTCTTGAAATGTCATCCAGTTGGATTTATTAAGTGGGCGTTGCCGTGTTGTTATTACAATTGGAAATGGCCTTCCGTATATTTGTCTTCAATTAAATTAACTACAGAATGATCCGATGTATTCCGTTCACATTTTCGGACGACGTTTTGTTCAACTTTAACAAGAATGGAAACTCAACAATGGCCAATGCACATTTGAAACCTTTTTATCAGCGTACGTCATCTGGCTAGTTCTCACATGTTGTTTGGCAATTTAATTTCAAGAAAGCGTGATAGTTTACCTTCGTGTCAGTTTTTGTGTTCTGGGTTTGCCGAAGCGAAGGCTTGAGCTGATTGGTGACATCTGGCCCCCCATCCCCCACAGAAAAGCCCGCCCTCTGCCTTTGCAGGTGAGCGAGTGCAGGGTGTGGCCCCATTTTCGCTCCTCTTCCGCTTCTTGACTTGCTCTCGTTCAGTCGGAAGCCGCGTACGTGTTCTGGTGTTTCCACCTTTTTGGATTGTTTGTCAAGTTGTTTAAAAAAAAATCTTTTTTTTTGCCGCCACGAGCGCCACTTTTCTGTGACCATGGGAGCTCTGCAGTGCATCAAGTACCTGCTCTTTTTCTTCAACTTCCTCTTTTGGGTACGTCACTTTTACAAAACCACCCAAAAAAAAACCGCAGTGATTTTGTCTTGTGGCCTTTGAAGCCAACTCGTGGAGATGTGTTCGTCGACGTGTCCTTGTGCAAGATTTGAACCCTCATCAGAAGGGCTCATGGGGTAAACGGTGTAAAGCGCTTTATAAGTGATAGCTCGTTGAACAATATGTGTTGGTGTGTGAGTGGGATCGGTTTGGGGGTGTGTTATGTGCTTTTTGTTGGTAGTGTGTCCATGAGGCACTGGCAAATGTCCCTCAGACAAATGATGGAAGTTGCTGCTGTTTTCTTGTATTTGTTTTCCGCACTCCTCGTTATTGTTTTTGTTATGAATCCTCCCTATTTGTATTATCAAAAAAGGATTGAAACTCCCTCATCATGATATCCTGGATGCCTTGGCTACTTTGTAGTACCCGTCCTTCCTTATAATAACGCCTCCTTTAGTTCATCGAGCTAGGCTAATGACGTATGGTGGCAGCTGACGTAGTTACGTGGTTTTCCGCTAGATGGCAGAAGGTCGCAAACTAACATTAATTTGTAGTCAAATGAGACATGATATCAGGACACGGTACACCTTGACCATTGAAATGAATAGAAACGTCAATCATCAGTGCCAGCAACCCCCATAAAAGCCGAGTCAAGCCAGCATTGTGTCAACGAATATTTCCGTTTGTCTCTGAATCGAAGATGCGTCCCTCGTCGTTGTCGACACTTCGCAGCGCGATGGCAATGACTGGCGATCGTGGCTCGACATTGTCGTGTGTGGCAGGCTCGAGTAGGTTGCGCATCGTCACTCTGATGTCGCTGATGTGATGCAGCTCTGCTCGGCATGCAATTGCCTATACGCTCAACATCGATCGTCTCCGTGCTGATCACTGCTGAGCTCAGCTGCTCGGTCGAGCGATCGTCTGGTCGATCAGAGTTGCGTAGTGACTTGTGCGCCCTAAAATCATCATGTGATCATTACTTGATGAGCTTTACGACTACTGGACTGCAAGAATCTGATCTGAATGCGATGCATGTGATGTCATAGTCTGAGTTAGCTTGCATTGGTCAACTCGAACCTAGACTAAGTACGTGGAAGTAGTAAAATAGATTCTGACTCCCGAAAAAAAATTTCATCTAACCCCCATTAACACCCCCTTGCAACCTTTTCACCTTGTTATAGAGAATCACCCCAAAGAACACATTGCACTTAAACAGTTGTGTCCCCGTGAGGTGACGCGCTCGCTCCGCCCGTCCGCTGCCCGTGCCTGGCGGCCGAACAGCGGGCTCTTTGTTCCTCGCCAGGAATGCGTCTTTTGTGGCGGCTCCTCCGCGACTGGGGGGAGGGGAACGGGGTGGGGTGGGGTGACCTCCCCGTCGAGGTCGCCGTGGCCCGTCAGCGCTCATCAACGTGCCACACCAAATTCACCCTTTAGGCCCGGCCTTGACCTTTTTATTGCCGTTTTATCCGCTCCACTCGTGTCGACGCGGCTCACGACCCCGAGAGGGCCCCCAAGCAATGGCGACCAATCAAGTGGGATGAATGACGGCTGTTTGTGCTGTTAGGCGTGTACATCCTGATCGCGGCTGGAGCCCTGATGATGGTGGTCGGCTTCCTGGGATGCTGCGGCGCCATCAAGGAGTCGCCGTGCATGCTGGGATTGGTCAGTTTTGTCCCCCCCGCTCCCTTAAAACTGGTTAATTAAATTCCTTAGCTTCCTTTTTGTTTTGTTTTGGTGGCGCGCAGTTCTTCCTGTTCCTGCTGCTGATCTTCGCGGTGGAGGTGGCGGCGGGTATCTGGGGGCTGTCCAACAAGGAAGTTGTGGTGACGGAGGTGACTGAGTTCTACAAGCAGACCTACACCAACTACAAGGACACCCGGCAGGAGGCGCTCAAGGAGACCCTGCGCCTCATCCACTTTGGCGTAAGAAGCGCAAACCCTTCGGTCTTCCCGCCGATGGCCTCGTGACTCCTTTTTCATTTCCCGCCCGCAGCTCAACTGCTGCGGGCCCACGGGCACGGTGATCGACGTCGCCAAGGACATCTGCCCCAAGAAGGAGGGACTGGAGGCGCTCATTACCACGGTAACCGCCGGCCGGCCGCCGCGACGGCGCCTGCGATCGACGCACTGACTGACGTTTTGTTTTGCGGGCGACAGAGCTGCCCGGCCGCCATCGACGAGGTGTTCAACAACAAGCTGCACATCATCGGAGGCGTGGGCATCGGCATCGGCGTCATCATGGTGAGTGGGAGGACCGCGGCCAGCGTCGCGCGCACACTGAATCGATGCACGCTTCAGCTGCGACAAACGCACGCTTGTACACTTATTTGTAAACACTCGGCTAACTGCACTTAGTCTTGATGAAGTTCTACGCAGAGGTCGCGGCGCACGTGTTTCCGTCCATCCGCGCACGCACTCGCTTACTTGGGACTTGTTTGTTTTCAGATCTTCGGCATGATCTTCAGCATGATGCTCTGCTGCGCCATCAAGAGATCCAGAGACTTTGTTTAACGCCGCCCCCCCTCGCGCCGCCTCTAGTTCAGTAACAGCCGCTTCTTTTAACCCGCCGCTCAGGGGTGCACGCGGGACGGCCATCTTGGACGCGTGAGCGCGTGGCGGCCACGGTCGGCGACCCTCTGAGTCACACTTTTCACTTTCGGCGTTGCGCTCGGCACACCCCAAAAAACATTTTCAGTTTGCACGTCTTCCCGACGGGTGTTGACGTATGAAAACACGCTAACATTTAGCCTGTTTTAATTTCATTGTGACTAACTTTTTTATGTTGACTTTTTGTGTTGGAACTTTTTATGCCAAATAAAAGCCAAATAAATTAACTTTTAAAAAGTCCTTCAATTGTGCGGGTGTTCAGCAGGTTGTTGGTAGCACGGTGGTGTTCCTTTTATTTTAATTCCCGCCCCTGTCTGGCATCCAGAGTCCGTGAAACACAGTTGAAGCAGCGTGAAAACTGGAATTTATTTACACATTTTGGAATCCAAGAGGAAATTTGAGTTAGTCGTCCCAGGCGAAGTCGTACGGCTGAAAGGCGTCCCTGAGCTGCGCGCACGCCGCCTCCTCCTCCGCTCGGCTTTGTTTGCACTCCTTCCAGTCGGCTCGCGTCGGAATGTTGAGCAGCGGCTCGCTGGCCAGAACCTCCCTGCCAAACAAACACTGTCAAGTGGGCGCCGCGCAGACAATGGCCACAAGGTGGCGACCCTCACCTCCCAAACTGCAGCGGGAAATTCCTCTGGATGCGGTAGAAGAGCTTCTCCCCAGAGTCGAGCTCCACGTAGAAGTACGGCGTGCCCGGCGGAGCGATCTGTGCGCACGGACGGCGGCGGCTGTGAGCGAGCCGGCTGTGGGAGCGGCGCGCTGCGGGTTACCTGCTTGAGATCGCTGTGTTCGGGAATCTCCATCAGCTCCATCTGCTGATCCTGAGCCTGCACCACAAAAGCCTCCTTGATGTCGGCGGTGGCGCAGCGGTCCAGCGGCAGCGGCACCACCTGGCCACGAAAAACGAAGACAACTGACACCCCCGAAAGGCGCGCCTGAAATGTGGCGCTGAAGACGGCTCAATGTGTTTGTACCTGAAGCTGCAGGTGCTGGCTCCTGTAGTTCCTCTCAAAGAGCACGCAGCGCTCACCGCGGCTCTTGTAGAAGCTCCTGAGCGCCGCCTTGTACTTGTCCATCTCCTGCAGAACCTCAGAGGTCAGCTCCACCGTGGACTGGTAGTGTCCGATGGGCAGGATGAGCACGTGTCCCGCGTTCAGCCCGCCTTTGGCTAGCGCCAGGTAGCACTGCGGTCACCACAGATCAAGACTCTGGATGGCTGCAAGGTCCCCCTACCCCCACTGGCCAACGCGCGAACGTTGTACTCACATGAGTCCCGATGCTGACCACCAGATGTTTCTCCACCTGCGGACTCGCCAAGCAAAACCAGCACTCGCCGGGGGGGAGAGCTGCACAAGAATATTTGGACCACTTAGCGCCTGCACGCTCCCTCTTTTGGGACGAGGGGATAATTTATCTGTGAATTACGGTGCTTGCGAGGTTGCTTGTGTCCCGACCAGCTGCCCTCCAGCAGCCTCTTCCGGCCGCGCCCACGAGCGACGCCCCCGCGATCCCGACTGAGGTCAAAGAAGAACTGAGTCCTCTGCTCCTGCACGCAAGACAAGCGAAGAAGTTACATTTCGTTTCGGGGGCCTGTTGCCAGCGTGATGTCACGGTCGTCACGGTACTCGCACCTTCTCCTCTTCCGCGATGGCACCCGAGCCGGTCTTGAGCGTCTCGCTCTTGTCTTTGGCGACCCGCCTGTACGGGTTTTCCGTCACATCCTGCGGCTGTTTGACCAGCTCCGACGGATCCATCGTCTTCATGGGGATGATGTTGAAGGCGTACAAGTACTGCACAGACACATTTTATGTTTTTTAATCATGGTTCAATTTGAATCAAATAATTGCAAAAAGTCTGTTAGACATAAGGCCAAAAAATGAGAGTGAAGTCTTAGAATGAAGAAATTAAATGACCAAATGAACCATAAAAATATCAGTTGAATAAAATTGCATGTATAATACAAAAACTTGCATGTAAAAATATTTTCTCTTATTAAAATTATATGAATTAGTTGGATAAAAACTTGAATTAAACGACCAATTTGGTATGTTGCCTTTTTCAGATGTAAATGTTCTTAATAGATAAGATAAGGCAAAATTATTTGGTTAAAATGTAATCTACATATTTTCTTTAAACCTCATGAGCTGTCTCGTTTAAGAAATCCAAGTGAGAGTGAGCTCAATTGGGCAACAAGAGCATCCTCACACCTTCTTCTTGGCGGGGTTGTTGACAGTTGCCAAGGCAATGAAGCGAGTGACATGCTGAGCGTTTTCCAGTAGAACCACGTGATTCCTAAAGAGGGGGACAAAATCGAGGACGTCAACATGTTTCCCCTTTTTATTTCTTCTTCAGCTCACCTGTATGGTAACCTTTCATAGTGAGCGCCTTCGAGTGCAGCAAAGTGGTATCTGGGCTTCAGTTTGTCGGCCAGGTTGGCCAAGGCGCTGCTTCCGCAGGACTTTGTGTTGACTTCCTGTGACAAGTGTTTCATCAGGAAACTAAGCCGACTGAGATTTGGGTTGGTTTTTTTCTGATAGGTGACTGAAGAGTTCACTCGATATACAAAATGTGTGTGCTTTTGAATGGTTACCGGGTTGTTAGCGTAGCGCCACACCCCGCTGGGCCACTGCGAGGTCAGAAGGATGTCGATGCCTCGGAACTTACTGCTGGCAGTCAGCGGGGCCAGCACGGCCGCCAGATCTTTGGGAGTGAAGCAGTGAGGTGGCGCCGGCTCCTGCGGGGCCTCGCACCCGCTGACGTAGGCGATCTGCAAGCCCGACACCCCCGTGAACATGCCACGGCGACCTGGAGCACAGGGACACATTTGCGGTAGCCCAGAATTAAGCCTCAAGCTGGACGGGAGAGCGTTTCTCACCCAAGTATGTGATGTTGTCCGCCAGTTCGCAACCGTCTGCACCGGGGAACTTCTTGGCTGTTGCCTCACTTCCCGCGCCCAGGATGTACGTGTGGATGGGAGCTGAGAAAGCACGACGGTTGACGTTAAATACATTCACGACTTGTCAAAGTGCACATGCGCGAGTTGTACCTTTCTGTGCTCCACTTTTGTACTGCTGCCACTCTTCCTCGCCTTCCGGTGTCGACGCAAAGAATTCCCCAACACACAGAAGAAGCTGCAGCAAATCAAGAGCACGCTGAACGTTTTGCACGCAAGTACTGTACAGCTATGCATGCTGCGTTGAGATCTGGTGTGTTCCCAGCTCACGTCAAACTGTCCCGTCTTCTTCTGGATACTTAGCACTCTGCTGAAGAGAGCTCCGAGCTTGCCTTCGACGTCCCCACACACCAAGCTGCAAAACAACAAATCCTCTGAACCTACGGCGCACCAATGACCGATCGTTCAAACTTGAGGTAAATGACTGCACAAGTTCAGTGCACGCTCACTGTAAAATCGCGTGCAGTTTTTTGGCAGGGCGACTCACACTCTCACGGGTTTTTCTTCCATTTCTTGGTCAGTTGGGAGATAAATCCAGTATCACCATTAGATTTCTGCAACTTGAACGTTCCGTACGTCTTTCGATTCCGCTGCAAACAACGACGGAATCATCGATCACACAAAAAGAAAACACACAAAAAACGTATTACTAAATAATCTACTTTGAAAAAGGACATATCTTTGACACATTTAAAACGGATAATATTTACTTTTCTTTGTTTTACTTCGTATTAATTGGAGAGGAAACGCTTGTTTGCATGGGAACATATTTTACAAGGACCAAGTGGTTGCCATGATTGAGTATTACGCAAATTTGGGGGGAAAAAAATCTAATCGTTTTTTGTCAAGGCATCATCATTATATTATATTATTGATATCTTATAATGATGTTGTGATGAATTCAATCGCATTCATAGTCAGTTATGATCGATGATATTGTGAGACTATTGGACTGGTTTTGTAATTAAATGGCAACCCCTTAGCTCACATCGAGACGTCGTGCATCCTGGCACTTGCCTTCATCCTGGTAACTAGCAAGTTCCCGGACCAAAAACAGGAAGTAAGTAACTCATTCAAAAGCCGAAAATGACTTTCCCTTGCCTATTCAAAATTTTGTGGAGTCTCAGATGGGTCCCAATCCACAAGAAATGCTCACAAACTGCTCGGTTCACGCGAGACGCCACGGGTTGCTCCTTGCTCACTAAAATGGCGCCTGAGCGTTTTCGTCTTTTCGTGGACTGATCACTGGATGCTCACGGTTAGCATCGGATATGTTTGTTTCGTGTTTGAGTCACTGAAATGTAAAACAAAAGCGCCCAAACTAATGCAGTGTTTGCAAGTTCGCTGAAGTGTGTGTGTGTTTGTTTGTGTGTGTGTGTTTGTGTGTGTGAGTGTGTGTGTGTGTGTGTGTGTGTGTGTGTGTGTGTGTGTGTGTGTTTTACAAGCTGTCTGTCTCATGCTCAGCACCAAAGACAACATCGCGTCAAATGTATGCAAGTATGCACTTCATAAAGTGATCAATAAAAACCACTGCCCGCATTGTGTCGCGTACTGTTGAAAAAAGCAAACAATTTCAATTTATTTGACGCCGTTGTCCTCTGAATTGAGTCGATTTAGGTCGTAACCAGCAGGGGGCGCCATCGCAGTTTATTTGAACGTAAATCATCCGGGACACAACATAAATCAAAAGAAAGAAATGAACCACTCTCACACGCTTTTAACACATTTCAACTCATTAAAACACACTTAACACCTACTCAAAGACACTTTCAAGTTTTTGAAGCGCTCATTTGATTTCTTTAACTGTCACGAAATTAATATATATTATACAGTACAATGCAATATCATCAAGACTAGCTGGTAATGAATGAAATGTTTGTGTCATTGAATAATCATCATATTTCACTCTTATTTCACTTACACGTATTGATGTCATGGAACTGTTTTTTTGAGGCGGCACTGGCGTGTGATGAGCGTGGAGGTAGAGGAGAAGGATGGCGGTGCATCGATGGAGACGGTCCAGTCGCTGACGCTGACCCAGGACAGCGATGGCAGCATCATACTGCGCTGCGCTGCCAGTGGTACATCACCGTCCTCATCCTCAGCTTCATCTTCAGCTTCACACATCGCTTGTTTGTGCGTGTCTGTGTGTGTGTGCGCAGTTGGCGAGAGTGAACCTCGTGCGAAGAAAGCACGTCAATCAGCGGACTCGGATATGTCCTTTTCTCTCGTCAACATGCCGGGTGAGTGAGGCCTCACATGAGGTCACATGACAGCCAAGTTGACATCAACACGTACAGTGGAGGGCTCCAACCAACGATTATTTTAATAATCGCTTCATCTGCCGATTAACCGATGAATCGGATCAAAAGTGGTTTTCACCTTCCATCCCTTGACTCAAAAGCGGGCATTGTTTCAAATTGAAAATGCGAAATTACCAATTGATTGCGATTGCAAATTGTGTATGTTTCATAGTGACGCGACGCCTTTGTCTCTCTTCAGCGGCCGACAGCCGGAAGAGCTTTGAGGCTACCATGACGATGGCGGCGGCGGCGGCAGACGACGCTGTCGCTCAGGATGGTGTTGCTCACATTCAGGTGGGCCAAACCTCGTGCGACTCACAGACCCGAGCCCCCAGCCGCCTCACAGCGATGACTCGTGCGTGCGTGAAGGTCCTGTGCGGCGACGATGGCGATGACGGCGGCAGCGCTGCCGCTGCGTCGCCTGCCGAGAAGGCCGAAGTGTCGGCCGTCAGTCAGGCCTGGTTCACCACCAAAGAAGACAAAGACACGCTTGCCAACAAAGGTAAGGATGTCCATTTGAAGTCAGGGCTACTCAAACATTCTGGGATCCCTGGCTTGATGAAAACACACATTGCAAACGCATTGTCAACATATTGCAACACACCCACAAAAACAAAACAAAAAAAAATCCAACACTGGTTGAAAATGCTGTAAAGTATTTGCAACTCACAGGGTCAGCGATTCAGTGATGTTTGAAACTAGCTTGCGCTCATTTACTTGCCGTTTTTGGGCGCCATCTTGCCTTCTGTCAGGTCACAAGTGGAAACAAGGGATGTGGTCCAAAGAGGAGATCAACATTCTCATGAGCAACATCGAACTATACGTCAAGGTGGCTTTCCTTCCGTGGTTTCAGCGTTTCCTCCACCTCGACCAGAGAGACCAAACCTAGTTGACCTTTTGCGTGTGCGCCCGCCAGGGTCGGGGCATCGAGGATCCGGCCGAGGTCATCTTTGAGATGTCCAAGGAGGAGCGCAAAGATTTTTACCGCTCGGTGGCGTTGGGCCTCAACAGGCCGCTCTTCGCCGTCTACAGACGAGTCCTGCGCATGTACGACAACCGCAATCACGTCGGCAAGTGAGTGACCGAGACAAGTGCGGCCGTGATGACGACGGCGCGCACCGATGTGACGTCTGTGTGTGGTCAGGTACACGCCGGGAGAGATTGAGAAGTTAAAAGGGTGAGTCGTTCAGTCATCGCTGCACTTCGTGAAAGGTCGGCAAGCATTTTTGACGTATTATGACATAAAGCATAGCTGAGCCGCAAAATAATCGACATCAATTTCTCGCCTATCTACGCTTGGCATCTTTGGAAGAAAAAAACAAAACAAAAACCGACTCCCCCGATGCTCTGACCTCCATGTTCAGGCTGAGGCATCGCCACGGCAACGACTGGGCCACCATCGGCGCGGCGCTGGGCCGCAGCGCCTCATCCGTCAAGGACCGCTGTCGGCTGATGAAGGACACGTGCAACACGGGTACGACCGCTCTGACTCTGTGAACGTTTTGCCGATTAAAGGTGGGGGGGGCGTACTCGCATGCAGGCAAGTGGAGCGAGGAGGAGGAGCGTCGCCTGGCCGAGGTGGTGTACGAGATGGCGGCCAGCGCTCCGGGCTCAGTGGTGACGGGCGGCGTGTCCTGGGCCTCGGTGGCCAGCCGGGTGGGCACGCGCTCGGAGAAGCAGTGTCGCTCCAAGTGGCTCAACTACCTCAACTGGAAGCACAGCGGCGGCACCGAGTGGACCAAAGACGACGACCTCGGCCTCACGCGCAGGTGCGCCGCAAACACTCAAATATTTTGTCTGCCGATGCTTCAAGCATTTTTTTTCAATAAAAGCCCCCCCAAAAAGTGAGTAGAACAATTTAGCGCAAAATTTCAGATGTATTTATCGATATATTGGCGTCGCACTGTGTCTAAAAACATACGGCAATGAGAGAATGAAATAGTGTCCAAAAAATACGCCGTTGGATCGATGCGTTGCCTGTCTACATGTGTTCCTTCACCGTTTGTTAGCATTGAGCTCAGGAGACATTTCCGAGGGCGAGCTAGGCGGGTGGTTGAAGGATTTGTCGTCGCAGGATTTTGGAGCTGGAGGTGGCAGATGAGAACGAAATCAAATGGGAGGAGCTGGCGGGCGGCTGGAGCAGCGTGCGCTCGCCTCAGTGGCTGCGCTCCAAGTGGTGGAGCATCAAGAGGCAAGTGGCCAATCACAAGGAGATCCCCTTCCCCGGTGCGTAACAACATGATGCGCTCATTCATCTGCCCGTCACATTTCGCAAATCTTTCCAAATAATTTTGGTGAGCTGCAGCAAATGAAATTAGCCAAGGTATTGCGGTGCTTGCTCGCTGACGTGGCTGTTGCATCGGCAGTCTTGCTGAAGGCCCTCCATGAGGTCATGTCATCCTCGCCGTCGGCGGGCGCGCCGTGCGGCCCGTCCTGCGCCCCCTCGCTCCAGATCCGGCTGGGCCGTTTGGAGGAAAGCGGCGCCAGCTCGGCGCCGCCGGCGCTGCAGATTCCCGTGCAGATCCCGCTGCAGATCGCGCACCTGGGTGAGACTCGCCGCCGGGTTAGCGGCCCGCCGTCGGAGCTCCGACCGTTGAACCGCTTGCCCTCTGCGCCTCAGACTCGTCCGTGGCCGGCGGCGAGGGGGAGACCATCACGCTGAACAGCGGGACCCTGCAGGCCTTTGAGATTCTTCCGGTGAGCGAAGATAGCACGCACTGTAGACAAGCCCCAAACATTTTTTGGGGGTCGGGGGGGACACGCAGAGCAAAACAGCAAAAAGTTGGGTCGACCCGTACGGCGCATCGCTCGCCGGTCCGCTTCCCTCCCACCACCCCGCATTTTTTTTCTCCCATGACGGTGGCATTGTGCCGCCAGTCGTTTCAGCTGCAGCCCACCAGCACGCCGGGCACGTACTTCCTGCAGACCACGTCCGCTCAGGGGCTGCCCCTCGGCCTGGCCAATAACAGCACGGTCACCTTGACGACGAGCTCGCCCCCCGCATCCCACGAGCACATCATCCTGCACGGCCTGGCGGTGCGTCCCAACCGCCGCTTTCGACTTGAGATGCCGATTGAGAAACGTTGGGTGACCGCTGGGACGCCGTTCGGTAGACGGACGGCCTGTGCGCCGGCGACGGCGTCATCATCCAGACGGTGGCGGCGGACGCGGAGATGGAGGGACGGCGGCAGGACGAGCATCTCAATCCATCCGCGGCGACGAAGAGGAAGGAGCCAATGGCCGACGGCTTTACTGACAAGGTGCCCGCAAATGTGGTCAATGTATTTCCCGGCATCTATCGATGTCCGCAACGTATACAGGCCGGACAATGACATGTTCTGCCTCTGGATGACAGAAGATCCACCGAATCGTGGGCCCACAAGTTGCCATTCAGACGCGTTCAGATGATGAATTTATTGATTCAATTCATGTGAAATGATGAACCAGGAAAGCCTCATTGAGATGAAAAATCTCCTTGTTGAGAGTGCGCCGGCCAAGACGTCACACCGAGGTCAGTTTGAGATTCATCACGTCACATTTTGTCCATTGGCAGCCGACTCCGCCCCCTGCCGACGCGGGTCATCCTGGGATGGCCGCTGGCGGCGCCGTCCTGATCGTGTCGCCGTCCATCATCGGCAGCGCGCTGACAGGTAAGGCCCGCCATCCATCCAACCGCCTGTCGCGACTCCACCCCCTCTTTTCTCCTCAGATCCCATCTTGGAAAACCAGGACGGTTGCGATTAGGACGAGGAGCACAGCCCCGCCGTCCCGCCTTTGGCCGTTTTGAACACTTTTTACAAGTTTAGTGCCAATTTTTCATGAAGACCGCATTTTTGGGCCTGTGGTGAAATGAAGAAGAAACGTAGACTCGTTTGGGTTTACGTGTATTTATTCCGTCTAATATTAAATAAAACCCCCCCAAAAATGGCTTTGACAATCCTAAAGTCGTGGTGAGCGTTGACTCTTCAGGAGGCCCGTTTGAGCGCGTGGGAACAACGAAAGCATTAAAAGTGTCAAATGAAAAAAAACAATTTCCTTCCTGCTATTTTGGTTGGAGATGGTGAAGAAGAGGAAGAAGTGCCGCTTAGTTGGAAGCGCTGAGGTCGGCGAGTCTTGTTGCGCGGCATCGCAGGGCGCGCGCGCGCTTTGAACGGGACAGCCTGCCGTCAGCGCACGTCACCGCGCTAAGCTAGCCGGAATGTGTGGAAAAGGTAGACTTTTGGCATTTTGTTTCCCTCCCCCCTCCCAGCCGAATGACAGTTCTGTACACGAGTACGACACATATGGCAGATTCGTAGGATGACGACGTATGTCACAAGTAGTGAAGCAAATCTGCTACTTGAATGATGTCACTTAGTAGTACAGGTGGCCAACGAGTGCTCTGCTTTTTATCCTACTCGGGAGGCCAAATGTAGGCAATCAGACAGTGACCAGTCACATTTTTCCCCCCACCCTGCGCAAGTACAACAAATTTGGCAAACTAGTCGTGAGGCAAAACCACTAGTTGACGTTTTGTTGCAACCACAAAGGTCCAGGTGTCGACCGCATCACAAAAGCAAGAGAGGGCTCGATGATCTCGCTCGAGTGCACGGGCCTTCAATTTGATAGCAAGCAGTCAATCCTGAAGCGGCCCTCCATGCCCCGTGGGATGCCCCCTTCACGGATGGCACCCGTTGCCATGGTTATGGCAAACAAACAAACAAAAAAAGGAGAGTCATTGCATTGAAGCGCTGCCTTCATTCACGTCCACCTGAGTGTTGCGCATACGTGCGTGTGTGTGTGAGAGAGACGAGCACCGAAGAAGAAGCGATGCAAGGACGACTTCTGTGCAGGTTTCCTTGCACGGTGCGCAGTGTGTAAACACGTCCTGTCCTGTCCTGACCAGACCAGCGGCTGCGGGGCGAGGGTTGTTCCCGTCCTGGCCGTTGTCGGCACGCTGGCGGCTCACCTGACGTCGTGGAAGTAGAGGTTGGCACAGAGACACAGCAACACGATAGAAGCCAGCTTGTAGTAGATCAGGTTGCGGAATTTGGGCTCCAGGTCACCTTGGCGGTACCAGAAGATCTGAGAGGGAAAACTCCAAATGTGATGATTGCATCATTTTCTATTCAAATTATTAATTGGGGGCGGGACAATCAGGAGGGTTTGAAGTGTGTGTGTGTGTGCACACCAGCAAAATGGTGGATCCACAGGCGAGCAGGATGCAAACGGCAAAAAAAACGTTGAGCGGCCGCGGAGGCAACGACGGGAAAACGAAAGAGCTGATGACGGTCACCTGCAAGGCAAAAGCACATTGGCGCTTCACCGTTTCCCAAATGCATGAAATTCATATTTTGCAATCAAAAAGCTTATCATTCACTGCACCGAAAGAAATGTTGATGAGGATCAATGGGAACATGTCAAGGATAAACGCAACCGAGCCGTACTTTGTCGTGGCTCACACAGCCCTGAATTTCTTGTTTGAAAATGCCAGCGTGATGTGCGGATCGTCGGAGACGATGCCAAGCATACTCGGGGCGAAGATTGGGAAGAAAAAGTGCCGACTCAAAAATAGCAGCGTGCATGCGGAGTCGCGCACGTACCAGCACAACTAAAGACGTAAATCCTCCCACTGCCAAGTTGATGATGCGATCCTGGGAAAGAATAACAAAACGCATGATTGCGTGATAAACATCAAAGCATTCAACATTTCCGTGGCAAAGTGATGGAGGATAAAGAATATATGCCTACGACTATTGTCATATGGCCTGTGTTGTTCCCCAGTTTGTATTCAAACATCCGTCGCTTCAAGAGTTGCAACACTGCCACTCCCAATGCTAGGTGTTAGCCTCTTCTGAGGTAATATCAGGCGAGTGTTTAAAATACTCAACCTGCTTGAAGATGATACCGTCGCATTCAGTTAGCCTCAATTTCCATAAAATGTTGCGCGCCTTGGCAATGGAGCGTCACCGTACCCGCGCTGACGTCTCGCCGAAGAGAGGTCTGTTGTCCAGGCCGCTGGTGCCATACGTCCTGCTACTGAACTCGTCCATGGCTCAACAGCGCCACCACCTGCCAGTGTCGCATGCTCGCCCCGCCCGGCCGCCTAGCGCTGCGTCAGGTTGCCGTGCGCAACGGCGAGGGGCTGGTGGGACATTTGGGAGGAGGGGCGAGGGGGGCCACAACGCGTTTGCCTGTGGCGCAAAAAAAAAAAAAAAACGTTTTTGGGGTGGTTTGTTTCGCCAAAAACGCCAAGCTTGGAAACTGGCCATGGCGCTTACGTTTTTCCACATTTAGTTGTTAAGGAATGAAATATTTTTCCCCCATAAAAATTGTTTTTCAAATGTATTCAGAATTTTAAAAAGAAATGGTTGTCACGGCCTGACTGCATTCGTTTCCCACCCCCTCAAAATTCAACAATTTGGGAAATGTTTGCCAATGTCTTTAAAAAACAGTGAGATATCTGGTATCCATATGGAGCGTATACAAAGCGCTTGACCTTTTCCACAGGTTGTTACATTACAGCCTCATTTAAATTGGAAGAAATGAGTGCTCCCCTCAAATCGACACGCAATAGCCCAAAATTGACAGTTGTTAAAAATGGACTTTAAGAGAAAAGTGATTTGAGTGTTAGACTTCCCCTTTTGTGTGTGTGTGGGGGGGGGGCGGAAAGAGGAAGTTGAAAGCGCAACAAATCTGGCCTGTGAATGATGCTGACCTTTCACACGCACACAAAGTGCTTGTCGTTGTGGGTCACGTGTTTGCAGGAAGGGTCCTGAAACAAGAGGGCCTTTATGAAAACGGCATCTTAAGGATCCCTAAGCGCCAAAGCGAGCCGCATTCCTCCTTGGCCTTGTGATGCTCAAACGTCTTGAAGACGGCAAGCCTGCGGCCGCTCGAGTGCAAATCAACCGTGGCCATGTACGCAGACTGGATGTGAATGTGCGCACACATCTTGTGATAGGCTGATGGCCAGTCACTTGCTTTCTCGATATGGCACGGTCATTGATTGAAGACCGTTCCGGGTCGTACCCAGCGGAGCCCACACGGGCAGCGCCGAAGTATCAACCAATCAGACGCCGGCTCGCAGCCAAGAGAGGGGTACGTGTGCGTGCTATGATTTGCAGTGATCTAACCTTTGACTTGATGAGGCGACCGGTGTCCCAAACCGGAAGTGGGCGCCTCAAAGCAATGAAAAGACACACACGCACCCCTCGATCGTCAAGTGACGGAAGAGCGAGCAACAGCCGGAAGATCCTCGGGCTAGCGCGAGCTTTAGCGGGCTAATTCCTGCGCGCGGTCACTTGCTTGCAAGGCGAAGCTAACGACGCTAACAATCAGACATCAATGCGTGTCCTAGGAAAAAAAAAAGTTTTCCTATAAAGCGTGTTGTTGTCGACGGACAAATGAGAAGACTTGCCTTGCCAGCTGAGCGTCACCTCGGAAGCAAAGGAAACTTTACACTACACATTCACACACTTTAAGACACGCAAACGGGATCGATGAGGAATTAAAGGGCAAGGACTTGAGGCCAAGCCGTTAAAGGGGAGTGGCCGCGTTAGTGGGCCGACTGTTTTCTGCGTACCTTTTACGATCAGGCTCTATTCAAAACAATAAAATAAACAGACGGAACACATAATTCCAGCTATCTTGAAAAAAAGAACACGTCGTGACTGACCCCGATCAGGAAAACAAAACAATTAATGCAGGCTACATTGTGGAGCGGAGTTGGACTAAAATAAAACAAACAATTGAACAAATTTAATAACTTAGTATTTCCATTGAGTTAGAAAAAACAACAGCAATTTTTAATCACAAAACATTTTCTGATAGATTTGATTTGATGTTTGTTTTTCTTTTAATAATACAACGTCGACTTGTAGTAAGCGTTTACGCCTCAAGGTGGAGGTTGCGATCAGGAACAAAGCAAAGACTGAGCATACAGAACTGTAATGCTAGTATAAAATATCGTTGACATAAATTGACAAAATTATTCTTTTTTATATTAATTTTGTGAAGAGCGCTGTTATTGTACGCTGTTGTTATTTGTGCCTTTGATATTTACTCGTGAAACAGCAATTACGTGTTTTAACAGCGCGCCCGAGTAGTCCACTGGATAAAAAAACAATTAGTTCGCTCATTTTCTGCAGTATAGTGGGCGAACAAATATGCAGTTGAAAAAACGTACTTCGCTTTCCAATTTGTTTGAATCGTCGGTAAAGAGTTAATGATGACGCCATGGAGGTCGATGGTGTGACGGTCTTAAGCGTCACTCCGATGATGAAGATGATGAGGAAGCGCATCTGCGGCATCATGTCAGCAGGTAAATTCATCATTCGTCGTCCCATCATGTCGTGCTAATATGTGACGAGCGTGTTCAAGGTCGTTTACATATCCGTGGCAACCACCACAGCCACAGTGCCAAGTAGAGAGCAACATGCCGACGTCACTGCTGGCGTGCATGTGATCACAGGAGCTGTAAAGTCATGCATTTTCGGTACTGTTTGTCCTCAGTAGGGTCTATTCCTGCCGGGGGGTGCGACACCCCGGAATGGTCATTAATATTCATCAACACAAATGATAAACCCCAACTCGATGACTTTTAGGACGATGATGCAGAGGAAGAGTCTTCATGTTAGCAGCCTGCCCGCGGCTTGAGGAACCCCAGGAGCAGCCAGGGCCCCTCAAACATGGACGGACTGCGGCTGCCCCCCCTCATTGAGGAGGTTCTGGACTCCTGCGGTCAGTGGGCACAAATGGCACCAAAACAAATTGGTTGGCGTTCACTTTCAGACATGTATGAGCTAGAGAGAGAGAGAGAGCATTTTCGGAGTGGAAGCGGGTGGGGAAAAAAATGCGTGAGAGCTCATTCGGGTGTCGTTCCCCGACACCTGCCCATCCAAACGTTTCACGTATCTTATATGTCTTAAAACCAATCATGCCCCGCATTTTGTTTGGCAGGCCAGCTTAAGGACGATATGTATGAGAGGACACAAGATGGAGAATTGGGCGAGGAAGCGGCGGGCGTGGCGGAGCTTCGACTTCGCCTTGTGGAGCTTATGATGGAGTTGGAGGAGACACGTCAAGACTCACGCAGACACAAGGAGAACTTTCTGGAAATGCGCAGTGAGAAGCTTTAGCTCGCCGCCTGTTATTCAAAGTTCTTCATGAGCTTCTTCTTGATGTTGTTCTTGACGTTGTTGTCAGCCATGTTGGAGGACGAGCGAGCGGCTCGCGCCCGCCAAGCGGAAACGTTCAGCCGACAAATTGAAGCTCTGAAAGGTACCGGCCTACATGGCGTGCCAACCTTTCTTAAAACTCCCATTCGAGAAAGCTGTTTGAATCAATCTTTTCTTATGGTTGCTGCCCACCTTCAAGTCCATGTACTAATACGCTCCTTGTCCTTTTTCGCTCTCCAGCTCTTGTTGTGTTAGTTAGTTTTAGCAACGTAAGATGTCGTTAGTTTTCCTTTGTTTTTCAATTTTAGCTTGACTTGGATTGTTCGTTTTGCTCACTATGACCACCTTGGTGCTGACTGCCCGCAGCCGATTTGGCGGGCGCCCGGCAGGAGCTGGCGGTGGCCGAGCGTGAGAAACAGAGCGAGCTGGAGGAGGCCCAAGCGGAGCTGCGGTGGGCGGCGGAGGCAGCGCTGGAGCTGCAGGAGGCCGGCGAGGAGGCGGCGGCCGAGCGGGAGAACGACATCGCCTGCCTACAGGAGGAGCTGTGTCGCCTGCGGGCGCAGCTCCAGCGCCTGCGCGACGCGGCGGGCCGGCACGAGGCCGAGGTCGCCACATTGAGGACGGAGAGCGGTAACGGACAGAGTTGCGATCACTGAACTAAATTTAGGAAACGACTGCTCAAGGAAACAAATCCGCGAGGCCAGTCGTTGGAGCTCGTTGGAAGTCAGGAAGTGTCACATGGACAGAGCTGAGTTTGTGGTGATTGGCAGGTGGAGACCGAGCGCGTCTGGAGGAGGAGTTTGCCTCTCTGAGTCGCGAGCATCTTCTGCTGAGCGATGCCAACCGGGATCTGAGCTCCAAAGTGAGACAGGAAGAGCAAGAGCAGCCGGGTCGCATGTGAGCGCTCCACTCGGTTGTCAATCAAAGCACAGAGTGGTCAGCGACTGTCAATCTCACCTGAAGCCCCCCCCCCCCCACACACACACACACACACACCGCCCCCCCACCCCTGTATGCCAGGACGGAGGACGACGCCTACATCAGTCTGTGCCGGCCCGCTCCCAGTCTTCCGGACGTCGGAGATCTTCAGATGCAGCTGCAGCGAGCCCAGGACACCGGGCTCCAGGTGCAGACCGAGGTACGGTCATGTCGCGCGCACCTCGCAGGACACGAGGCGTTCGTGTCATCACTGACGCCCGTGTTTGTGTCGCTACGTCAGCGCGAGCGCGTGAAGCGTTCACTCAGCTCACTTCAGGCTCTCCATGACGACAGCCGGCACGAGTGCGCCGCCCTGGAGGAAGAGCTGTGTCACTGCAAGGCGGAGCTGCGGCGGCTGCATGGCGAGAAGACGCAGGTGCGGGTGAGTGGCATGTTCAGGAAGGGAAAGTGACGCTGATTAGTTGCTCGGATTGGGGGAGCGTTTGGGGAAATTAGCATTTTCCTCGCATATAAATTAAGTGATTTGAGCATTTTTGCCAAAGACTTTTTATTTATTTATTTTTAAAATTGCATCCAATAATAGGTTGATTTATTTTTCAACCCCCAAAACATGACATCCTGCTCCCATATGATGTCGCCACCTCCTCTCCACCTGTCACCCGATTGGCCCTGGCCTCCCTCCTCTTGCTATCTCTTGGGTGTCACACATGGCCATTTCCTTGTGTGTGTTTGTGATGTGTCGTCTTCAGGGCCCCACCAAGCCCCCATTAGCGTCGGTCCCCCTGCTAGGCGTCATTGTCATAGTGGCCTTGATGTGGTGCTGGTGGGAGGAGCTGATGTCCTAGAAAATGGGAGCAGGTAATGGCTGAGACTTGCTCGTCCGACCGACTATCAGCCCCGGGTTGTACGTGTCGCTGCCTGTCGCCACATTGCTCGGCGCGTTGACGGGGAAAGCAAATCGTCACTTTCGCCACCATCAATGTTCTCTCCTTCCTGTCTTTAAGGGCGACACGGGAGGTTGGAACTTTGTGCCGGCGGCGGTGATGGTGGCAGCCATCTTGGTTCTGGTGGTCCCCAGTTTGAGCCGAGCTTGACAGGAAGTGTCATCATGGAACCCAGACACGGAGCAAGTCGTCAATGGATCCATTTTGGAACTTTTGACCAGACCCATCCAGACATTCGCTTTCCTTTTCGCTTCTCCTCATTGACTCGTTCGCTGCTAATCCATTTCAAATGGATCTTTGGCGTCTATAGCCGTCAATGGCGGTGAATGCGTTCAGCTTGTAGGTCTGACTTGGGGTGAGAGGCCATTTACACTCTGGACTGGTCGCCACCCGACCACATGGCACTTATCCACACACAATGGACTGGTTGCCAGTGTACGTCAGGCAGGGCCCATATCGGCAAACGGACTTGTCGGCAGTCCTTTTTAAGGCGCAAATAGAAAAACCATGGACCAGTCAACCGTTTATGGCAAGGAAGATTTAGGCCAACAATAGACTGGTCACCAGCATATAGAAACACAGAGACAAATGTTGAACCGGTTCAGCAGCCAGTGTGTTGGCATCAAGCACATCATGAGCACTCCTCAATAGGAATAGTTTTATCCGTGACTTCTTTGTGTAAACGTGGCATGCTTCTTCTCATTACTATCGCCAATGCTAACTGTTTAGCATTGGCTGAGTTTAGTTCTATGCTTGACGTCACCTGAAGCTAACGGCAAGCACGCTCATGTAAATGATGTGTGACCAGCCAATAAACGGCACTCCGACGTGACACCGTCTCCATGGTGACCAACAACAGCGGTCACGTGCGGCCTCCGTTTTCTGTCGTGCTTCTCCTCATTGGGGTGGTGGCGGGTGACTTGGGGGATATCCCATCTGAATTTGGGTGAGAGAGGGAACGGTAGACAAACAAAGGACCAGTCGCCAGCACAGAGACAAACAACCGCCACGCAGGAAGTCTTCACGCAGATTCAAGACACCAACCTTCAACCGGGGAGGCGTTTATGCGAACCGCTCTTCATACCACACTGCATGATCACAAGTCACGTTTGTGGAACTGCAAGAATAGATCAGCTGATGACATCACGGCACCCAGTCTGTCCTTCCTAAGCATGAACTCTAAAAATAGAACTCAGCCGACCCCCTCGGGTCTCCCCCCACCCCACCCCACCCCGCCGACCCCCACCCTGTCCAATGAGCTGGCGGCTGGCTATCAGGCCGCGTGTTATTATGGTCTGGCAAGAACATTCCAGGGAGTCCTCCACACCAAGGCACACGCTCGCTCCTTCTGAGGCGGAAACTCGTCTCGTGCTACTTTTTGCGCTGGTTTGGCGCGCTGTTCGGGCACAGCCATGATGCCACAGCAGCACCTCCAGACTTTGCCGCTGGATGACGATCCGGAAGATGAGCAGGAATTGGAGGAGATGCCGGCCACGGAGAAGGACCTGGCCGAAGACGCGCCCTGGAAGAAGATCCAGCAGAACACCTTCACCAGGTGGTGCAATGAGCACCTGAAGAGCGTCCACAAGTGCATGCTGGACCTGCAGAAGGACCTGGCGGACGGCCTGAGGCTCATTGCTCTGCTGGAGGTCTTGAGCCAGAAGAACATGTACCGCAAGTACCATGCCAGGCCCAACTTTCGCCAGATGAAGCTGGAGAACGTGTCTGTAGCGCTGGAGTTCCTGGAGCGACAACACATCCGCCTGGTGTCCATCGGTCAGTGTGGAATCTGGGTGGGGGGTTTAGATGCTCAACCCTGACCCAGCAACCACAAACTCGCTCACACTTTTGATTGACGGCACGTTCAAAGTTCCTTTCAAAGCCTAAGATGAGCTCCCGACGGCCTCGCGGAGGTCCGGCCTCTGTTTTTCGGGGCCGTCCTGATTGACAGAGCGACAGCTGAGTTCCGCCGTCCCCCCCGAGCCCCAAACTCAAAATAGAAGCGCTTTGCTCTTTTAGGCTTTACGATACCTCGAGCCATCGCATAACACGTAGATCACAACGTCGTTTTCATCCACTCCCAGTCCAAACTGTCGAGAAGATCATGATAGAAAGCCTTTGGAGTATTTCTTCCATATCCTCGGTGCTTAGCACAAGGTCCGCCCACTCCTCGTCCTCACGAGTAAGACCATTCAGCGCCTGATAGGATGGCTGTCGTTACACCTTTGACGGATGCGTGCGCAATTTAACCTGACGAGTAAACTCCTGTGCGGCCCTGGTCAGTCCTGGGCGCCAGTGGTAGGCGTAGTCGTAGGCTGCCATCAGAGAAATGCTCTCACAGCTTCCCATAAAGCACTCTTTGTGCTTATGGGAAGGGACAAATGTGGCAGATGTTACTCGAAAGGCAAAATTCAAAAACTTGCAAAACACTCGTAGGACAACGACAGGAGTGAGGCAAAAACCCGTGCCAGTTGAAATTGAAGAGGACTCCTCGTGTTGATGTTAATTGGTAGAATTTGACCAGGTCTCGCCAACCACATGAGCGACGGCGTCTTCAGCTGTTCCCACTCAACAAGTGTGGACACAACACACAATGCACGGCCTTTTTCCTGGACTTTTGTGTCAGCTGTTGTTTTATAGCTGACAGGTGTGTGTGTGTCTAATAATATGAATGAATGAATAGTTTAATGCCTGAATGATGACGTTGCTGTCACTCAAGCATCCTTTGACCCGTCATTTGGGCACATTCTCCACCGACTTTGGGTCGGGGGGGGGTGTTCTTTGGGGTCAAAATCGGGTTGAAATAGTGTCTCCATGGGGCTGCGGTGATGATTCCGTCCTGCGGGGGGCAGCGGGGTGCCAACAAGCCGAACAAATAGTTTCCCTGTGTGCTCATTTGTCCCACTTCCTGCTGTGGAACACTTTCCCTCCAAAGTCACACATGATCTGTTTGTTTGTCCTGTTGCCATGGGGATGAGCTTTTGTGCGGAACAAAGAAGTCTTTTGAGTGGGCTAAGAAGAAGAATTCTTCAGACTTGCAATGGAGCAAAAAGAAGGGCAAGTCAACAGGAAGTCAGGTGTTCAAATCCTCAAGGGCTGGCAACTTTACCTATGTGGCTATGCTAACGAGGGGCAGTGGTGAAGATCCATCCCTCTGTCCGTTTTCGAATCCGCTTCTCCTCACGAGGGTCGCGGGCGTGCCATAGCCCAGTAGGCGGGGGGCACCCTGAACCGCTTGCCAGCCAATCACAGGGCACACATCGACAAACAACCAGCCACGCTCGCAATCACCCAGTGGTGAAGAAGTCAATCTAAATGTTGAAGCTTCTGCGGGAATTCCTTTGGAGCTTCCATGTAGACCTATTCACCGTGACGCCGCGCGTACACCCAATAGCTCACCAGACCGTTGGTTGACAAACCCGTGCGTGTCATTTGACCAAGACGGAGCCGCTCACTTTTCCGCCACCGCAAGTCGGCTGCCACCTTTTGTTTACTAGTATGACAAAATGTTCTCGACGACCCTGCGCTTGTCATGACTCTCACCAGACTCGAAAGCCATCGTGGACGGAAATCTGAAGCTGATCCTCGGTCTGATCTGGACGCTCATCCTGCACTACTCAATCTCCATGCCCATGTGGGAGGACGAGGACGACAAGGACGCCAGGAAGCTGACACCCAAGCAGCGTCTTCTGGGCTGGATCCAGAATAAGGTGCCCCAGATGCCCATCACCAACTTCCACCGCGACTGGAGGGACGGCAAGGCACTGGGAGCCCTGGTGGACAATTGTGCCCCAGGTAAACCACAGGACACTTTTTGTTCACAGAGCGACAGGAAGTCGATGAGCGCCGATCCTCACGACGAGCATTGTGCCCGTCTTCAGGTCTCTGTCCAGACTGGGAAACTTGGGATCCAGGTCAGCCAGTGGAGAACGCCAGAGAGGCCATGCAGCAGGCAGACGACTGGTTGGGCGTTCCTCAGGTAACTTTCCGCATTTCCTTGTTGTCTTTTTTGCTCCAAGGCGTGCGGTCCACCATTTGGAGAAGTTCCTCTCTCAGGACCTGCGATTTTGCCACCTGTGCAGGTCATCGCTCCAGAAGAGATCGTGGACCCCAACGTGGACGAGCATTCGGTTATGACCTACCTGTCGCAGTTTCCCAAAGCCAAACTGAAGCCGGGCGCCCCCTTGAGGGCGAAGACTCTGCATCCCAAGAAGGCCAAAGCCTTCGGGCCCGGTGGGTAGTGCGGCAGAACTCGTGACCATGCTGAGTGGTGCGACCTTGTCGTCTGGTCTGGAGGACATTTCACAAAGACAGAACTTTCTCCAGTGGCACCGCCAGAATGTCAACCAACACGTTTTCAGTTTCGGTCACCCAAAAGTCCCCCGGCGCCTTTTGTTTACCAATAGAGAAAAATGTTCTTCTCCTCTGGGCTGCAGGCATCGAACCTCATGGGAACGTGGTCCTCAAACCAGCAGAATTCCTGGTGGAAACGGTGGAGGCCGGACTGGGCGAGATTCTGGTTTACGTTGAAGACTTGGAGGGGCACACGGAAGAGGTGGGCGCAGCAGGTCTACTGGGCTGCTTCAAAGGAAATCAAGGTCACCGCTGTGTGTTTTTTCAGGCCCGAGTGATCCCCAACAATGACAAGAACCGAACCTACTCGGTGGTCTACCTACCCAAAGTGGAGGGTCTCCATAAAGTAAGTCCATCAAGCAATCGCTTCGAGCAACCTGCCCTGCTCATTTGCTTCCTCTCTACCAGGTCAAGGTTCTGTTTGCGGGCCAGGACATTGACGGGAGCCCTTTCATGGTCCATGTCTCCAAAGCGATGGGGGACCCCACCCGGGTGCAGGCTCGCGGCCCGGGACTGCAGAAGGCGGGAAACATGGCTACCAAGCCCACCTACTTCGACATCTACACAGCCGGTCTCCATCTGTTCCGTCACACCTCTTAGTGTCCCCTTGCACAGGGTCCTCTCAATGCGTGCCCCTCACTTGGCCCACTAGGCGCTGGCGCCGGTGACGTGGGTGTGACCATCGTGGACTCAAATGGGCGCCGGGACACGGTGGAGGTGGTTCTGGAGAACAAAGGGGACAGCATCTTCCGATGCACCTACGTACCCGTGCTGGAGGGGCCGCACACCGTCTACGTGACTTTTGCCGGACTGCAGGTTCCCAGAAGCCCCTTCCCCGTCTTCATTGCCAAAGGTATGACTTTAAACCCCGGCCACAATGGACTCTTGATCACGTTACTCGGTCCCGTGACACTGACATGACTCGGACTCGGACCGTCTGACTCGGACGCCCGTTCGTTTGGCCCGGACGCTTGACGCTTCCTCCTCCCTTCATCAGCTCCACAGAGCGTGTCGCCCCCCCCACCGGTGTCCGCCGTGTCTCCGGTGCAGCTTGTGCCTCAGTCAGTACGCACCCCGCCAAAGAGAGCCCCCCCTCCAACGCCACCTAAACCCAGGCGACCAAGTTAGTAGAGGCGGGAGCCCGACTTGCCGCCGCCGCCCCTCGGCAACCGATGGACTCGGCTCGCCCTCGCTGCGTTGCATGCGTCTGTCCAGCTGTGATCACATCGCCGGACGTCCGCCGGCGATGGTGAATCGGCATGTCTGGCGGCTTCAGTTGGGCTGTTTCCTTTCTCCCAATTTCTTCACCTAATCAATGTGATCCGCTTCCTCCTCCTCCTCCTCCTCCTCCTCCACTTGGGATAATGTCACAATTTCACCTTTTATTGATTGTCATTTCACTTCACCTTTTTATTTCTTCTCTTTACCACGACTAACGCTGCTCCGTGTGTCATACGAGCTGACGGAAACGCCATCTGACACGCCGCCACTTCTGATTGCTCCATGCAGCCTGCAACCCAAACGCCTGCAGGGCTTTCGGCCGAGGTCTGCAGCCCAAAGGTCTGAGGGTGAAGGAAGTGGCCGAGTTTAAAGTGGACGCCCGAAGCGGCGGAACCGGCGAGCTGCGGGTGGCGGCGAAGGGACCGAGTGAGCGTCTTCACCGCACAATCGCAGCTCTGAAGGTGACGCGGCCGCCGTTAAGCTCGGACTGCGCGTGTTCACTACAGACGGCCTGGATAACCCCGTGAAGGTGGTCGAGGTGGACAGCAGCCGCTACGAGTGTCACTACTACCCCATCGTGACAGGAACTTACATCATCAACATCACTTGGGGCGGTCACAGCATCCCGCGCAGGTGAAAACCTCAAACAACGTCACCAAGTGGAGAGTGGAGTGTTCATTGTTTTGTTTTTGGGGGGGCGGGGACATCTTCAGTCCCTTTCAAGTCGATGTGAGCGAGGAGGCCGGGCCTCAGAAGGTGCGGGCCTGGGGTCCTGGTCTGGAGACGGGTATGGTGGGAAAGAGTGCCGACTTTGTTGTGGAGGCCATCGGGACGGAGGTGGGAACCCTCGGTATGTCCCCACGCTTCGAAATGTCAAGTTGGAAGCAGGACGTGGCTGAGGGAGAATGACCGTTTTTGGGGGCGGTCAGGCTTCTCCATCGAGGGTCCGTCTCAGGCCAAGATCGAGTGCGATGACAAAGGGGACGGCTCGTGTGACGTGAGGTACTGGCCCACTGAAGCCGGCGACTACGCCGTCCACGTCATATGCGACGACGAGGATGTGAAGGACAGCCCCTTCATCGCGCGCATCCTGCCTGCCGCAACGGATCTTCACCCAGAAAAGGTGATGCCGGCAAGACCGGAACCGAGATTGAAAGTGGCTCAACGCGCTGTTGACTGTCCCCCCAGGTGAGGTGTTACGGACCGGGCCTGGAACCCGTCGGCTGCATCATCAACAAACCGGCCGATTTCACCATTGACAGCCGAGCCGCCGGCGCCGGCGAGCTCAGGCTCTACGCTCAGGTGAGGACTTGCCCACCCGAGTACGGTTATTGCGCAACTATTCCGAATGTTCGTGTGATTGACCCGTTGCTCTCTTGCTACCCAAGCCCTCTCGATCATCTTCTCGCTCTCGCTCTCTGTCAAAGAGTCTGAGAGGGCCTCTGTTGTGCACTGGCGCTACTTCAAGCAAAGTGACCTGAGGAGTAATCCGCCATTTGCGTCTCCTTTCTCGATGTCCCACGCAGGATGCCGAAGGCTGCCCGATAGACGTGGAGATAAGGGACAATGGCGATGAGACCTTCTTGTGTGTTTACATCCCCACAAAGCCCATCAAGCACACCATCGTCATCACGTGGGCCGAGGTCAACGTTCCCAACAGCCCCTTCAGGGTACCGTGATCTCCACCTCTTAACCTCTTGCCACAAGCGCTCTTACCAAAAAGTGAATTTGAAAGTTTTACACCCCAATAGATGAAGACCTTACAGTATATCTGTGTCAAGGTGATAGATGGTAAAATGAAAAGACATTCCTGAGTCAGATGCGTTTGTGAGCAGGTGAGCATCGGAGAGGGAAGCCATCCGCAAAATGTCAAGGTTTTCGGTCCCGGCGTGGAGAGAAGCGGACTCAAGGCCAACGAGCCCACCTACTTCACGGTGGACTGTGGCGAGGCGGGACAAGGTCAGACACCACTTGTACATCCTTCTTCCACAGACTGACACCTGGCCACTTGCGCCCCCCCCCACCCCTCCCACCGCCTCAGGTGACGTCAGCATCGGCATCAAGTGTGCGCCTGGTGTGGTCGGCCCAGCTGAGGCCGGTATCGACTTCGATATCATCAAAAATGACAACGACACGTTCACGGTCAAGTACACGCCGCCGGCGCCGGGCCAGTACACCATCATGGTGCTCTTCGCCGACCAGGTGAGACGCAGAAAAAACAGAGCACCTTTAGAACTCAAATACAGGGGCACCTTGCGAGGGGGGGGGGGTTAACGGTCAATAAGGACACTGAACAATGACTCACGCTGATTTGAAACAAAACCTTGAGCCTTCTTTTATTGTTAAAACAGGAAATTCCAATCAGCCCCTTTCGGATAAAAGTGGATCCTTCGCATGATGCTGCCAAAGTGAGAACAGAAGGACCTGGACTCAACAAATTGGGTCAGCTAATGTAAAGAACAGTTGTAGAATGTCCTTTTTTTTGGGTGGGGGGATGAACGCCCGCATGAATCACTTGGATGTTTTGTTCCGTTGAAGGTGTCGAAGCAGGAAAGCCAACACACTTCACCATCTACACCAAAGGAGCCGGCAAAGCTCAGCCCGAGGTCCACTTTGGAGGTGGCACGGAAGGTGACACGGTTCGAGACTTTGAGATCATCGACAACCACGACTACTCGTACACAGTCCGCTACACCGCGACACACCAGGTGAGTCGACCTCTGACGTTGTGAGCATGCGCGCGTCTGTCAACGTCATGTTGTTTTGTCATTATTCAGGGAAGTTTGTCCATCACTGTCCTCCACGGGGGCGACGCCATTCCCAAAAGTCCCTTTCACATCAAAGTGGCTCCACCGCTGGACCTCAGCAAAGTTCTCGTTCACAACCTGAACAACAGTCAGTATAAGTTTTCTTTTTAAACGAAATCTTTGTGTAATCATTCGGTCGAGGAACTATGTCGAAATGATTTGAGAAACTTCATGTAGGTGGGATTAAAAAAAAAAAAACATTCAAATCTGAAAAAGGTTTCTTATCTTTGGCAGACCCCACCCCCCAAAAAACAAAAAAAGCATTGAACAGTTTTGGTCGTGTGTGTGGGGGGTGTGCAGATAATCTCAGCACAGCCCCCCTCACACAACAAAGAATTATGACTCGCATCATTTTGCTTTTCATCGTCCACTGTATGACGCACATTGTGCAGAGATCAATTTTGACATCAGCAATGTGTCAATCAGAGGTGAACGTCGGAAAGGATCAGGAGTTCAGCGTCAGTACTTCGGGCGCCGGCGGTCAGGGCCAACTGGATGTGAAGATCATTTCTCCCTCTCACCGACCGATTCCATGCAAGCTGGAGTCCGGCGCAGCCGATGAGATTCATTCGGTGAGGTACATCCCGTCGGAGGAGGGGCCTTACAGAGTGGAAATCAGCTATGACGGGAACCCCATCCCGGGAAGTCCCTTGGCAGTGGAGGCCGCCTTACCCCCCGATCCCTCCAAGGTGAGTTTCCCGGATGAAGAAAACAGGGGGTGGGGGGGGGGGCTCATTTCAGGCACATCAACAGCATCCTTCCTGGCCTCACAGGTGCAAGCCTATGGTCCGGGTCTGGAGGGCGGCGTGGTGGGGAAACCGGCCCACTTTGCCATCGACACAAAGGGAGCAGGCACCGGTGGTTTAGGCCTGACAGTGGAGGGTCCCTGCGAGGCCAAGATCGAATGCCAGGACAATGGTGACGGCTCTTGCTCCGTGTCCTACCTGCCCACCGAGCCCGGCGAGTACAACATCAACATCCTGTTTGCTGAGCAACACATCCCCGGCTCCCCCTTCAAGGCCGCCGTCCAGTCCCCGTTCGACCCCAGCAGGGTGACGGCCAGCGGGCCCGGTTTGGAGCGGGGGAAAGCCCACGAAGCTGGCTCCTTCCTGGTGGACTGCTCCAAAGCCGGAGAGGCGGAGCTCACCATCGAGATAGTTTCCGAGTCGGGCTCCAAAGCCGAAGTTCACGTGGACAACAACGGCGACGCAACCTACTCCATCACTTACATCCCGCGATCTCACGGCGTGTACACCATCACCATCAAGTACGGCGGACATCCGGTACCAAATTTCCCCACGGGCCTGCAGGTGGAAGCCGCCCTGGACATCAGCGGCGTCAAGGTCTACGGACCTGGCGTGGAACCCAGGGGTGAGAGAGGACAAATTCTTGCTTCATCTACTCCAGTACTTTTTTTTTCAGGTGTACTCGAGGAGCGCGACCTCTTGCCCTTCACCTTCCCGTTCTCCTCACCAGGAGTCCTGAGAGAAGTCACCACTCACTTCATCGTGGATGCCAGAAGTGTTTACCGGACGGCCGGCGGTCACGTCAAAGCCTACATCTCCAACCCGTCAGGCGCCAGCACAGATGCCTACATTGTGGACAAGGCCGACGGCACGTACCGCGTGGAGTACACGCCTTTCGAGGACGGTCAGTGACTTGACTCGGTGCCATTACGATGGCACCTGGACTAACTTGAGTGCCCCAAGTTGCCTTTGTTTCCAGGTAGTGTGGACGCTTGGTTCTAGTGCGGGCTTTTTTATTTTTTGGGCAGGTCTGCACGTCATCGAGGTGTTGTTGGATGATGACGCAGTCCCCAAGAGTCCCTTCAGGGTGTCCGTAAGTGAAGGTTGTGATCCAAGTCGAGTTCAGGCCTATGGGCCGGGCCTGCAGGAGGGCCTGGTCAACAAGCAAAACCGCTTTACGGTTGAGACCAGGTAACTCCACCCGACGGTCTCACAAGCTAAGATGAAGGTTTAGAACGTGTTAAAATGTCATTCCTACAAAGTTAAGCTCCCCACTTCCTTCCCGTGTTGCCCTTGTCAGGGGTGCAGGCACCGGGGGCCTCGGCCTCGCCATCGAGGGCCCGTCTGAGGCCAGGATGTCCTGCAAGGACAACAAAGATGGCAGTTGTAGCGTGGAGTACGTTCCATTTACTCCTGGAGAGTACGACGTCAATATCACCTTTGGGGGACTTTCCATTCCAGGTGCAGTCAAGCCTGTTTGGCCGCTCGCCGCCTTCCCTTCTCTGAACTTATGGTTCATCGTTGCAGGAAGTCCATTTCGAGTCCCTGTGCGAGAGGTGGTGGACCCCACCAAAGTGCGCTGTTCTGGACCCGGCCTCGGAAGCGCCGTTCGGGCTCAGGTCTTTCAGACCTTTACGGTGGACTGCAGCAAGGCCGGCGTGGCCCCGTTGGAGGTCCAGATCTTCGGCCCCGCAGGTGATAAATGTGGCGCGTAACGAGGTTCACCCCGTCCGTCTCCTGACAACGCCAGTTGTCCAACGTGGCATAGCGTCCAAATATAGGAGATAACCCTGTCCTGAAGATGAACTTGTTGGTTGCACAGGTGTCACCGAGCCCATCAGCATCTTGGACAACGGCGATGGGACGCATACGGTGAATTACACCCCCGCCAACGATGGCGCTTACACCATCTACATCAAGTACGCCCAGCAGGAGGTCCCTCGAAGGTGAGGAGCGCTCACGGCAATTAGCGTGTCCTCTGATCAAGATGATTTTGAGACGTTTCATTTTTAGTCCCTTCAAGATCAAGACCCTGCCGGCTCACGACGCCAGCAAAGTCCGCGCCGGCGGCCCCGGTCTGAATTCGTCTGGCGTTCCCGCCAGTCTGCCGGTAGAGTTCACCATCGACGCCAGAGATGCCGGCGAAGGACTGCTCACAGTTCAGATCGTGGTGAGACACGCAAGAAGCACAAAAAGACAAAGCGCGCTCTGACCTTCAGCTAACCGCCTACCGTGAGCACAGAAACGTTGACCGTGACCCTGTCCGTGTGACCTCCTGTGCCGCCGGCTGCAGGGTCCTGACGGGTGCGCCCACCAGGCTTCCGTGTTTGTGCAGGACTGGCACACGCGTGTCTGGGAATCTCATATAGTCAAGAGAACCATCCCGTTCTCCATTCTTAAGAGAGCCTGTGTAAGGCCAACAACACACACTTACTCTTCCCTGACCTCGCGCCGTCTTAGCAACAGCTCCTAACTGACCTCATCTCATCCGTCTGCCTCGTTCGAGAAGCAAATTGGCAGTATCACATGAGCTTAAATTCTCGAGTTCTTCGGGAACTCCGTACTTGGGGATCATGGGCTAATTTCTTCATCCATTTGTCTTCATCGCCCCCTCTTCAAACACCATCATCATCATCATCATCATCATCATCATCATCATCATCTTCTTCATCACCGCAAACTCGAGTCGTGGCTTGAGAGGTCACATTGCTGCCACCACTGGTCTCAAACGGGAATGTTGAGCTGATCGACTCATACCCGAGGGATGGTTCGCTGTGCGAGCAAAGCAAACTGGCCTTCATCACTTCTTTCACCCGCACTCCTCCTCCTCCTTCTAACTCATCACTTGTTCCGGAGAACATACGTCAGACGGACCGAAAGTGTGACCAAAGCTTGATCGCGCGGGCAGTTTGTAGACCTGTGGTGGGAAGCAGCGGTTGTGTCCCGAGTTTGATTGTCTGACCCATTTGGCAATTATCAGGATCCTGAGACCAAGCCCAAGAAGGCCAACATTCGGGACAACCGCGACGGCACCTACACGGTGTCCTACGTGCCGGACATGGCGGGCCGCTACACCATCACCATCAAGTATGGCGGGGACGAGATCCCGTACTCGCCCTACCGCATCCATGCTGCACCCTCTGGGGACGCCAGCAAGTGTCTCGTCACAGGTCAGACCCCTCTCGCCACCCCCCCTGTCCTCCTTTCATTTTTGGTCCTAATTGGCGTCTCGTTGTCCTCCAGTGTCCATCGGAGGACATGGACCAGGTGAGTGTGCGCAACCTCATTGTTCCCTTGACTGCTCCCTAAGTCTGCGCCCTCGTTGGCCCTCGTTGGCCCTTGTTGGCCCTCGTTGGTCCTCGTTGGCCCTCGTTGGCCCTCGTTGGCCCTCGTTGGCCCTCGTTGGCCCTCGTTGGCCCTCGTTGGCTCTCGTTGGCCCTCGTTGGCCCTCGTTGGTCCTCGTTGGTCCTCGTTGGTCCTCGGGTTTCCCGATACACCGGAACCTTGACTTTTCATTTCTTCCGCGGCCAAGCTCGTAACTCACTCCACTCGTGTAGCAAATCAATACTCCTCATTGAAATTAAATCTTCTCCCGGCAATTCTTTCCCTCTCTTCCTGGCAATTTGCTGGCTACTTTCCACCGTAATTTGGTTTCTAGCCACGGGTCGCGATGTGTCTCTTCAACAACTTGACTCGGTCAACTCTGAAAGTAATTTCCCAAAAAGTGATCTGACCCGACGTGGCATTTATCACGGCAGGGTCCGGCGTTGGCCCCACCATCCAGATTGGAGAGGAGACTGTCATCACGGTGGATGCCAAGGCTGCCGGGAAAGGCAAGGTCACCTGCAAGGTGTCCACGCCGGACGGGGCGGAACTGGACGTGGACGTGGTGGAAAATGCAGACGGGACGTTTGACATTTACTACACGGCGCCGGAACCGGGAACTATGTCATCACCATCCGCTTTGGAGGGGAGCACATCCCCAACAGTCCCTTCCACGTACTGGTGGGTTCCACGCAAGCATGACGTCGCTAACGAACCTCCTCTTGGGCATGCGCTTGATTGCACGCAAAACACGCCGTCAAGTTCCTTCTGACGTCCGCTGGCGTTTGACTCCGCCCCCTCCAGGCGACCAACGATCCCGCCGGCCCCATCAATGAGACGGAGGCCGTGCTGCGGCCGTTTAGTCTGGTCATTCCCTTCACCGTGCAGACGGGCGACATCACAGGTGAGACTGCTTTTGGTTGGACGCTCCGGTGAGCGGGCCGGTGACGATGTCATCGCCGTACGCCGCGCAGGTGAAGTGCGAATGCCGTCCGGTCGCGCAGCCCAACCGCAGATCGTCGACAACAAGGACGGCACCGTCACCGTCAAGTACTCTCCGATCGAGTGCGGCCTGCATGAGATGGACATCAAGTACGAGGGCCAGCACATCTCGGGTACGCCACTTTCTCACCTTTGACAGCAATGCCAATCATGGGCCGTCGCGAGACCGTTGTCTCCTCTCCACCACCAATAAAAAGATGAGAGATATGAAGGCGCAATGCCGCAAAGACCACAGGATAGAGAAAGCCCCCCACCCCAAAAAAAGTCGTTGAGTAAAATCCTACATGGATGCTCGTGAGACACATTGAGACAAAGAGAGTGGGGGGGGGGCGGCCTAGAAAGAGGAGAAGACCTCAGAGTCATCTCTGGCGAGGAGTTTTTGAAAGGAAGAAAAAAAACATTTCTGACCTCCGTGTCCGCTGCAGGAAGTCCGCTTCAGTTCTTTGTGGATGCCGTGAATAGCGGTCACGTGACAGCGTACGGCCCGGGTTTGAGCCACGGTGTGGCCAGCTCACCGGCCACCTTCACCATCGCTACCAAGGACGCCGGAGAAGGTAAGACGCTGGGAGACCTTCATGAAACTTCAGCCACCCGTCTGGAACCATTGGGGTCCCTCGGTTGACGAGAATAATTCCCTCCTCTCTGTGAGAAGTGCCGTATGGATGTGTTGCATTTGCAATGACTGACTCCCGACGGTCCGCTTGGGCACAGGCGGTTTGTCTCTGGCAGTGGAAGGACCATCCAAAGCCGAAATCAGCTGCAAGGACAACAAAGACGGCACCTGCACTGTTTCCTACCTGCCCACGGCGCCTGGCGACTACATTGTCATCGTCAAGTTTGATGAGCAGCACATTGCCGGCAGTCCGTTCACCGCCAAGATCACCGGTACAAAGAGCGACGCGCTTTGTTGATGGGCGGCCTTTCCCCTTCGGCCTGGTTCTGAAGCTCGTGTGCTGGTGACCCCAGGCAACGACCCTCTCGCCATGTCTCAGCTCAACGTCGGCACAGCGACTGATGTCTCCTTGAGGATCGCGGAGACGGACCTGGGCAGTCTGACGGCGACCATTCAAGCGCCATCGGGAAGCGAAGAGGCATGCCTGCTGAAGAGACTCCCCAACAGACACATTGGTATGTCCACTAACCGGTTCTTACAAGGCGTCTCGGAAAAAGAAACACCGTTCGGCCGCTCACTGTTCTTCTCTCCCCCGTTCAGGCATCTCGTTCACACCCAAGGAAGTGGGCGAGCACGTGGTGAGCGTGAAGAAGGGCGGCAAGCACGTGACCAACAGCCCGTTCAAGATCATGGTGGCGCAGTCCGAGATCGGGGATGCCGGCAAGGTGAAAGTGTTCGGGCCGGGACTGCTGGAGGGACGCACCTTCGAGGTGGCCCACTTCATCGTCGACACGAGGACCGCCGGTACGTCGAACTCGCCCACCCCCTTCCTGCACTTCCTAAGCAGGCGTGTGTTGCGGCAGGCTACGGGGGTCTGGGTCTATCCATCGAGGGGCCCAGCAAGGTGGACATCAACTGCGAGGACGCGGAGGACGGCACCTGCCGCGTCACTTACTGTCCCAGTGAGCCCGGAAACTACATCATCAATATCAAGTTTGCCAACCAGCACGTCCCAGGTAGATAATGCGAGCGGCGTTCGCCTCGAGTGCCGCTCGCCGACAAGTTTGTCGAGTCGTGAGCCATCAACTTTTTTTTCAATTTGCATCGCGAGCAAAAACTTGAGCCCCGAGTGAGCTTCAGGCACGCCGCCACGCAAGTTCAGTGGAAAGCGACAGTTGGTGACGGCCTCCGAGCCGTTGGAACGCAACAAGCTATCAAATATGACAAACGAAACACGGAGGCAACACTGACACTGAGCCGTGACTTCTTCCCGCGTGTGTTTCCACGGCAACAGGAAGTCCTTTCACCGTGAAAGTGTTTGGTGAGGGCAGGATGAAGGAGAGCATCACCAGGAAGCGGCAGGCGCCCGCCATTGCCACCGTGGGAAGCACATGTGACCTTGACCTCAAGATCCCGGGTAAGCTGTGACATGAGTGGCTCTGCTCCAGCAACTTCCACTTAAGTGACGCAACAAAGTATTTGTACTCTGTGGCTGACCTCACCCGTGTTCCACAGGCAACTGGTTTCAAACGGTTTCGGCGCAGGAGCGGGCGACTCGCACGTTCACGCGCAGCAGCCACACCTACACGCGCACCGAGCGCACAGAGATCAGCAAGACACGCGGCGGCGAGACCAAGCGAGAGGTCCGCGTGGAGGAGAGCACACAAGTTGGAGACCCCTTTCGGGACGTCTTTGGAGACTTTATGGGACGGGAAAGTCTCAGCGGCTTCGGCGGAAAGTCGCCACCGCAGGATGGTACGTGAGACGACTGAGGGCCAAAAATGGTTGAGTCTTCATTGTAGGTTGCAATTGTGGATCAGTTTTGATAGTATTTAGGCACCGCTGATAAAAAATTAAAAAAAAGATCTTCACCTTGTCCTCCGAGCTAGAAAAGGTTTCCCTCCCTCAGGTGAGCCGGCCTACCAAGAGATGGCGGCTCAGGTGACCAGTCCCGGTGGCAAGTGTCAGGACGCCGAGATCATCCGCGGCGAGGACAGCACGTACAGCGTCCGCTTCGTGCCACAGGAAATGGGCGCGCACGTGGTGGAGGTCAAGTATCGCGGACAACATGTTCCCGGGAGCCCCTTCCAGTTCACCGTGGGCCCCCTGGGAGAGGGCGGCGCCCACAAGGTGCGGGCTGGCGGCACCGGGCTAGAACGGGGCGTGGCCAGCATCCCGGCCGAGTTCAGCATCTGGACCAGAGAGGCGGGTGCCGGCGGGCTCTCCATAGCAGTGGAGGGTCCCAGCAAGGCAGAGATCGCCTTTGAGGACCGCAAGGACGGTTCCTGCGGCGTCTCCTATGTGGTCCAAGAGCCCGGTTCGACGCTCTTCCCATCAAGCGCAACCTCCCCCGATGTGCTCTTCACTCGCTCATCTTCCTCTGCTCTTCCCTCGCCAGGAGACTACGAGGTTTCCATCAAATTCAATGACGAGCATATCCCAGAATCGCCCTTCGTCGTCCCCGTGGCCAGTTTGTCGGACGGCGCCCGCCGCCTCACCATCACCAGCCTTCAGGTGAGACGCCAAGCCTTTTGCGACATTTTTTCAGGACCGGTCAGCTGGACGCAATCCAAGATGGTGGCGCGCGTTGTTTCTGAACCTTCTGAAATGCTCTTTAGCCTAGCCTGTCAGCATGGTGCCGGTGTCCCCTAGGATTCTGGACTCAAGGTGAACCAGGAAGCGTCCTTTGCGGTGCAGCTGAACGGAGCCCGAGGCGTCATCGACGCCAAGATCCATGCGCCTTCCGGAGCTACGGAGGAATGTTTGATCAGCCAGCTGGACGGCGGTAAGATGTCTGCCTCCGCTTTTGGGGAATGCCCGAGCCCTTCGGAATCCGTCCCGAAAGGAATGACCTTGTCCGTCGGCAGATCGGTACGCCATTAGGTTCGTCCCCAAAGAGAACGGCGTCCACTCCATCGACGTCCGATTCGGTGATAGCCACGTGCCGGAAGCCCCTTCAAAATTCGCGTGGGGGAGCCCGGTCAGACGGGAGACCCCAGCAAGGTGTCGGCTTCGGGGCCCGGCCTGGAAAGGGGGACCACGGGTGAGCCAGAAGTCGAGTAAAGTCACGACAGTGCTCGGATCAGTCAAGTCCCAAATCTTCAAGTTGGACTCAGGTCCGCCTTGTGGTTTGTCCCTGGCAGGGGTCGCGTCAGAGTTCACGGTGAACACGTGTAAGGCCGGCAGTGGCGCTCTGTCCGTGACCATCGACGGTCCCTCCAAAGTCCAGATGAGCTGCCAGGAATGTACCGAAGGCTACCTGGTGTCCTACACCCCAATGGCTCCCGGGAGCTACCTGATCTCCGTCAAGTACGCGGGAGCGCAGCACATCGTCGGCAGCCCCTTCAAGGCCAAAGTCTCAGGTGGGCTTGGACCACAACGCCATCCCTCATCTCCTGGAGCAGGCGAGACATTTTCAGACGACTGCTTCACTTTATTTGCAGATTCGTAGCATCAGACGAGGCGCACACAAAGAAAATCGCCTCAATGGAGCTAATCTAAGATTCAAAATGTCATCTTAGGTTGTTCTTTCCGTTACTTTGGTCCGTCGTCCATCCCAAGTCTTGGAGCTCATTTCTCCCTGCGACCGAAATCTATGACATCTTGGTCGTTCATTGAGTCGAGGGACAATGACACCAAGATCAACGTCCGCTTCTAGAATTGTCATCATCACGTTGTTTCCATCATTAGGTCCGAGTTTGTCCGGAGGTCCGAGTCTTCGTGAGACGTCATCGGTTCTGGTGGAAACCGTCACCAAGTCCTCATCCGGGATGGCCGGGGCTTTCGCTTCCCTGCCCAAATTCTCCTCGGATGCGAGCAAGGTGGTCTCCAAGGGGGCCGGCCTCTCCAAGGCCTTTGTGGGCCACAAGAACTCCTTCATGGTGGACTGCAGCAAAGCGGGTAGGCACAAATCACACAAGTATGTCAAGAGCACACAGAGATTGATGATTGTACGTGAGTGCAACTGCTGCTATGTTCTCCCAGTCACCCCACCCCACTCACCACCCAAAAAAAAAAAAAAAAGAATTTTTAAATCCCTCAGATTTAAAGCAGAAGGGAAGAAGCCCTTGATATGAGCCTTGTGCAACTCCAGGGCCAGAAATCACTTGAGTGCTCAAGCAGTACATCGGGGCTTGATTTTTGAACGGTCATGACACTCGATTTTGTTTGACTTTCTACGAGACCGGCAGAAAAAGAGGCCTCCACGGTCTGTCGTGTGTTCGCAGGAAGCAACATGTTGATGGTGGGGGTCCACGGCCCCAGGGCCCCGTGCGAGGAGGTCTACGTGAAGCATGCGGGCCACAGGATGTACAACGTGACGTACACTGTGAAAGAAGTGGGAAACTACATCCTCATGGTGAAATGGGGCGACGCCCACATTCCCGGGAGCCCCTTCCATGTCACTGTACCGTGAAGGTGTCTCTTTTTCTCAAGTTCTCTTGAGACAAGTCCAGTTGGTAGTTGCGATGAAAGAGATTTTTTGGAATCAAATTTTGTGACGAAGAAAGTCTTATCGTGGCTTTGCGAGCGCCACGATTGTTTCATACGTTTCATAACAATGAACGCATTCATAAGAATGAATAAAAGGTTACACGGCCATCGGTTGTGTCACTTTGATTGCAAGTGAGCCCTTTTGTCCTGTAGGTGGTGCCCTTGGTTCATTCTCAATGTGCTGATTTTGGAGAGGGCGTCATTATTTGGGTGTCTACACGTGCCATGACATCAACCGGCGACCGGTCACTCGTTTCCGTTCGCCTTCTATTGACGACCAGTCAGTCGCTTGTCCTTTTTGTCCCAGCGGGCGGCAACAGAGACTTCATTCAAACATGAATCATTCCCGTCCCATTCTCGGAGAGAGCAGTGCAGTCGAGCGTGGTCGCATTCGATGTGGAGTAATGAATGTCTCTTATTTCCAAGAATAGATCTTCTTCATTTAACACGGCACATTGCTCACACCGGACGCCTTTCCTCCTCTTCCTTCTCGTCATCATCCTCCCATCCAACCCGGAGCAAGAAAAGACTTGCTCATGTGAGCAGATTGTCTGTCCCTTCTTCTCATCCCCAATGATTTGCCCACTAACAAGACCCAACAGCATCCCATCATAGTCTGTGTCGATGAAATTGCCCAAAGTGTTGGCGCGGGTGAGAAAAGTTCCCCAAAGTCATTTCAAGTCGTCATTGTTTTCCCGATTCTCCCTTGGGGAGAAACTTTGGTCTTGTGTCTGTCGATCGGTGTCGTTCAGTCCACGGGAGGCTGCGGTCATTGGGAGGATGCTGTTGCCGCGGCGACGCCACTTTCCTCCCTCACCGGTTTGCCCCCAAGGGGGGAAAACGTGTGCTTGTGTGCCCACGTATGTTGTTGGTGTCGCCCTGTCTGTGCACGTGTGAGTGCGCGCGCCACACAGTCCAGAGGTCGACGGTTCCAATCTGGGCTCCAGCCTCCCTGCGTGGAGTTTGCGCGTTCTCCCCATGCCGACGCGGCTTTTCTCAGGCTTTTGCTCTTCTCGCCCCAGTCGTCCCACTGTCGGGCCTCTTCTGTCAGAGTCTCTCCTCTCGGCCCAAATCCGACTGTCCCCTTCTCGTATCGCGCTCACATGATTGTTCTCGCCGAGTCCGAGATGCTTCAATGGCGGTTTCACTGTTGCTTTGTGCTTCTTCTTCTTCTTCTTCTCTCCTTTTGCATTGGGAGGCCAGAATGTGACTAAAAATAGAAATAGAATAAAGCAGAATTCAATCAACGTCTCCTTTCGTCGGGAAGGGGGGGGGGCGGATGAAGAAAGGATGCTAGTAAGGAGGAGGGAGGTTCATATCTCGGCAGAAGGGGAAAACAAACAAAACAAAACATCACGAGCGTTGAGATGTCACAGCAACCCAGAGTTCATCATTGATTAATTTGAACAATGTGAACCAAAACTCTTCAATATAATATCCACGTACTATTTCATGATAGGTCAAACATTTGTGTGGCGTTGCTTGAAGACATGCACTCGTGTGTGTGTGTGTGTGTGTGTGTGTGTGTGTGTGTGTGTGTGTGTGTGTGTATATAGCTTCATTTTGACACAGTGACACCTCCTGTTTTCAAACAGATGAGTCCACATACACAAACATGTTGCTCACACATGCATGCGCACACACAAAGTGGGGGAGGAGGCGGTGGAGGGGGGTGGTCCGAGGGAGGAATTACATGCCTTGGGGGAGGTCCTGAGAGGGGAGCAGCCCATCCATCACCTGTGTGATAACAAGCCAGATGCTCAAGCGCTGCGTGAGAGCCGTATCTGGCAGCGAAGAGGCAGACCGACACAGCATGCGTGCCGTGAGAGGTTAGTTGTTGTTGTTTTTCAAAGAGAGCGTGTCGAGCCTTCCTCCCGATGAGCGCGTGCGCCCGGACCGAGTGAAACATCAGCCATCCAACTTGACTCGACGGCCAGTTCTGCCAGCATGGCGGCGGGGGTGGCGGCGTGGCTGCCGCTGGCTCGTGCGGCGGCAGTGGCTTGGATGCCCCTGGCCCGTGCGCCCATGCCGGCGGCACCGCCGGAAGGACGGCGCGGGAAAGACAAAGTCCTCATCCTCAACGTGAGCGGAAGTCGATTCCAGACGTGGCGGGATACTCTGGAGCGCTATCCGGACACTCTTCTGGGAAGCTCGGAGAAGGACTTCTTCTTCCGGCACGAGAGCAACGAGTTCTTCTTCGACCGCGACCCGAGCTTGTTCCGCCACATCCTGAACTTCTACCAGACGGGGAAGCTGCACTTCCCGCGCCATGAGTGCATCGCCGCCTTTGACGAGGAGCTCACCTTCTTTGGCATCGTGCCAGAAGTGATCGGAGACTGCTGCTACGAGGACTACAAAGACCGGCGGCGGGAGAATCAGGAGCGGCTCCAGGACGACGAGGAGGCGGACCCTGACAACGAGCCGCCGGCGGCCGACTTGACCTTCCGGGAGTCCCTCTGGCGAGCCTTTGAGAACCCGCACACATCCACCATGGCGCTGGTGTTCTATTACGTGACGGGGTTCTTCATCGCCGCGTCGGTCCTGGCCAACGTCCTGGAGACGGTCCCGTGCGGGGCCGGGTCGGAACACGCAAAGTGGGCCTCGTGCGGCGAGCGCTACGCCTTGGCCTTCTTCTGCATGGACACGGCCTGCGTGCTGATCTTCACGGCGGAGTACGTCCTGCGCCTGCTGGCGGCGCCCAGCCGCTTCAAGTTCGTCAAGAGCGTAATGTCGCTCATCGACGTGGTGGCCATCATGCCGTACTACATCGGCCTGGTCATGCCCGAAAACGAGGACGTGAGCGGTGCCTTTGTCACGCTGAGGGTCTTCCGCGTCTTCCGCATCTTCAAGTTCTCCCGCCACTCGGCCGGCCTTCGCATCCTGGGCTACACGCTGAAGAGTTGCGCCTCCGAGCTGGGCTTCCTGCTCTTCTCGCTCACCATGGCCATCATCATCTTCGCCACCGTCATGTTCTACGCTGAGAAGAGCTGCAAGGGCTCCGCCTTCACCTCGATCCCCGCCGCCTTCTGGTACACCATCGTCACCATGACCACACTCGGGTAGGTCGGGCGCACTTTCTGCACGCTCAGCTCGAGGTAGGACGCGCCGTATTGTTGACGCTTAGGTCGATGAGGTACAATACTCGACCCTGGTCGGGCCTGCGGTGAGCTGATAGCGAGACCCTCGGGTAGGCGACAGCGACTTCATGGTAAGACCCCCGGGTCGGCGATACTGAGACTAAGTGACGGTGATTCCGCAGTCGGAACCTGGGCACTCGGAGGGGTGATGCACACTTTCTGGTCACTCGAGGTGGTGGTTTCTATCCTTGCTGCAGGACACGGCGTAGAGAAACGCGCAGGTCGACGATGCCGATTTTGACGTAAGCCGCCTCTGCGACTTGTGCGCACACACGGATCAGGTTTCAGTGATGCACCTGGAGATGGGTGTCTACGCGCATGTATTATTTAGTCACATGACCCAGGCTGCGACACGATCACCCGACACACACACACACACACACACACACACACACCAAAAAAAGCCAAACAAGCCTGATGTGTCGTTGCCCCTGCTCATCTCATCCGCTCCGTAGCTGAGCAGCTTGTTTAATTGGTCGCTTAACGAAGAGCTCCGCGACGATTTGTCAACCGTGGCCTTGCGTCATCGGCTTTGTTTCCGCGGCAACATCCTCATCAGTCAAGGTGACGCACGCGGCACAAATGTTGTCGGCGTAGGGAGCGGTCTTCAGATGTCACGTGCGTCCAGGTGCGCTCCTTCTCACGTACGGCCACGTAGCTGATCTCCGTCACCTGGCCGCAACACGTGAGCGCACGCGTACGGCGCAACGTTTGACGGCGGACTGCACGTGTGGAGTCACGTGACGGTCAAAGTGGGTGATGGGCAAAGATGGCCATTAGCGGCCCGCTGCGAAGAAGAAAGCCGGGTCGCGCGCGTTTCCACTAGAATAGTTTTTTGAACACAACTCGCCCTCGGGCAACTTTTTCCAGAGGTCGGAGGAAATCGCGTTCAGTGAAGAAGCAACTCAGAAGTCCGATAATTCTATCACATTAAGGACACGAGATTTACTGTGCATATCATGTCAAGTTATCTGTACGTCTCTCTAGCCAGTACTCATTTTTTTTGAGTTACATGAATTGTTCTCCCATATATATATATATATATATATATATATATATATATATATATATATATATATATATATATATATATATATATATATATATATATATATATATATATATATATATATATATATATATATATATATATATATAGCGGCTCGGAAAGATGTGAGTCAATTGACGGAGGCCCAGAGAGGTGTGATGAAAAGACCGATACCTGAGAGGTACATCCAGATGACCATACCTGAAGCACTTGAAACTGCCAAACAAAGGCTCCAAGCCTTGTCCAGTCGCCTAAAGAGGTACACGAAAGAGAATGAGACCAGGCGAATAAACAGGCTGTTCGCAACACAACCTGCGAAAGTGTACGCTCATTGGCAGGGTCCTAACAGCAGAGCTGACCCAGAGCTGGAAACTGAAAGGTACTGGAAAGGCATATGGGAGAGGGAGGTTGCACATAACAGCAGTGCACAATGGCTGGTGACCCTGAGAGAGGAGCACAGCAACCTCCCTGAGCAGAACCCAGTTACCATAACAGTGGCAGACATACAGGAAAGAGTCTCAGATATGAAAAACTGGACAGCACCAGGCACGGACATGGTCCACACCTACTGGCTAAAGAAACTCACAGCACTCCATGAGCGCCTAGCAACACAAATGAACCAGTTGCTGAAGGATGGGACTCACCCAGGATGGCTAACCGAAGGGCGAACGATCCTGATCATGAAGGATCCCTCAAAGGGTACAGTCCCATCCAACTATCGGCCAATAACCTGTCTCTCCACAACATGGAAGCTCATGTCAGGCATCATTGCGGCTAAGATAAGTGGACACATGAGCAAAGCGCAGAAGGGCATTGGTAGAGATACCAGAGGAGCCAAACATCAGCTCCTGGTTGACAGAACAGTCACACAAGACTGCAGGTCCCGACATACCAACCTGTGCACAGCCTGGATTGATTACAAGAAAGCCTACGACTCGATGCCACATACATGGATCACTGAATGCTTGGAGTTGTATAAGGTGAACAGGACCCTAAGAGCCTTCGTTGCGAACTCAATGAGGATGTGGAAAACCACACTTGAAGCCAATGGCAAGCCACTTACCCAAGTGTCCATCAAATGTGGCATATACCAAGGTGATGCACTCTCCCCCTCAAAAATGGAGCTACGATCAGTCACCTCCTCTACATGGATTACATAAAGCTGTATGCTAAGAGCGAAAGGGACATAGACTCCCTGATCCACACAACCAGGATCTACAGCAGCGACATCGGGATGTCATTCGGGCTTGAGAAATGTAGTCGGATGGTGACTAAGAGAGGAAAGGTAGTCCGCACTGAAGGGGTCTCACTCCCTGAAGGAACAATAGCAGACATTGAGGACAGCTACAAGTACCTCGGTATACCACAAGCCAATGGCAACCTCGAACTGGCAACAAGGAAAGCAGCTACGGCCAAATACCTCCAGCGAGTGAGGCAAGTCCTAAGAAGCTATCTCAATGGCAAGAATAAGACCCGGGCAATAAACAGCTATGCCCTGCCAGTGATCAGATACCCTGCAGGAATAATCAGGTGGCCAAAGGAAGAGATTCAGACCACGGATGTTAAGAACCGAAAGCTCCTAACCATGCATGGAGGGTTCCATCCCAAATCCAGCACCCTGAGACTGTACGCAAGCCAAAAGGAAGGAGGCCAGGGACTAGTGAGTGTGAGAGCCACTGTCCAGGATGAAACATCCAAGCTCCGTGAATACATCAAGGAGAAGGCTCCAACGGATGATGTACTCAGAGAATGTCTCAGACAATGGGGAACAGAGGATGAGGTGCTGGAAGAGGGACCATCATGGGAGGACAAGCCCCTACATGGGATGTACCACCGGACCATAAGTGAAGTGGCTGATCTCAAGAAGTCCTATCAGTGGCTAGAGAGGGCTGGCCTGAAGGACAGCACAGAGGCACTCATCCTGGCTGCTCAGGAGCAGGCCCTGAGCACCAGAGCCATTGAGGCCCAGATATAGCACACCAGACAAGACCCAAGGTGTAGGTTGTGCAAAGAGCCACCCGAGACGATCCAACACATAACTGCAGGGTGTAAGATGCTGGCAGGGAAAGCCTACATGGAACGCCATAACCAGGTGGCTGGCATAGTCTACCGAAACATCTGTGCCGAGTATGGACTGGAAACCCCAAGGTCAAAATGGGAAACACCTCCGAAGGTGGTGGAGAATGACCAATTGAAGATCCTGTGGGACTTCTATATCCAGACTGACAAGATGGTAATGGCGAACCAACCTGATATCGTGATCATAGATAAAGGGCAGAGGAAAGCCGTTGTAGTGGATGTAGCGGTCCCAAGTGATGGAAACATCAGAATGAAGGAACACGAGAAACTCGAGAAATACCAAGGGCTCAGAGAGGAGCTGGAGAGAGCCTGGAAGATAAAGGTGACAGTCGTGCCTGTGGTGGTCGGAGCACTTGGGGCAGTGACCTCCAAATTAGATGAGTGGTTGCAACAGATCCCGGGAACAACATCGGACATCTCAGTCCAGAAATGTGCAGTGCTGGGAACAGCAAGGATACTGCGCAGAACCCTCAAGCTTCCTGGCCTCTGGTAGAGGACCCGAGCTGAATGGGGGACGGACACCACCCGAGGGGTGAGACGAGGATTTTTATATATATATATATATATATATATATATATATATATATATATATATATATAAGTACAAGCAAGCAAGTGCAAGCATCTCACTTGGTTGTTGTTTGGCTTTTTATATATATATATATAAATAGCGGAAAAGTGTGAGTTGATTGAGTGGCCTGAAGCCTGCCGACCTGTTCTTCAGGTACGGTGACATGGTTCCCAAAACCATCACAGGCAAGATCGTGGGTTCCATCTGCTCGCTGAGCGGCGTGCTGGTCATCGCCCTGCCCGTGCCCGTCATCGTGTCCAACTTCAGCCGCATTTACCACCAGAGCCAACGGGCTGAAAAGCGGCGGGCGCAGAAGGTGAGAATGGCAGGCCTGCTTGACCAATGGGTCCCATTGATCGCATTCATTTATCGTCAATGATGAAATACCAAACTATGAGGAAAAAAAAACCAACCGAAAAACATTTTACTCTTTTAACCATGTTGGGTTTAATTTCATTCTTCATCTCAACAATTTTCGACACACATTTGACTTTTTTTTTTTCTCGGTGACCCGGCCCACGTGTCTTGTTTTGAATAGCAAACTGTTCCAAATACTTTCGGGCTGAACGTGCGCATTTGTTCACAAACAGAAAAGTCATCTGGCTAGAATTCAAGCGAGAAAGACCGAAGGGGCCATTGCTTACTCGCGCTACAAAGTGCTGCTGGACGCCGAGGTACCCGCAACGCCACGCTTCTGAACGTGGCGTGATGCATGCCATGCTGAGTGGCTCTCCGTCACCGCTTCCTCCTGTCACTCGACTCTGGCCCGTGTCAGAAACTCTCGAAACTTCTTCTTTCCCCTCGTAAAACATCTCGGGTGCATTCGTAGAAAATCTTCCTCAACACATTTCTTTCCCACTTCTACTACTTGAAGCACCCGGGAAGAACGACATGCTTGGATGCAAGGGTGGGGCTCATGATCTGGTCATGTGACTGTGACTTTGCCTGTGCGTGTCGTGAAGGCTTCCAAGGAGGCGGGCCGGGCACTGCTCTACGAGGCCAACGCCAAGGCCACCATGGCGGAGCATCATCACCACTTGCTGCACTGCCTTGAGAAAACCACGGTGAGCAAAGAGCTTCCTGCGAGGATGCTCAAGGTTCAATCCTAGGGCACCCGTTCTTTTATGGCTCGGATTTTGGGGAATATTTTTGCCAAAGACGTACGCTTGTAAACATACATTCAGGCATTCGCTTATTTTCATATGATTGTGTTTTTCAATGGACTTTCATGCTTTGACGTGACTATTTTCTTGCCATCGCATCAAACGAACGAACGGATCAGAACTTGCACTTTGCGGACCACGCGTCATCGGAGTGGAGGCGCTCCGAGGAGGCCTTGCTGAAGCCGGCCCAGGCTCGCTCATCCTCTTCCTCTTTCTCGTCAACCTCGCCGCCGGCGTTAACTTCCTGCTGCTTCCGCACCAAACGGAGTCATTTGGACCCACGCAAGTCCAACACCGGCACCGCTCAAGCGCCGCAGCAACCACTGAGGTGAAACTGAGTGAAGTCTTTTGAGCTTTTGTTCCATGTCATCCAGATAAACCCCAGTGCTAGTATCCATCCAGGCCATGAGTGAGCAAAGTCTCCCCAAAGCGTGAGTCCCGCTCCGCCATTCTCATTGAATGTTGGACTTAGTGGAGATTTTGAGTCTGTAGCATTGACAACAGGCAACATGTGTTTGCATACTCCAAGCTGGCGTGTGTTTCTCATCAATAGCCCTGTTCACACGGGCAGATTTAGTTTGGCGCTGCTCCGGAGTATTTTGTTGCGATATAAATTTGCACCGAACAAATTTTGTGGAGCGTTCACACGTACAAAGCCGCTGAGCGCAACAGCACAAGAACAGATCGGGACAGCTCCACTTGGTTTCACACGGGCAGTTCCTGTTGCGGAACAAAACGACAGTAATGCGGAAGTAAAACATGCGCATGCGTAAAGAAAGAAGAAGGCGGGGAAAAGGAAGTACCATTTTCCCTCCTTCTTTGTGACAAAATGGCTTCTTCTTCGGAGAAATCAACGATGTGGTCGATAATCAGACGCCGCAGGAGAGAGAGAAAAGACCCGCCATGTTTTGAAGCGCAAAATACCCAGGATGCATGTTGGCAAGTACCGGATGGACTCCTCTGACGCGTGGCGAGGCCACTCCCATAGCGAGCATTTGCTCTGGAGCAAATTTTTGTTCATACGTGGTACTGCAGCGAGCATTTGTTCCGGAGCAAATTTTTAAACCACCTCCCTGAGGTGGTTTAAATTTGCTCCGGAACAAGCTGTTTTCGGGCACTAAGCCGGAACAAAGTTACACGTATGAACCCTCGAGAGGAGCAGTTGCGCAGTAAGTCAGAAATAAATCTGCCCGTGTGAACGGCCCTAATTTGAGTTAAATTGGCTGCTTCCCGACTCCGATTGTCATCGTCCGGCTTCTCTCCCCAGTCGCTCCAGTCTGAACGCCGAACCGGAGGAAGCGTTCCCTCTCAACTATGAAGGGCCTTGGGCCGCAGCTGCCGCTGTCAGTAGCGCGCCATGGCCGATCGCCGTGCCCCAAGGCGACCTCCCCCAGACCTCCGAGAACGTCCGCGTTTCGGAGCTCTGAACTCTGTCGCCAAGTAAGCCGGACGACAACAACAAAGTAGAAAACTCACATTTGTTGCTTTTTTATTCTGCTTTTGCTCATGCTAATTATTTTAGCACTATGGCGACAAAGGTGTACTGGATGGTATTGATGGGACGTACCAAGCTAAGAATCAACTCATAGTTCACGTGTTTTTTTTTTTTTTTTTTTTAACAAGCTAGCCTAGCTGCAAGCCTCATTCAGGGCAGAAGCTTCTTGGGTCTGAACACACGATTGAAGTTTCACAGCAGAGGCGCTTGAAAAGATGCCTCGTTTCATTGTATTCATTTTATTGCTTTATTTGCATGAAGTTTGACACCCAGTTCTGAAGTTTGGTTTCCAGAGTGCTATGCTAACTCAAGGCCTGGACGCATTTGTGTCATCGCTTAAAAAAACACATCCCCAAGTTTATCCCAAAAACTTGTGTGTGGACCTTCAAAAGTATGTCAAGGATATGGAATAAATGTTCCAACAATTTGCAACACACTTTCCAATGCATGAATTTCTGCCTGTATTTTTTATTTATTTTTGAATGATGACTTATTGTGGTTTTAAGTGACAAGAATACACAGTACTGTATTTTGTGTTTGCTTGTGTCTCTGGAAAGGCGCTCTAGAAGCTCTTAATTCCTGGCGTTGATTCTATTTCTGTTTCCATGCCTTTTTCGTATTCAACATGTTGCTTCGTCAAAGCTCATGATGGTGCTTAGGATGACTGCGCTGTGTTATTCTTATTTGTGGCGTTCAGGGTCTGCTGTGGCGAGAGAAATGAGTGACATTGTGCGCGGTGTTGTCATAGAAATAAATGCCCTGGTCTGTCTCAGGAAGAATAGGCGGGTCCCGACTATTCTTCACGCGGCGAGCTCGTCCGCTTGGTTTCCTTTCGGCTGGCTTCCTTTGTGAACTTTAACCCCTGGGAACATTCCTCACCAAAAGGAAACAAACACCAAGAGGCCATCGTCATGACGGCGGCCGAACAGCCCACCGAGCTTTTACGTGATCAAAAAGTAATTGTTGCATTTTGATGTTTTGCCCAGAAATATGTTAGTTGAATAAAATATGTTGTGATTCATTTGTTTCCCTTCATTTCTCTTATTAATTGCTTGATTTATGCGAAAGATTCATTATGTTTAATTTAATGAAATGTATGGTACACACACACACACACACAAACAGATATTTATATGAAAACACACACACATGTATACTTGCTGCCCACATCAAAACCAGATTCACAAACGTCCCACGCAGACCACCAGACTTGGTCGATATTTCGACAGTTTCAGTCATACGTCTTCTCATACGGTGCGCTAAAAGTGTTAGCACACCGCGCGTAAGTGCTGTTCAGCAGGTGTGCCGTGGGCCAGCGCGACAGCGGGCGCCGCCGGCGACCCCCGTGGCTCTTTGGGCCGCTTTCGTCCGTAGTGAAGCGTCCAAAGCAGCATGAGGGTCAGGGCCATGGCCAGGATCTGGGCCACGCCCAAGGCCACGCCCAGGAAGCGCAGCAGCTGCAGCGGCGCACTGGAGCGGATGAAAGACAACAGCTTTGGACCGCAGCCCTGGAGGTGACAAAGGTCACATTTCATTCTCACGGCATCATCTCGCTGTCACGTCACATCATTCTCGAGTCCGGACTGAAACGGCGTCAGGAGCAGCCTCTCACCTCTTGGTGGAGATCGCTGAGGTCATGCTGGTGGGCGCGCCGAGCGCATCCTGGGTACTGATTGGAGCAGCACGAGTCGGGAGGCCACTCCCTCTCCGTCATCTCCAGCCAGTCCGTAAAGTACGTCACTCCGCAGCACTCAAACTGCATGCAAACACACGCACGCACGCACTCACCTGCCATGTGTGTGTATGTGTGTCTTTCTCCTTGTGCGCGTGTGCGTCTGTGAGCCAACAAACCTCCGTCTGAAAGGTGTTCCAGGTGTGTGTGAGCCACTGATGCTGGCGAAGGCCGAAGTTTGACATCCGAAACTTGAGACTGATCATGTCTGAGCGCTGCACGGGGGGCTGAATACAGCAGGAGACACACACACACACATATACACACACGCCGTCAGCCAGGTGTGTCACTCCTCTCCTGATAACGAAACAATACACAAGACACTCACATGCACAAACACTAACACAGCGTGTGTGTGTGAGAGGCACCTGCTCATAGGTCCACAGAGCGCTGGCCAACTCCACGCACAAGATGACCAACAGACTTCCAAAGTACTGCAACACAAACACATTGTGTGAGTGTGTGTGTGTGTGTGTGTGTGTGTGTGTGTGTGTGTGTGTGTATGTCTTAATGTGTTTTTCTATTAGCGTGTCAGTCACAGCCAATCAGAAGCAGCCTTACCCAGGACAGCATCATGAGGTCACAGCGCAGAGTGCCGCACACGCCCAACATGGCCACCATCAGCAGAAAGCAACACACGACCACCAGGACGGGATGGACGACGGGGGCGAATGTCAGCACCGCAGCCTCCTCCAGCCTGCGCGCGCACACACACACACACACACACACACACACACACACACACACACACACACACACACACACACACCCTGAGTTGTGTTGTTGTTGTTGTTGTTGTGGGTGCGTACACACCGACCTGGTGTGAGCGGTCAGAGTCAGGACAGCATTCAGGGAATCTCGAATCCATGCCGCCACTCCCAGAATGCACGCGGACATCAACTGTAAGCACACCCACGCACGCGCGCACACATAAACACACACACCCAGACACAGATCAGTTTCTTTCGCAGAAATAACATCTGAGGATGTGAAACATGCTACACACACACACACACACACACACACACACACGCACAACGCTGTCTATCAGTAGTATACAACACACACACACACACACACACACACACACACACACACACACACAAACAACAAGACGTTCAACGTACAAAGGCCCGTGTGAATTTTGCAGGGAAAAGACATGCGAGAGAGTCCGAAACGGAAGCAAATCAAATGAAAGTGTGTGAGAAGCCCACAAAGCGCCGTCAAGCTGTCGCAATTGCACTTTTTACCCAGAAGAGCACGTTGAGCGCGTAGAGAAAAAGGCGCACGCATCTCACGGCGTCCTGCCTCGCCATCGGACGCTTCGGACCTCAAATGGTTCGGACCAACGCGGCGGCATGCTGAGCTGGGCCGACCCGGGACGGTTCCGACTAATGCGCAGTCAGTCGTCCTCTGCTGGTGTGGGGAGAGGGTGGTGGGGACGAACAACAGGTGCTACCCGGCGAGTGCGAACTTGTTAGTCGCCCTCTCTCTCCTCGGCGCGCGCGCACGCACGCAAACGCGCACATGCTCTGGAAATAGCTCTGAGATGACGTGCGCATGTTCCCGTAGAAGGTCGGGGGGAAAGAATGTGATCCCAAGTTCCTCCTCGTCACGAGTCGCACGTCACCAAAAAGTGGTGAAAATATGCTAATACGGAGCATACTGTGTTTTTTTCCTTTTTTGTGGAAGCAGCTGTATAACAAAATACATACGCAAATGTTAAAAGTAAATTGTTTAGTTGATCTCTTTTGTTGAGTACTGGACAATTATTTCATGAGCCACTTTCGGAAACGTGAATGCAAAAAAGTACTGTACAGTATTCCACTTCTCGTCTCCGGTGGGCGGCAGCAGAGCGCACTCCATTGTCTACTCTTCCGGAAAGGACAAGACGAAGAAGAAGCCCACCCCCTTTCTCTTGTGGCCACCTTAAAACGCAGACATCATGGTGAGTTGAGACTTGTTTTCCTCGCTTGTTTAACTTTAAAAGGCACCGAAGCAAACGCAGTTTCCGTCAAAATCAAGCGCGCAAACGCGCGCTTCTGGAAGATGATATCTCATGAGCACATTTGCCTCAAATAGAGCCCAGTTAGCTGGCGTTGCTAACCGGCGAGCACATGGGCGTTGTTAGCGCGCCTAATGGCTAAGATAATGCTAACCAAGATCTGAAATCTTCAACGTGACTACATTTTGTTTGTTTGTCCATCAGTTTGCAATAACGAGTGTCATCAGCAGATGTCTTTTATTGTCTGGCTTTCTTAGCGCTTAGCTCGTTAGCATCCTCGGTGAAAGCTTGTCATTCTGTCATTGCGGATGTCAGCGCTTCATCAAGGAATATGACGTAGATTATGGATTCCGTGTAAAGAAAATAACTGACTGGGTTCGATCATGAACTGCTTGAAAGATTTTATTTGTCTTTGTTTTAATGGTAGCAACAACTTGTCGCTTTGTCTGATTTTTCTCGAAGCTTCTCGTGGGTTCCAGGATGAATTATGCTGCGTTCATTGATCCTCGGATATGTTGCCCTCGAGACGTTTTTGAGATTTAGGTTCCTTTTATCGTTCGATGTGTTTTTGTTTTGATTGGATTATTATGGTCTCTTTTTTTTTTGTAAGTAATTTTTGTTGTGAAATGCGTGCAAACAAGATGAATGGCGATGTGTTTTTCCGCAGGCGTCCCTGTCTATGGCCCCGGTTAACATCTTCAGACATGGAGCCGATGAAGAAAAAGCTGAAACTGCTCGTCTGGTGCGTGTGTTTGTACTTTATCCCTTAATTTCCAAAGGCGATCTCAAGCTCATACGAGTCTCGGCTTGTCCCCACAGTCGTCTTTTGTGGGCGCCATTGCCATTGGAGACTTGGTGAAAAGCACCCTGGGACCCAAGGGCATGGTCGGTTATTTATTTATTTTGTCTCGGCTTGATGCCATCGATGGGGTGGTGAATCTTGGCATCAAAAACTAATATTGGTAAGCTCATGTGCATGTTTTGCTTTTCAGGACAAGATCCTGCTGGGCGGCGGCAAAAGCGGCTCTGTGACGGTGACCAATGACGGCGCCACCATCCTCAAGGCCATCGGCGTCGACAACCCTGCCGCCAAAGTTCTGGTTGGTGAGTGAAAACGCCTGGTCGGGGGGGAAGTGTGCGCATCCGCAGGGAGATGACGCGCGCTCTGTTTGCGTGCGTGTGCGCAGACATGTCAAAGGTTCAGGACGATGAAGTCGGCGACGGAACCACGTCTGTCACCGTCCTGGCGGCCGAGCTTCTGCGGGTAAGACGCTGAAAAGTTTTTGTCTCGAGGGCCACTTGTCGGGACCTAGACTTCTTACAGCAGCGAGACACGCTTCCCGTCGTGCCTTTTACAGGAGGCGGAGCTTCTGATCGCCAAGAAGATCCACCCGCAGACCATCATCTCGGGCTGGAGGAAGTCCACGCAGGTGGCCAGAGATGCGTTGAGGGAGGCGGCTGTGGACCACAGGTGCTCTGCTCTGATTGGCTCTTGAATGTGGACAGCAAAGCCTCGCTGATCGGCGTCTCCAGCATAAAAATCCTCCCTTTTTCTTTGTCTCACCATGGGCTGCATGTCTCCACAGTAACGACATGGTCCGCTTTCAAGAGGACCTCCTGAACATTGCGCGCACCACGCTCTCCTCCAAGCTGCTAACTCACCACAAGGATCACTTTTCCCAGCTGGCCGTGGACGCCGTCTTGAGGTTGAAGGGCTCCGGCAACCTGGAGGCCATTCACGTCATCAAGAAGCTCGGCGGCAGCCTCACCGATTCCTACCTGGACGAAGGTGAGCGAGTGCGCCACGGGTGGCGAAAGCACCTGCATTCCCATACTCGCACGTTTGTTGTTGTTGTTTTTCTTTTTTGGGGCGGTGGAACAAATTGTGTTGTATTGTTCAGGCTTTCTGCTGGACAAGAAGATCGGCGTGAACCAACCCAAGAGGGTGGAAAACGCCAACATCCTCATCGCCAACACGGGCATGGATACGGACAAGATCAAGGTGGGTGACGGGCGGCACGCGGCTGACAAGAAAATGCCGAAGACGTGGACGATGACCTTGCCGGTCCCCCCCGCAGATCTTTGGCTCCAGGGTCCGCGTGGACTCCACGGCCAAGGTGGCTGAGATCGAGTTGGCAGAGAAAGAGAAGATGAAGGAGAAGGTGGAGCGCATCCTCAAGCACGGCATCAACTGCTTCATCAACAGGTCACTCGCCAACTTTCGCCGTTGAACGATCCGTCCTCGGTGCGCGTCTGCTTTTGTTGTGGAGCTCGTCGGTTACGGTACGTTCGAAATATGAGTGTCCGTGTGAATGTTGCCTTTGTGCCACTTTGTGGCCACCTTAAAACGCAGACATCATGGTGAGTTGAGACTTGTTTTCCTCGCTTCTTTAACTTTAAAAGACACCTGCGTTTGCTTCGGTGCCTTTGCACCATTGGATCATTAATTTTCCCCATGGAAAATTAATGATCCAATCCGGTCTGGTCCACTTTTTGTTGGAAAAAATGAGATTGATGAGATACTGAAGTGATGTCATCACTCAAGCGTGCGTGTTGACTTTGCAGGCAGCTGATCTACAACTACCCCGAGCAGCTCTTCGCTCAGGCCGGCGTCATGGCCATCGAGCACGCCGACTTTGCCGGCGTGGAGCGCCTGGCCCTCGTCACCGGTACGCGACGTCACTGCGATGCCGTCGCCGAACACGTTCGTCGGCCTTCTCGTAACCGGGATGGGGCGTGCTTGCAGGCGGCGAGATCACGTCTACGTTTGAGCATCCCGAGCTGGTGCAGCTGGGCCACTGCAAGCTGATCGAGGAGGTGATGATCGGCGAGGACATGCTCATCCACTTCTCTGGCGTCGCCATGGGTACGGCGCGTGCGCGCGCACGCACATACATTCATAAATATGTCAAAATATACTAAATATCACAGATTATTTTATTATTTTAAAGATGAAAATCTGATAGGGGAAAAAAAGTCCACTTGAGTTCTTAAACAAACAATGGCAACTAAACCAAAATTGTGACTCCACAGGTGAAGCGTGCACCATCGTGCTGCGAGGAGCCACCCAGCAGATTCTGGACGAGGCTGAACGCTCGCTGCACGACGCCCTGTGTGTGCTGGCGCAGACCGTCAAAGAGCCCCGCACCGTCTATGGTGGAGGTACCCATAAAAAAAGGAGGGGGGGGGGGTCACTGGCTTTTTAAATTTATTCTAGTGCTGTTTATTTTTTTTACACAAAAAAGCGTGGGATACACTAAGAGAAACCAAATCTGTTTTTGAGCATGTGCATGTAAACAGGATCCTTGTTACCGCAAATTGAATCGTAATCATTTTGTCTTTTGAAATGACTGTTGCGCGCTGTGTGTGTTGAGGCTGCTCCGAGATGCTGATGGCCAAGGTGGTGAGCGATTTGGCCAACAAGACACCGGGGAAGGAGGCGGTGGCCATGGAGTCCTTCGCCAAGGCTTTGATGATGGTAAAGAGAAAAAATACAAATAAAAAAGTCGACTTGCATTGACTGAAGTCCAGTTGTCGAGACTCTGGCTCAATGAGAACAAATCGGTCAATGAAAAGTGCCCCCCCCCTCCCCTTGTCAGCTGCCCACCATCATCGCCGACAACGCCGGCTACGACAGCGCCGACCTAGTGGCCAAACTGCGTGCGGCACACCAGGAGAACAAGACCACCATTGGTTTGAGTGAGTGAGCGCACAGGATCATTCGGGACACTGCTCGAGCCAACCGTGTTTCACGAGTAACGTTTCTTTTCTGCTCTGCGTGCCACTTTTGGCCGACTCGTACGCCTTTCAACCTTACTCATAAACGGCTACTGTGCTGCGCGAGGAACACGACTAGCTCTGTTTCATGCGCCCGTAGCCTCCGAGACCTGACGAGTCTCACCAGTACGCCCACTTGTATTTTTGCCTCACAGGTATCATATCGTTATCCTACGAGTCTGCCAAAGTTGTTCAAGTGATGATTTTTATTTTTATTTTTTCCCCCCTCACAATATCGTGAGTGTTCTTTATATCGCCAACATCCTCATATTGTGACAGTAAGGACCGAGTGGTTTTTGATGGCTTGCAGACATGTCGGAGGGCACGGTGGGCGACATGTCGGCTCTGGGCGTGACCGAGTCGTTCCAGGTGAAGCGCCAGGTGCTGCTCAGCGCCTCCGAGGCGGCCGAGATGATCCTGAGGGTGGACAACATCATCAAAGCGGCGCCCAGGTCAGTCGCACACGCGCGCCGCCGGCAACGCTGATCGGACGCAAGTGGGAATTGACCACATTGGCGTGCCGTCCGTGTTGTTTGTGTGCAGGAAGCGAGTTCCTGACCACCATCCTTGCTAGAGGGAGACCGCCATCTTTATTTATCTGTAACCTCTTAAAAGAAATGCTTCTCCTTTTTCTGTGGTAGCAGCAGCATCTAATGTTAGCCTGATAAATCGCTAGCGTTAGCCACTCAGCAGCGACCCATCTTTTGGATTTTGTTTTTACGTTTGTTTTGTTCACATGAATAAAAACTAAGGACACATTAACAAGCGATTTGTTTCGTGGTGGGGTTTTTTTTCTCTTTCCTTCTTCCCATCTCCATCAGGCCAGCCCTGTCATTGACTGGTCACCGCTCTGTTTCATTTTCATACATCCTGATATTAGCTGGTGACCCGTTACTTTTTTGTCTATTTCTGCCCCAAATGTGTTTGTCATTATGTAACGCAGCAGCAACGTTGCGCTTTTCACGTCGCAACAATCCGAAATGTCAGTGAGTCAACACGAGTGGTCGCGCGCGTGCATCGATCGCGACTCCTTCCAATGTTGGCGACCGCTTACTGATAAGCCAGCTCACATCTGCCTCTCATCATCGCGGAGCGGACGCAGCCGACACGATGGATGCCGTTTGGAGGTTTCTGCTCGTTTTTCTGATGAGCTCCTCCGCTTGTCTGGCTCTGCTCAGGTAACAAATCGCACACGTTTCAAAATGTTACTCGGAGGATATTCTCAATAGTTTCATTCGTTGGATATCCCATGTGCTCGTCTGTCCACAGTGGAGAGACGATTCAGATTTCGTTGTGTACAAGTCGGCCAAAAGTTAGCAAAGCTGATCCGATTTATTTGATCCGCCACTCGCGCACTCTTGCAGAGTTCCTCTACAACGGGGGCGCTCCATTCGTTCGCAGCTGCGCGCCAACGGCGTGCTGCAAGATTTTCTGCGCGAGCACCGGCCCGACGCCTTCAGCCGCCGCTACGCTCACTGTTTCCCCGTCGGGACGCCGTCGCTGCGCCTGGGGCGCTCCAGCCAGAAGCTCTACAACTTCATGGATGTACGAGCACACGCCACTCCGCAGTCCCTCGTATTCCATGCACCGGTTGACCCGGTCAAAACCCCAAATTATTTACTTGGGACCCAATTCGGCCAAAGAACGTTACTCTTGCGTATATCAACGATCAACCCCCCAATGGCTTTGATGTCTTCCTTCATTCTGCAAGCCGATGAGATTTGATTTGACTTTTTTTCTCAGGCTCAGTACTATGGTCAGATCAGTCTCGGGACTCCAGAACAGAACTTTTCGGTGGTTTTTGACACGGGATCAGCGGATCTTTGGGTGCCGTCGTCATACTGCGTCAGCCAGGCCTGTGGTAACACGCGCGACACACACTCGGACGCACACGCGCGTGCGGTGTCGCAGGCGCGCCCGCCGCTTGACCTCCACGTGTATCTCTTGACGGTGTCAGAGCGGTTTGACCGTGTCTGATGATAAGAGGCCAATCAATCAATAACCTGTTTGTTTTTTTTTTGTTTTTTGTCTGGGTGCGCGCTGGCAGCGGTGCACAGCCGTTTCCGAGCGTTCGAGTCTTCCTCGTACCGCCACGACGGCCGAACGTTCGGCATCCATTACGGCTCGGGTCACCTGCTCGGGGTGATGGCCAGAGACACGCTCAAGGTCGGCGCCGGCCCTCTGCCGCCCTCACGAGTGTTTTGTCAGTCTAGTGCGTGAGAGCGTACGTCCCCGAGGGGCCCGTCACGCCTGTGCACGTTGCTGCGCAGGTGGGCGAGGTGAGCGTGCCCAATCAGGAGTTCGGGGAGTCGGTGTACGAGCCGGGCTCCACGTTCGTGGTGGCGCGCTTCGACGGCGTGCTGGGCATGGCCTACCCCCCGTTGGCTGAGATCCTGGGCAACCCCGTCTTCGACAGCGTGATGGCGCAGAACTCCCTCGACCAGCCAGTCTTCTCCTTCTACCTCAGCAGGTCGAAGTCCGCGTGAAGCGCTGCGACAAGCAATCGTCTGACGTCACCCTTCATTGGCGTCCCACAGGAAGTCGGGTGACAGTCGAGAGGCGGACGGCGAGCTCCTGCTGGGCGGCACCGACAAGGCTTTGTACCACGGCCCCATCACGTGGCTTCCTGTCACCGCCAAAGGATACTGGCAGATTCTCATGGACAGGTGGCGCACACACACAAAGTGCCTCTTCCTGTGCGCGACTGGTCTCTATGTCTGTCCATCGGTGGCGTATGAGTGGTTTGTGTTTCCGTCGTGTCTTTCTGTGTCTCCGTGTCGCTAAGCACTCTTGCTGTGTGTTTCAGTGTGTCAGTCCAAGGCGTCAGCTCGTTCTGTCCTCGCGGCTGCCAGGCCATCGTGGACACGGGCACCTCCCTCATCGCCGGGCCCACCGCTCACATCCTCGCCCTGCAGCAGCTCATCGGAGCCACGCCCACCGGCATCGGCGAGGTCAGCGCAACTGTTGCATCGTGCCACATTGCGCGCTTCTGTGTGACATCATCATTTCAGCTCGCCTAACTGCGTGGCTTTCTGTGTGCGTCAGTTCTTCATCGACTGCGCCAGGCTATCGAGTTTGCCGCGCGTGACGTTCGTTCTGGGCGGCAGTGAGTTCACACTGACGGCCGAACAGTACGTCAGGAAGGTGAGGAAGGTCCCGTCGGCCGGCGAAACGCCAGCCCCGCCCGCTTGGGCCCCGTCGCTCGACGTTGTGTCTCTTTGTTGCCGGCAGGAGATGCTGGGGGATAAAGAGCTGTGCCTGAGCGGCTTCCAGGCGGTGGACATCGTGTCGCCCCAGGGCCCGCTGTGGATCCTGGGAGACGTCTTCCTCACGGAGTTCTATAGCATCTTTGACAGAGGGAACGACCGCGTGGGCTTGGCGCCCGCTCGCCACCCTGCCAAGAGCTAACTTGATGCAAATGCTCCCATCGGCGGCAATAAAGACAAATGCTCTCAAAGCCTTCCAGTGGTCAACGTGACCGTTTAACTTGTTTCTGTGAAAAGGGTTTACTTGCTAGAGGAGGGGTGGGGAACTCCAGTTCCTCGGGAGCTATATCCTGCCGTGTTTTCCATCACGCTCTCGACTGATTCAAATCACCTTATTCAGGTCATCAGACCATCAGCGAGCTCTGTCGAGCCCTGCAACCATCATGAACCATTGAATCAGGTGTGTTGGAGTTGGGACGGATGTAAAATGTGCAGGATATGGCCCTCGAGCAACCAGTCGATTGTGACAGCGATTCACTCGTGTCTGAGTGAGAGAGCGTTTAAATTTTTTTGCCTGAAAGGGTTTCGCTGGTTTGCGGGACAGTTTCATTCGTTTGCCTGAAAGTGTTGCACTTTGCCTGTGAGAGAGCATGTTTTAGTTCACTCGTTTGGATGACATGGTTTCAGGAGTATCTGACAGTGTGTTTGTGTAAAAGTGTTTCATTGGTGAATATGAGTGCATCAATTGTCAGAAGTGTGTGAAAAGGGTCACGAGTGTGTTTCTTGAGTGGAAAGAAAGATTTGAGGGAGACGCATCTCTTGTATCATTCTTGTGAAACGACAACACGCAGCCAACTCATTTGTAACTCGTTACGGTATCATAATGAACGAATATGGGCTAACGACAGAATTCATTTTTAATTCATTTGTACTTTTTAAAAGCGATCTCGTGTCAGTCTTCCGGCCCAGCGTCACTTCCGGGATGTTTTGGGACTGAGCTCGTAACCCGGAAGCGACAAAAGAAAATCTCCAAACTCAAACTTGTGTATGTTGACTTGTGAGTAACGCGGCGTTTGTGTGTGTTTGTAGGCCAACCACAACCCGCTGGCCAAAAAAATAACATGGAGTGCCTTTAGTTTAACGCTGCTAAGCTAACTAATAACATTAGCATAAACGACACCAGCTAGTTGTTAGCCAGCATTCAAAATTTGAGGTCTTCACGTCTTAACTTGCCTTGTGTTGTAAATTATGACCCTTAAACTCAACAGAATGCTTCAGAGACGGCTTATACTTTATATCGTCTAAATAGGCACTATTTTAAAAAGTAGACATTTTATTTGATGTGTACATATTAAACAAAAAGTATGTCTGAAGATGTTTACATTATTTTCCTGGTGTGTTTATTTCCGGCCCTCTTTTGGTTCGTTATTGACTTGAAATCGACTGGAGATCTGTCCATAATGTAACTGCGAGTGATTGCTGTACGACACATTGATGATGATGTCCCTGCGTGCTGTTCCATGCTCAGTGGACATGCTGTCCAACGTGGAGATCAAGGCCAAAATCAGCCAGCCGCTGGAGTTCGCCAAGATGGCGTCCCAGCTCAGCCAATCGGAAGGCACCGTCATCAGACAGCACGACACCTTTTTCAACTGTCGCCAGGGACGACTCAAGCTGCGGGACTTCATGGTGCGTCCGTGTGGCAGAGAAGCGGGACAGAGAAGCGTCAACGCGCCTTTGTTTTGTTTGTTTGTGTTTAGGACGGCTCGGGTCAGCTGATTTTCTACGAGCGTCCCGACACGGATGGACCCAAACTGTCCCGATACTCCATCAGCCCCACCTCGGACCCGACCGGCCTCAAGGTAGAAACAAGTCCCCCAATTGTGTACGTATGTATTTATGCCTGCCATGTGCGTATTTTCAGGCTGTGCTGTCCAACGCTCTGGGTGTGAAAGGCGAGGTGCGTAAAGAGCGTCGTCTCTTCCTCATTGGTCAAACGCGGGTGCACTTGGACGCAGTGGACGGCCTGGGACACTACATGGAACTTGAGGTCTTGTTTTGGTCATCGAGTCCTCATGGCAATTTGTGCTAGGTGGGCCAATCATTTGAGTCAGTTTTATTTATTTATTTTTTGTCCCCAGGTACTGTTGCGCCCGGACCAGATGCTGGAGGACGGGCAGCAGGTGTGTGTGTGTTTTTTTTCTTCTCCCTTGTCAGATATGGAGTAGATGCCGAAAAGCCCGTCGAGACTCATCCTTTTATCGTGGCAGGTGGCCGAAGGTTTAATGGAAGAGCTGGGCGTGACCGAGGAGAGTTTGGTGACAAGGGCCTATGTTGACTTGCTGCTGGAGGGACACACTGACACGTAAATCACACACGCAAAGCCGCAAAATAAATCAAGTGTGCTCAATGGAAAGCTTCTCAATTTAAAATTGATCATCCGGCACACTTAGCATGGGTGGATCCGATCTTGCATCCTGTAATATTTGTTGCATGATTTTTTCTTTTGGATTGATTACTTCTCATAAATACAGCTGTAGAAAAAAAAGACCAAATAACCACGAGACCTATTTTGACATTTGACCGTTTTTCATTTTCTGCATATAAATGCTCAAAATTAAACGTGTGACGGTAGATTTGCGTTTATCGAAAAAATTGATTTGAACTTATTTTCGTTCTTTCATCACAAAATAATTGTTCTGTTTCATACCATATAAAATAGAGTAGGAGTAAAAATAACTGCTATGTTTTGTTCAATCATTTGTTGGTTATAACAATACAATTTCACATTAGAAAACATTCTGAAAATAAACTGTTTTCCAAACCTTACAAATTTTGCCTCCATGTCATGTCACTCTTCATTTTAAAACCAAGAATTTCTACTCGCATCAGTAATATAGAAACAACAGTGACCAATAAGAAAACAGAAACAAGCTCCTTTATGTGCAATTAAGATGCCTCTGTGAGGATCAAACGGAGCAAGTGGCCTTAAGTTTCCTTTTTTGTGCCGAAGCGTTGAGTGACATTGTTGTCATGGAAACCCGTGCTTGCCAGTAACACTCAAGTGAATAAAAAAATGTCACATTTCCGGAGAGCTGAATGCCAAAGTAGACTGGCGGAAAACCTCCAGCAGAGGACGCTATAACACTGCAGCTGCAAAGACACCAGTGATTAATTTGCTCTATGGTGGTCTATTTTTTTTTGGGTCTCTCGTAAAGAAATGTTTTTAATAAAGTACTTTTTTCCCCCCCTCGGATATCACGGACCGTGACTGACCATTGGGGGCGGGGTGGATTCCGGCCGTGGCAGCCAAGTTGCTCCAGGCAAATTGACCGATCCAGTCAAGTCAACCGTTTTTCGATGTAGTGGACGACATCATGTACATGTCGAGTGAGGCCTTGAAATACAAGTGACCAGACTTGCGTGTTTTTCAGGATAAAGCTGTCCTTTGGACTTGTGAACAACCGTTTGCAAAAAGAGACTTGCACGTTGCTGGCAAACACCTTTGAGGTGCTTGCGTCGGCATATATTCTTTCTCCTCACAAAGGCTGACTTTGGAGTGACTGTCTAAGATAAGTTGAAATCCGAGCGTATGGAACGAATGGATTCCATTGCGGTACTTTTGAGTTTTTGAGAGCCGAAATGGTGGCGAGGGAGCGATTTTGAATCGAGTCAGGTTTGAATTTATTTGCTTTCCCGTCATGCACCAGGTGGTCTTTGATAGGCCAGAGTGGGCCCCCCCCCCTCGCTGTTCGGGTGCATCGTCGTCATGGCAACAGGGCCGCTCCTCGACACCCACGCCGATCACCCCGATTCTCTCGCTGTGGAAGCCAGCGAGCGAGAGGGGGATAAAAAAAAAAAGCGAGCGAGCGAGAGGTGTGTTTTCAATCCCACGCGTTGGAGTGGGAGATAACGTGCGCATGTTCACGCGTGCATGTGCGTGCGTGGGCTGAAGCGACCAACGAGCCTTCCACTCATCCTGCGTCTTCCTCTCTCCTCTTCATCTTCTCGTCTCTCCAGCTACTCCTCCTCCTCCTCCTCCTCCTCCATCAGCTTCCTCTTCATTTTCCCATCAGTCATCAAGATGGAGAACAAGTCGCCGCTCTGCTGGGTGAGTCGCTGCACATATGTGTGTGTGTGTGTGTATGTGTGTGTGCGTGCGCGCGCGCGCCTGTGATCAGGTCAGCATCACAACAGCTGCTCGTTCATGTGCGCAACTTTTTTGGGGCGTCCTCTCCAGTTGTCTCCTTCCATCACGCTCTCTTGTGGGCGTGGCCTGTCATCCACATGGTCGATCACACCTGAGCATTTACGCTAAGATCATGTCAAGTAAGAGTTGTGTGAACTGAGGAGTTTCTTGAAGGAACAGTTTGAAGTTTCCTCAGTTCAACTTTTGTGAAGCGATCGCTTTTTTTCTCTGTGAATGCGCTCCCCCTTCTGCTGCGTTGGAGATGTCCGCTTTCCTCCTGGGGCTTCCTTGACGTCTGGCCTCTCCTCTCGCCCTTGTTTGACTCGAGCACTCCGCTCCTTTCCCTCACCGCCTCTTCTCCTTCCTCCCCTCATTTCCTTGACCGCTGTTCTCCATTGTGACCTCAGCTCTGAGACGTCTCCTTTCTTCATCTCCCTTTTCATTTGTCACCTTCTTGCACCCTTGACTCCTCTTTTCCTTCCCTAACTCCCCTCCTTTTCATTTCCTTCACTCGTACCCTTCCTCACCCACTTGCTCCTTCTGACACGTCTCCTTTCCTCGTTTTCACGATTTGTCCTCTTGTTTCCTGCACTGTCCCACCTCCTTCCCCACCTCCTTCCCTCCCTTGACGATTCTTCTCCTTTGCCACACTCTCGCTCCCTGGACTCCTCTTCTTTCTCTCATTTCCTCATCTCCTGTCCTTGCTCACCTCATTTCCTCAACGCCGCCGGTCCTTGTTTCCTTAGACTCCTTCCCTGCTTCCTCACGTCCTCATTTTCGACACTCCTCCCCGGCTTTCCTCACCGTCTCGCTCCCTTGACTCATCTCCTCATTCCCTTGACATCTCCTCTCCTTCTCTCACCTCGCGTCCTCAACTCCTTCCGTCCTTCAACACGTCCTTTTTTCCTTGAGTCCTCTTCTCCTTCCGCACCTCTTTGTTTCTCTTGGCTCCTTTCCTCGCTTCCATCTCTCCTTCCTCCTGATCTATCATCCTCCTTCCTTCCTATTTCCTATTTACCTTTCCATTGTCCTCATTTTAACTCTTTTTCTCGACCTCCTTTTCACCCCGACTCCTCGCCTACTTTCCTCATCTCCTTGTTTTTCTTGACTCCTCTCCTTTTCTGACCTCCTCCTCTCATCCTTCGTTTGAGTCTTCCCTTCTATTCTCCTTCCTCCCCTCCTCTCTTTTTCCAATACTTTGTTTCGTCACCTCCTCCTCATGCTTTCTCTCCTCGCTCGCATGTTTTAATATTGTGCCCCTCTCTTTTCACCTTCTATCTTAGCCAGCCCTCACTTTTTTCCTTTTTCCTACTTTTTTTTTCTCCAGCATCCCGTCATCATCGTGTGTGTGTGTGTGTGTGTGTGTGTGTGTGTGTGTGTGTGTGTGTGTGTGTGTGTGCGCGCTTGTTACGTAAGCACGTCAGTGTGTAGGCCGCGGTCTATCTGAGGGTTGATCTGGTGCTCATGCTCGGAGGTGAAAAAAAAAAGACCACTTCAAGCAGGAAGTGTCTCTCTTTGGCACATCACGTGGTTGTCATGGTAACGTGTGAGTCTTCAGAGACAAGTTAATGTCTTGTGTACACCGGGTTTTTGTGAGAATAACAACAAGCCTCCGTGCTTGAGCCGCGAGTGATGTGAGAAACTTGACAAGATTGTGTGTGTGTGTGTGTGTGTGTGTGTGTGTGTGTGTGTGTGTGTGTGTGTGTGTGTGTGTGTGTGTGTGTGTGTGAGAGAGAGAGAACAGTGGATCTTATCAACTCCTGCCATTGGTTGCCATGGTAATGGGCAAGGGGAGTTACATTTCCAGCACGCTCACAGCATATAGGTGACCGCAAGTCGATCAGATTTGGATCTGGATTGGATGGTTGCACATCTTCAATGTTTGGGTGGAAGTTCAACTCAACAGTGTCATAAATTCAAGTGTTTGTGCGAGTAACCCACGCGCACCGTCACGTGCGACGACAAACCGGATGTGATAGTTGATCAGCTCTGGATCTAGATCTCATGCTTTGTTTTCTAAACGTGTCACTTGAAGTGCAACTTGCAAAGCGTCACAAAACTAAATATTTGTCAAGTGACACGGTCCACCACACACACGTGTGTCAAAAACTGCCAAGTGATCTGGATCAGGATTTGGGTCTCATCATAAAGAAATTGACAGAATGCTCACATGACGTGGATCAAATGTGTGCGTGTGATTGCGTGCGCGTCTTATCAGAGTTGTCCAGCTTCTCACCTTTTCCTTCCTCGCGTCCGTTCCTTCGCCTACACAGACAGGAAACAGGAAGCGTGACTCAAAGGAGGTTATTGTGATCTGTGTGGGGAGTGATTTTTTTTACTTCTGACATGTCCTCTTGTTGGGGCTCTGTCGCCGTAGTGTCTTTGTTTTTTTGAACAATTGCTGATTCTTAGTTGCTTCCATTTCTTTGGTGACATTTCATGACATTGGTGCCAATTCCATCGTGGCAAATTAGCTTTTAGCTACCAAGTTAGCATCAACCCGACTCCCCGCTCGAGAACAAAATGGCTGTCCAGTATTTGTCTTCAAATGGCCTCCACCAACCTGCTGCTTTTGTTTTCTCTTCTCACCCTCCCTCCCCTTTTCCACATCCTGGCACGCCCGCCCCCCCCCCCCCCCCCCATCTTCCTCTCGCACTTCCTCCCCCTTCCCAGGATGGGCCGACCAGCTCCCACAATAGCGTCTGAAGGTCTCCCCGCCGCCGTCCGCCCGAACCGTCCCCAGCGCATCCTGGACCTCCAGAACGCAGAGCTCGGACTGGATTGGAAGCAGATCGGAAGCCTGAAGCAGGAACGCCGTCAGGCTCGGGAGCAGATCGTGCTTTGGAAAAGTTTGATGGGAGTGCTGCCAATAGGTAGGAGACTTCAGCCGACGCAACAGAACAACACACGGCATCAATCTTTGCACTAGCTGGATGCGCCCTTCGGTCATCAATTTCAGGAATTGGCAGACTTGACTGTGACTCGGAATTGAGTTGAGGAGCTTTATTCACATGAAAGTGTGTCTTTGGTGCCTCCTCCGGGTGCCAAGGAGTGTTAGTTGAGGAGCTTCATGTCTTGCTTTGCCACTACGCTCAGCAACCTCGGTTCCAAGCGATGACGAAGTGCGCTCAGGAGCATTATTCCAATCACAGATTTGCTTCGCCACCATCTGGCAGCTTTTTGCTACCAGGGAACTACGTTGACATGAGTTGATGTGCCTCACCTTGGCACAAGTAGTGCTTTGCCAACATCTTGGATTAAAGGAACTATGTTGAACTCGGAAGAGGAGCTCCTTTCAGGCCAAAGTATTGCGACCAGCTTGTGGCCTCTTGGTCTGTCACCAACCCAAAAGAAAACGACAAATCTATACTTTTAGTTCTTGGAAAAAGAGGCCTTTTCATGGAAACAAAAAGTCTTTAGGTCTCAAATACTGCCCACTATTCTAAAGCAATGTCTTTATTTCTACCCAAAAAAAAAAAGAAAATCTCAAAAGGGAGCGCCACGCTTGGCTCGCCAAAATCCCCCTCGCAATCATCTCGCCGCCATTTAACGATGTCCCAGATGTGTCAGTGCCGGGTGGAAAAAGAGCGAGAGTCAGCAGGTAGGATGTACTTTTCGCACGGCAAACTGCGAAAAATGTGTTCGGCTGCGTTGCCGTAGCAACTGCGAGCATGTCGACCACACGCGCACACGCAGAGTGACACAGTGAGGTTAGCACAGGATTCCCTGCTATTCCAGTTGCCATGACAACACGTCACTCGCCCCCCTCGCCAACTCACTGGGATGCGAGCAGCCGTTCGGTTTGGGGCTTCATCAAGTGACTGGTGGTCTTCGTCGACCAGAAGTAGAATCGCACGAACAGGAAGTAGAGAAGCGCCGGGATTGTACTTTCATTTGCTCTTGGCAGAGTGACTGATGGACGCCTCAAGGCAACTTTGGACACATGACCAAGAAATTGTTCCTCGGAAATGATCGGGCCCTGGATTCTTCTTGGAATTCATGAGGGTGTGCGCGCCTGCGGACTTGAAAAACAGGAAGCGGTGTCACAATCCGCAGCTATTATTACCAATGCAGAATGCAGAGGTCGAACGATGTGTGCAACATGACTGAAACGTTGAACAGTTGGACTTTCAGATGGTCAAATGAAGTTCGCCTGGAAAGGTTAAAAAGATGTCGATAATGAAAGCCCACTATCCCGAGTCATATATGTATTTTGAAAAAAAAAGGGGGGGGATCAGAAACATAAGATGATCTATCGGAAAGCAGTCCTTGCACTCTTCACATGCTGCAAAGCTGTAAGTTTGCAATGCTATGAAAGTGCAAAATACGCAATGCGAGGTCGGCATTATTTTGGTCCGCTGGGCCAATCTCGCATTCCTCGCAATATGACTTTGAACGCGTGCGGCTTCAAAAGACCGCGGCCCGGCTTGGGTGAGTGACGTGGGCGCCAGCGAATGAGTTTCTCTTCGGCTGCGTGACTTGGAGCAACTTCCTGTCTTGCAGCCACATGCCTCTGAGTCCGGCTGCTGACGCCAAACATGATCGCCCACGCCAACAGGCGGTTACTAACGGCAACCCGACAGGCTCTCCCGTCGCCCGGGACGACGACGCGGAGGACGCGCCCTCTGGAAACAGCATCGTGGTCCGCATCGGCATCCCGGACCTTCAGCAGACGGTAACACACGCGCTAGCTAGCACGCTTCCGGGGCAACCAGGAGGAAGTGCCGGCCGGGCCAAAGTGAGCAAGTGTGGCATCAAACATGTCCGTGTGTGCGTCTGTGGCTCTCTCAGAAGTGTTTGCGGCTGGACCCAGAATTACCCGTTTGGACCAGTAAGCAGAGGGTTCTGGTCACCTTGACTCAGTCTCTGTCGGATGTTTTGAACTATGGTCTCTTCCAGCCGGCGTTCAACGGCCGAGCTGGCAAGTTTCTGGACGAGGAGCGACTTTTGAAAGAGTACCCTCTCCCACCCATCACGCCTATTCCATACCTCGAGGTGCGCTTTGACCGCAGACTATTTCACTCGACCCAGGCTGTGTTTGGAATCACTCCCTGGCCATTGAAGTGGAGCCCGGCGATTTGCCTTGACCCCACTCCCGACTCCAAATGGGGTTCCTCAACTTCGTTCAAAAATAGTTCCCCGACACCCAGATGCCACCGCAAATGGCGACTATACTTTGCTCTTTTTCGTGAACAACAGAGGTTCGGTTCCAAAAACAAATCCGAATTTGGTGAAGTTGCGAAAGTCCAACCGGGAATATGTGGGTTGTTTTTCATTTGACTGATGAGCGAACAACATCCAAAAATAGTGTTTTGGGAATAAGCGACTGATTCCGAACACGCCTCTAAAAATGTTCTTGTTTTTTTTTTTTTTTCCCTTCCCCTGTGCACTAACATTGCGACAATTTCTTCCAGTTTCGTTACAAACGCAGAATTTACACGCAGACTTACGTAGACGACAAGCAGCTGGCCAAGCTGCACACTAAAGTAGGCCACAAACTTCTCACAAAGTTGACGACGGAGGAGCGAAAAACCTTTGCTGACCCTCTCGTTCGTCCGTCGCAGGCCAACCTGAAGCGATTCATGGAACATGTCCACCAGAAGAACGTGGAGAAGGTTTCCAAATGGCTGGAAAAGGGCCTCGATCCAAACTTCCACGACTCAGACAGCGGCGGTGTGTACACAGTCTTTCAACATGGCCGACCATCGGAAAATGTTGCCCGTACCTCGGGTTGAAAAAGTTCCGCTATGTGCAGAAATGGGCGCTGTGTCTGGTGGTTGTCTTTTCTCGTCAAACGATGTGACAACCAAGGGATTTCGATCAAATATGATTTAAAAGAAAAAAGAGAATTCTAAACATGATTTTAAAAACATTTCTAAACATAGTAATTTAGTTTGAAATCATCCATCCATCCCCGAATGCCCCTGCCCCCCGCCGTACTTTATTTATTGTGAGCAAGATGTCAAATGGACAACGGACATGCTTTTAATGTGAAAGTACGGTGCCGTGTGCCCCTCCCTCCACCCCTCAGAGTGTCCTCTGACGCTGGCGGTCCAATTGGAGGAGAGCTGCGAGCTCATCAAAGTTCTTCGTAGCGGCGGCGCTCACCTGGACTTCCGCACCAGGGACGGAATCACCGCTCTGCATCGGGCCGTCATGTGCCGCAACAGCTCGGCTCTGACCGTAAGAGCGTTTGGGCGGCAGCGCCAGCGGCAGAGCCGACCCGCCTCGTCCGTGACTGACTTCCGGTCCTTTGCAGACCCTGCTGGACCTGGGCGCGTCCCCGGACTACAAAGACAGCAGGGGGCTGACTCCCCTCTATCACTCCGCCATGGTGGGAGGCGCCCCCTACTGCTGCGAGCTGCTACTGCAGGACCATGCCACGCTCGGTACCCCAAATGTCTTGCTTCCTTCTGACTGAAAGTTTAGGCTCTCGAAGTTGGGCTTCTCACTTGGGTTACGGATTCAAAAGCGGCTTTAGATGCGAATGTTTGGCTTTGATGAGAACTTTCACGGTCAGCTCTCGAGGCTTTCGTGGAACGGGGAGGGAACGGGGGTCGGGAAGTTTCGGGTCACTGCTAAAAGGTTTCTGGTTGTCTTGGTTACAGGCATGACCGACGAGAACGGATGGCAGGAAATCCACCAGGTGCCAAACGCTCACTCGCAGCCACCCACGCCTGCTCAATCACTTGCTGTAATCATTGCTACAATTATATGTACACGTTTAGCACACGTAATCACGCGCGCGTACATGTGTGCGTGCCTAGGCATGTCGCCATGGGAACGTGCAGCACTTGGAGCACCTGTTGTTCTATGGGGCTGACATGAGCTCCCAGAATGCATCGGGAAACACCGCGCTGCACCTCTGCGCTCTCTACAACCAGGTAGGAGGATGATGCATCAAAAGTGCTGTGAGGCCTCCCTCTTGTGGCCACGTTTTGAAGCGCATCTCAGAATCTTTTTTTTATTTTATTTTTTTAGCATTCATTAAGGTACCGTTGTTATTGACCTTTTCCTTTCAGTAATGCTAATTGAATCATTATTTCATTACAGTTGTCCTCCATTATTTTTTTAAATCACATTAAAATAAACCTTTTAAGAATAAAGCTTCAATCTCGTTTAAGAGTAATTATTCGACCTGCTAAGCTACTGGATTTTAATGTTGGCCATGATGGTGGCACTAGACTTGTATTTTGGGGAGTTTTCAGAAGTAGTGATCACGGCTGTTGTTTGCTGCCCCCTGCAGGACAGCTGTGCCAGAGTGTTGCTGTTCCGAGGAGCCAACAAGGATATCAAGAACTACAACAACCAGACTGCCTTTCAGGTCACAACTACAAGCGCCTCACTTCATTTGAAGAGACCAATACGCAAGTGCCTTGAGATATTTTGACTAAAACGGTACTCATGAGCGTAGTGTATATTCTTTATCCTCCCCAAAGAGCAACGGATCTTACTATGGTGTACTGAGGAGTCGCCATCTCCATATAGATCCGTGTTTCTTATTCTACCGCCCTCAGGTGGCTAAGGCACAAACACGACAAGGAACACCACAATGCCGATTGAAGTGAAGTGGGCAAAACTACTCAATTTATACAGTAGAAGAAAATAGAATGTTATTTTTGTCAGGAAATGATTCATTTCCGTTCATTTCAGTCAGAAAAGATATTTTGAGGTGGGAAACGCTGCACTTGTGATTTTAACTTTTTTTAAAGCACAATTCGACTTGACCTCAAAGGTCCTGAAGACCGATGTGTCGTCTAACCAAGATGGATGTCTGTCCGTGTAGGTCGCCATCATCGCCGGGAACTTTGATTTAGCCGAAATCATCAAGATCCACAAAGGTTCTGACGTCGGTGAGTGCCACGCCTCAGAATATTATCGGACCTTACAGCTCGATAGCTACTGTACTTTATTCATCCACTCACAAGGCAAATTGAAGTTACGAATGAGTGCTGAGGCTCTTTGTTTCTGCGTGCGCAAGCAGTTCCCTTCCGAGAATCTCCATCGTACACCAAGCGGCGCCGCCTGGGAGCCATCAGGTCCCCGGCCGGAAACGGCCTGTCGTCGCCGCGCTCTCTGATTCGCTCGGTGAGCGACAACGCCCTGGAAAGCCCCACCTCCTCCCCTGGACCGTCCCTACAAAGCCTGGAAACGCACCTCGACGCGCACACGCACTCGCTACGACGACATACGCGCCGCCTCAGGTGAGCGTGCCTGCGCGCCGCAACATGGCCGCCAAGAAATGGATGAATCAAGACATCAAAACGTTATTTCGTTTCGGTAGAATTTTCAAATATCCAAGATTTGGCATGCACATTTCACAGTACTGAAAGTTATTCTCCAAAAACCCAACGTGTGACAAAACGCGCATCCGGTACGTGTGATCTTCAGTCCGAGTGGCGGCGGAGGTCATGTGGAGAGCAGCCCCCCGTCGTCGCCCCCCGCCACCCCGCAGTTGAGGAAGAAGCGGCTGTACAGCGCCGTGCCGGGACGCACCTTCATCGCCACGCGCTCCCACGTACCCCAGGGCCCCGGAGAGATCCAGCTGCATCGCGGCGAGAGGGTGAAAGGTGACGAGACCGCCAAACTTTGGGGGTCCAGGGGAGACTTTGTTTGGTTGTTTTTTTTTTTTTTTTTTTCTTATCCCAAGGACAAAAACTCATCATCTTGATTTTGCATCTCCAGTTCTGTCCATTGGTGAAGGCGGATTCTGGGAAGGCAATGTGAAAGGAAGAACGGGCTGGTTTCCTGCCGACTGCGTTGAAGAAGTTCAGATGAGGCAGTATGACCCCAGGCTTGGTAAGCAATTTCAACTTGTCATGTCCAATCCAAATCCCCTTTTCAGACAATTTTTCCTCCATTTTTCATCCTATCACGCTGTTGCCCGCGATTAAAATGTTGACTCGCATCCAAACCGGTTTGCGGCCCTGTTGTTAGTATAAGCTGGGCACAAGCCATGAAAGAAAGACAAAAAGTCAACTGGAATGAATTGAGAATGCATTTCAGAGACGAGGGAGGACCGCACCAAGAGGCTCTTCAGACATTACACGGTGGGCTCGTACGACAACTACACCTCTTACAGGTGACTTGTGCACCTCACAAAAGTCGCCGATAAGTGCTTGTTGATAAGTGCTTTTATCGATGAATCGCTGCTCACGATTCCCATCGCGTTGTCGTCAGTGACTACGTGATCGAGGAGAAGATGGCTGTGCTGCAGAAGAGAGAGAGCGAAGGATTTGGCTTTGTCCTGCGAGGAGCCAAAGGTAGTGGACTGGGGGCGGGGGGGCACGCACTCTCGAGATTAGGGACTCTCGGTGATGCGAACGCGCAGTGGGGCGCTCCTCACGGAAAGAATCTCGCTTTGTGCCGTTGCAAGCCGAGACTCCCATCGAGGAGTTTGCCCCCACGCCGGCGTTCCCCGCCCTGCAGTACCTGGAGTCTGTGGACCAGGGCGGCGTGGCCTGGAGAGCCGGTCTACGGACTGGAGACTTCCTCATTGAGGTTTGCTCGTTCCCTTTCTTTGGTTGGGGACAGGTGCCAGTGGCCGAGATTCTATATGGGGGTACGTGCCTTTTCAATATCGTCATTGATATTGCTGCGTGCAGGTGAACGGCGCAGATGTGGTGAAGGTCGGCCATCGCCAGGTGGTGGCACTCATCCGACAGGGCGGCAGCCGCCTGCTCATGAAGGTCGTATCCGTTTCCCGCAAGTCCGACACCAACCTGCTCAGAAAAAAAGGTTTGCTTTTCCTCCTCCGCCAAGTCGAGTCTTGCTAGCACCTTGTGGGCTAAACAAGGACACGCGTAAACGAGGATGCGCCGATTCTAGGACGCAAGAATATTCGGACACTGGTTTGACAGATACACACAGAGACAAGTATGCCAGTACGCAAGGATACTAAGACCATGAGATGGGATGCAAGGACGCTACGATACAAGTCAAGCCTTGCTAGCGCCTAATGTGCCAAACAAGGACACGAGTATATTATGACACAGTGACACAAGAATATGAGGACACAAGTCGACAGATGCACAAGGATGCTATGGTCCGAGGGCATTCGAGGGATTCTAGGACACACGGAGGCTACAGATACAAGTAGAATAGTACACGACAAAATGCACTCGATCACAAATTCATCAGGGACACGAGTCCTCCCGAACATGTTAGGACACGTGAATGCTAGGACAGAAGCACACTGGACACATGTCCACAAGATTTGTAAACTACAAGAATATTAGGACACGAGTTAACAAGGTACACTCAGGCTGTGTCTGAAGGATGCTCAGACACAAGTAGACAAGCGCGCCAGGTCACAAAAATGCTCGGACAGGAAGTCCACCAGCGTTGACTGGACTGCTACTTTCTCACCAAGTGCTGGCATCCGATTGGTTTTCCTCTCTCAGCCCCTCCCCCTCCCAAGCGAGCCCCCAGTACTTCGTTGACTCTTCGATCCAAGTCCATGACCGCTGACCTGGAGGAGATAGGTAAAGCACACACGTGCGCGTGCGCATGCAAAGTCAATGTGTAAGAGGAATTGTTGACTTATTCCCTTTGTGCAGCCAGGAGGAGGCGTTTTGGTGAGTCATGTGATCGTCAAGGTCACACTGCGCGCCCTTTTACACTTAGCAAGTGTTTGTCAAAGTGCTTCTGTGTGTGTGTGTGTGTGTGTGTGTGTGTGTGTGTGTGTGTGTGTGTGTGTGTGTGTGTGTGTGTGTGTGTGTGTGTGTGTGTGTGTGTGTGTGTGTGTGTGTGTGTGTGTGGGATGGAAGATGTCTCTGTTAGCGAGATTAAGGTCGCTTTTTGGAAAAATAGTCGCAAGTGGAGTCTGAAAAATCTTGAAACTGGCAGCACTCACTTTGCTTTAGTAATCGAGGTTTTCTCTGCATGCAGCCATGTTGCGAATGCAAAATGGGTCACATCAGAAGGGGTGGGGGGCAAAAAAATAAATACAATTGTTCTGACAAAACGCCGGCCTGCAGAGAAACTGGATGACATGTTGGCGGGGAACACACAGGAAGTTGTTCTGCGGTCCCGGCCCTCCGATGACTTCAGGGCGGCCACAGTGAAGCAGAGGCCCACCAGCCGCAGAATCACTCAGGCTGAGATTAATGTAAGATTCTGGAGGAACACTGACAAAATACACACCACGGTGCTCGTCACACTTGAATATATTGTGTGTGCTTGTAGTCGTTGTTTGAGCGTCAAGGTCTGGTCCCACCCTCCGGCCCGGAGAAGAGCACCATGGCGCTGCCCCGAGGAATGTCCAGAACCAAAAGTTTTGGTGAGTCTTCACAGGAACGTTCGGTCCAAAGGCAAAGTTGTTGTGGCAGAAGAATGCCGGAGTCCCCAGGGGAGGTTCTTTACGGAATTGCGGAGTCGGAAAAACAGGTTCTGGTTTGGACATATGGTTCTTGTCAAGGTTGTAGTCTAGAAGTAGGCTTTGAGGAGCAAAGGAACGGTTGACTTCCAGAGAGAGGGCGTGGCAGGCAAGTACTGTAGGAGACCAGAGCGCCGCTCGTTTGAGCCGCATTCGTATGGCGGGACGATGATGCCGATTAGCCTCACTGTTACGTCGCAGCGGGCGCAGGGCGCTTTGCTGGCACGATATCCGGGCCCGAGACTGACCAAATGCTGACGTGTCACCGTGCAGGCACCCCCGAGGACGACCGCATCTCCGCTCTGATCCACGAAAGTCGCTTTCCTCGCAGCTCCTCTCTGACCGACAGCTTCATCCCGCCGCCTCCCCAGACCGCGCCGCCCCCGCCTCCGTCCCCGCTCTTCCTCCTGGACTCGGGGCCGCCCCCCTCCTTCCTGCCGCCTCCTCCCCCTGCCCGAGGGGAGGTCCTGACCCGGTCCAGCTTCAAACCGGGAGCCGAGCCCAGGCTGCAGGAGCTCTCGGACACGCCGTCCAGGAGCCACGCCGAGCGCCAGAGGAAGGCCCGCTCCATGATCATCCTGCAGGATACGACGCCTCAGCTGCAGCCCGAGTTGCACGCCGCAGCCGCCGCCATGCACGCGTCGCCCTCGCACACTTCCACGCTGTCTCTCCACACCGCCGCCCTCGGACACTCGCCGCTGTCACGCCGCAGAGGGCGACCCATCGAAAATCCATACGCCAACGTGGGACAGCAGGCCCCCCCGGCCAAACCTCAGAGGAGGAAGTCACCTCTGCTCAAACAACTTCCTGTGGAGGAGCAAGGTAGGTTGTTGTTGCCGCCTCGAGAGGAAGGTTCTAGATCCATGGAGAGGTTGTTTTCTCGGCCTGCCATCAAGCTTGTCGTCTTGAGGCAAGGTTTCCGTCACCTCCGTGTCTTGTGCGCAGGGCTCAAGGACCAAGACTCAAAGTCGGAGGCCAGCGCCCCAGGCAGCCCCAGCAGGGCGGAGCTCTACCAGCAGCAGGTTCTGTCGGAGCGCGCTCGCGTCCACGGCCGCCGCTCCTCCCTCTTCCTATCCGTAGAGGGCGCCATCTCCGACAACCAGGCGCCTCCTCTCCTGACCCAGAGTCACTCCATGGACGACCTGGGCGAGCTTCCGCCTCCCGCGCCCGTCCTTTCGCCCTCGCCGACCCCGCACACCTTCCTGCACCCGCTGACCGGCAAGCCTCTGGGTAAGAATTTTGATGACAAAGGTTCATTTGGAGCACAGTCAAAAATAAAAACGTCTCCCCTCCTCAGATCCTTCGTCTCCACTCGCCCTGGCTCTGGCCGCACGGGAACGAGCGCTCACCGCCCGCACGCCGAGCCCCGAGCCGCGACCCAAACATGCCTCGGCTTCCGCCACCCCTCTCCCCACCCCGGCTGCCAGCCCGGAGGGCCGCCATAAGCGCACCCCGGTCCCCACCCCGCAGAGCAGCCCCGAACCCCGCTCCAAGCGCACCACCCCGCAGACCAGCCCTGAGCAGCGAAGCAAGCGTACCACCCCTCAGAGCAGCCCCGAGCTGCGCCACAAGCGCGTAGCGCCGCCTCTCTTCCCCGACGGACAGGTGGAGCGTCCCGAGGCAGAGGGCGGAGTGACATCGCCCGCCGGGCCGTCCCCTGAACGCTGGAGACCCGTCCCACTGGCAAACCTGGCCAATGAGAGCCACCCGGCTTTGATTGACAGGCGGAGAAGCCTGACCATTGGGAGCTCAGAGGAAGAGGGCGGTGCCTATACGGTGACCCTCCCGCCCGCGCTGTTGTCGTCCAGCGACGAGGAGACAAGAGAGGAGCTCCGCCGGATCGGCCTGGTGACACCGCCCCCTGGTTTCGCCGCCCCATCGTCCCCCCTCGCCGTAATCCCGCGGCGGAGCGGCGAGGGCGATACGGGGCAGGACGACGACGAGGAGCCTCGTGACGGCTCGCTGCCTCCCTCCATCAGCTTGGCGTCGCCGCCCGCACCGCCTTCCCCCTCCTCGCCAACCGCCGGCCACCCCTCCTTGGCTCTCAAACCCCGCCTCCGCTCACCCATTGGCCGCGGCCGCTCGGCCCTAAGGGACCCCCTGCTCAAGCAGTCGTCCGACAGCGAGCTGCTCCCCTCCTCGCCCGCCTCCCCGGCGGCCACCCGCCAGCCGCGCTACCTCTTCCAGCGTCGCTCCAAGCTGTGGGGGGGCGGCGAAGAGGAGGGCCGTCCTGCCGCACTGGGCGGCCAAGGGTCCGCCTCGGCCCTGGAGTTGAGCGGCAGGGCAGAGTCGGGCCTGGACCTTGCCAACAGGCTCCACATCCTCAACAAAGATAGCCACTCCCTGGGGGAGGAGCCAAGCCCTCTCGACCCCGGTCGCAGGTCCCCAGTAGGTGGGGCCAGGTACGTTAGCTGCGTGCGTGCGTGGGTGCGCGCGCGTGTGTCCATTATGTCGATGTACGCATGTTTGCGCCAACCAGGGTATAGCTTGAGGCGTGTACACGTGCGCTGTAACATGAGTGCGGTTTGTGTTTTTGCAGATGTGTGGAGAGTGGAGAGAGCAAATCGTAGGTTTTTATCTCTGGTAAACAATTCTTGTTTTCGCTTTACGACACTAACAGTCGCTAACCACTACTAGACCGTGTATCCAGCTAACATTTGCGTCGCTTCACAAAGCTAACTGACTGCCGCGACGTTTTTCGACCAGCGTGCCAAAGCTCCTGATGGAATGTTCCTCTTGTTGTTGGACCTGACTTTCCCGCTTTCCCCTCTACCAACAACCACTTCTCGCACAATTTTCAAGGGTCACTCCAAAGTCTCAGAAATTGTTCCCCTTTTTTTGTTTGTTTGTTTGTTTGTTTCCCTGCACGTCCACTTAGCAGTTCTAGCAGCAAGCACGTTCAAGTTGTCAGGCGAACATGCTAATGCTAACAGTGACGTGATGTCGCAGGTTGTTCTCCAGTCTGGGCGAGCTGCACACCATTTCCCAGCGCGGATACGGCGCCACCTACACGGTCCGCCCGGGAAGCCGCTACCCCGTCACCCGCCGCAGCCCCTCCCCGTCGCCCTCCCCCTCCGACAGGCCGCCGGGCCTGAGCTCCTCCCCCTCTCCCTGCTCGGAGCGCCCGGACCTGAGCTCGGGCCGCGGTCTGACCATCCTCAAGTCGTCCAGCCTCAGCCTGCCGTCGGAACCCAAGGAGGTCCGCTTCGTCATGCGCAGCGCCAGCGCCCGAACCCGCTCCCGCTCACCCTCGCCCTCCCCGCACGCCTCCCCGTGCCCGTCGCCCGTCCTCAGCGGCCCCCTGCTGGCGCTCAGGCCCTGGAGGCAGCGCCCGCTCAGCTTGTGGAACAAGTACGACGTGGGCGACTGGTTGGAGAGCGTGGGGCTGGCCGAGCATCGCCAGCGCTTCCAGGAGCACGAGATCGAAGGCTCGCACCTTCCCGCCCTCACCAAGGACGACTACGTGGAGCTGGGCGTCACCCGGCTGGGCCACCGCATCAACATCGAGCGGGCCCTCAGGCAACTGCTGGATGCCGCCACTTGACCGCTGCCGCCGCCATAGGTCTCCTCTCTATTGCTTTTCTCAACTCAGCTCTTTGATCGCCGCGGGGGTCTCAAATCCTTCCCACCGCAACCGTCAATAGACGTGACCACTTGTCTTGATTGATGGTCGCGATTGATTGAAAATGCCTAACCGTCGTCTCCATCCGTCACCGTCATCCATCAGGTCCATCTGTCAAGTCCATCCCATCCATCCATCATGTGCGTGTTGAGCAACTCCATTCGTAACGTCATCCGCCTCCTCTGTCCGTCATGTCCGTCCCATCGTGTCCATCGACCAGTTCCCATCGCCTTGACAAGAAAACGTAAGTCAACTCGTGCACCTAGTTGATCGTTGCAAGCCCCAATGCTAAGGTGTTAGCTTTGCCGAGACTGTGTTGGCGATCAGAGAGCTGATGTGATCTTTTTTTTTTTCTTCCAATTATTAGTATATGTACTGAAAAATATGAGTCTTGATTTTCAATATTTCTGAATTATAATGGCCTGGATGCACGCAGCGCATTTTGGCGTTGGGTGTCAGGTGGCACGTTAAAGTCCCTGTCAAGTGAAAATATCTGATACACCACAGAAAAAGAATGGTGTCGACCATCCCGCTAGATTAGAATATAAAGTGAGGAGTCAAAATGGCGACAAATCAAGCCCTCGTCGCTTGTCTTAAATGCGCGATGTTTATCCCACGGGCCTTTTTCTCTGCAACAACGGGGCACTCGAAAGCGGCCGCCACGCTGGCTGTCAAGTCGGGCTTGCTGTTTTTCTCCTTTGTCTCCATGATGTGCGCACACTCATGGCGAACAGCGAGGGACTCTCAAGCGGCAAAATCAGCCCTCGGCTGTTACGTGGGATTCACTTGAGAGGGTTTTTAACGACAGATGGGATGCCGACCGACCTTTAAACCGAAAACGCCTCGCAGTGCATAAGGTTAATTTCCCTCATTTAGATTTTATGAGCAACGGTGTGCTAGTTTTGACTTTATTCTCGTTTCACTTTGGGTTTCACTATAGGTTGAATGCCCCCGTCACCTTGGCGACGCCTCATAGTTCTTGATTGTCGAACTGTGCGTGTGTCTGCGCGCGTGCACGTGTGTGTGGTACGTGTTGGACATGGTGCTACATTGTCGGAAGCCATTTGTACAGAAAGTAACTTCATCATCCTTGAATCAATTGAAGCGAATCAATCAAACCCCCCCCCCCTCAAAAAAAGAAAACAATCAAGCATTCAGGCATCAAGGTCGTTTGAGGAGTTTCCACTCTGCCATGAAGGGTGTGTTTTGTTTTGATTTTTCCCTGACCATATGTGGAAATCTCTGCAACACTAGAACATCCGAAACGTATTCACAAGGAAGTAGAAAAGTTGAAACAAATGAGAATTCCCATATTCAGTGACTGAAATCCTACACGGATGCACCGGCTCGCTGACATCTTGGAATGTCGGTCACTGTTAGCAAACGGGACGTGGTCTAACATGCTCAAGGGCGCGAAGCTCATGTCAACATTGGGACGTAAACTCTCGAGAGAAACTGTAGCTGAATAGGTATTCCTAATTCATGAATAAGCAATAGACTGCTGCTGGTGATGAAGTCCTCATGTATCATCAAATGGTCACGCGCATTGATTGATTGATTGATTGATTGGATGGCTTTGATGTTTCTTTGTGCTCTTTTCTTTCATTTCACACACACACACACACACACACCCCAAACATGTTGTCATGTTTCTAATAAAGGCTCATTTACTACTACAAGGCCCTCAGGCACTGCTTTGGATACACTGATCTGTTCTTGACACACACACACACACACACACACACACACACACACACACACACACAGGCACAAGTTGTGGTTGAAGTCCTGGAAAAACAAAAACAGCACGAGGAGAGAAGTTGTCGAAGCTGAACCGTGAGTGAATGATTCTTGACCACTTTCCCAAAGCAAAAAGTTAGCGGGCGATGCGGCAGGAGGAAACGCCGGAAAATGAGTTTGTTGACAGAAAAGACAAATTCACAAGCCCCGACGAGATATTGAGGAAAGAAATGATCTCTCAGTAAGAGGAATGAGATCAGGTTAGAGTCCACACACACACACACAATTGGCTTCTGCATGAAAACACAGGCCCCGCCCCCTCCACCTCCCCAGAGCGAAGCAGCGATTCTCGCTGATCCCAAACGAGTGGAGGGACGCAACAAAATTTTGTCATTTTAGACCAGGGCTCGGGAACTCCGCTTCCTCGAGAGCCATCTCTTGCCTTTTTTCGCCAACACACCTGATTCAATTGGCCATGATCATTTCAGGCTTCTCGAGAGCTTGCTGGTGAGCTGCTCGTTTGAATCTCCTCTCCTTTCTGAGCCTCGATCAGACGGATTTCACACGCAACACCGTCGGGACTTGAAGCCCGAGGAGAGAGACATGGTTGAAACTGAGCCAAGTGTCAATGACACTTGACCACGCACCCTCCGCTGCTCAGAGTTCGCCGCTTCACAAATCACTTTTTCGCCCCGGAGTCAAGTGGAGAAGTCGCCATCCTCACGTAAGCACTCTTAGATGATGACGACGATGTTTTTTCACTTGATGTGTGACTGAGTCATTTGGTGTTTCTGCTCATGCTGCCTGCTGGGATAAAGACGAAGGTTGTTGATGGTGTCATGGTGATTCTAAACACACTTGAAATCCCATTCACGGTCTGTTTTTGTTTTGTTTTTGGGGGGGTGAATGCTTTTATTTTTGGGGGGGTCATTTCACTTTTTTCAATTTTTTTGGGGGGTGCGGGGGGTCACCTGTTTCCATCTTTTTGACAAGGGGTTCAATCGCTTGACTTTGATGTACGTGTGAAAAACTGCGTCCACGCCAGGCGGCCATGTTGTCCATCCCGGAGCTGATCAGGAAGAAGCGGGACGGCCGCAGGCTGAGCGATGGTGACATTAAAGTCTTCATGGAGGCGCTGACCAGCGGAAGCATCCAGGACTGCCAGACAGGCAGGTCTCCCACACACACACACACACACACACACACACACACACACACACACACACACACACACACACACAGACCCTTTTCACCATTTAGTCCAGGGGTTCCCAATATGCCGATAATTCAACTTGTTAATTCAATGGGTAGATTTCGCGCGAATTGAGACACTGCAACAAACTCAAGGACATCCTATCGTGCTGCCCTCCTGAAGTGGAACCTTCCTGTCAGTTAATAAGGCCTTGGCTCCATTCAGCTCAAGTTGGCCCTTTTTTTCAGTGTGCTCCGTAGTGTGCGAGCTGTGAGAACCAACACGTTTGAGGTCCATCAAGCAAAAACTGAAATGAAACTTTGAAACATGATAATATTCAGTTTGTCTTTCTCCATCAGCGTGTTATTAATATGGAACATTTTTTGTGTTTGTGCAAACTGCACCCTGAGCATCCTATCGGTCTTACTGTCGCAAAAATGGGGCAACACGTTTGTGTTGCGGTGCGCACATTAGGGCGTAGAGATTCACTTGAGATTCACTTGTTGGCAGTTGTGGAGTAACGACGTGTTTGCGGCCAGCCGCATGTCCTCCATGATCACTGCCACGGTGTCGACTTCATTTTTCTCTTTCGTTCTGGCTCTTGCAAATCAGGGCACGCGCGTGGGCGGTAACGGGTCGATCGAAAAGTAGACCTTTGGTCTAAAAAGGTCGAGCACCCCTGATGTAGTCCCCGCCCGAGCCCAGCTTTCGTCCTGACCAGTCAAACGACACGAACGCCTGAGTAGAACGACTCAGCCCTGACTACGCCCTTAGGCGCCATGCTGATGGCCATCTGGCAGCGGGGAATGGACGCGCGCGAGACGGCCACGCTGACCAAAGAGATGATGCTGTCGGGGGAAGTGATGTCGTGGCCTGAGGAGTGGGCGGGGCTTCTGGTGGACAAGCACTCCACCGGCGGCGTGGGTGACAAAGTCAGCCTGGTCCTGGCGCCCGCGCTGGCTGCCTGCGGCTGCAAGGTGCCTCGGAAAAAAAAGTCGAGTCTCAGCCAGGCTGCATGGAAGAATTCTTACTCTGTCTTTGTTTTGATGCCTTTTTTGGCAGGTACCAATGATCAGTGGGCGGGGCCTGGCCCACACCGGAGGAACACTGGACAAACTGGAGTCCATTCCCGGTTTTATCATCCACCACTCAGCTGAGCAGGTACAGTATCTTCATCGAAACTCTGTTACGTTTACATGACTTTTTGGGCGATGTTTGTGCTCTGATATTTGTCAGGTGCGAGCCATCCTGAGCAGCGTGGGCTGTTGCATCGTGGGCCAGACAGAGACGCTGGTCCCTGCCGATCGCATCCTCTACGCCACGCGCGACATCACCGGCACGGTGGACAGCCTGCCGCTCATCACGGGTAGCGCCCCTTGCACACCCGCCCCCCGCCGCAAAATGTCCGCAATAACCCGACGGCCGCGGTGTCTTGCGCCCAGGCTCCATCATCTCCAAGAAAGGCGCCGAGTCGCTGACGGCGCTGGTTCTGGACGTCAAGTTCGGCCGCGCCGCTCTCTTCAAAGACTTGGGCAGCGCCAAGGAGCTGGCGCGTCTCCTGGTGTGCTGATTGCTTCCATTCCATTTTCCATCGGAGCGCTCGTATCTTCAGTGCCGGACTGTTGCAGGTGACGGCGGGCAACGAGCTGGGCATGCGCACGGGCGCCGTGTTGAGCCGCATGGACGGCGTGATCGGTCGCGCCGTGGGCAACAGTCTGGAAGTCATCGAGGCCCTGGACCTGCTCAAGGGGGAAGGCCCACAAGACCTCATGGAGCTCGTCGCCACGCTGGGTAAGCCATTTCTTACGTATGCTACGAGTGCGACTGCTGTCGGCGAGGCATTGCCCTACTCACCCCCTTTCAAAATACAATGACGAAAGGCGTTGACAAACAAAAGAAGGTAAGACATTTCAAAGCAAAGCCAATGAATTCAAAGCAGCTGACTTGAATGACCACCAGGAGGCCTCCTGCTGGCCATGACCGGTATGGCGGCCGACCAATCGGAAGGCAGGCGGCAGATTTCCCAGGCTGTGATTGGTGGGGCCGCTCTTCTCAAGTTCCAGGCCATGATGGAGGCGCAGGGCGTCGCCAAGGAGACGGCGAGGACGCTTTGCTCCGCCCACGCCGATTACTTCACCGTTCTGAAGAAATCCGAGCATCAACTCGACTTGACCGCCAGCCGTGACGGTAGAAACGCCGCCACACGTTTGATGCGACGGCCCCGTTCCAAAATGGATCCCTTTCACTTTTGGGATTGTGTTTGCAGGCGTGCTGATAGACGTGGACGGTCTGACTTTAGCAGAAGTGGTTCATAAGTTAGGGGCAGGGCGTTGCAAGGCCGGACAGCCTGTCAATCACAGTGTGGGGGCGGAGCTACTGCTCTCCCTTGGCCAGAAAATCACCGCAGGTAAACTTCCTTCCGTTTCCTTCGCCCACTCACGACTCTTTTGGCTTCAGGCCCAAGCCATGATGCTGATTCCCTTTTCTTTCTTTCTTCCCCCAGGCACTCCCTGGCTGCGAGTCCACTATGAGCAGCCGGCGCCTAGTCCAGACCAGATCGAGCGACTGCAGAGCGCTCTCGTCCTGGGATCGGACGCCGATTGGCAGAAGCAAAGTTTGGTGCAAGAAGTGATGCTCCTCGATTGACGCGTGTCGTTGAACCTGAGGTCTCATTTTGGGTGCCACCTTCGCGGAGGGCCAAATCATCAATGGTTTATTTTAAAAAAGGAATATTTTTCTTTTTATCATTCATTCAGAATTAAGCTAAAAATAATCCCAAAAGTCTTTGGTCAAATTATTAAATGTTAGAAAACAAAGTTCAGTTTCAATAAGTCATTCTCATTTGTATAATTCACGCATGAATGAACTTCTAAATAACTGATGACGTATAGCTGCGCTCATTTCTTTAGTCACTCCTACACAATACAACTACACGTTTGGGTAATTTCATGAAGGGATGAAAAAAAAATGAACATACGCATCTTAACCAACCAGTTTTGGGGGAAACTGGCAGTCATATGAAGCCAACAAATATTGCAGCATTAATGACGATCACTTGTAATGCAGACAATATGCATTTTGTCCATCAGTCACAAACTTTATTCAAGCATAAAATGTCACTGAACAGAACAAGACTCATATAAAACTAACAATTTAAAAAACAAAACGTCACATCGTTGGGAGTTTGGAAGATCAGTGGACGACGGAGTTAAGAGGCTCAGCTCGGATGTTTCCCAGGTCCAGCGTGGAGTCCGTCTCCTCGTCGATCTCGCCGATCACAGCCCTGTCCAACGCACCAGAAAATGACATGGTGATGATGTCTCTCACACTCACACACACCCACAGCATGCTGCGTACGCACACGTTGTCCCCCCGGACGATGTAGAGTCCCAGAACAACTTGCTCCACGCCCTGACCAGAGCTGAACACGCGCTCGTGACTCTCGTCCAGGATCAAGTTGATGGTCTGGTCGAAGCCCTTGAGCGTGCCCTAAACGTAAAAGCAAACCAATACAAACAAAATAGACATGAGGGTTTACATGATGAATATAATCTGAATGTGTATTTGTCGGGGAAGCATGGCATGGATTCACTTTCTACTCACCACGATCATCCTGCCGTCTGACGTCACGATGGCGACCGTACCTAGGGGCAAGACACAAATCATCCAATTACGTGACCTGCACGCACGAGGAATATGATGACGTCGAAGCCACCTGATGACTCCGGCAAGGCGACGGCAACACCCGCACGTCGTACGGGGGAAGCCGCGAAATGCTACGCGTTAACACGAAGATGTCACTTTTTCGAGCGCAACAAGTCATCGCAAGGTGCTACATGCCTATCGTTGATCGAAAGGGAGCGTGCTCGCCAGTTAGCTCGTGGTAACGTACGGTTAATGTAGCTCTCCAGCGCCGTGGACATGCTGCTGCTGCTTCCCGCGGCCGCCTCGCTCAAGACAAGCTCTTTGGATTTCTGCTAGAATGAGGGCAAAAAACGCAGAGCGAGACAAAGTGGATCCCGTGTGAAATTGAAACAACAGACCGGCGAGTACGTCACGTCCGCCTACGTCACACGCCTTCGACACTCTCAACAATGGAATTATTTTAAAAAGAATAAAATATAATAATTTATAACCTTGCAATAAACGATAAGAATAATAGTCTTACAAATAAAACCAAATAAAAGATATGTGCGCTGTACGTCACAATGTATTTATTTGTAAATTAAATTGAGAGGGCGACGTAATCAAGAGGCGACAATTGAACCCGTGAACGTTGCTGAATTAATGTAAATTAGCTGTGAAAATATCGAAATTTAGGCAATGAAATAGATCAGGGATGTCTAGACTACATTTAATTAATCGCATACATATGTGAATGAGTAAAAAAACGCAGCGGAAATTCATGATATGTAAATGAAAAACGGCAACAAAGAATAAAAAGATGCATATTCAGGCCACTAGGGGGGGGCACTGCAGGATTGATTCGAGCATTTCTTTCTTAAGTGTTGTTACTTTCTGCATTTATGTGTTTCAATTTTTCTTTTCTTTTCATCATTCCTGTCTTTGTAGCTTTTGGTCATTTGCAACAATTTATACTCGCAGCGGTTTTGTTTTACAGATTTTTATGTAATTGGTTATGGACACTCATGTGGGTAGATAGTTCTGTACCAGCTGAACAATTTTAAGTTGTAAAAGACATAATAAGTCAAGGCATTTTGAAGGTGGTAAATGTGTAAAATTGCTCAATTTGGGTGAAGTGTAGAATTTGGCAGCGATGAATGGAAAGTAGTTCCCAAAGGTGACATGAATGGAAGGAATGCTGAAGTTGTGGCGGACACTGGGACCATGCTTCTCACCCAGCAGGCATACGGTAGGGGGCGTGTTTGGGTGAATGTCTTTGGCGCAAACTGGGAATTGTTAGATCCACTTGTTGGCAGTCGTGGAATAAAGACGTGTTTTCCAGTCAATCGTGTGTGCTCCTTTCGACTGCCACATTGGTGACCCTGAACGTGAAGATGTTTCGGTTAACGGATGAAGAGGTGTCTTCCTCGGCCACGTCGCCCCAACTCCCGCAACTTGCAGCCGCCGCCTCTGCTGCGAGGCTACCGGAGTTCTGGCAGAGCGACCCGGCTTTGTGGTTTCAGCATGTGGAAGCGCTGTTCCACCTACGGGGAATCACTACCGATGAGCCGAAATATTACATGGTCGTGGCGTCCCTCGACCAGCAGACTACACGTCGTGCGATGCAGCTCCTGCGGGCGCCTCCACAAGGCGCGAAATACGACGCACTCAAACAGCTTCTGCTTCGAAGGTTCAGCTTGTCGGACTCGGAGAGAGCAGACGGACTCCTTTCCCTTCCCGGGCTGGGCGATGGCACGGCAGTGCATCTGATGGATAAAATGCTGTCGCTGTTAGGCTCGGATGAAGGCGGATTTCTTTTCCCGCGCATTTTCCTACGGCAACTACCAGGCCCAGTGCGCGCGGTGTTGGCTAACTCGACATGTCTGACGACCGGCGATTATCGGGGTTTGGCTGAAGAAGCGGATCGAGTTCTGCTGGCTACGCGACAGTTCGCCGTACAAAGTGCGACGGCCGACCCCCTCCTCGAGGCGACACCAGGCGTGGACCTGACAGTGGTGGCCGGAGTGGGTACGCGGAAGCGGCGGGAAAAGACTCTATTTTTCCATCAGCGTTTTGGCGCCAAGGCTCGGCGCTGTGTTCCCCCATGCAACTACGAGGCCTCGGGAAACGCCAGTGCCGGCGTTCAGTAGCAGCCGTGGACGCCGGCGACAAAAACAAGCTGCTTTTCATCACAGACTCGTCATCAGGAAGACGTTTCCTGGTGGACAGCGGATCGCAGGTCAGCCTGCTTACACTAACCGCCGCGGACAAGGCGGCCGGTGGCTGCGGGCCGCCTCTGTTTGCAGCCAACGGCTCGCCCATCATCAACTTTGGTTCCAGGTCGGTGACCGTGTGCTTCCATGGACGCAATTTCCAGTGGAACTTTGTCGTGGCCTCAATCACAGTTCCGATTATCGGTGCGGATTTTCTGTGTGCACATGGACTGCTCGTTGATGTCGCTAACCGCCGGTTGATTGACGCTGTGTCGTTCGCCACTTTTCCGTGTGAGGCTGGGGGACTCGGACCATTAACGCGCGCAAATTTTTTGGCATCGGGTGACATTTATCAATGTTTACTGACAGACTTCACGTCGCTAACGACTCCCGCTTTTTCCGACACCGATACTAAGCACGGGGTGGAGCATTTCATCCCCACAGTTGGCCTGCCGTGTTTGCTCGCGCGCGTCGCCTCGACGCAGCAAAACTAGCAATTCGAAAGGGGAGTTTGCTACAATGGAGCGTTTGGGAATCGTTAGGCGTTCAAACAGCCCGTGGGCCTCACCCTTACACATGGTGCCTAAAAGTGACGGTTCCTGGCGGCCGTGTGGTGATTTTCGTCGGCTTAACAATGTTACCACGCATGACCGCTACCCCATTCCGCACATTCAGGATTTTTCCGCGCGTTTGGCTGGCACCACAATTTTTTCCAAAGTGGATTTGGTCCGGGGTTATCACCAGGTGCCCGTGCAGGCGGATGATGTGCCCAAAACCGCAGTGATAACCCCGTTCGGGCTTTTCGAATTCCTGCGCATGCCTTTTGGGCTGAAGGGGGCTGCACAGACTTTTCAAAGGTTGATGGACTCCGTGTTGTGCGACCTAGATTTTGTGTTTGTCGATCTCGACGACATTCTGGTGGCCAGTCTTTCACCAGAGGAACACCTGTCGCACTTAACGACGGTTTTCAAGCGTCTTGATTCACACGGCCTGATTGTTAACCGGGTGAAATGTCAATTTGGTCTGTCTGAGATCGATTTCTTGGGCCACCGCATTTCAGCACGGGGCGCTATCCCCTTGCCCGCCAAAGTGCAGGCGGTGGTGGATTTGCCCCGCCCCGCTTCAGTTAAGGCCTTGCAAGAGTTTTTGGGCATGGTTAATTTTTATAACCGGTTCTGTCACGATTCGGCCGAGCCGAATTGGGTTTGGATCCCAAAAGTGCAGATGACAACAAGGTCTCCGTTGCAAAAATGTTTTAATACAAAAAATTCGCACCGACAAAGTTGTAACATAAAGCGCAGGTCAGAACAAGGACCTGGAAGCACAAAAACCAAATAAAAAGCGCTTGCACAAAAGGCAAGAGAGAAAAACAAGGACCGAGAATACAAACGAAAAAAAAGCAATGGATCAACTACACTCAAGAAAAAGCCAAATCACAAAACAAGAGTGATGTGCTCCGCGGGTCGAATCCCTGAAGCGTGTGTCGAGTAATCATGATGAGTGGTTTCTGAATGGGGAGCCGAAGCGCGTGTTGATGACGTCAGCGGTGACGTTTGAAGCCCAGGCGAAGGGGGTGCACCACGTGACTGATTCGGGAAATGATGCGATCGGTTCGACTGTGGTTCGAAATAAAAGCGACAAAGAAACGCTATGGATTCCCCTCCATACCAACTTGCTATCACATAACTATGCACCCCTGCTTCATCAGTACCATATGAAAGAGTTTGTTCAAAATCAGGTGAAATTCTCTGCAAAAAAAGAAACCGCCTGAGTCCAAAAACTTTAGATAAAATATTGTTTTTAAATAAAAACGAAAAAGCACTTTCTTTTACCTCCTTATTTCACATTTTCACTTGTTGCACAGGCACAAACATACAAAGTAAAACCGAACAATTCATGTAAAAACACTCCTCAAATACATATTATGTGTTCAGAGCATGGTTTACATACACCCCACCATTTTATTGCATGCACCAAGCATGTTATACATTTTCCTGTCCACACGATGGCGTAGTCGAGGAAATGATTCATCTTGAAGCCCCGAATCGTGTGTTTGGTTTGGTTTGGTTTTATTTGAACATAACATAAAACATATACAGTAATAATAAGGTAAGAGAAATCAGTCATCATTCAGCACAGTCATCATTAAAACAGTTATGTTCAAGGGAATAGGAAGAAGTAAAGAACTTATCTAGTCCTACCCCGTGTTATGTGTTTATATCTAATAAATAGTTTTTATATCAATCAGAAGAGAAAGTGAATAAGAAGATAGAAGTCTCTATTAAGGCTCATGCTTTACCCTTAGCCATGATATTTTTACTACTTTTGGTGTGTATCGGATTTATATATACACACCCTGGCACTCTTGTGTCAATTTTTCTTGTATTCATAATGGATATTTCCATACCTTTCCCTATTTATCAACTTAGTTCTAATTTATCATTATATTTAACGTTTAGAACTTATCATTTTAACTCTGATTGATGTAGGTTGTTTGTACTATTTTTTTGAATTTGTTTTTGAACTCAGCAAGCGATTTACTCATTTTCAGGTCCGTTTGAGATTATTCCACAGATTAACACCTTTGATAGATACACTTCTTTGCTTGATGTTTGTTCTTGTTTTTAGTTTTTGAATAAGTTGGTACCTCTTAAATCATAGCTGCTTTCTAATTTCAAAGAACTTTAGAATGTTTTGGCAGAGCAGGTTATTGTGTGCTTTGTACATTAATTGTGCAATTTTGTAGTCAACCAGGTCATAAAATTTCATCGTATTTAATTTGATAAATAATGGATTTGTGGGTTCCGTATATTTTGATCTATTAATAATTCGAATTGCTTTTTTGTAGTTTTAGAATCGAGTGTGTTTGTTTTGCAAGCATTTCCCCATATTTCCACACAGTAGTTCATATATGGTAATAATAATGAAGAGTATAATGTGTACAAAGATCTCTTATTTAGCACTTCCTTGGTTTTGTAGAGGATCCCTATAGTTTTGGCTATTTTTCTTTTTACGTTATCGATATCGGCTTCCAACATAGTTTTGAGTCTATTATTAATCCGAGAAACTTGGTTTCATTCGCTATTTCTATCTCAATTGAGTTTACCATAATTTTAGCTTGGTGTTTGATTGGTCTTGTGCCAAAAACAATTAGCTTCGATTTTTTCAGGTTAAGTGACAATTTATTTCTGTCGAACCAGTTTTTTAATTTGTTTAATTCGTTTTCTACGGTTGTCAGGAGCTGTTTCAGATTTATTCCAGAGCAGTAGAAAGTTGTATCATCAGCAAATAGGACACATTTAAATTGTTTTGTGACCTTGCAGATATCATTTATATATAGGATGAATAGTTTTGGACCAAGCACTGACCCTTGAGGAACTCCATGAGTGATTTTCAGTTGATTCGTTTTTTTATTATTGAGCTGCACATACTGATTTCTGTTTTCTAAATAACTTTTTATCCATTTATACGCTATACCTCTAATGCCATATCGTTCTAGTTTTTCAATAATATACTGTGATCTATTGTGTCGAAAGCTTTTTTAGGTCTAGGAAAACCCCAACAGTAAATTCTTTGTTGTCTATATTAGTGGCTATTGCTTCCACCAACTCCATAACTGCCATTGAGGTGGTACGGTTTTCCTGAAGCCATATTGATTCTCACTTAACAGCGCATGTTTTTGTATAAAGCTATCAAGTCTGCGAGAAAATAGTTTTTCTAATATTTTTGAAAATTGTGGTAGTAGTGATATTGGTCTATAGTTTGTAAACAGATGTCTTTCTCCACTTTTATAAATTGGAATAACTTTAGCAATTTTCATTTTTGATGGAAAGATACCAGCTTTGAATGACAGGTTGCATATGTGCGTGAAAGGTCGCACTACATATTCTATAATCTGTTTTATTATTGTCATATCAATATTAAAGCAATCAGTTGACTTTTTATTTTTAAAGGTTTTTACAATATTTAATACTTCTTCTTGTTTTACAGCAGTAAGGAACATCGTGGAGGAGTTCTTTTCTACGTATCTATCTATTTCAAACAAGTTTGTTGGGTCAGGAATTTGTTTTGCTAGGTTACTGCCGATGTTGACAAAGTACTCATTAAATTCAGTTGCTATTTCTGCAGTTTTTTCCAGAATTGTGTTTTTGCCTTTGATAAAATACTCTGGATAATCCACTTTTTTAGGACTATTTCTGATTACTTGATTAAGTATTTTCCATATTTCTTGTGTATTACTTTTATTCTGCTCTAATAGTGCATGATAATGATCTCTTTTACTGGTTCTTATTATATTTACTAGTTTATTTTTATAGGTCTTATATTTCTTTTCTGCTTCTTCAGTTCTCAATTTTAAAAACAGTTTATATAAATTGTTTTTCTTTTTACATGCGTTTTCTATGCCTTTCGTTATCCACGGCTTGCTTGGGTCTTTATACTTTTGGAGACTTTAGTTAATGGAAAATGTTTATCATTTAAGGAGATTATGGTCGACTGAAATACTTCAAACGCTGTATTTGGGTCTTCGTTTGAGTAGACCTCGGTCCAGTTTTGTTTTTCTAGGTCTTGTTTAAAAGCATCGATGGAGCGTTGGGTTCTTAGTCTTATTTCTGATATGTGAGTTGTTGACTTTGTTTTTCTATCAAAATAGTTATGTAAAACTGCAAAGACAGGTAGATGGTCACTTATATCATTAATGAGTAGTCCACTTTCCATTTTTGATCAATCTTATTTATAAAAATGTTATCTATTAATGTGGCCGTTTCGACTGTTATTCTGCTAGGTTTCAGGATTACTGGGAAAAGGCTGTTGCTGTACATAGTATTTATAAAGTCAGATGTTTTTATGTCCATTTGGGTTTAATAAGTCAATGTTAAAGTCACCACACATTATTCGTGTTTTCTTATCGTTGTTGTAGCTGAGCATATCTGTTAGTATTTTATTGAATGTATCAATACATGATCCTGGTGTCCTATAGATGCAGCTTATGATGATATTTGATGCCTTTTTATTATCTATTTCAATAGTTAGACATTCCATTAGGTTTTCTATTGTCTTTGTCAATCTCTCGATTTTACTGCATTTAAGTGCTTTGTCTACATATATTGCAACCCCCTCCTTTTTGTTTTCCTATTAATTGCAAACATTTCATAACCTTCTATTTCCATTTCACTTATTTTATCATCATCAAGCCAAGTTTCTGATATGGCAATTATTTTAAATTTATTGAATTTAGCCAGGTATTCTTTGATTTTTGTGAAGTTTTATAGAGACTTCTACTGTTTAAGTGTATTACTGAAAGTGCATTTTCCAATTTAATATTAGTATTGAATTGTTCATCCAGGTAATAATCGGAGTTTGTTACCCTTTGTTTGTTCTTGAAGAAGTTATTGTCCGGTCCAAATTGTTCTCGGGTCGAATGGCTTATAGTCAGTATCTTCAAAGGGTTGAAGTCCATGTTTTGGGGATGTGAATTTCCTGCTCCCACGCGGTCGTCGCTGGCTCCCTCGCGTCGTCGCTGGCTGCCTCGCGTCGTCACTGGCTGCCTCATGGTCGCCGCTTGCTCCTCGCGGTCGCCGCTGGCTCCCTCGCGGTCCTCGCTGGCCCCTCGCGGTCGCCGTCGGCTCCCTCGCGGTCGTCGCCGGCTCCTCGCGGTCTCGCTGGCCCCTCGCGGTCGCCGCCGGCTCCCTCGCTGTCGTCGCCGGCTCCCTCGCGTCGTCGTCGGCTCCCTCGCGGTCCTCGCTGGCCCCTCGCGTCGTCGTCGGCTCCTCGCTGTCGTCGCCGGCTCCCTCGCGGTCGTCGTCGGCTCCCTCGCTGTCGCCGTTGGCTCCTCGCGGTCGCCGCTGGCTCCCACGCGGTCATCGCTGGCTCCCTCGCGGTCGCCGATGGTTCCTCGCTGTCTTCGCTGGCTCTCTGGCTGTCATCGTTGGCTCCTCGCTGTTGTCTCCCAGCTCCCTAGCGGTCGCTGGCTCCCTTGCAGTCGTCGCTGGCTTGTTCTCGGTCATCTCTGGCTCCCTTGCTGTCGCCGCTGGCTGGTTGTCTCCGGCTTCCTCGCGTCGCTGGCTCCCCTGCGGTCGTTTCAGGCTTCTTCGCGGTCGTCACTGGTTCCCTCATGATCGGTCGTCGCTGGCTTCCTCGCGGTCGGTCGGTCTTGAAAAAGTTGTTGTCCGGGTCCAAGTTGTTCTCAGGGTCAAATGTCTTGTAGTCAGTAGGGTTGGAAGTCATCAAAGGGTTGGAAGGGTCGTCAAAGGATTGAAGTCCATGTTTTTGGTATGTGAATTTCCTGCTTCAATCGGGTCAGAGTTTTTGTCATCGAGTGGTGAACAGTTCTCAGTATGCCGCATGATGGTGTTGAACTCGAGCCTGTTGTGTTGGAGTACTGGTGCGGGGTGGATGATAAGTTTGTCATGTCTTAAGTAGGCAGTTTCCTCTGTCACGTGCAGCTTTTAATTTTGGGAGGAGTTCTTTTCTTTTTTGTCGTACGGCATCTGTAAAGTCTTCGTTGATGTAGATGTTGGAGCCTTTTAAGTATTTTGCTTTTTGTAGGATCCTTGTTCTGTCCTTGTATCTTTGAAATTTCACCACAACTGGCCTCGGTCGAGGTCTTCCAGGTTCATGTCTACCTGTGCGGTGAGCTCTCTCCACCTCGATTTGCCCCTGTAACAGCAGCTTCTCCTTGAGGATTTTTTGAACTTTTTCCTCTGTTTCAGTCCACGTTTCTCCCGGTGTTTCCTCAATTCCATCAATTACCAAGTTGTTTCTTCTTGACTGTCCTTCCAAGTAGTCCATCTTGTCTGTTAATACTAGCATGCTGTCACATATTTTGTAGATTTCTGTTTGCATGTCTTTGGAACTGCCAGTTTGACAGAAAATGTTTTTTTTAATGTCGTCTACCTCGTTTTGGGTAAAGTTGATGCTGGTTTTTATTTCTTGGACTTCTCTGGTAAAAGTGTCAAGTCGTGAGTTTGTCGAGTCTATTATCATCTTAACAAATCCTTTGAAATTTTCCTGTTGTTGTTGCAAGAGCGCCGAAAAAAGCTCTTTTTGTTGCTGGAGTAATTCGTTTACTTGAGTGAGGGTCAGGAAGTCCTCATCGTGCTTTGTGTCTTGCTTCTGTTTGGGTGGCATTTTGTCGGGTCTCGTTGCTAGCCGGTTGTCAATGTGTGTGTGAAGTATTTCCCTGCAGGGCTTCACTGCTTTATGGGGCTTCATTTTGCCATCACTACAAAACAAAGCTATACTTACAAAATGGTATCGAGAGTTCAAAAAGCGAAAGCGATGAGATCGATAGCAAAACGGGTCTGTGAGCATGGAAACAGCAAGGCATAAACAATACTCCGACAACAGGTGAACCGCATAAGCATCCTTAAATATAGAGACCGCTAATGAATAGATTGGCAGCAGGTGTGCACCCAGAAGTCCGCTCATGCCACCTGCTGGCCAGACCAAAAACAGAACCGTGACAGGTTCCTTCCTCGCGCAGCCCACCTCCTGCAGCCACTTTTACTGCGCCTTGAGTAAGAAGAAGGCTAGTGATCCGGTCGAGTGGTCTCCACAACGGGCACAGGCGTTTCAACAGGCTAAGGACGCTCTCGCAAGTGCAGCCCTCCTGGTCCACCCAATTGCAACCGCGCAGGTGGCTTTAACTACGGATGCATCTGATATTGCTGTTGGGGCGGTGGTTGAGCAGCTGGTGGAGAACGTATGGCAGCCCCTTGCGTTTTTCAGTCGTAAGCTGCGGGATAACGAACGCAAGTATAGTGTTTTTGACAGAGAGTTGCTGGCACTCTATCTTGCGAGGCGCCATTTTCATTTCCTTCTTGAAGGACGCCCTTTCACCGCTTTTGTGGATCACAAGCCACTTACGTTTGCAATGTCAAAAGTTACAGAACCGTGGTCGGCTCGGCAGCAACGGCACTTAGCGGCCATTTCTGAGTTCACAACTGACATTCAGCATGTGGCCGGTAAGTGTAACCCTGTGGCTGATTGTTTGTCACGCGCAATCGTGCGTCCGGTCCATCTCAGGGTTGATTTTTCGGAAATGGCCGCCGACCAATTTGACGATCCTGACATCCGCAACCTCAAGGCAGCCAGTACGGCTCTTAAACTTGAGGAGGTAATAACGCGTGTAGGCGGTCCCGCTCTCCTCTGCGATGTGTCTACAGGTCGTACTCGCCCTGTGGTTCCGTTGGATTGGCGTCGCCGAATCTTTGATTCAATCCATTCCCTCTCACACCCTGGCGTTCGTGCGTCAGTCAAGCTGGTTGGGGCCAAGTTTGTCTGGCCTGGATTACGCAGGGACGTCAGGAGGTGGGCAGCTGCATGCGTGGCGTGTCGGCGCGCCAAAGTCCACCGGCACACCAGGGCGAACTTTGAACCTTTGCCAATTCCGGCCAGGCGATTTGACCACGTCCACGTGGACCTGGTAGGCCCCCTCCCTCCGTCGCAGGGTTTCACACATCTACTCACGATGGTAGATCGGACCACTAGGTGGCCGGAAGCAGTTCCCCTGTCATCCACGACTTCGGTAGATATAGCTCGTGCTTTTCTGTCGTCCTGGGTCGCGCGTTTTGGCACACCATGCGATATCACCTCGGACAGGGGCCCCCAGTTTGTGTCAGAGCTCTGGTCGGCCATGGCAGGGTCCTTGGGTGTGCAGGTACACCGCACTACGGCCTACCACCCACAGGCTAACGGTTTGTGTGAACGTTTTCACCGGTCGCTTAAAGCTGCGCTGCGGGCTGCGCATACGGACGGTAACTGGGTCGACCGCCTTCCGTGGGTGTTGCTCCGGTTACGTTCGGGTCCGAAAGAAGATCTTAATGCCGCCCCTGCTGAGTTGGTGCTCGGTCAGCCACTTCGTGTTCCCGGTGAATTTCTGCCAGAAGGTTCCGGCGCGCCTTCCTTCCCCTTTTTGTCTGAGGGACCCCTAACTCCGACGCCGGTTCACCATTTTGTTCCCAAAGTGTTCGTACCGTCTGCGCTTATGTCGGCCCGTTTTGTTTTTGTGCGCCATGATGCCCACAGCTCGCCCCTCCAGCCACCGTATGACGGCCCATTTAGGGTGCTCGAGCACGGTGATAAGAGTTTTGTGATTGATATGGGTGGGCGAAGGGAGTGTGTTTCCTTAGATAGGCTCAAACCAGCTCATTTGGTTGCAGGCGATGTGCTGTTGCCGGCCCAGGTCCCCCGGCGCGGTCGTCCTCCGAAGCCCCCAGCCTCACTTCAGCGTGTCGGTGTTGAGTGTCGTTCTCCCACTCGTGTCTCACCTGTGCCTCCTGCCCGACTAGTTTCGCCTGCGCCACCAAGAGACGGACTACGTAGTCGTTGTGGCAGACTAATACAACCCCCTGTGAAGTTGTCATTGTGATTGTCCTTCTAGGTGTTCAGGGGGGGGCTGTATGGCGGACACTAGGACCATGCTTCTCACCCAGCAGGCATACGGTAGGGGCGTGTTCGGGTGAATGTTTTTGGCGCAAACTGGTAATTGTTAGATCCACTTGTTGGCAGTCGTGGAATAAAGACGTGTTTTCCAGTCAATCGTGTGTGCTCCTTTCGACTGCCACAAAGTTGCAATTATTTGATTCAGGCAACAAATGTGCAAGGAGTTGGCTAGAATGTAAATATTTCTCGATGTGATGTTTTTTCCTTAAAAAAAAGAAATCAGGACCTTTTATCGTCAAAAAGGTGCAATTTCTTTAATGTGGGACTTCTTGGAGTGATTTGAATCAGTGCTGAAGGAGGAGAACGGTGAAAGGATTTGTGTGTGTGTGTGTGCGCGCGCGCATGAAGACTCCTCGAAAATGACACGATCAAGTCCAAAAAGTGTGTGGTAAAGGCTTCATGAGTAGTTGGTGTTTATTGTTGCTCAGTAGTCGACCACACAAATAAAGGTGGAGACAGCAGGACACACAGCAGGAACATCATGCTACCAAAGTATGAAATTTGTACAAAAATACTTTACAACATTGTCAGTGTTCCTGAAACAAAAGACGTTGGTTCACTTGTTTATTTGTTTGTTTGGTTGGTGAAGCTACATGAAAGTCAAATCTCCTTTTCCGATGGCAGTACAATGTGCATGTGCAAAATCCTGTCACGTTGTGCACGCACAATACACGCTTACAAACAACACGTTGTGTGTGTGCACGCGTGTCTGTCTGTGTATGGCTTTCTGGCGCGCATTCCTGAAGCCATGCCCCCAAGGCCCCTTTCTTTGGGCGGCAATTGTCAACGCCAACTCTTTTTCGTTGAAGTTAGCTCAGCCGTGGCAATGAGCGAGCCCTATGTTAGCCTTGTGCTAAGCATCTTGTTAGCCACAAGCAATGGATCAACTACACGCAAGAAAAAGCCAAATCACAAAACAAGAGTGATGTGCTCCGCGGGTCGAATCCCTGAAGCGTGTGTCGAGTAATCATGATGAGTGGTTTCTGAATGGGGAGCCGAAGCGCGTGTTGATGACGTCAGCGGTGACGTTTGAAGCCCAGGCGAAGGGGGTGCACCACGTGACTGATTCGGGAAATGATGCGATCGGTTCGACTGTGGTTCGAAATAAAAGCGACAAAGAAACGCTATGGATTCCCCTCCATACCAACTTGCTATCACATAACTATGCACCCCTGCTTCATCAGTACCATATGAAAGAGTTTGTTCAAAATCAGGTGAAATTCTCTGCAAAAAAAGAAACCGCCTGAGTCCAAAAACTTTAGATAAAATATTGTTTTTAAATAAAAACGAAAAAGCACTTTCTTTTACCTCCTTATTTCACATTTTCACTTGTTGCACAGGCACAAACATACAAAGTAAAACCGAACAATTCATGTAAAAACACTCCTCAAATACATATTATGTGTTCAGAGCATGGTTTACATACACCCCACCATTTTATTGCATGCACCAAGCATGTTATACATTTTCCTGTCCACACGATGGCGTAGTCGAGGAAATGATTCATCTTGAAGCCCCGAATCGTGTGTTTGGTTTGGTTTGGTTTTATTTGAACATAACATAAAACATATACAGTAATAATAAGGTAAGAGAAATCAGTCATCATTCAGCACAGTCATCATTAAAACAGTTATGTTCAAGGGAATAGGAAGAAGTAAAGAACTTATCTAGTCCTACCCGTGTTATGTGTTTATATCTAATAAATAGTTTTTATATCAATCAGAAGAGAAAGTGAATAAGAAGATAGAAGTCTCTATTAAGGCTCATGCTTTACCCTTAGCCATGATATTTTTACTACTTTTGGTGTGTATCGGATTTATATATACACACCCTGGCACTCTTGTGTCAATTTTTTCTTGTATTCATAATGGATATTTCCATACCTTTCCCTATTTATCAACTTAGTTCTAATTTATCATTATATTTAACGTTTAGAACTTATCATTTTAACTCTGATTGATGTAGGTTGTTTGTACTATTTTTTTGAATTTGTTTTTGAACTCAGCAAGCGATTTACTCATTTTCAGGTCCGTTTGAGATTATTCCACAGATTAACACCTTTGATAGATACACTTCTTTGCTTGATGTTTGTTCTTGTTTTTAGTTTTTGAATAAGTTGGTACCTCTTAAATCATAGCTGCTTTCTCGAATTTCAAAGAACTTTAGAATGTTTTGGCAGAGCAGGTTATTGTGTGCTTTGTACATTAATTGTGCAATTTTGTAGTCAACCAGGTCATAAAATTTCATCGTATTTAATTTGATAAATAATGGATTTGTGGGTTCCGTATATTTTGATCTATTAATAATTCGAATTGCTTTTTTGTAGTTTTAGAATCGGAGTGTGTTTGTTTTGCAAGCATTTCCCCATATTTCCACACAGTAGTTCATATATGGTAATAATAATGAAGAGTATAATGTGTACAAAGATCTCTTATTTAGCACTTCCTTGGTTTTGTAGAGGATCCCTATAGTTTTGGCTATTTTTCTTTTACGTTATCGATATCGGCTTCCAACATAGTTTTGAGTCTATTATTAATCCGAGAAACTTGGTTTCATTCGCTATTTCTATCTCAATTGAGTTTACCATAATTTTAGCTTGGTGTTTGATTGGTCTTGTGCCAAAACAATTAGCTTCGATTTTTTCAGGTTAAGTGACAATTTATTTCTGTCGAACCAGTTTTTAATTTGTTTAATTCGTTTTCTACGGTTGTCAGGAGCTGTTTCAGATTTATTCCAGAGCAGTAGAAAGTTGTATCATCAGCAAATAGGACACATTTAAATTGTTTTGTGACCTTGCAGATATCATTTATATATAGGATGAATAGTTTTGGACCAAGCACTGACCCTTGAGGAACTCCATGAGTGATTTTCAGTTGATTCGTTTTTATTATTGAGCTGCACATACTGATTTCTGTTTTCTAAATAACTTTTTATCCATTTATACGCTATACCTCTAATGCCATATCGTTCTAGTTTTTTCAATAATATACTGTGATCTATTGTGTCGAAAGCTTTTTTTAGGTCTAGGAAAACCCCAACAGTAAATTCTTTGTTGTCTATATTAGTGGCTATTGCTTCCACCAACTCCATAACTGCCATTGAGGTGGTACGGTTTTCCCTGAAGCCATATTGATTCTCACTTAACAGCGCATGTTTTTGTATAAAGCTATCAAGTCTGCGAGAAAATAGTTTTTCTAATATTTTTGAAAATTGTGGTAGTAGTGATATTGGTCTATAGTTTGTAAACAGATGTCTTTCTCCACTTTTATAAATTGGAATAACTTTAGCAATTTTCATTTTTGATGGAAAGATACCAGCTTTGAATGACAGGTTGCATATGTGCGTGAAAGGTCGCACTACATATTCTATAATCTGTTTTATTATTGTCATATCAATATTAAAGCAATCAGTTGACTTTTTATTTTTAAAGGTTTTACAATATTTAATACTTCTTCTTGTTTTACAGCAGTAAGGAACATCGTGGAGGAGTTCTTTTCTACGTATCTATCTATTTCAAACAAGTTTGTTGGGTCAGGAATTTGTTTTGCTAGGTTACTGCCGATGTTGACAAAGTACTCATTAAATTCAGTTGCTATTTCTGCAGTTTTTTCCAGAATTGTGTTTTTGCCTTTGATAAAATACTCTGGATAATCCACTTTTAGGACTATTTCTGATTACTTGATTAAGTATTTTCCATATTTCTTGTGTATTACTTTTATTCTGCTCTAATAGTGCATGATAATGATCTCTTTTACTGGTTCTTATTATATTTACTAGTTTATTTTTATAGGTCTTATATTTCTTTTCTGCTTCTTCAGTTCTCAATTTTAAAAACAGTTTATATAAATTGTTTTTCTTTTACATGCGTTTTCTATGCCTTTCGTTATCCACGGCTTGCTTGGGTCTTTATACTTTTTGGAGACTTTAGTTAATGGAAAATGTTTATCATTTAAGGAGATTATGGTCGACTGAAATACTTCAAACGCTGTATTTGGGTCTTCGTTTGAGTAGACCTCGGTCCAGTTTTGTTTTTCTAGGTCTTGTTTAAAAGCATCGATGGAGCGTTGGGTTCTTAGTCTTATTTCTGATATGTGAGTTGTTGACTTTGTTTTTCTATCAAAATAGTTATGTAAAACTGCAAAGACAGGTAGATGGTCACTTATATCATTAATGAGTAGTCCACTTTCCATTTTTGATCAATCTTATTTATAAAAATGTTATCTATTAATGTGGCCGTTTCGACTGTTATTCTGCTAGGTTTCAGGATTACTGGGAAAAGGCTGTTGCTGTACATAGTATTTATAAAGTCAGATGTTTTTATGTCCATTTGGGTTTAATAAGTCAATGTTAAAGTCACCACACATTATTCGTGTTTTCTTATCGTTGTTGTAGCTGAGCATATCTGTTAGTATTTTATTGAATGTATCAATACATGATCCTGGTGTCCTATAGATGCAGCTTATGATGATATTTGATGCCTTTTATTATCTATTTCAATAGTTAGACATTCCATTAGGTTTTCTATTGTCTTTGTCAATCTCTCGATTTTACTGCATTTAAGTGCTTTGTCTACATATATTGCAACCCCCTCCTTTTTGTTTTCCTATTAATTGCAAACATTTCATAACCTTCTATTTCCATTTCACTTATTTTATCATCATCAAGCCAAGTTTCTGATATGGCAATTATTTTAAATTTATTGAATTTAGCCAGGTATTCTTTGATTTTTGTGAAGTTTTATAGAGACTTCTACTGTTTAAGTGTATTACTGAAAGTGCATTTTCCAATTTAATATTAGTATTGAATTGTTCATCCAGGTAATAATCGGAGTTTGTTACCCTTTGTTTGTTCTTGAAGAAGTTATTGTCCGGGTCCAAATTGTTCTCGGGTCGAATGGCTTATAGTCAGTATCTTCAAAGGGTTGGAAGTCCATGTTTTGGGATGTGAATTTCCTGCTCCCACGCGTCGTCGCTGGCTCCCTCGCGGTCGTCGCTGGCTGCCTCGCTGATCGTCACTGGCTGCCTCGCGGTCGTCGCTTGCTCCCTCGCGTCGCCGCTGGCTCCCTCGCGGTCCTCGCTGGCCCCCTCGCGTCGTCGTCGGCTCCCTCGCGGTCGTCGTCGGCTCCTCGCGATCTCGCTGGCCCCCTCGCGGTCGTCGTCGGCTCCCTCGCGGTCGTCGTCGGCTCCCTCGCGGTCGTCGTCGGCTCCCTCGCGGTCCTCGCTGGCCCCCTCGCGGTCGTCGTCGGCTCCCTCGCGGTCGTCGTCGGCTCCCTCGCGGTCGTCGTCGGCTCCCTCGCGGTCGTCGTTGGCTCCCTCGCGGTCGTCGCTGGCTCCCACGCGGTCATCGCTGGCTCCCTCGCGGTCGTCGATGGTTCCCTCGCTGTCTTCGCTGGCTCTCTGGCTGTCATCGTTGGCTCCCTCGCTGTTGTCTCCCAGCTCCCTAGCGGTCGCTGGCTCCCTTGCAGTCGTCGCTGGCTTGTTCTCGGTCATCTCTGGCTCCCTTGCTGTCGTCGCTGGCTGGTTGTCTCCCGGCTTCCTCGCGGTCGCTGGCTCCCCTGCGGTCGTTTCAGGCTTCTTCGCGGTCGTCACTGGTTCCCTCATGATCGGTCGTCGCTGGCTTCCTCGCGATCGGTCGGTCTTGAAAAAGTTGTTGTCCGGGTCCAAGTTGTTCTCAGGGTCAAATGTCTTGTAGTCAGTAGGGTTGGAAGTCATCAAAGGGTTGGAAGGGTCGTCAAAGGGATTGAAGTCCATGTTTTTGGTATGTGAATTTCCTGCTTCAATCGGGTCAGAGTTTTTGTCATCGAGTGGTGAACAGTTCTCAGTATGCCGCATGATGGTGTTGAACTCGAGCCTGTTGTGTTGGAGTACTGGTGCGGGGTGGATGATAAGTTTGTCATGTCTTAAGTAGGCAGTTTCCCCTCTGTCACGTGCAGCTTTTAATTTTGGGAGGAGTTCTTTTCTTTTTGTCGACGGCATCTGTAAAGTCTTCGTTGATGTAGATGTTGGAGCCTTTTAAGTATTTTGCTTTTGTAGGATCCTTGTTCTGTCCTTGTATCTTTGAAATTTCACCACAACTGGCCTCGGTCGAGGTCTTCCAGGTTCATGTCTACCTGTGCGGTGAGCTCTCTCCACCTCGATTTGCCCCTGTAACAGCAGCTTCTCCTTGAGGATTTTTGAACTTTTCCTCTGTTTCAGTCCACGTTTCTCCCGGTGTTTCCTCAATTCCATCAATTACCAAGTTGTTTCTTCTTGACTGTCCTTCCAAGTAGTCCATCTTGTCTGTTAATACTAGCATGCTGTCACATATTTTGTAGATTTCTGTTTGCATGTCTTTGGAACTGCCAGTTTGACAGAAAATGTTTTTTTTAATGTCGTCTACCTCGTTTTGGGTAAAGTTGATGCTGGTTTTTATTTCTTGGACTTCTCTGGTAAAAGTGTCAAGTCGTGAGTTTGTCGAGTCTATTATCATCTTAACAAATCCTTTGAAATTTTCCTGTTGTTGTTGCAAGAGCGCCGAAAAAAGCTCTTTTTGTTGCTGGAGTAATTCGTTTACTTGAGTGAGGGTCAGGAAGTCCTCATCGTGCTTTGTGTCTTGCTTCTGTTTGGGTGGCATTTTGTCGGGTCTCGTTGCTAGCCGGTTGTCAATGTGTGTGTGAAGTATTTCCCTGCAGGGCTTCACTGCTTTATGGGGCTTCATTTGCCATCACTACAAAACAAAGCTATACTTACAAAATGGTATCGAGAGTTCAAAAAGCGAAAGCGATGAGATCGATAGCAAAACGGGTCTGTGAGCATGGAAACAGCAAGGCATAAACAATACTCCGACAACAGGTGAACCGCATAAGCATCCTTAAATATAGAGACCGCTAATGAATAGATTGGCAGCAGGTGTGCACCCAGAAGTCCGCTCATGCCACCTGCTGGCCAGACCAAAAACAGAACCGTGACAGGTTCCTTCCTCGCGCAGCCCACCTCCTGCAGCCACTTTTACTGCGCCTTGAGTAAGAAGAAGGCTAGTGATCCGGTCGAGTGGTCTCCACAACGGGCACAGGCGTTTCAACAGGCTAAGGACGCTCTCGCAAGTGCAGCCCTCCTGGTCCACCCAATTGCAACCGCGCAGGTGGCTTTAACTACGGATGCATCTGATATTGCTGTTGGGGCGGTGGTTGAGCAGCTGGTGGAGAACGTATGGCAGCCCCTTGCGTTTATCAGTCGTAAGCTGCGGGATAACGAACGCAAGTATAGTGTTTTTGACAGAGAGTTGCTGGCACTCTATCTTGCGACGCGCCATTTTCATTTCCTTCTTGAAGGACGCCCTTTCACCGCTTTTGTGGATCACAAGCCACTTACGTTTGCAATGTCAAAAGTTACAGAACCGTGGTCGGCTCAGCAGCAACGGCACTTAGCGGCCATTTCTGAGTTCACAACTGACATTCAGCATGTGGCCGGTAAGTGTAACCCTGTGGCTGATTGTTTGTCACGCGCAATCGTGCGTCCGGTCCATCTCAGGGTTGATTTTTCGGAAATGGCGCCGACCAATTTGACGATCCTGACATCCGCAACCTCAAGGCAGCCAGTACGGCTCTTAAACTTGAGGAGGTAATAACGCGTGTAGGCGGTCCCGCTCTCCTCTGCGATGTGTCTACAGGTCGTACTCGCCCTGTGGTTCCGTTGTATTGGCGTCGCCGAATCTTTGATTCAATCCATTCCCTCTCACACCCTGGCGTTCGTGCGTCAGTCAAGCTGGTTGGGGCCAAGTTTGTCTGGCCTGGATTACGCAGGGACGTCAGGAGGTGGGCAGCTGCATGCGTGGCGTGTCGGCGCGCCAAAGTCCACCGGCACACCAGGGCGAACTTTGAACCTTTGCCAATTCCGGCCAGGCGATTTGACCACGTCCACGTGGACCTGGTAGGCCCCCTCCCTCCGTCGCAGGGTTTCACACATCTACTCACGATGGTAGATCGGACCACTAGGTGGCCGGAAGCAGTTCCCCTGTCATCCACGACTTCGGTAGATATAGCTCGTGCTTTTCTGTCGTCCTGGGTCGCGCGTTTTGGCACACCATGCGATATCACCTCGGACAGGGGCCCCCAGTTTGTGTCAGAGCTCTGGTCGGCCATGGCAGGGTCCTTGGGTGTGCAGGTACACCGCACTACGGCCTACCACCCACAGGCTAACGGTTTGTGTGAACGTTTTCACCGGTCGCTTAAAGCTGCGCTGCGGGCTGCGATCTGAGACGGTAACTGGGTCGACCGCCTTCCGTGGGTGTTGCTCCGGTTACGTTCGGGTCCGAAAGAAGATCTTAATGCCGCCCCTGCTGAGTTGGTGCTCGGTCAGCCACTTCGTGTTCCCGGTGAATTTCTGCCAGAAGGTTCCGGCGCGCCTTCCTTCCCCTTTTTGTCTGAGGGACCCCTAACTCCGACGCCGGTTCACCATTTTGTTCCCAAAGTGTTCGTACCGTCTGCGCTTATGTCGGCCCGTTTTGTTTTTGTGCGCCATGATGCCCACAGCTCGCCCCTCCAGCCACCGTATGACGGCCCATTTAGGGTGCTCGAGCACGGTGATAAGAGTTTTGTGATTGATATGGGTGGGCGAAGGGAGTGTGTTTCCTTAGATAGGCTCAAACCAGCTCATTTGGTTGCAGGCGATGTGCTGTTGCCGGCCCAGGTCCCCCGCCGCGGTCGTCCTCCGAAGCCCCCAGCCTCACTTCAGCGTGTCGGTGTTGAGTGTCGTTCTCCCACTCGTGTCTCACCTGTGCCTCCTGCCCGACTAGTTTCGCCTGCGCCACCAAGAGACGGACTACGTAGTCGTTGTGGCAGACTAATACAACCCCCTGTGAAGTTGTCATTGTGATTGTCCTTCTAGGTGTTCAGGGGGGGGCTGTATGGCGGACACTAGGACCATGCTTCTCACCCAGCAGGCATACGGTAGGGGGCGTGTTCGGGTGAATGTTTTTGGCGCAAACTGGTAATTGTTAGATCCACTTGTTGGCAGTCGTGGAATAAAGACGTGTTTTCCAGTCAATCGTGTGTGCTCCTTTCGACTGCCACAAAGTTGCAATTATTTGATTCAGGCAACAAATGTGCAAGGAGTTGGCTAGAATGTAAATATTTCTCGATGTGATGTTTTTTCCTTAAAAAAAAGAAATCAGGACCTTTTATCGTCAAAAAGGTGCAATTTCTTTAATGTGGGACTTCTTGGAGTGATTTGAATCAGTGCTGAAGGAGGAGAACGGTGAAAGGATTTGTGTGTGTGTGTGTGCGCGCGCGCATGAAGACTCCTCGAAAATGACACGATCAAGTCCAAAAAGTGTGTGGTAAAGGCTTCATGAGTAGTTGGTGTTTATTGTTGCTCAGTAGTCGACCACACAAATAAAGGTGGAGACAGCAGGACACACAGCAGGAACATCATGCTACCAAAGTATGAAATTTGTACAAAAATACTTTACAACATTGTCAGTGTTCCTGAAACAAAAGACGTTGGTTCACTTGTTTATTTGTTTGTTTGGTTGGTGAAGCTACATGAAAGTCAAATCTCCTTTTCCGATGGCAGTACAATGTGCATGTGCAAAATCCTGTCACGTTGTGCACGCACAATACACGCTTACAAACAACACGTTGTGTGTGTGCACGCGTGTCTGTCTGTGTATGGCTTTCTGGCGCGCATTCCTGAAGCCATGCCCCCAAGGCCCCTTTCTTTGGGCGGCAATTGTCAACGCCAACTCTTTTTCGTTGAAGTTAGCTCAGCCGTGGCAATGAGCGAGCCCTATGTTAGCCTTGTGCTAAGCATCTTGTTAGCCACAAGGTTGCTGTGTGCGCTTTGTTTTTGTTTGCTAGCCACAAGTGGGCGCCGTGCTTCAAACAGCTTCACGGCTAACTAAAATTAATTCGAGGACCAATCGCACCCAAGCAAACGGCTGCCAATTGCAAGTCAAGAGAGCAGCATATTCTTTTTTGTCTTCTTTCTTTCAGAGCCGTATGAAAATGTCGACTTCCTAATGAGGCAAGAGAGCTAGCAGCTTAATGTTGACGTCACACACGTGTCACAGCATGTTTCCTAAAATGGTAAAATGTCACAGAAACCACGCCGATGAGGAGGACTCAACCTTTGTTTTCTTTTTTGGGACTTTGTGAAGTCCGGTCGTCATGGAAACAAACAAACAAATAAACAGAAAAGTGACAACACACAATTAATTAGCATAAGAGTTCACAGTTACTGGAGGGAGGGGGCGGGGTCATGCTCATTTTTGGCCTGTGTGTGCACGTGCATGTGTGTGTGTGTGTGTGTGTGTGTGTGTGTGTGTGTGTGCGTGTGTGTGTGTTTGTGTGGTCAGAAGAGAAACAATCAGTCAGGCGTCATTGATTGATCAATCTGTGGAATGGGGTCATTCTGCCTGTCAGCCTATTGGCTGAGGGACGGTGAGGGGTGGGGTTAACGGGGTGTGTGAGTGGCGGGGACGGGGGACGGGACAACACACGCACGCACCCAAGTTCAGACTTACACAGTGTGGCCAGTCAACAAGTGTAAATTTTAAACCCCCCCCGCCCAAAATAATAATAATAACTGCTCAGTTTCTGTCAGTGTAATCACAATGATTCTTAAGTTTATATTATCATGTTTTTTGTTGTTTGTTTTAACACATTCCTCCACTCCAGGAGCATTTTCATGGCAAGTCCAGTTCCCATACGGATACTCCATTCGCTTTGGATCAGGAGAAATCCATTCGTCAGTGCTTGGTCATCTCCTTGGAGCCAATCGGTCAGAAAGAGCCACCCATCCTCAGTCAGTGTGCTGCTGCTGATGCTGCTGTGCTTCTGTTAGAATTCTGGTTCCTGCTCCAGACCATGTCCCCCGAAGACCGGAGTGGAGGCTGAGGGTACAGTTGGATCAGGAGTTGGGGATAGCAATGCGATCAATGGTTGGTAAAGACCGGGATCAGGATCAGCAGTGAGATCAGGTTTTGGAGGTGGACCGGCATCAGTCGTGGCACCTGGATTGGGAGTAGGAACCGGGTCTGCAGTAGGATGAGAATTTGGAGTGGATCCGGATCAATAGCGTGATCTGGAGTGGGACCGAGAGGTTTGGACTTGGACTGGTCTCAGCACAAGTAGTGGGATCTGGATTTGCTGCCAGATCAGGATCAGTAGTGCGATGAGGATTTGGAGTTGAATCAGAATCAGTAGTGAGATGGCGATGATAACTTCGGGTGGGATCAGGATCAGTTGGGATATCCAGGTTTCGAGCGGGATCCAGAATGGGATCAGGATTGGGCTCAAGACCACTATCAGTAGTAGATTCAGGATTTGTCATTAGATTGGCGTTGGGATTAGTAGTGGCATTAGGACCGGGATCAAAATTAGAATCCGTAGTGCAGTCTGGATTGGGATCGGAATCCAATCGGGGATGGGGTCAGAGGGTCCAGTGGGACAGGAGCCGGATCAGAATTCAGATCAGGATGAGGACCGGGATGTGCGCGTGTGCTTTCGGGCTGCTTTAGAAACTCAAAGTTCAGAGGTTGTGTGTGGAGCACCAAGGGGGGCGTGGCCCATTCAGTCCCTATACAGAAGTCTTGGTGACGAGCCCCGCCCCGAAGCCGGCCCCCAGCCCGTCCCCTGGTTTCTTCCACTTGATTGGCGCGCCGTCCTCGCTCACGCCTTCTCGACCTTCCTTCTGGTGGCCCATCAACTGAGAGGCGTGGCTGTTGTCGGTGCTTTCTGCGTGATTGGTCAGCGGGCCGGCCGAGGAGGCGGGGTTTCGGCTGATGACCAGATCTAAGCGATTTGATGACTCGGCGATGAGCGGTACCACCAAGCAGCAGTCGAAGTCCCGAGTGCGCACGTGGTTGATCTGAACACATATACCACAACTTGTGTTTAAAGAAAAAAGCAAAAAAAGGGGCGGCTGATTTTGCGGCGGCCGGGCTTACCTGCAGGAGGCGGTCGTACGCTTGCAGGCCGCCGCGCTCCGCCGGGCCGCCGCCGCGGATGTTGTTGACGTAAACGCCGCGATCCAGAACGCCGTCTGACACGCTGAAACCGAAGTCCTCCAAATCGGAAGACTTTTCCAGAGTCAGCTGCGACACGTCAACACGCGTGTCCGTCAAACGTCAAATATCAAAAGTGCCGTTTGTCAATCGTTTCGCCGCCCCCGCCTTTGCTTGTGGGAAAAATCAAACAACTATGACGTCCTCTTCTGCTATTGGCTCATTTTCCGCTGATAGCACACAAGTTAGAATTTTTCCCCCCCCACTATTAACTGCCATCTGCCATCTAGTGGTTAAAGGTGTTATTACAATTTCTCACTAATCCGGTGCGGTTGGCCGTCCCTTTCTTTTTTTGTCTTGAGCCGTAGTCAACGCACTGTAAAAGCCATTGATCGTGAGGGGGAAAACAAAGGCCTTTTACAATCGAAAGGAAAAAAAAAAAAAAGAGTGTCGCGCGTTCACCTTGTGAAGTTCTACCGGCGTCTGGTTGAGGATGTCGTTGACTTCCTGTCTCATCTTCTTCATGGCGAAGGCTCGGCGCTGGGGGTCGGAGGGCAAGGTGTTGGAGCGTGGGCTCACCTAAGGGGCGGCATAGTCAGTCAGGTCTTACTTGGTGGAGGTCACGTGTGGCCGGCGGCGGCGGCAGCCACCTGGGGGCGGGCGCTGCTGCGTTCCTGGAAGCTGGCCTGGCGGCCCAGCGAGGTGCGAGGGGGGGGCGGCTCGTGGTTCAGGCTGAGGGTGGAGCCGGACATGATGGTGGCCTGCAGATGAGCGATCGCACGTCCACGTCAGCGCCACCCCCAAAAAATACTTGAGTCTCTTCTGCCCCACTGTTGGAGTCAAGCGGGTGCATGCGCAAATGCCCGCAAAGCTGCCAGCATGCCTCGCTCACCCATCGACATGCCAGACCACTCCCAAGCTGACTCGGGTCACCCAAAATGAGTCACATTACGGCAAATCACGCTTTCATGTAAAAAAACAAGTCACGGGGGTATTCGAAATGAGCTCAAAGTCACCCTCCGCCCCCCCAACAAAGACTTTCATTCAATTCATGCCACTTCAATGTCAGTAAAAATCACATCAGATCAACTCAAACAACTTTGATGCCACCGAAGAGTTCTCTGAACGTTCATAAATGCCCCCCAAAATGAATTGAACAGCACTAAAAGTGTCACAACAAGCCAGTGAAATGTTGCGGTCAAAAAGAGCCAACGTGTTAGCGCGCAGGAGAAAACGCCAAGGCGGCGGGAGGAAAGAGACGATTGATGAGCGCAGGTGAGGAAGAGGAAGCGCAAAGCAGGGAAGATACCCCAGTCAGCGGCGCCGTCTCCTTTTCCGGCTCCTGGAAAACAACCGCTCTTATTTTTTTCCCCCACCTTAATTCCAACGAGTTTTTCATTAGTTGAAAGACTTACAAAGTCCCGCCCCATCTGGCACGCCATTCGTGTGTGTGTGTGTGTGTGTGTGTGTGTGTGTGTGTGTACCTCCAGTTCTCTGAGGATTCCGCTCTGTCCACATGTCTCCAGATCCTCCAGAGCCTGAGACCAGAAGTTCTCCTCCTGGTCCGGTTCTGTCCCATCATGACCCACCGTGAACCTACAGCCCCGCCCCAGCCCCCCCGGAGGTCAGTTGCATAACTGTTGTCTCGTCGAGAAACGCCACGCAGGGCCACGCAAACCGCTGTCATTGCCTTCAGCGAGCGAAGCTAACGACGGGGCGGAATCGCAACGGCGGCTCACCCGCCCAGCGTGACGTGTTCCCAGTCGTCGCCGAGGCCCGACGACAGATCGGCCAGCGGATCGCCCCGCTGGCGAGAGGGGGCCGGCGATTGGCTGTTGCCGGTCTTGGCGTTGCACCACTCGTGGAAGGGGAACGGCGACGAGTGGAAGGAAGGAGCTGAAAGCAGGCGGCACGCGTCACGGCGAGGTGGTGACGGCGATGACGCCGACGCACGTACCGGGGGCGGCGAAGCCGGCGTCCGAGTCGCATCCGTCCCAGGACTCGACGGATGGCGGCGCGCCGAACGCCCTCTGAGCCGAAGGCGGAGCCGCGTTGACCGCCGGCTCCTCTCCTCCCTCGCCGTCGTGGTTTTCCTGGCCCGGGCCGATCACGCAGGACTTGGGACTGGACACTGTGCGGACGCAAGCGCACGTTGAGGTCCGCGGCGTCCCCCCGCCCACCCCCCGACGGCGAGGACGTACGCTCGCCGTGCTTCTTGATCTTGAGCGTGACGGTCTCGCCCGCCTGCTGCAGGAGACTGATGGCCTCGCTCAGTGGTTTGCCCTTCAGGCTGCTGCTGTTGATGGCCAGGATGCGGTCGCCCACGTGGATGGCGCCCGTCCTGTGCGCACATTTCATTCCAAATCGAATCCTCCATCTTTATAATATGGCGACAACACGAGTTCTCTGCGCCGGGAAAGCGCCAACGTAGCGAGCCCGTGAGACGCGGACGATTTCGTCCCCCTCGAGCGTGCCTGAAGCTGTTGAACGATGCCAGAGCAGACGCACGGCAAAAAGGAGGACACGCGCGCGCTTCAACGCAAAACGGCTCCGGTGCGAAAGCCGACGTAAGGTGCCGACGGCAAATTAGGGGAGTCTTAGTCCTTGACGGAGCAAAAACGCAGGCGGCGCGACGCGAAGGCACAACTTCTTCCCACGGTGCGCACCACACTGCCCCAAGAGGCCAACGTGCGCAAGGACAGCCGACAGTTTGAGTCCCTCTGACCAATTCGGGTGACATTTCAATTGGCGTTTTCAAGGATTCAAGCTCCAAATTCGGGGCTACGGCGAGACACGACGACGTTGCCGACCTCTCTGCCAGGCCTCCCTTGGTGAGCGAGGAGATGACGATGGGGTCGAAAGGCTCCTCGGTGCCCGAGATGGTGATGCCCAGGGGGCCGCCGTAGCGTTGCAGTTCCACCGTGTAGATGATGCTCCCCGACACCTCCTGCTCGTCTGGAAGGCACAGCGGGGGCGTGCGTGCGTGCGTGCGTGCGGCGAAGGGCGCGAGGCCGAAGCGGGGCGGCCGCTTACCGGAGTTGTCCTCGTCTTTGCGTATCTTGAGCTTGACCAGCTCCTCGCAGCGCTGCAGGATCTGCACCGCCTCCTCCATGGAGCAGGTCTCCACGCGGACGTTGTCGATGGCCAGCAGCTTGTCTCCCAGCTCCAGCGTGCCCGTCCTCCCAAAAGACGAAGGCCGGCCGGCCGGCGCATTGAGAAGAAAGGCCTGGCTTCTTTCCCGCGGAGGAGCGCCGCTTCTCACCTGTGAGCAACGCTGCCCTTCTTGATGTCGGAGATGATGAGGGGGTCCCCCGCTTTCCGGTTGGATGGAGCTGCAACGGCACCGCCACACGTTCAGCGCCCGCCCGCCACGCCCGCCACGCGCGCCCGCGATCGACTCACAGCTGATGGTGATTCCCAGCTCCACTCCCGGCTTCTTGGGGAGCTTCACGTGGAAGGTGCCGGAGGAAGGGATGACCGATTCTGGAGGAGACAAAGAGCTCGTCTTCCGAGGCGACATACGAGCATACCGAGCGCGCATACCGGCCACGTCAAACTCGATCTCCAGGGTGAGTTGCGCGGGAATGGAGGAGTCCCGGAGCAGCTGATTGGTTTCTTCCAAAGTGGAGTCTTCAGTCGGAACTCCGTTGATGGACAAGATCCTGTCGCCTATTTGCAGGATGCCGCACCTGCGCACAGCCGACACACGCGCGGCCGTTTCCAGACGTGACGCCAACAGGGCGGGCGGCGAGCTGCGCGTGTCAACCTCTCGGCGGGACTGTCGGGGTCGATGTAAGCGATGAGCGGCGGCGAGGAGAGCGTCTCGGTGGCGAAGACGCCGCCTTGCAGCTGGAGGCCGAAGCCCGCGATGCCGTCGCCCAGCAAGGTCACCTCCGCCGTCTCCGTGTGGACCACCTGGCCGGCCAGGCCCACCGTGCTGGACGCCAAAGACACTGGCCCACAGACAGACCACACGGAAAGCAAACGCGGTCGAGAAGGGTGAGCGAAACAAGACATCGCCGGGCGAGCAAACGTTTGCGTGCTGCTGGGGTGCCTCACGGGAGCTCTTGAAGTCCTTCTTCTTCGGCTTCTTCCGCACCAGCGTGCCGCGCGGACTCGTCGGATACGCGCTCCTGGGAACGCTCATGTTGAGGGACGACAGGCTGTAGGCCGACATGGAGCCCGGCGAGAAGGTGTGGCCCAGCGCTGCGCGGGGGGGGGCAAACACAGCTGGGCGTCAAGGCGGCGGACGCTCGGAGGAGGACGACGCGCGCGAGCGGCGGCAGACGTACACGGCTCGTTTGGATGGCGGTTGTGCGACCTGCCGCCCGACTGGTCAGGATGGTACGTGTTGTAGTGGTAAGGGGGGAGGATGGGGGCGGAGCTTCCGGTCTCCCAGGGGAGGGGGCGGGGAGAACGCTGCACCTTGACTGCACACGGGCACACACATGCGGGGAGGCGGTCGGGTTAAGACGGGAGGAGGGAGCTTTCCAACGGGCCCGTCGCGTGCTGCGCGTGTTGTTCGTTAGCCGTTTGTTAGCCACGGCGGCGCGTGCAGGCACCTTGCTGCGGCGCGTTCAGGGCCGGTCGGGCCTGGTGCTGCGGCAGGATCTCCATGCGCACGTTGTGGCAGGAAGCGGACAGCAGCTGCGTGGCTTCGGCCAGGGAGCAGAACTCCATGGATTTGCCGTCCACCGACAGGATGTGATCGCCTGCGTGGAGGGCGCCGCATCTGCGCGCAGCGGAGGCCGTCAGGATGCTGGCGTGCGGGTGTAGCGCGTCGCGTGGCGTAAAGGTCACCTGTCGGCGATGCTGGCCGGTTTGACTTTATCGATGACGATGACCTGCTTGCTGCAGAACATGGACGAGGACAGAGCCACGCCCAGGCTGGAGCCTGTTGCCTTGGCGACCTCCACCAGCAGAGGACCCGAAGCCGAAGACACCGAATCTAAACGCGAAGGGGCAAAGGTGACGCGTGAAGTCACGTGCGCGTGCGCGCGTGTCTCTCTGGCGCGTGTGCCCACCCATGACGGAGACGTCATATTCCAGCAGCATGGTGGCTTCCTGTCCACTCTGCTTCAGAACGCTCATGGCCTCCCCCAGCGTGTTGCCGTGGAGACGGATGCCGTCGATACTGAGCAGACGGTCGCCAGGTTTGATGCTCCCTTCCCTGCGCGCACGAGAATTGGGGGCGGAGCCTGCACCAAAGATCTCCAACGCTCGCGAGAACCTTGCACTCACCTGTCGGCCGGCCCTCCCGAGCGCACGGTGGCGACCACGACGGGCCGACACTTGTTCCTGTCTTCGCTGGCCCCGCCTGCACGACGCACATGGTACGTCACCGAGCCGGGCGGGCGGCGGCGGGGGGCGGCGGCCAAGACGTACGCACCTCTGATGACGAAGCCGAAGCTGTTTCCTTCCTTGTGCAGCGTCACCTCCACCGTCTTGAACATGACGCCGGAACCTTGCACGGCTGCAACGCAAAGAGCCGTCAGCGTGCCGGGCGGAGGTCACGGGGAGGCGAGGCGATGCGAGGCGAGACGAGCGCGCACGTACAGACGGGCGGCAGCTCGTACTCCACTTCCAGCAGCACGCGCTCGCCCACGTTCTTCAGCAGGCTGATGATCTCGTCGTGGCGGAACTTGGCCAAGTTGATGCCGTTCACCGAGCGGATGTAGTCGCCCACGTTCAGCTGGTCGCTCCTGACATCCGCAACGAGCGCAAGGAGAGAGAAGCTCAGGCTTTCCTCCCGAGACAAAGCCCCCCCCCTCTTCCCTCGAGAGGCCCGAGCGGCGCTACCTGGCGGCGATTCCTCCCGGCCTCAGATTGGACACCCGTGGCTTCCCGTCCTTGTCGATGCCGCCCGACACGGTCAGCCCCAGCGTGGTGCCCTCCTTCTTCATCAGCTCCACCAGCGTGCACCCCCGGAACTCATCTGGGGACGGCAGCGTGAGCACGCCCGCCACTTCCTCCTCGGCGGCGGCGAGGCCCCGCGGGCGCGGACGGGCCCTTACCTGGTATGCTCTGCCTCCGGATGGCCAGCGCGCCGTCCGACGGACGCGAGCCCGCCGAGTGTTTGGTGTACGGACCTTCATCTGCAACCGCAACACATAAACGGCTTCAAAAAAAAAAAAAAAAAAAAGGAAGGAAGACGGAAGATGAAGCCGCAGAAGAGGAGAAAGTGGATGGCGGAAACGATCCCTCAACTCCTGCACTCGACACACGCGCGTGTCCCGTGTGAAATTAAATGTAGTCTTCCTGGTTACTGACATGAATTTTACATCTCTCTCTCTCTCCCGCGCGCGCGCACACACACACACATACACGCACACACGTACACACACACACACATAGACAGGAAAGCTGCCCCCCCCACACACACACACAATTGTACATGAGCGACCAATTTCCAGTCAACGTTGTTGGCGTCATCCCTCTCGCTCTCTCCGTCGCTGTGCGCGCGCCTCCACGTCGCCGTACCTTTATTCACCCTGCGCAGGATCTGACATCGGCATTTAAACGACACGGCGATCATGATGAAGCCCCCCAGCTCGGCCGCCCGGCCAGCGCCATGCACGCCAAAGCGCCGCGATGCCTCTCGTCCAAATGCCGCCGCTGCTCCGTCGCTCGGCTCCCCCTTCACGCGGACGCCATCGCGTCGACGAGGAAGAGGACGAGGAGGGAGGACGAGGAGGGGCGGGGGGCGCTGCAGATGTGGAGCGCCGCCATGAAACGACGAGCAGGAGGGGAGGGGGGGGGTGACGCCGCGATGACGACGGAGAGAGGCAGGATGGAGGATGCCCGCGATTGGGGGATGGAAGGAGCGCATCGAACGCCAGAGGAGGAGAGAAAGCAAAAAACACGCGAAGCGTCCCACATGCTTACACCCCCCCCCCCCCCTCCCCGGAACGCTCCATTTGTGTCCTAACGAAAATGTGCGCCGGCCCTTTCCGTCACCCTTCACACACCTCCCCGAGTCTTTCAAGTGAAATCACGTCGGAACACCAACGAGGCGTTCTAGTGACGTCACGCCGACTCCGAACTCGAACGAGAAGCGGCCGCTCGTGGCACAAAAACAGCGCTGGCCCTTGAAACAACCTCGACACACCTCGCAAGTGAGCTCCACAGCCCAACTGAAACCTTTCAGGCCAAAAGCACATTTGACGCCTTCCATCGTCTGCGATCTCACACACTCGCGCACACGCAAGTCAACAAAAGGCCGACACAAGTCTTGTAAGTGAAGTTGAAGACTCAAATGACACTTTCACACGCCTGACAGGGCGCTCGTGAGCATTGACACGCTTCGCGATGGTGGCGACATCACGGTGTGGGGGGAGGCGGGCGTCATGGCAACACCGCCACCCGATAGGCTGCATCTGCGTAAAGGGGCGTGGTCTCGTCGCACATGTAGGTCAGTGTTCCGGATGCAGACGCTCTTTGCTTTCATTTCACTCGCCGTGCGTATGCCGAAAACATTGCGATGATTCTAATCTTGACATTTTGTTTTCCGGACACGACTGTGTTCCCGTAGGAAGGACAACATCCAGCCGACGTCGGTGAGTGTTACTCCCACACGCGTGCTAGTCCGGCGGATGCTAATGCCGCTTGGACGTGCCAGCCACGTTCATGACAGCAAAACAAAAAACAAAAGCACACGCGCGTCATGAGAAGATCAAGACGCATGCACGCTGCTGCGGCTGTTACCATGGCAACAAGCTGATGAATCATTGAGTGACCCGCAAGTACAAAGAGCAATTTATAGACACGCAAGGCCACTTCTCTGCTCAATGTCTGAGCTGAAGCCTTTAAAGTGCATCTGAAAATCACATGTCAAAGCAATGCGGCGTTCCAGCGCAGGCGCAAGTGTCAATGCTCGTCACACACACACACACACACACACACACACACACACACACACACACACACACACACACACACACACACACACACACACACACACACACACACACACACGCTAGTCAGCGAAATGAAACCCGGAAAGCGACTCTGAAGTCCCAAAACGATTGTGACTCTGGACGTTCCTTTGGTGACACGCCTGCGCACGACGCGAGGGGTCACAGACATGGTGGCCTCACGTAGGCAGCCAGCAGGCCCCTTCTAAAAATAGCCAGAGAGATTTTTCGAAAAGAAAGCGCTTTGCGGAGTTGTTGCTCTTCGCTTTGGTGAAACTATGAAACTTTGTGATGATGCTTCGTTTTCCCACAGGTGGCGAAGAAACTGCGAGCCCTTTGTAGCTCTCTTTTCCAAAAGTCGGTGACCTTTGCACTCGCTCATGTCGGGCAGCTTCTGGCATCACACCTAGCTAGCTAGCTAACCAGTAGCAGCCTGTGTGTGTGTGTGTGTGCGTGTGTGTGTGTGTGTTTCGGAGGTAAGTCGTGCTTGGGGATGTTGTCGAAATTCCTGCGGTGTCTCCACACTTGTCATTACCCACAAAGCACCTGGTGGCTCATCTTCACCTGCATGCTCTTCAATGACACTTCAAAGTGCACACGCTCGCATGAATCTTGTGTACACGTGTAAACTGAGCGCGTGCGAGACGTGTGTACCTATGTCTTCATGTGGGTGGGATGTGACATGTTTGCATGTGTGTGCGTGTGTGGACATGTGAGATGAGTGTGTTTGCCATGTGTGTGTGTGTGTGTCCAGCTGCATTTGTTGCAGGTGTGCCACTCACGTAGCGGGCGCGCGCGGTACTTGCTGGTGTAGAAGTAGACGTCGTCGTATCCTTCCTGGTAGTCGTCGTCGGCGCGGTACCTCCTCCCGCGCCTCCTTTGGAGGAGGCGCAGGAGAGCCAGGAAGCGCTCCATCCTCAGCGGGGGGTGAGGGGGGGCGGGGGGCTAACGCACAGCTAGCCGCGAGCCGTCGCTAACGGGAAGCGGCATCCCACACAAAGAAAGTCAGCTCGGGTTTCTTCCGCGTGCGTGCGCACGCACACGGGCACTCTTTTTAGCCTCGCCTCCTCTGCAGCCTCCTCCTGTCCTCCTTCAGCCAATCACAGCGCTTGTAGTGCATGCGCACACGCGCGCCCGCACACACGCGCTGACACACTGTAAATGTGCACTTGAAGAGTCAGCAGACATGACTTTTCTTCTATTCTTCCTTCCTTGCATCCTCCACTCATTCCCCCCCACCATCCTTTGCACCATTCATTCTTCCTTTTATGACACGCACACTCGCGTGCGCCCACACACTCGGTTCCGCTGAGGGGGAGGGGCGTGCTCCATTCAGTCAAGGACAGCCAGCAATTTCCACAAAGCAGCGGAGGAAGGAGGCAAAGTGCACAAGCCGCGGGGTGAACACAAACGACATTTCCCACGATGCACGTGGGCAGCGTCTCGTTCATTGAAGCCGAGTGTTTCCAGTCTATTGGAGAAGAAACTTGTCTGAGCGTCACGTCGTCCAAATTCACGTCTGGCGGAAGTGTTGGAGCAGAATGAGGTCTCATTGAAAGCGGTCACGTCAAATCCAGAGTCGAGTAGAATGGAGTTGAGCAGGATCTGGTCTATTCCGAGCTCGTCTCGTCGAATGCAGCATACTGCCACCTAGCGGGAGGGAGCAACTACTACACCCCTGTTCAACTCGCGCGCAGTTTACGTTGAGCCGTTGCGGTACAAGTCCGGTAGAAGAGCAGCTCAAAGGATGTTCTGGAAAATAGTCTGCATGACTTTGCTGCTCGTGTTATTTTGGTGCCGGGGAACTATGTTGAAGTGGGTTGATATGTTTGGCTCCAACAAAAATCGTCTCGTGGCACCATCTTGTGGCATTTATCGGCAATTCTGCACATTCTAAGAAGATGCGTCAATTAGTGACGGCAATATTGGTGGCAAGGCTCTGTCCCCATCCCCTGTGGAAAATGTGTGTGTGGGGGGGGTGGAGGGGGGGGGTTCACTTTATGTCCAGTAAAATGCAGTCAAGTCGAATGTACTCCAGTAAAATGTAGTTTACTGTTTGAGCCAAACGCAGCCTTCAAAGAATCGATGGTGGTCTCATTCATCGAGTGAATGTGTGCTGCAGCCTGTTGAGGCAGCAGACTGAGCGGCTTCAAATGTCAAAAGATTTGCGTTGTTTTGCTGTGCGAAACGACACACGCACACAAAACAATGACTGACGCGTCATCTTCGTCGTTTGTCCCTTTCCCCTGAATGGGAGAAGAGCGTTGTGCCTGACCGGCGTCAGAGGGACTGACTGGCATTTGGTCAGGAGAGAGTGAGCGAGCGAGTGAGCGAGCGAGAGCTACTAAAAATGACAAAACCGTCCTCATTTGCATAGCGTGCATTTGCATATCACTCGCAGGCCTCTGTGCCGCCGCGCCGCCATTGGCTGCCGGAGTGTGTGTTTAATCGCATTCGCCACAGGCGCCGGCTTATCCTGCCGCTCCCCCGCCTGGACGCTCTTGGGCCGCGCAGCGCGCATCCATCCCATCGGTGGCGATGCCGTCGATATGATCGGGGGGGCCAATCGGGCGCTCGACCGCTGTCGGGTCACAAGTGGGCGCCGGCACCCCAGCGCGCGTTGGGCCAAACGCTGCGACGCCCGAGGTGCTTTGCTTCATGGACGTCCGAGTGGCTGACCTTCATTCTAAGGGATGAAGGTCCCCCACCACCCCCCCTCCCAAAAAAAAGGTTTCTAAAAGCCACACAACTGCTGCCGAGGAGGACTTAATAGCAATTTATTTTTTGCCTTGCGTATCAGTGGCTGGTATCGGCGGCTTCCACGAGTCCCCGATACCTAAAAATTAGACCAGTATCGGCCAGAGACTAATTCCTGCTATCGGTGCTTGCCTATCCCAAAGAAATAGGTTTTAGGAAATAATGGGGAAAAAAATGTATGTTGAAAAATGCTGTCTTGCGGGTAAGCGGCGATTCACTGCAGACTGGAATGGCGTCGAGCACATGATGGTCAAGAAGCAAGTCTCGTATTAGGACGCCTGAGGAACTGACCTTGATTCAGAATGCACACGCACACACTAAGAGCAAGTGCAAGCGACTTCTCAATGAATGCAGAAACGCCAAACAGGTGCACACACACACACACACACTTACTGATGCATCATGCGTGTGTGCGTATGCCAGGTGAATTCAAGCAGAAAATGACATGATGTTTGTTTGATGCCAGCAGCTTGGCACTCCACCTGGATGCTGCCCAGGGCTGAGAGTGGCTATGCAAGTGCAACAAATTAAGGACAAAAGTGGCACTATGCCACCCCCCAAAATAAATAAATGTATTAAAATGCCGTGTTTGACAATCTCCTTGCCTTGCCACGTGGTGGAGAAGTTTACACTGGTCAGCATTTTATTGTTCGCCGCGGTGGTGATGTGTGAGCAACGACGCAAAATGTGTTTGCACATGAAAAAGATGCATCGCGCGCACGGAGGTTTGCTTGACTAATCCGGAGGACAAGGATGAGCACGGTTGTGACATCAGCACCTCTTAAAGGACGCTGAGTGTGTGTGTGTGTGTGTGTGACACTACAGCAGTGTCTGTTGCAAAAAAAAAACTTAAAAAATGAGGTGAATGTAACGTCTCACACATCACCGTCATCATCATCTCCGTGTCCACAGTGACGTGTCACGTTGATATCTTCGATTCAAGACTTCATTACGAGTAATTCCCTCTTTTGTCTATTTTTATCCGTTCTTACTGCGGTGTTATTTTTAAACGTAGAGACTGACCAAACTGAATCATCATCATCATCAGTGATGTGCCTGGAAATGTGCAAATGACAGCAGACTTGGTGGAAGACGAGGATCTGAATACGGAAACGACCTAACGACATCATGAAGAACCACTTCATCTCGAGTGGCCGTGATGACTTACAAGACGTCACTTTGACTTGAAAACAGTGTCATTGATGAGCGTCGCCGGGGTCGCGCTGACTCCTGTCAACGTGGGCGCTCACAAGCACAGTTTGCACACATTTCGGTCAAGCGAAGGGGCTGCGGGGAGCGCGCGGCGAACCGGCGCCTTCAGGCCGCTTTTCGTGGTCCTGCGCCCGCCACGCAGCCGGCAGGTCGGCAGGTGGGTGGGCCTACTAGCCGAGCTACCCCGCTCGCGTCACCTGCTGAATCCACCTAACGTGACGTCATGTGAAGCGCCGTCACTCTACCTGATGTCACGTCACGCCAAGATCAGACGGTGCGCCGTGCGCGCGCACGCACGCTCATCTTCAACTTCCGAGCGCGCGACGCCAAAAGCCGGCAAACGGGCGAACGCGCACCAGTAGGCAGGCACGCGCGCGCAGTCGCGAGCAGGCGGGCACCGAGTGAGCGACGGAGTGGAGACGCTGGCTGCTTACCTCCTTCCTGGTCCGCTTGCAGACAAGCCGGGATGTTCTTCTTCCATCCGGGCATGATGCACCTCAGGGCGGATAGGGAGTCCAGGGCGGCCCGCTAGTAGACACACAGCACCAGCAGCGGCAACATGTTAGCTAGTTAGCCTTAGCTTCGTGGAGGAGCTCCACCTCCGCGTGCACTTCCTCTTCTCCCTTCTCCCTCGCCTCTTCTTCGGCACGCGAGACCCCCACCGTCTCTCTCTCTCTCTCTCTCTCTCTCTCTCTCTCTCTCTCTCTCTCTCTCTCTCTCTCTCTCTCCACACCCCCAATCTCTTTGTCTATGTCTCTCGACCCCCACCCCTTCGTGCTCAGGGTGGTCTCTGGGGGAGGGAGGCGATTTGGCTGACTAACGTAACGAAGAAGAGCGTGTCCAAAAAATGACATGTTTTTATGCATGTGCAGTACAGTGCGGTCACCTGATGAAACACCTTTCAACATGAGCACTGCCAGATGGATTATTAAAACAATAATTTCTCATTCTACATTTTAGGTCGTGTATTGTTATTAATTTTCTGTGTCTAAGCTTTATTTTATTCAGATGAGGGAGTTCAGAACAGATTGTCATTTATTATGCCGACTTGACAAAAATATCATCATTAACTAAAATGATCATTATTAATACAGCATATGCTTTATGCGTGTTTCTCTCCGTACATTGTTTGACATAGCATTCATTGACTCGCTTGCATAAAATGCTGCTTTATTCGAGTACAGTGTCCCCGGGACAAGAAACTAACCAAAGGCCACACACGTCTCGCGAAATTGGCATGTCCTAAAGAATTTAAACGATTTCAAATGCTCACACTGAGGACTTGGAGGACCTGATCAGTGTGACGAGTTTCCATAATCAACATCAACTGTGGCGCAAAGTCAAGAGTGTCACTCTCCGCAATATTTCATCGAACTGTCATCAAATTTTGCTCTTCAAAGCCGCATTGTTCCGCTTTGGGAAACGAGCGTGGACAAAACGTTTATTTTAAGACTTGAAGAAATATATTACAATAAACTTTGGCGCTGCTTCGCAAGAATTATTTCAGCATGTAAAACGTGTAAATTCACGACGTAATTAGGGTCACTACTTCTAGAAACCCGCTGAGGGCGCAATGTATCCACGCTTCCTTATTACTGAAAGAAGAAGAAGCTCACCCTTCGCCAAGTTCTCGCGAGGTTAGGACTAACAACACGCGGAAGTCAACCATCCTCGCCGTTTGTCTCCACGGGCTCATCTTGTAAAAACGCCTTTTATCAGCGTTTCAACAGACTAACATGGGGAAAGCCGATTTTCTTTCGCCCAAGGCGATAAGTAACCGGATAAAATCCAAAGGTCTCCAGAAACTGCGGTGGTATTGTCAAATGTGTCAAAAACAATGCCGAGATGAGGTGAGTTGTGCCCCAACATCGAAGCTAGTAGCGTCAAAAGGTATTTTTCAATTTCCCTGCACATCATGTGTGATCTCTGCGTGTGCCACCAGAATGGCTTCAAGTGTCACTGCATGTCCGAGTCCCACCAGAGGCAGCTGCTGCTGGCCTCGGAGAGCCCACACAAGTTTATGGACTTCTTTTCCAAGTAGGTTTCTTGACCAGGAATTTTCTTGAGCTATTCGGTGTAAAGAAAGTATGATAACAAAAGGGGAATGGGATCAATTAAGTGGGTCGTTGGGCATTTTTGATTGATTAAAATACGATATTGGCAGACATCAGCTCAGCAACATCATTTCTCAATGTGTAATTTTAACAAAATCAAACGCATGTTATGTTCTTGTTTTCGTGTGCAGTGAGTTCAAAAGTGGTTTTGTGGAGCTGCTGCGGCGGCGTTTTGGTGAGTTTGGGCCAACACGTGAGATCCGAATATTTTGTGTAACTTGTAGTTGATCGCTGATCACATTTTTAGCTTTGGATTTTATTTTATTGTCAAAAGGTAACAAAAGATACAATCATCACATATCCTGATTTTGTACGGTGTGAGATAGATTCATTGGCCGTATAAGATCTTTATGTTACTGCAGTTTTGTTTTCAATTTTAACGTGTTGATATATATATTTTTTTCTACCCCCCAGCTGCCCCCACACCAAAACATGACGTATACTCTCGGCGTTCGCTTTCATTTTTGTGCAGGGACAAAGCGCGTCCACAACAATATTGTGTACAATGAGTACATCAGTGACCGCGAACACATTCACATGAACGCCACGCGCTGGGAGACGCTCACCGACTTCACCAAGTGGCTCGGACGACAAGGTCGGCAAGTTAATGATTAATGTGAAATGTCTCCAATGGGAATATCGTCGCCAGCTAACGGTGTCAAACCAGGTCTTTGCAAGGTGGACGAGACGCCCAAGGGCTGGTACATCCAGTACATCGACCGCGACCCAGAGACCATCCGGCGGCAGGAGGAGCTGGCGAGGAGGAAGAAGCACGAGCTGGACGACGAGGAGCGCAGCGCCAAGTTCATTGAGGAGCAAGTCCGCAGAGGGCGCGGGGACAAGGAGGAGGAAGTGAGTTCCAAGCAACAAGAGCGACCATGTTGACGGATGCCCCGAGAACCTCACCGCTCATCTGACCCCATCCTTCCCTTTCCCAGCAAGACCCAGTTTACACCGAGCTGAAGCGAGAGAGTGAAGAGGAAAAAGGTACGTTTTCACACATTTGATGAACATACCTGGACATTGTCCTGATTGCACTTCACAGGATTTCCTTCTCTTGCAGTTGCTTTCAATTTGGGGGCTGGTGCATCACTGGCTGGTCCTTCTACATCGAGGTACCGTCTACGTCTTTATGTCGATGTTCACTCAAAAAACTGGGCATGAAAATAATTCCTTGCTCTTGATAAGTTGATGTGGCTTGAAAGCACAATGCCATATTTCTCATGTTCGCATACCTGTGATTTAAAAGTTTTGTGCCGCCGCACAAACACTTTGACTCGACGTGCATTCTGAATTTCGATGACTTTGCAGTCAAATGACAAGTTCCCTCCTGGCCACGAGTGCTCTTGCAAAGGCGTCGTCGACAAAGAGGAAAGAGCCGTCCTCCGCTTCCGACTCGCGGGACAAGAAGCGCAAGTCAGCCCTGGAGCAGATCATCGAGGTAGCGTCTCGCGCCACTCTTTGTGGGGAGGGCACGTCCTGGCTGACGGGCGGCACCTTGTCCTTTAGATGGAGGAGAGGAAGAAACAGCAGCAGCAGCCGCTCAAGACTGACCATTGGCTGCAGCCCAACATTGTGGTCAAGGTGGTCACCAAGAGGCTGGGGGACAAGTACCACAGGAAGAAGGCTGTCGTCACGGTAACCGCACGCGTACGCTCTTACGCCAGCGAGCCCCTTCACGCGCACCTTGCGATGACCGTCCGGCCCGCAGGAAATGCGAGATCCATTCACGGCGGTGGTGAAGATGATCGACTCCGGGGACAAACTCAAGCTGGACCAGAACCACGTGGAGACGGTGATCCCTGCGCCGGGTACGCGCCGTCGTTTTGCATTCACAACCAGGAAATAGTCAACGTGTCCCAAACATGTCCGATGTGCCCGCAGGAAAACGTGTCATGATTGTCAACGGAAACTTCCGCGACACGGAGGCCGTGCTGGAGGGCATCGACGAGAAGAACTTCTGCGCTTCGCTCACGCTCGATTCCGTAAGTGTATTTCGGTCCGTACTGTTTATCGGCCCGGGCAGTCACGCCCCAGCGCTGTGTCCGCATGTCGCGCCGCCCCTTTCGGTACTGCCTTTCCCAGCACAATGTTGCCGAAAAGTTCCCAGCCAAAAGTGTTGATTCTCTTATGGCGAGAGGAAGCAAGAAACTGAAAGCATGTCTTGTCGTCCTCAGGGTCCACAGAAAGGAAAGCGTGTGGACGTCGCCTACGAGGACTTCTCCAAACTGGCTTGAACATATGGGGCGGGGGGGGAGATTCCACCCCCCCCCTTCTTCTCTTTCTCTAAAGATCTCTACTATGTCAGAGTTCTTTACCCTCAAATCATGACAGACCTTGGAGCCACCGTTTTTTGTTTGTTTGTTTTTTAATCACAAACAAGTCAAGGCGACAAATTGTACAGATGATGTTTAGCTTTTCAACTCAATTCAATGTGGCAGATGATTTCACGCATGATTTCAACTTTAAAATTAAGGAACTTGCAAACAGTGACATTCGTGTAAAGTTTTTTTTTTTTCCTCCCCTGTAACTTGTTGACGGCTCCTCTATTCCATTGAGAGAAAGCTGTCGAGGTCCGGGACGACGTAGGCGCTGTAGTGGCCGTCGATGAATCCTTTCCCGCTGTTGTGCACGAACCAGCAGAAGACGTCGGTGCCGCGTCGCTTGTCCCGTCTGTAGTCTTTCTGCCAGCCCCTGGCGTGCGCAACCAGCAGATGGTGCCGTTAAAAAGCCAAACTTGGAAAGGGGTCTCAAAGGTTTGGGTGGAAGAGCTACCTGGTGACGTGCAGCTTGTTGCTCTTCACCTCCATGGTGGCCTCCTTCTTTTGGGGGTCGGCGCCGTCGTGGATGTTGGAAATGCTCACTTCGGGCTCCCGTGAGAACTGACCTTTGGGGCCAGACGCGTTTTGGATCAACAATATATCGGTGCATTTGTTTCAACGTTAACCTCAGCACGTTTACAATAAATGCTTTGTTTTGCAAACAATGTCCAGTCTAAATTGATTGTGATGAAATACAGTGGTACCTTGACGTGTTAGTGTAAGCACAGAACTCGCTTTCCTTGAATGTCAAAGGAACACCAGCCCCCCATATTTTTTTTCAGTTGTAAGGGATTTTTTTTTAAGTGATAATTTATCAAGTAGTGCCCAACCTTAATTTGAAGCTTGTTTGGAATTCAAAACACAAGAGAAAAATGCCGACCAGACGACAGCTCAAAGTGGAGCAACTTTTGAAATGGGGGGGCCCGCTTGACATCAGGGTGCCACTGTATCTCCACTGCCTCTCACTCATCGTGTGTCTTAATTCTTTTTTACGTAGTCAACATGTCGCTTGGTCCTGCCAGTCACGGACGGGAGAAGCTGCAAGAAGTTCCTCGACAACATGAGAGTACCTATGAGGCCGTGGACCAGCGGCGAGTACCGGTTGCCGTTTGGGAGGTAGACGCCCAGGAAGTCCACGTTGACCGGGTGTTTCTTCCACATGCGGTGGAGAAGAACCATCACCCGGATGCCCTGGTTGATGGTGATGCTGACATGCGAGTCCTTTACGATGGAGATTCTTACCCTGGATGGGGGGGCGGCAGTGATGACATGACGAGGCGTCCTCTCCCGGCGGTTGTCTGCTTACCCGCTTTGGACGATGTCCGCCGTTGCGCCCCACGTGAAGCTGTGGTTGTTCTTGCCGTCAGTGAAGGCGATGTTGTCGGTGCCCACGGCGACGCTGATGCCGTCCGGCTGCGAGTGGACGGAGATGACCCCAAAGTAGGTGCTCTGCTTTTCTGTCCGCACCGCTTTGTTGCCGATTAACCGTCCATTCACCGCCACACCTGCATGGCCGCACAAAATCATTCTTGGGCGAGAGAGAGAGATGTGACTTGATGGAGCCGGTGTCGTACCCGTGCCTCTGTCAGACACCAGGTTGAGGATGTGACCGGGTTTGGAGTCGATGTTGAAGCAGACGTCCATGTTGCTTTGGGGCAGGTGCACGATGAAATGAGGGTCGTTGTCCACTGGGTGAGAAAAGATGTGTGCAATCATGCAACTTCTTGTGTCAACGGCCATTCCACGCACTCCCACGGCAGATTTTCATCAGTGGTGGCTGTAGGTGACCCCAACCCGATTTTTGATTCTGATTTCCCAAAAGTATTGCCTTTTTAATTTTGGCCGATTTACAGATTTGACCACGCGTTGCAGTTGACAGCAATGATGAAAAAAAAAAATCCACCTGAAAAGAAGTGTGTTCGAGAAAAAACTAAGTGTGCATGCAAGGTTGCAAACCGCAATGAGGGAGGGAAACATTTTGTGTAAATGCAGTACCTAAGTTGACCCGTTTTGGCAAGGTCCAGTCCTCGGGGCCTTTTTCCACGTGGCTGGGCGGGGCCGGCGTGGTTATTTGGACCCAGGGCGGAGGTTGGTAGACGACCTTCACTGCAGGCAAAGTCTTCGTGCCTCCTCCCATTCCGCTTCCTGCACGCACATGTTTTGATTTTGATTTTGTTTTAGTTTTTGGGGAGGAATCGAATGAAAACGAGTCCCGGTGGCTTTGTGGCCGCACCCGAGCAGCAGCCTTGCTTCGGGTCCTTCGGGGAGTCGGCGAGCAGCCTCTCCTTGCTGTCCTCGCTCTCCACCAGCAGAGCCGTGAGCGGCGTGACAAACTGATGCTCCGTGGCCAACGCCAGGATGCGCTGCGTGATCTTTCTCTTCTTGCTGGCGGTGGGCGCCAAAGACCTGACGAGCGGAAAGCGCGGCCAAATGGCGGCTTTTTGTTTGATGTTGCGCAATTGCGTACGGCCGTTGGCGTTTACCTCTCACTCATCATCTGTTTGATGGTGATGTAGGCCCACAGCTGCCTGGCGAAGCCCGTGAAGGAGTGCTGCTGCTTGGCCAGTTCCACGTCCAGCTTGGAAGTGTCCACCTCCGTCTCCAAGGTGATGTCCATCAGGGCCTGCGGGATGAGGGAGGCGCGTCACGGACAACAAGTCACTCGGCGACGCTTTCCGCTAAAAGTGCGGCACTCACGCCGGACGCGGTGGTGAAGCTGGTCAACGTGTCGCTCTCGGATGGTTGCACTTTGCCGGCCACCACCAGCTCGGAGCCCCCAAAGTATTTGTCGAACTGGTTTTGCGTCACATCTGACACCGAGTCCTCCGGGAACTGGACGGCGATCCTCCGCAGAAGAGGATTGGATACCTGGCTGTAGAAGGCCTGCGGGCCACATCAGCAAAGTGTTGGCCGAGGAGGGGCAAACCTTTCAGTTTCTTTTGCTCCCTTCTGCCTCTCAAACTAAAATGGCCGCTGACCACAAATTAGTCCCGCAGGGCGCATAAGAGGGGTTGATCGTTTGCTCACGCCTCGCCACGTTCAGTTTGCTTCATGGCTTCTTGCCGGTGGCCTACCCGTAATTGCTCGGCCGCGTCGTGGTTGGCGAAGATGCGCTGGGCGATGCCGCGGTTGTCCATGGCGATGCGCTCCAAGAAATCGTAGTCCACGTCGAAGCCAATGCCGAGGGAGAACAATGAGAAGTCCTCCCTCATCACCTTCTTCACGTTCTTCTGAATGGTGCTCAGCTTGATCTCGCCTGCGGAGTCACCCATCTGAAGCAGCCGCTGGGCCGAATGACCGGGATTTGATCGGGCGGCACGAGACTCACCCACCGTCGGGTCCCCGTCCGACACCAGGATGATCATGGAGACCGATCGAGGGTCGATGAGCCCCTGATTGGATGCCCTCACCAGGATCTGCACCGCTTTCATCAGCGCTTCATTGATGTTGGTGCCTGCGGGGAGAACGTCAGCGACGGGCAAGCTCAAGGCAGCTTTCCGATCCGCCTTTGTCTCCCTTGCTACCTCCGACGGGTTTGATGTTCTGGATGTATTTCTTGGCGTCTGCAATTTGGATGGAGGATCCCGGGACCAGGTCTTCGCTCCAGCAACGCACGTTGTGGTTGAAGTCGATGATGCTGAACTGGTCATCAGTCGTCAGGTCATCCAAGATGGCCTGCATTGCCTCCACCGTCTGCCAGAGAGGACCGAAAGTCAAGCGCCCACCAATGCTGACGACGGCGACGGCGTACCTGTTTCATCTTCACCCCCCACATGGACCCGCTGACGTCGATGACAAACACGATGTTTTTCGGAAGCGGAGACATGTTGGACGGGGCGAAAAAGTGGACAAAGTGGCCATCTGAGACCTGGCGGGCCCGATTGATCTCCATCAGTCCCGGTTGGTCCAAGTGTGCGCAGCAAATGAGTGTCAGAGTGCCGGCTGGGTACCTGCAGCTCGCCGGCGTTGCTGTCCCGCTTCACATCGTATGTGACGCTCAAGGCGCCGTCGATGGCACTTTCCGTGCAGTTGTCGCATTTCCTCTGCTGCCGCAGCGTGGGCTTGAAGACCACGTGAGCCTGAGGCAAGTGTGGGGGGAGGGGGAGGATGTCACCCGGTGAGGAGTTTTCCAATTGCAAAGCAAAAACGTTTCTGTGGGCTCAGTCTTGCCTTCTCTGGGCTCTGTGTCACCGTGACCAGCCGATCGAGCTTGTCACCGAGATCGCTCGACGTTTCCAGCTTGGCGATTCCCTTCGGCTCAAAGATGTAAACGTCCACCTGTAGACGGACATCGGGATTGGACCAAGACCTCGGGGGTTTTCCTGCACGCGGCTCTCCTGACGTTGGTACCTGGAACTGAGGCACCAATCTGCCGGGTTGCAGGTGCAACGAGTGCTCGTAGAGTCCCAGCTTCCTCTGCATCATCTCCTGGTAATGCAGCTCAAACTCGATGTGGCTTCCGGGGGGGACGTGCACCTCCGTCTTGAAGGTCTCCAGTTCCTGGGAGTTAGATCTGTTGCGCAGAAACATCCGGGCCTCGCCGGCTCATCAAACTCATCTTCTGCCCTCATTGCAGCTCTCTGCAAGATTTCCCTCTTTGCCTCCTGCCTGGCGCCGTCTTCGTCATCCACATCCTCCCGTTACGTGTACTCTTTCCCTTCTGTGCCCGTGACCAAACCGTGGGAATCTGACCTCTCGATCTGACGCGCCCGAGCTTTCAGTCTGTGCCACCCCTCTGATGAGGCGGAAAAAATCATTGGCACCGCCCTACCCACTCTTGAGGACTTGCACACTGCAAGAATCAAGACAAGGGCACGGAAAATCCTCCTGGATCCCCCGCATCCTGCCCACCACCTTTTCCAGCTACTCCCCTCAGGCAGGCGCTACAGATCCATGCGCACCAAATCCAGAAGACACTTAAACAGCTTCTTCCCTCTAGCCATTAACTCCCTAAACAGTCACTGACGTAGTCACTCTTCTTGTACAACAAATATTGTATCTCTCTAAAATGCTTCAATGATTTTCTGCACCAACTGTACAAACTGTCATAGTATTGTATTCTACCACTGATCACTTTAGCTCTGCTTGAAACTATGGTTCACTTACATTACAAAATGTCCTTCCATACCTATTTGTCATGTTCTTGTTTATGATGATACTAATGCAGCGTGTATACCGGAGACAAATTCCTTGTGTGTTCTACATACTTGGCCAATAAAGATGATTCTGATTCTGATTCTGATTCTGAGCTCATTTCCGAAAACCTCAGCCTCTTCAACTCTGCCACCTCCAGCTCCGTCCACTCTCTTAACGGTCATCGCAACTGTCTGCAAATCCTATAACACAAGTGGTCCTGTCCTGTCCTCTCTTCTTCGCTGCCCCTGGCTCTGAACCGTCGACGCCAAGTACTTGAAGCGCTGTCCCTCCTCCGCCATTGCACCGGGCCCTCTTTCCTCGCTTTCCCCCTTCCACCGTCATTTCTCACGCCCGCCTGAAACTTGAGACTTGCGTTCAACCCGGGCGCTATTTACCTGACGATGCCGGCGGCTTTTCCTTTGGCTCGCGCCTGAGCGTACAGGTTCCTCGCCACCGTCTTCTCCTTCACCGAGCCCGTGAAGGTGATGCCGTTGACGTTCCTGAGGCACAGAAAGCAACCCATGTCAAGTCCGCACGCTTCCCGACGATGCGTCGCCGGTCTGCTGTGCGGCCTCCTCACATGGTGAAGTTGGTAATGAAGGCTCGCTTGGGGATCTGCACGTTGAAGCCGATGGTCTGGGCCTTGGAGCCCGAGTTGACCACCGAGCTCCGGACGGTGGTGTGGGCGAAGCGAGACGTGATCCGGCTCTCGACCTTGTAGCTCTTGACGGTGATGTCATCTCCACGGATGGCCTGGGCAGGGAGGCAAAGTTTGAGACGGCTGCTGTGAAAGGAGATTCCGCCCTGAAGGATAACTTGGCGGGGGGCGCTCGGATGGTCTGAATGGCGGCAGTAGGGTTCGAGTATGCGCGCCCTGGGGTCACTGATTGCCCCGCTAGCCCCCGCTAGGTTTGACTTGAGCCGCCACTGAGACTGGCATCGTAAAGCTCAAGCTGGACTTCCTGGAACCGTCGTGGGACTGATGCGGAACCGGGTCAATGACCTGCCAGTCACGGACGGGAATGTCCCCCAAACAGCAAATGATTGATCTTGTGAGATAAGGTCGAACTCTTGTCACAGTGGTGAGAGCTGAAAACAACAAGTGGGGAGGGTCATACCTCAAAGTCTTCCTGCTCCTCGCTGGTCAATATCGCTCTCTAAAACACACAAACAGGTCACCTGGTGCTTTTTTTTGCCGAAGTCATGCAATTACTGTGATTTATGCTTTATGTGGGACAGTAGAAATACTGTCTGGATGGTTCTTAGTGGATTGCGACATCTGATGCGTTTTGGGGGCAAACGCCGGTTCAAATGATACAGCAGCGCCACAAATGTCTGCCGAAGACACCGTGATCCATACGCCTTCGATTTTCCAGACCAAAGAATATCCCACCTTGTGTCTGTCGCCACCGTGCCGAGGATCCGACTGTTGAGAGAAGTTTGGCGACTGGTTGCTCACGAAAAGTCAAGAGACGTCAGCATCTGTCAATTGGGACCTCCTTCAAGCCCACTCACCTCCTCGTCCTCCCATTCTCCGTCGATCACAAACTCAAAGCAGCGGCTCCCCTGGAGGACCGAGAGCCCGGCTAGGAGAAGCAGCAGCCTCGGCTTCATTGTCTTAGCGCTGTGCGGTCGTCCGGCGAGCTAGCGAGCGAGCGAGCGGTGGTTCTTTGGGGCAGAATCCTTTGCGAACGGTTGAAATGCAAGCGAGCGACTGACTCCCGGATCAATATTTGGAAGCAGATGGGAAGCAAACTTTGAAGCTTGACCCCGCGCCTCGGGCCGAGTAAACAGCCTTGTACAAGCCCGGTCACAGTTTGCTTTTCGAGATGCCCAACGCTGACGTTGCTCCCTTGTCTCATTTATGACGAATGAACACGTTTGAAGCGTCACAATTGAACATCGACAAAGTTTGAATTTGCATTTGCCAGGTGACGCTACGAAGTGGTTCGACGTTCAAGAACAGAGTGCGGCATGGCCATATTTGCCAGACGCTGCAGCAGCGTGATGAACTTTGACCTAAAAGCATTGAAAGGCCCATTCGGAATCCTTTTGCTGTCATTTAAAAAAAAAAAATTTACAGCTCAAAAACCTTCGTGAATAATTGAATTTCATTTACACTTATTGACCCTTGCAGTAACTTTTGTTTTGTCCACAAGGGAGTGCCAGATACGCCAAAGAAGGCCGCGACAGCGGAAATTCTGACGGTCAGCGAAGGCATTGGGGAGCACAAACGAGTGCCACTCACTGAGCTCAGACCCTCTCCTCCTTTTTCTTCCTCCTCCTTCTCGTCCAGTGGGTGTGCGCAGGCTGCAGGATCGAACCTGCTCACAAACTGCGACACGAGCAGGGCGAGGAAGATGAAACGATGCTGCCGGTGGCGTTCCTGCTCCTGTGCGCCTCTTGTTGCACGCTTGGCCAAGTGGACGATTTCCAAAACGAGGACTATGTGGATGCCCGCTTGGAGGACTTGGATTTGGACATGGTGAGTGTTTGCTTCGATTGTTCCATTTTTTATATATTTTTTAAACCCAATTCACTGAAGTTGTTCCTGCAGGCACCTCGCAGAGTTCCGCGACAGCTGAAAAACACCCTCATGAAGGTAGAATACACTTCTTTTAACTAGGCCATATGTTCTTTATTTGTTTTATTACTATTAGTGACCCACATTTTGGGGAGGGGGGGCAGTATACGTCAATTAGAAACGCATTACAAGTTTGCCTCTTTTGGGTGTGACGCGCGCAGGACAAGGCGCCAAGTGCACAGATGTTCTTTGAGCACAAGAACTGATGTCAGCTCGTGGGATTTGAAATGCCTTTTCCGTCTGCTCACTTCTTGTCATCCAAAAGACATGGGGCTGGATGCACCAGGAGTTTGTTTAGTTTTTTTGTGCACTGACCTGATTTTTCGGCCCAGGAGACGAGGCCTCACATCCAGGAGCTGTCCGTCAACACCAGCATCATCTCCCGTTACGCTTTCACGACAGTGCGCTGCGTCATGCTCAACCGGCATGCCGCCGCTGGCCAGGGCGTCTTCCACTTCCCCGTGCCGGCCGGCGCCTTTGTCTCCAACTTCACCATGTAAGTTTAAGTTTGGGCATATCGGGTGAAAAGGTCAAATGGAACCACGATGCACGAGAAACTTCGACAAGTGAGCATCAAGTCACTGTAGAAAGAAAATCAAAAAGCTCGTGTAAATTTGACACACCGGCGTTGTTCACAGCCCGGCCAAATTAAAATTAGTACAGATCAAATGCTGGCGAGGCTTTGAAATGGTGATTTTGCACCCTGAATGCAGAGTGCGGGTTTTCCTGGCGCCACAGAGACATCAAAGTGTGCACAAAGGCTCGGGGCAGCGTCCCGCAGCCCTCGACATGTCGTAAACCTGCGTCAAGGGGGAATTCGGGGCTCTCTCGTACGAGGAAACGCAGTCCGAGCGCGACTCCTCTCACATTTGCCCTTCCAAACCCAGGATCGTGGCAGGGCGTGTCTACCGGAGCCAGCTGGGGCCCAAGGAGAGGCCAAGGGTCAAGCAGCCAGACGGCAAAGCCTGGGACAAAGAGTCCGCTGACACAAGGTGAGCTGTGTGTGTGTGTGTGAACACGTCCGCTCAATCATTCCTGCTCTCGTCTTTGTCCGCTGCCCCCTAATTGCACCTTTTGAGCCACTTCCTCCACATAAAACAACTTCAATGCCTATTTGGTGTGTGTGCGTGTGCTTGTGGGCCAAAATAAATGTTTGATATGGAAGAAGTGACAGAGATTAGGAGGAGGATGAAGGGCGGGCAAAAAGTGGAAGAATTGATATGAGGCACAGCCATGATGACATCACCTCCTATTCTGTTGAAGTCATCACATTGCCGCCGCCTCCTCCGTTGTTCATGGTCCTCCAAATTCTCAAGCTTCTCCGTGGCTCTGTGTTACCCCTTTGCTTTGTTCCATCTCCCCGCCAGGTCGGAGTCGGGGCAGTTCCAAATGGCGGCCAGCGTTCCGGGCGGCAAGCAGGCCGTCTTCCTTCTCGAGTACGAGGAGCTGCTCCAGCGCCGGCTGGGTCGCTACGAGCATGTGACCGGCCTGCGGCCGCTGCAGCTGGTTAGCCGCCTGCGGGTGGAGGTCACCATCGTGGACCACTTGCCCATCACCGTCCTTGAGGTGCTTCCTCTCCGCCGTGGCGGCGGGATCAACCCAGCCAGGCCTCCAGGTTTGGTGTGCAGTCAAAGGGAACCCCCTCCTCCATTCCAGTTCGTTTGTGCCCTCAACATGTTGTGTTTTTTTAATGGGTTTGCCCAATTTACAATGGACCCCCTCTTTATTGTCATTGAAGTCGACTCATCGGCGACCTTACAATGTGATGGCTGACAGAAATGAGCAAAATGAGCAGAACTTTTTTTTTTTTTTTTTTAAAGCTTCAAATGGCATGTGAACACCCCAAACACGCTTCCTGTCTTTATGGTCCAGCCAAGATGGAGCCCCCTGTCACCACGACGGTCCGAAGGGAAAAGAACGCCTGCAAGGTCACCTTCAGCCCCAACATCATGCAGCAGGCCAAGATCGCCACCAACGGCATCCTGGGAGATTTTGTGATCCGCTACGACCTCCAGAGGGACACGGGAATCGGAGACGTGCAGGTAAGGCTTTTTTTTTTCCTTCTCCCTCTTCTTCTTCTTGGCTCCAGTTTTGAGAGGTCTCTCTCTGCGTCTCATTGACAGGTTCAAAACGGACACTTTGTCCACTATTTTGCGCCCAAAGACCTCCCGGTGGTGCCCAAGAATGTCGTGTTTGTAATCGACACCAGCGCCTCCATGCTGGGCACCAAGATGAGACAGGTGGGGACTCTTCGCAAGCTTTTCTCCAACACTCTCGCCCGTGACAATCAAGTGTGCCTTGTCGCTCATTTGCACATGCTACATGGCTCCTGGTTATTTCTGGACTCTCGATGATGCCCGATCAAAGACGCAGCTGCCCGTGGCCCGCCCGCTATACTGTGCTCCGACTAGTGTATCCAGAGATGAATTTTCAGTGAACTGGGCCCCGCACGGAAACGCGAGCGTGCCAGTAGACGGCCACGCGTGGAAAAACATTCCCGTTGCGATGCGGAACACAAGGCCGAGCTGTGAGGAAGGAAGGTCAGCAACCATTAAGTCATGGAACGTTTGAAACAACGGGAGCCTCGACCCGCGTGACCCCCGCCCCCGGCCTTCGCCACAGCCTCGGGACCGAACAACGAGCCGGGTTTAATGCGCTCGCACAATGGCGAGCTTCATGGCGGGTAAAGCGTCTGCTTTTGACCGGGCGCGCGGTACATCCCAGAAAGATTCCAGTGCCAAAATATACAACACACATATACTGTCCCCACAATGTTTAGTCACAAAAGCGGTAAATTAGAAGGAATTTGTTGTTGCTTCTTCGTGTTAGGGTACGTTTTTTTTTTCCCCTCACAAAATCGAAATATATTTTCCCTCTTTGATTCGCTTTTTTTTTCCCTCATAAGAGTGCAACTTTCTGCTCTCATCAAATTGCACTTTTTATTTATTTTTCTTCTGTCATTCCCTTGGCAGACCAAAGACGCCTTATTCACCATCCTGCGGGACCTGCGAGCCGTCGATCACTTCAACTTCATCAGCTTCTCCAACAAGATCAAAGTGTGGCGACCCAGCAGCCTGGTGCCGGTCACCCCGCTCAACATCCGAGACGCCAAGAAGTTCATCTTCACGCTGGTGCCTAGTGGGGGTGAGAACATGACCTGCCCCGGACCCACGATAGCACACGTGCAAGTGTGTAGGAGGGGTCAAACTATTCCAAAATGGTGGATTTTGCCACATTTTTTTGTGAGTATGTCGCGTGCGCCCCGCAGGCACCAACATCGACGGCGCCATCCAGAGCGGCTCGGCCCTGCTGCGCGAGTACCTCTCGGGTCCCCACGTCGGCCCCAACAGCGTCTCGCTCGTCATCTTCTTGACAGACGGACGGCCGACAGTCGGCGAGTCGCAGTCGGCGGCCATCCTGGGGAACACCCGCTCCGCTGTGCTGGACAAGTTTTGCGTCTTCACCATCGGCATCGGCAACGACGTGGACTACAACCTTTTGGAGCGCATGTCTCTGGAAAACTGTGGCGTGATGAGGCGCATCCGCGAGGAGGCCGACGCCAGCGTCATGCTCAAAGGGTGAGATGGAAGAAACTTGAATGAAAACAAAATGGCCGCACAGAGAAATCACCGTTAAGTGTTGGCAGTTGTTACCCCCCCCCGCTTTTGCAAATCGTCTTTTATCGCGCTTCATCGGGACAAAGAGCAGCAATGACAGCAGCGCTCTTTAAGCACCCGCAGAGTCTGCGAGCCGTCCGTTCGTCTTTCTCGCTCTTTTCTTCCTGACCGCCCGCTTTCGGACTGGCCGGCCCGCGAGATATTTGCACAGCGGCGTGAGGAATGCGCGCATGTTGTAGACCGGCGTCTGAGCATGCTCGGAGATAATAGGCCTCGCGCGTCTTGAGCAAACACGGCTTTGGGTTTCTTCACGGCGGCGTGACAAGGGCAGGATGCAGGACTTAGGGTTGTCTTTTATGGAGGTGAATACACTCTTGAGCGCGGTGACGGGTTGCCTTAAGAGCGCAGACAAGCGGATTTGGAAGGCGGAAGAAAAGGCGGGCTTGCTTGATTCCCCGACAAGAACCGGATGACAAGTCGAAGTTGATTTAGTTTTAACAATCTTAAGGATTTAGGAGCTTTTTGCACAGAAGTAGAAACTTCTGGAAAACCATTTTATTGCCGTCTCTTTGTCCCATGTCCAGGTTCTATGAGGAGATTGGCACTCCGCTGCTGTCGGACATCAGAATCAACTACACGTCGGGCTCTGTGGACCACGTGACACAGCACCTCTTTGCCAACTACTTCAACGGTTCTGAGATGGTTGTCACCGGCAAGCTGAGCAACACGAGCTCCACGTCTCTCCGTGTTGAGGTCACGGCCAGCAACAACGACAAGACGGTCATCCTGGAGAGTGACGTGCCACTGCGGCGCCGGGAGTCTGAGACCGAGAAGCACGTCAAGGCAGCGGCGGCGAGAATTCCCGGAGCGGGGGACGCTTTAAAACGGCTCGCGGCGGACTTGGTGCGGCGCGTGTGGGGATTCGTGACGGTCAAAGAGGAGCTTCGGGCACGTCTGTGTAGCCGAACCAGCCGGGAGAGGGAAGAGCACGTTCAGCGGGCCACAAACCTCTCCCTGGCATACCACTTCCTCACCCCCGTCACCAAAATGCTGGTGGACAACCCGAGGTCCTGGCGGACGGCACAATGGCGCAGATGCCTGCCGTTGACGAGCCGGCCTCGCCGCCAGCCAACGAAATGCCGGATGACATCGAGATGGCAACGTTACACAGAGAAGCTGACAGACAGAGTTTGACTCTCAGTAACAACTTAAGAGGTAAAATTCAGTCTATATTCAACTGCATTGAGATTCGCAGAGTTCTGGCCAAGAGGCAATACCACAACCCAAGAAATTTCATACAAATTTACAACCAAACACAATCAATACACGGTATAGATCACATGTATCAATCTAACTAGCGATCTAGTAAAAAGAAGAGGGCCAAGAATAGACCCTTGTGGCACACCCTGCACTATGACCTGCCAGACTGAATGTCATTGTTCAGCACCCTGCTGGAAAAGAGCAACCACCGAACCATTGAGCAGTTTGTCTTTCTCTTGTTGCGCTATGATGATGCTTAGTGAAGGCAATGAACCGGCACTTCTCTTCTTCACAGGTCAAGTTGAGAGGAGACCCGCCAAGAAGTCTGTAACCATCTCCAAAACATCAGGTGACGCCACATGGTCAACATTGAAGCTCCATAGGAGGCTTTCAAAGCATGGCGGGGGGATACAGTATACATGGCTTTGCATGTGCAGCCTGTCATTTGTCGGTGCAGTCTGCAGAACAAACACAGTCTGGAAGAGAGGCAGAGGGGCTAATTTGTGAGCAGCCGGTGGGAAAGCAGTGGAGAGGTTTTGTTCACACTTACGACAAAGAGGAAGCAGCCGCACGGGCCTGTCATTACACTCGCTCTCTCTTCATGCCCCTCTTGGTCTTGGTGGTTTCTCATCAATTATGTGGTGACAGAACTGCCAAGACCGCGATCTCTCATTTGAGGTCGACTGAGGACGTGGACCGTGGTCTTCTTCGTGGATGAAATATACTGAGAGCTGCCGTTTGCCTCCATGTGTCCCAGCGGACGGCGATCCTCACTTTGTGGTGGACTTTCCTGTCAGCAAGACGGCCGTCTGCTTCAACATCAACGGCGAGCCCGGTCGTGTCCTCCGCCTGCTTTCCGATCACAAATTCTCCGGTAGGTAAAAATACGACTTGCCCACCTGAGGGCGAAGGTCATATTTGTCAACTACGAGCATGTGAAGCCCTTTCAGACTGCTTATTATGAAGAGCGCTAGAAATAAACATGACTCGCCTCGACATGACTTGAGTGCTACGATGAAAGACTTAATTTGCATGGAAATGAACAAATGAATACCGCACGTTCGGCAAGTGACGCTAATGCGCTTCTTGTGTGTTTGTTCAGGCGTGACGGTGAACGGCAAACTCGTCGGCACGCCGGCCCCGCCGGGCAGCCGCAAGCATCAGCGCACCTACTTTGGCAGCATCGCCGTGGTGGCCGACCGCCCCCGCCGCACCTACATCGAGGTGACGCCCACCAAGGTCATCCTGGACGGGCCGGACCGCCTGGTGCTGCCGTGCCACTCCAGCGCCTCCGTGGTAAGCGGCGCACTGTCGGTGGCGCTTGTCGGCGGCAGCAACGTGACGGTGAGCGTCGGCGGCAACGTCAGCTTGGTGGTCCTGCTGCACCACTACAAGAACCCGGCGCCCTACCAGAGAGACCACTTGGGCTTCTACATCCAAGACAGCCAGGGCCTATCACCGAGCTGCCGTGGCCTTCTGGGTCAGTGGCAACTTGGCCGATCGTACTGAAATGAATTTTGGGGCTCATTTTTGCAGCCGGGTTGGCACCGTTGAAGCTCCAGATATTCACAGGTGGTTTGCACCTGCGCCTCACTCACGTGAATCCTATGACATTGAAACTCAATGAAACATTGGATGAATTCAAAAGAAATGATGTCATCCATCACAGCTCATATTTTAGCTTTGACTGCAACCTGAAAAAAAAAAAAGACCTGAAACCAAATTAAACAATAACAAAGATGGAGAAGAATCGTTATTGATTGTCGGAACAAACTCACACACCCAGCTAAGGAAAATTTCACCTGTCCTCTCACCTCTTCACAGGCCAGTTCCTGCATCAAGAGGTGAGCGTGGTGGAAGGAGTTCCCGGTGAGAATCCCTCGTCCGCACTCTTGAAGGTAAAGGGCCGCTCGGTGCCGGTGGTCCGCAAGAGCCGACGCATCCACGGCGGCGCACAGAGCGTGGACTGCTGGTTCGCCAAGAATAACGGCGCCAAACTCTTGGACGGACGCTACGAGGACTACGTAGCCTCACACGTGTTCGACATGGGTGAGGGGCCGCAGGGCAGCAATGCGGCGTGACAGCCACACCAGATCGGCTCGGTCCAGGTACTGTCGAACTTGTGGGAAATGATCTTTGAATAAGACAGCAGAACGGTGGCAACATGCGCGAAGGGTATTCCTTCACCATTGACGGAAACAGCAAAAACTGTCCAGTATCCGAGTATTTTCCCTTATCATTTTCTGTTGGACTGAAGGCTCCATTTTCATGCCTTTGGAACCTTATTTTATACACACTAATCGAATTTGGCAGCCTTGTCAACACTCCACTTTGTGTGACAACAACCTAACGAATTCCTTTTTTTCTCACGCACTTGAAAAGTGTGGAATATAACTATTCTTTTTAGTCTTTTGCTGTTACGATGCTTTGAATTTAGTGGTTAGAACACCACCATACCGATGAATGCACTCGGGCGAATACTTTCTTTGCTTTGAAACACTGCCTGCAAGCTTGAAGGCGGACAGCCTCGACGAGCGATTTGCTGTCGTTCAATCCGTTGTATTGTTATTTAAGTGTTGTGTAAAGTGCTTTGTTACAGCTACGGCTGTCTTGAAAGCGCATTGTATTGTGTCTAGATAAGATGTATTGTTTGAAACCGCTTGTTCGGCAGCCTTTCTTTTTGTCCCACCTCGACTGTCGCGCCTGAGCGGAGAAAACGTGCACTTGCGTTCCGGGACCAGCGTCAACTCTGCGCTTGCCGTAGTTCGCCATCAAAGATGGCCGACCTTCCGCGCATGCGCATCGCAAACCGCCTTGGGACGCGGCCGCAGGCATTCCAAGTCGTGTGACTCGGGAAGTCTGGAAAAGAAGCAGCTTCGAGGTAGCGGGTTCGTTTGACCATCTGTAGGACGGAACCGACAGAATCGTTGACACAGCGTGGCCATCACTACTTTACCGGAGCAAGACGAAACTCGTCACATTTTGTTTTTGTGTCGGTGCGCGTCGCAGTTTCTCGGCCGAGTTAGCTTAATTTAGGACGCTAGCAGCTGCCCTAGAGAGACGCGTTTGTTGGCGACACCTGCTGAGCAGACATCCGGTGGAACCGTCTTGGGGTTGAAGTGTGAAAATGTGGGCCAGGGCCACGACTGAGTATGCGGGGGAACTTTTTGGCCCCAAGGAGGAAAACCTACGTCGTCGTCAACGACCGGAAGCTCTTTGCCAGCAGCCTCGTGTTGTGTTACGCAGAGCAGGTTCGTACACGTCTCGCGCTCTCACTAGCTTCGTAAATGACTAGTCATCGCAGATGATCACAATAGATAGATGACCATTCGCGCTCACAGACGCACAATCCGACAATTTAGAGTGTTCTATTACCCTACCGTGCACATTTATGGAATATGAGAGGAAAACGCAGTACCTGGAGAAACCTCACATAGGCACGGAGAGAACATGCAAACTCCACATTGGAAGGCCGGAGCCGGAATTGAAACCTGCACTTCTGCACTGTGAGGCGGATTTGCGAACCAGTCGACCACTTCAAATCTATGTCATCTATAATACTGTATGTTTCTCTTCTGATGTCTTGCAGACATCAGTAACTATGATCTCATGAAACAGCAGGCGCCAGGGCCCCCATACATGAAAGAGGAAAAGGTCCCCCACTTTAAAGAAGAGGAGCAGGAGTCTCTTTCCATTAAAATGGAGGAGGAACCAGAGCACCCTTGCACGAAGGAGGGACAAGAGTCTCCCAACATTAAAGAGGAGGATGAGCAGGAGAATATCTGCAAGTTGCCATCAAGTGGTGTCCCTTTGAAGAGTGAAGATGAAGGTCAGAGTGAGGTGAGCAGAAGAGCGGAGCCTCCAGGCAGCAACTTAAGTCAACACAAGAAAACTGAAGGTGAGGGAGAACTCCTCGGAGGATCGCAAGCAGTCGGCCTTTCAGCTCCACGCCCAGACAGCGACGACACGTCATCATGCACTCCTCCCGCCGATGATGAGTTTGAAGATGATATGAAATGTCACCCTGAAGACCAAAGCCGGAAATGTTCTCAGTGTGGAAAATTGTTTGCAAATCAGAGCTGGTTAAGAAGTCACGAAAGAACCCACACTGGTGAGAAACCTTTTGCCTGTTCAGTCTGTGGCCAAAGATTCTCTCATAAGACAAGCTTAACTGATCACGCAAGAACCCACACCGGTGAGAAACCTTTCGCCTGCTCAGTTTGCGGCAGAAGATTCTCTCGGAAGGGAAGCTTAAGGGATCACACAAGAACCCACACTGGTGAGAAACCTTTCGCCTGTCAAGACTGTGGCCAGCGGTTCTCTCATAAGACAAGCTTTGAAATACACACAAGAGTCCACACCGGTGAGAAACCTTTTGTCTGCTCAGATTGTGGCCAAATATATTCTCAGAGGTGCTATTTAAAAATACACGCCAGAACCCACACCGGGGAGAAACCTTTTGCCTGCTCCGTTTGTGGCCGAAGATTCTCGAGGAAGGGAAGCCTAACTGACCATATGCGAACTCACACCGGTGAGAAACCTTTTGCCTGTTCAGTTTGTGACAAGCGATTCTCCGTCAGGAAAAGCTTAAGTGACCACACAAGAACCCACACTGGGGAGAAATCTTGCGGATGCTCAGTTTGTGGCCAAAGATTCTCTCTGCAAGTTCACTTAAAAAGTCACAGACGAATCCACACTGGTGAGAAGCCTTTCTCCTGTGCGGTTTGCGACCGAAGATTCTCTCAGAAGGGAGACTTAAAAATACACACCAGAACACACACTGGTGAGAAACCCTTTGCCTGCTCACACTGTGGCCGGAAATTCTCTCGGAAACGAAGCTTGGTGAGACACACGCGAACACATCCTGGCGAGAATCCTTTTGCTCTTCAGATGGTGGCCAAAGATTCTCTCAGAAGACAGGCCAAATGAGTCACACAAGAACCCACACCGGTAAGAAACCTTTTTCCAGCTCAGTTTGTAGCCAAAAAGGGAAATTTAATTAGTCACAGAAGAACCCACACTGCCGAGAAAGCTTTTGATTTCCTGAGAAAGGAACTTTCTAATTACACAGCAGAACCCAGACTGGTGATAAACTTTTTGCCTGCTCGGTTTGTGACCGAAGGTTCTCTGAAAAAGAGCGGCTTGGTCAGTCACACGAGTGCACACGCCAGAGGGAAATCTTTGGCCTCTCCAGATTGTTGCACTCGATTCTCCTGGCACATAGACAACAGCTGAGAAAGCTTTTGGCTGCTTAGTTCATCGTTCCCCATTTTGAAGTGCCAAGGGATCCTCCCTTTATATACAAAAGTCTCTTCGTCATCTTTGTTCCGCCCAAATCGAGACCCGATGTGGCGGTGTTTCCACTTGAAAGCTGATGTGCGGATCTTGAATTGGTGGGTGCGCGCGCGCACGTAGATGCTTGAGGTGCCGGCGGCTTCACACAATCACCCAGCCGGGCCTCGCTTGTGCTCCCGAGAAGTGCACGGGGGGCAGCAGAGCATCATTGCCCGCCTCCTCTTCGCCCTCATCCGTGTCCGTCTCCACCGTCAGCAGAACCTGCGTTGGCCACAAAAACCGTGAAAATGGGTTAAAAAAAAAAAAGAAAAAGTTGACAATTGTCATTTGCATTTCAAAATGCCCCCAAACGGGGGCACGGCGTAAACATTTGCAGCTCATCCTAATGGCTGTGAGTCGTCGCATAGGTTATCCTTCCCATAGAATAACACTGGTCAAACAGCCAATTTTCATCAGAGATGGGGTTCTATGAATAATGGTACGTCCTCCCGTGACACTTTTCACATCTTTCAGTTTGAAGGAAGACCCCCTCCTTGCCCGCTTTGCAGTCCTCACCCGCGACTCCTCATCGACCGCCCAAGGCGAGGCGTCGCCCTTCCCGGGCGTGACGTCGCACGAGTCGTCCAGGCTCTTCGTGGTCTTCAACTTCCTCATGGTCAGGCTGTCCACCACCCAGAACATGACCGACTGCAACAAGACGACAGAAGTGTCCTCACCCCGAAAGAGGTCGCCAAATCGGGACGCGGAGACTTACGTTGACAATGAAGGGCACGATGAGCATGACCAGCACCAGCTCCAGTTGAGGGTTTGCGATGTAGCCCAGCAGAACTTCCTGCAGCTGGAAACCACAACGTGTTCATTTCAGAACAACTCTGCACTGTTTTTTCAGTCTGTGTGGGGGCACGCGCATACTTTGGACCATCCTGGCACGAGCAGCACCAGGCTGATGGCGCCTTTTTCCAGAACCATAATTAGCAGGTACGTGCCGCACTGGCCCAACCACGCTGCCGCCTGCGGGGGGTCGCCTGCAACACGAAGCCAACTTTCACCACTAACGTTGAGATATTACGCCTGATGTTTATCAAGAGTGCAAATGCAATCATTGAAAAGTCAACGTTTCAAACACCTTTGCGTCCCCCACGCCCCCTATGACAACAGTGACCTCCAGTGGCAACGACAAGAAGTGCAACCCGGCGGCTCCACCTTCCACTCGCATCTTTTCTTCTGTCTTCCAGCGTGTCATCTTCTGTTGGAACTCACCGTACTCGCCAAACGTGAGCAGCGTCCACTGGTTGTACTCCACCACCTTGGCCACCAGTTTGACGCCAAGCCAGATGACCAGCATGCCCACGGTGGCGTCCAGCAGGAAGTTCATCAGGTAGCTGGCAAATGACAACAGGAAACGCGGATCAGAAATGATCTCGAGTGAATGTATATACATAAAAAAAAAAAGAGTGCTGACAGTGAGCAAGGGTCCTCCTTGGTGAGCGTGGACAGGAACACGTTGGCAAAGTGGATGAACAGGGCGCCGATGGCCTGCTTGGACGTGTCGAAAAACCTGGAAAACATTTCATGCGGGAATTTAGAGGCCATTTCCACATTTTGTGCCTAATTAGACGCCGGTTTTTATCCTAAAATCTGAAGAAAGGGAACATTGCTGACCAGATCCTCCAAGGTCGGCGGATCCCTGCGGGCTCGCGGAACCTTTTCACTGCAAAACAAGTCAACGTGTGTTGAGACAAGGAATTCGAAAATGGACCCTATTTTAGAGATTTATGCCGTTGCGCTGCCATTTTTGTTTGTCTGTTGAACTTTTGCCTTGTGAGCAAAAAATTTGAGATATCCCATTGGCAGTGAACTCAATTGAACAACTTTTCAACATAGTCTCCTTTTTATTCTGAACTCAGAGTCCGCTAAGAAAGAGGTGCTATGCATGGATATTTGAACACAAACGGCAACAACGCGCGTTGACAGACCGACCAGAGAACAATCCTCTCAGACCTCAACGTTCTTTATTTGTGGCAAAGAACAACGGATATTACTGCCGCTGACTATTCCTGCAGTCCAATTGTGGTGGGCTGCTAATGAGTAACCGAGTGGAGGTTGACTGATCCCGCTGGGCTTCGCTCTGCCTGCTTCAACTTGACAAAATCACTCCAGCGCGTGACCTTTGCAAAGTGGTGACCGGTGAGTGTATCATACGCACGCACCAATCGCCAGTTGGGATGCACGCCCCAACGTTTGGTTCGTCAATGCTTCTGTGTGTGAGAGGGCTTGACTCAAAGGAGGAGCAAGACAGCAGCAGGACTCTTTTCGCCGAGGTGGCCTACATTCCTTGAGTCAGCTGCTGCAGCATGGTTACTTGTTTATCAGGCCTTGTTCCCGTGCGATAAATACTTAACCTCGTTTTCGTTGTTGAATGGTGCGGACTTTGACATTTGCAGCCTCCGGGGAGAGATGATTAAAAAAAGAGAAAACTGGTGGGAAAAAGCTCTAAGAGCAACAACGCGGCGTCTCCTCGGACCCGTTTGAACATCTGCCAGCACTTCCGACAAAAGGCTTACTTTTAATTCGGCTTTTAAGACGCCGAATGTGACTCGGGGTCATTTCGAGCTAGTCCGCGCCCCCGCGCTGCTCTACCGTCGCACAAAACGCGTGCAATAAGCAAGCAAAGTTCGACTTCGCAGATTTTTCAACGGGATTTGGCGCGCAGTCCGAGGGGAAACCCAAAGGGAAACAAGACGCCACGCGCGCAAGTGATTTAACGTTGTTCCCCGCCGCTTCTTTTTGCTGACTGGGGATGGAAAGGAAAAAAAAACGTTGTCCAATCTGGCTATCGTTTGCCGCCACTCACACATGAGCGTGCTGAAGGCGACGATGGCCAGGAGTCCCTGGATGAGAACCCCGAAGCGGTCCGTCAGGGCGCCGTCGTCGCATCCGTGCGGGTTGGCTTTGTCGATGTCACTCATGTTGCTCACCTCCGGCTCTCCGGCAACGAACAACCGAGCCTTGAGCAACAAAGAGCCGCCGGAACCGTACGCGTCCATGGATGCCGGCGACGAAGACGTGCCGTCAAGACAAAAGCGCACTTCGCTCCCGCGCCCTCGCCGGATGTGCCTTTTCAGTTAACGCAATGCTGATTTGCGGTCACGGACGCGATCGAAAGTCCGAGCTTGAAATGCAACCGTCGGGCTTGATGATAAGGCAACTCGAGCAAACGTACAAGTCGATTCCCTCGCCCAACGTCCACGTTGATGTGGGAGGAAAAACAACCGTCAAGTCATCCCAATTTGCAAAGTGGAGCCCTCGCTTTGTTTGTGTCAAAATAAGAGCGTAGCCTCCATTTGGGGGATGGCAGATATCGCCCCAGTCGTTCAACACGTCCTCTTTTTATACATGTATTATTTCAAGCCACCCCCGTAACCTCATTTTACTTTTTTTTCTGTAGCTCCTTGTTCTAACAGGCTTGGCGCTTTTACTTTTTGAGAGACATCCTGATAACTTCTGGTTGTGGTCCGGCGTTTTGCCCTTGTGGTGAAATACTGTACTGTACTTTTATTCTTCTCCCTCCAACCGAATTATGTCAATAACGCCGTGCTAAGAGGTCATTTCAATGTATTTCATTTTGTTGTAAACGGTGTAGTTATTTCAAGTTTTATCAAAGAAGAATGAATTGAACTCGGCTAACAAAACAAAGAGCATCGTTTGGGTGTAAAGTCATCACTTTAATCCGCTGTTAGGCGCCCGGGAGAGCCTCTTCAGGAGCAGATTACTGTAATGGCAAAACACGCATGCGCCAACCATCTGTTCAACCTGCACGCACGCTCTTTTCTTTGTGGGAGGGGGGGGGGGGTTCCCTCATCAAGAAACCCGTCGAGCCTCTTCCCGAGGCTAATTTTGGATACAATGCGTTCATTTGACCGGAAATACTTTTGTGGCATTGCGCGAAACGGCACGAAAGTTCCGTTTAAGAGGAAAAACGCACGTCATTGGACTTTATTCACCCACGGGGGAAATTCACCGATGGGATTGTTTTAGCAAGGCACCGAAGTAACTCAGAATGACATCGAAATGCTGCATAAAATGAGACGAAAACTTTCGGTCTGTGTCATCTCGCGATATTTTTGGGACAAGTCCATGTATGATTGGCGGATGATCACGGTGATGTGACTGTGGCAGTCACGAGTTTGTGAAGGGGCTTTCCGGCACCAACCGCGAGGCCAAACTTTGGTGTGGTGGGGGAAAAAAATGTCAACGATTCCTTGAGGTCTTTTTCCTTCCACGTGATCTGAGAGCATCAAAGAGACGGCGTTCAAAGTGACTTTCGTCTTTTAATTCCGTTATGTGTTATTCCGTCATAAAGCTTTGCTCTTTTGCTTGCCGCCACTAGAGGCTACTGTTGACTTGAACGAGAAAGGAAGAGACGCGGATGAAGCAATTTACTCAACTACTGGAGGGCTTTTTGTTGTTGTTGCTGAAGGAAGAAAAGTGGACAAGAAAACGGGTAAACGAGGAATTTCTGCGTTTTTTTTCACGTCTGAGCCAAGTGATTAGACAAACGTGCGCTGAATGCGTTTGCTAGTACATTATCTTGACGTCGAATATTTGTCAATATTGTCGGTGTTCTTTAAAGTTGTTATTTTATTTTTATTTTTTTTAATGGTTGAATTCAACAGTGTGTCAATCAAAATGTCGACTTTTTGTCCTGAACAGCGGCTGGGTCTGTCTGTTGGGGTGCGTGTTAGATTTTGGTAGTACATATTACAAAGTCACTCGGCTTCAGACGAGGGAGGCGTGGGGTGTCCTTGTTGTGCGCATGCGCAGAAGCGAGATGCCATATTGGAACGGGGGCGGGAGCGGAGAGAAGTGCTGGACTCACTCCGGCGAGGCGAAGCGGGAGCAAACCCAGCGGGGGGGCTCCGGCCGGAAGTGTCTTAGAAGATTTTAAAAAATGCGGCCAGGTAAGACAGGTGGCGAATCGGCTAGGTGGGAGGGGGCGCTTGATGCGTGTATTTTGCCTTTTTTACCGACCAAACGAACAGAGGGACATCATTTTCTCTTGTTTGTAAGCGCTTAAGTTCGACCGTTGGAGCTTTGTGTGTGAGTGTGTGTGTGTGTGTGGGGGGGGCTGTTTTCGCTAGCTTAACTTGCTTTAAGTGTCTCGTGCTAAACAATGCCCTCGTGATGCAGTTATTTAAACCCGGAAATGTCGCTTTTAAAGATACCCCCGCGTGTCGACCACCTTTTATAAATGAGCTGAAGGCGGCCAGCACGCTGCTGAGTCATTTTGTAGCGGTGACGAACGAAAGAAAGAAAGGTGCGTTCCAAAAAGCACACACATAATATCAAAGGCAACGTCACTCGGACCAACATGGCGCTGCGTTTCCTAACTGCCACTTCAAAGATCTTTTGAGCGAGGAAAAAATACATCCGCGCCGCGCCAACTTCCCACCTTGGTCTCTTTTGGTGCGCACACGCGAAATTTAGTGAACTAAATTCAAAGTGTGCACGGGGCGAGTGCGTGCGGGTTTTTTTCTGCCGCAGTTTGCAGTGTGCAAAGTACACGAGACGCCGGCGAGGCAGCCTGCTCCTCTGCCTCCTTTTCCACGCCCCCCCCACGTGACGACCGCACAAAACCCAAAGCGACGACGTTTCCTCTTTCAGTTTGATCGCCGAGAAAGCTGAGCTTTGATGCTCATTTCCCGTTATTGGTTTGAACTTTGCTGCCCTTTTAATTTGGCAAATTCAAATGCGGGGTTCCGAGACTTAATTTTGTTCAAATAAAAGCTGGATAAACACACTACCTCAAAAGGATCCCTTTTTTATTAGGTACCTGCCACAGAAAACCTTGTGTGGGAGGTGATTAGTGAAGATCGAGGTTATTTCTATCTCTAGAAAATACAATTTTTCAGTAAGCCCCTTCCATAAAAAATAAATATATATTAATCTCGGATGGGTGACTGCTTAAAAGCTAAAGCAATCGGCAGCCTTTAGAAAAGACAACTTTTTAAGCCAGAAAACTGGTTAGTGTCAAATTCTGAAATTATACTAAATTCTGAAATACTCTTTTTATCTTGAAAAGGCCCAACTTTATTCATACAAGGTTACAACTTTGTATCTCCCATTGACTCAAATTGGACCCATATTTTTTTTTTTACTCCATCTGCTGTTTTTTCTCAATATTTTGTCCTCAACACAAACTATTTGAGTATAATTATTGTATTTTTCTCTGTTGTCTTACTCTTTCCCCTTCAAAGTTGTGCATGTCGGGCTGCCGTGAGCTTTGTCTCCTGTCAAACTGCTCCTTTCCCAAAGCGTCGTTGACACCCCGAGGGAGAAACCAGAGGTCAAATAAGCGCAGCAGCAAATCACGCAGTTGGCGGAAGCGCGCCACCTCTGCTGCTGAGAGCCTTGATAGGCGCTTTATTCTCGTATGACTTTCTCTAACAATTTTTCCTCCCCAAATCTAACTTTCTTCTCACTGGACTGTATCGCCGTGACATTGCAACTCGTTGAACAACTTTTTCCTCCCCTTCTTCCAACCTTTCTTCTCATGGAATTCCAAACTTCCTGCTGCTCCTACTTGTGTTGAATTTCTTTTGAGTGTGACACACGCCTTCTTACGTTTTCCAGCCACTTGTGTGACTTCTTCCGATGATTGCCTCTCGGAGGATTAATTAGCGTCGTTATTTCCACTTTGAACGTCCCCCCCCCCCCTCCCCTTTGTGTACAAAGAACGAGAGAGACGACTTTGCGGCCTATTTTGAGAGTGACTGGTGTCTTTCCAGTTCTGCCGCTTTGCCGCTTATCAGCTGTGAACAGTCGGCGTAGGCGACCGGTCCACCGCATGCGTTGCGTGGAATGATAAGAGCATTTTTATTATTTGCTTACCTACTTGTGGTTGAAAAATGGTTCCCTCTGCCAAGAAGGTTGCGCCTTACCGGCTTGGGTTTTCCCCTTGATCTCTTGATCTATTCATCAGCAACTTCCTGGCAAGGGTTATTGCGGAACACGCGTTTTTAATGTTTGTGCTTCTTGGCAAGATTTGATTGGATCGGATTTGACGGTCTTGATTTTTTGTTTTTCAGCAGCAGAAGCGTGAGATGCGGTAACAAGGTCTGAGGTGGCAAGGATGCAGTCGCTGGCCCAGGATCAGTCAAAGGCACCTGCTTGTCAAACCCACGGGAAGGAGAAGGAGCTGCGCTCGGCCGAAGAGGAGCTCAACTCGGGTGAGGGGTGTTCCCCGTTAACTCAGTCACTCCCAAAGACGTTTTTAAACGTCTTTTCAGACTTGGTCCAGAATTGGCTGGTACTGAATGAGTTAAAAAACAAAAACAAAAAAAATCCTTGTGAAGCTCGTCGGCTGGCTTGTTTGTCCTGAGCAGACCCGCAAAAAGTCTCAAGGAGCAGCCGTGCCTGACAAACAGAAAGTTGAGGGGGAAAATTCAGCCCCTGAAGGTAGTTGGACATTGTTGCCCCTCACGAATTGACAAACAGAAAAGTCTCAAAAAGACATCGAAAGCCAGCCACTGGAATTCCGCACGTCCAGTTTCACTTGCGTCGTGGCGAATTTGGTCGGCCACGAGTCGAGCCGCAAGAAGCCGAGCTGGAAAAGGCTCCACCGTCGTGTTGTTTGTTTGTGTGAATGATTTTTTGCTCCGCCTACGGCGCTTTGTCGGCGGCGGCGGCGGTAGAAGCGGGCTCGGCGTTGTCATTCTGCTGTCGCATCAGAGCCCGAAGCCATGGAGGCCCAAGAGGAGGAAGCCGAGTTCAACTGGCAGGAGCGCCTGGAGGAGTTGGGGGCCGTCGCCGCCCCGCACACGGCCTTCAAACACGTGAGTCCGCCCGTGGTTTCCTGCTCGCAAAGGCTCTTCTCTCTCGGGCCCTTCCGTCGTAGCAGGAAGTCACATTTACCCCTTTGAAAATGGAGGCGGGGGTGGCATCATGCGCGATAGCCGAAACTCCCCCACCTACGCCGTGCTGCCGTCCGTCTTTATTTCTTTGTCGGCGCTCATTTCATTGGGTGGGGGGAAGGGTGGGGGGTTGGCGGGACTCATGTGAAAGCGCTGGTCCCGTTTGCGTGGCCGGCAGGTGGAGGTGAGCCTGCGGAGCAGCTTCCAGCCGGGCATGAAGCTGGAGGTGGCCGACAAGGGCGCGGCCGACACCTACTGGGTGGCCAGCGTGGTGGCCACCTGCGGCCAGCTGCTGCTGCTGCGCTTCAGCGGCTACGGCGACGACCGCAGGGCCGACTTCTGGTGCGACGTCATGACCGCCGAGCTGCACCCGGTGGGCTGGTGCGTCCGCAACTGCAAGACCCTCCGGCCCCCCCGAGGTGCGTTGCGCGGAGGACCCCCAACCCTGTTTCCCAAGCGCCGTTGTGAAGCGTTTGCAATCGAGCGCAAAAGTCCAAACTGAATTGCGCTTGCTGGATTTTCTTCCGACTGGCTTTCCTTTGTTTGCGCGTCATTGCAGCCATCAGGGAGAAACACGGAGATTGGACGGAGTTCCTGGTGGGCGACCTGACCGGTTCAAGGACGGCGCCGGCAAACCTGCTGGAGGGGGTGAGTGTGTCCGGGAACGGTCGCTCTTGTCGGTCACCCTCGAGCCACGGCTGGCATCGCGTGCTCCATTTTTTGTTTGTTTCCGTAGCCGCTGCGAGGGAAGAACACGGTGGACCTGATCGTCCAGGGCTCCGTCCTGGAACTACGCGACGCAGCGGAGCCGTTCCTGTACTGGCCGGCGCGCGTGATCCGCAACGTCGGCGGGCGGCTGCGTCTCCGTCTCGCCGGCCTCTCGGACGAGCACGGGGCTCGCGACGTGTGGCTCTTCTACCTGGATGTGAGGCTCCGCCCCCTCGGGTGGGCGCAGGAGAACCGCTTGGCGTTGGAGCCACCCGCAGGTGATCAACCCCCCCGCCCCCCCGACCCCTCTTGCCAATGAAACACCCGACAAAAGCCCTCAAACAGTCAGCAGATATTGACTTGATCCGTACCACCCCCCTCCCCCCCAAAATAACAGCGGTTCAGCTCTTTTCTCACCCTTACTTCCGCTCATTTTTTTTCCCTCCTCTGAATCCTCTCAGAATTGCGTCCTCTCAAGAGCGCCGGTGACTGGCAGCGCGCTTTGGAGGACGCCCTACGAGACGGCCAGACGAGCGCCGTGCCACCCGAGGTGTTCAAGGTGAAGGCTTCGGACGCCGTCTCACGCTTTGCAACTGATTCTGATTTGACCGAAAGCGCTTGGTCGCCGTCCTGGTGAAACGGAGCCGCGACGGCGTTTTGCGCACACGCCTTTTAGCGATCGCTTGTGATGTTTTGTCTCTCCCGTGGCAGGACCACGCCGACCTGCCAGCGCACGCCTTCAAGGTGGGCATGAAGCTGGAGATGGTTTCTCTGTGGGAGCGCCTGCGCATCTGCCCCGTTTCCGTCAGCAAGGTGAGTCTGGCCGTCGTCCTCTTACCAAACGCGGGGGATTTGGAAGCAAAAAAAGCATCCAAAAGAAAACGGAGCGCGACTTGCTACTGGGCGTGACCGGTCGTGGCCAAAATGCAACGTTGAGCGTCCGCTTGGCAGGTCTTCGATGACAACTACTTCCAAGTGACAGCCGACGACCTGGCGGCTGACGGCGAAGCGCGCTCGGCGTTGTGTCACGCCGCCTCTGCGGGCATCATGCCCGTCCAGTGGTGCCTGAAGAACGGCGCCAGTCTGGAGAGGCCGCGCGGCTACCAGGGGCGCGACTTCGACTGGGCCGACTACCTCAAGCGGGGCGCTGCTGAAGCCGCCCCCGACGCCTGCTTCCCTGATGTAAGGCCGCGCCCCAAACGAGTACCGCGGGAACGCAGACGTCGGCGTCGCATCGCCAATCTGCATCTTGGTGCGACACGCAAAGCGCCGTCAACGTGGCCGCCTTCTGGCCTGTGCAGACGTGGCGGACTCGGGCCTTCACCAAGGACACGTGGCTGGAGGCGGCGCACCCCGAGCGCCCGGCGGAGATCTGCGTGGCGCAGATCACTCAAGTGCGAGGGCGACTCTTGTGGCTGCGACTGGAAGGTGAAGGTTGGAAAACAAAAACCGGGCCAATGGATTTGGATGCCGAGTGAGCCTCGCGGTCCGCCTGCAGGTGCGCTCAAGCAGTTTTGCGAGACCATCGCGGACGTGGAGTCCATGGACATCTTTCCTGTGGGCTGGTGTGAGGCCAACGCCTATCCTCTCAACCTGCCGTTCAAACCCGCCGGTACGTGCTCCACCCCCCCCTTCCCTCTTGGGAATGAACGGCCCCTCGCGCCCCTCTGTCTTTGACCAAAAAGAAAAGAAAACCCTTTTCTGTCCCCCGCAACAGTTGGCAAGCACCGCAAGATTGCCGTGGTGCAGCCCGAGAAGCAGTAAGAATTGGGCCCCCCTCCCAACATTTGTCCAAGCAATTACGCCGAGCCTCACGTGTGACATCCCCGCAGATCGGCGCCGTCCCAGCCCGCCGAGCCGCCTCCCGCCAATCACTGCCAGCCTCCCGCCAGTGACGCAGGTGACGCCAATGGATGACGAGTCGGCGGTTGAGTCAGACAGCGATTGAATGTGCAGAGAAACACCCGCGCAACACCCACACACACACGCAGGACTCGAAACGCCACATCCGCTGTTACCTTTGCCTTTCATGTGTCACACGGCCAAGCGGATCGGCCATTTTGGCCAATCCGCATTGGAATGAGGAGAAACGGCGGTCGGAAAAAGTGCAAAAAGGCCTCACACCATGTTGGAGGTGTCAAGAAAAAAAATGAGCACTGCCGTTTCCAAGAGCGCCCGATGCATTTCGCGCCCGATGCATTTGGCTAACGTTTTTTCTCCCCACGCGGCAGCCAACGGCCGCTACTGCTGCTCCAAGGTGTTTGTCAACCACCGCTGCTTCTCGGGGCCGTACCTCAACAAGGGACGCATCGCCGAGCTGCCGCAGACGGTGGGACCCGGCAAGTGCACTCTGGTTCTCAAAGAGGTGAGTGAATCTCGGGGACCGTCGCCTTGGCCTCCGGAGCGACGTTGGGCCCCGAGGCGCCTTTTCAGGCCCCTCTGCTCACCTGCGTGTTTTGCGCCGTGGCGGCCCGCAGCTCCTCAGCATGCTCATCAACGCCGCCTACAAGCCCGGACGCGTCCTCAAGGAACTGCAGGAGCTGGAGGACCCCAGCTGGGACTGCCAGGAAGAGACTTTGAAAGCCAAGTGAGGAGCACGCGGGCTCGCTGCCGTCTTCAGCTTCTTCCCGCCTCATCTCGCCTTCCCCCCTCAGATACAAAGGGAAAACGTACCGCTCCAGCATCAAAATCGTCCGCCTGGCCGACCTCATCCCGGACTTCTGCCGCAAGGTGTGCGTCAAGCTGCAGTGCTGCCCCAACCTCGTGGGCCCCACGCTTGTCCCCGAAAAGTGCCCCGAGAGCTGCTTTGTGCAGACCAAGACCAAATACAGTGAGTGGCCTCGCTGGAAATGCTCCTCTTCGCTCGACTCTTCTTTTTTCAATGCGATAGCGGTTGTGCTGCTCCTTCTGTTGTGTGTGCCAGAAAAGTCCAAACTGATGTTTTCTCCCATTTTTGGACTCTGTGAAAAATGACTTGTATTAATGCAGCATGCAAAGGATAAAGAAACGATTTGAAGGCATCGCTGTCCTCTCCTTTTCCATCCCTTTATTTATTTATTTTGCCGTGTGCAGCTTATTACTATGGGAAGAAAAGGAAGCTGCCCAAGCTGCACGGAGGCGAGGACGCGGCGGCGGGAGAGCCGCTCAAACCGAAGCGCAAGAAGCGCAAGAGCATCTTTGTGCAGAAGAAGCGGCGCTCTTCGGCGGCGGACTTCACCACCGCCGGCTCAGCTCAGGTTTGCCTTCCGCGGCCGCCCACAACGGGGGCGACTCGATTGGGAACGCTCGCTCTACCCTGGTGTCCTGCGTCAGGAAAGCGAGGAAGACGAAGAGGATGGGCGTCGCGCTCGGGCAGCGAGGGCACCAGCTCAGAACCCCGCGACGAGCTGACGGACGCGTCCTCGGCGGAGACCGTCGGAGACCGCGCGCGCCGCGCCGCCGCGTCGCGCAAGGCCGAGGCCGCCGGCGGTCAGGAGGCGCCGGACGCCCGGCGGAGGTCTACGCGTCAGCGCCCCGGCAAGCACCGAGCACCCAAAGACGACGACGACGTGCAGGTGAGAGACGGCTGCGCCGTGGGGTTGTGGGAATTGAGAGAGGGTCCCAAAAGCCTCGCCGCTGAATGAACACGACGTGTGGCGTGCAGGAGGAGCCTCTGGTTCTGGACAAAAACCCTCTGGAGTGGAGCGTGCAGGAAGTGGTCCAGTTCATCGCCAGCACCGACTGCGCGTCGTCGGCCAGCATTTTCCAGGAGCAGGTGAGCCAAAGCGGCCGCGAGCGCTGTCGCCGCCCGCCCCCCGGGGGAGCCCCGCCCATCGTTTGATGCTGTCTGCTGTCACCGCCGCAGGACATCGACGGCCAGGCCATGCTGCTGCTGACGCTGCCCACCGTGCAGGAGTGCATGGACCTGAAGCTCGGGCCCGCCATCAAGCTGTGCCACCACATTGAGCGCGTCAAGGTGGCTTTCTACAGACAGTACGCCAACTGAGCCCGCATTCGGGAACGCTTTCCCAAGCTGTGAAAGAAGCTTCCAAAACGTGCCGGAAAGGTCATTTTTGGTTGAGGAATTCAATTTTCATTTCCTGGTCGAGGAGCACTTGGACGTTGAATTGAAACGCAATGCGGCCCATTCGTTCGTAGATTTGGAGTATTTATTGCCATGCTCACTTTATGAGGCTTTATTTACCGTTCTCCGGAAAGTTTTTAATTTATTGCACAAACTTTACGCATTCCCAAGTGTTGCTCCTCTGGGTGGCTGCGTCAACTCCAACCAACCGACTGCTGTTTTTGTGTGTTCATCTTCTATGCAAATGTCTTGTTTGCGGAGGTTTTGATAAGCGAGGAAATAAAATTTCTATTCATTTGTATTGGCTTTGTCCTGTTTTGTTGCCACGACAACACACTGAACAGTGCCCTTTTTTAATTGTATTTTGTTTTTCTCTCTCGCTGTCCTCGTGAAGCCTCAAAAAACGGATCAAGTGAGGCAGATGCTTAGAGAATATTTTGAGCGCTCGAGTTTTGACTGTCATATAATAGGTTATTATTATATGAGTGGTGTTTTATAAAAGTTTGTATTGTGAAATGTCATACTTCAGTTAATTGACAGGTCCCGCCTATAAGGGGGAGTTGCAGAAAATAACCGTTCGAGTGAGCGCACCGCATGTCTTATTGCTCTGCCGCATTGCTATTAAAACCACACAAAACCTGAACCTTTGCCTGCTGACAATTATTACATGGTGTCAGAAGTTCCGGACGGACGCATCACTTTTAAAAATGGCCAAGTTTAATCCGCCGGAGAGTTTTCCCTTCGACAGACCGAATGAATGGGCAGATTGGAGGCAACGCTTCCAGCGCTTCCGCGTCGCGACCAAGCTCAACAAAGAGGACGGCGAGGTCCAGGTCAGTTCGCTGATTTACGCCATGGGGCCCGAAGCGGAGAACATTTTTCGATCTTTCACGATATCCGAGGATGATAGGAAGACGTTTGATGTTGTGTTGGCGAAATACGACGAGTACTTCTATCCTAAGAGGAACGTGATTCACGAGCGCGCCTGCTTTCACCAACGAGCGCAGCGGCCCGGTGAAAAGGCGGAAATGTTCATCAGAGCCCTATACGTCTAACTGTCCGAGCACTGTGACTTCGGCGTAAACAGAGATGAACATATCCGTGACCGCATAGTTGTGGGCATTTTAGATAAGGATTCATCACGCAAGTTGCAGCTGATGGCTGACCTTACTTTGGCCCAAACTGTTCAGACCGTACGTCAGTCCGAGGAGGTAGCGTTCCAAGTCCACCAACAGGGGGGGACATTCGCTGCAGTGCAGGAGATAGCGCAGGAGAAAACAGCAGGCAGAGGAAAACCCAAGTGGAAGCCAAAAAAGAGAGCAAGTGGAGAGCAAGGAGAACCAAAATGTGGAAGGTGCGGCAAACCTAGACACAAGGAACAGGAAAAATGCCCAGCCTTGAAATCAACATGCAACAAATGTCATAAAGTGGATCACTGGGAGTCAAGATGCCACACTAAATCAGTCAGAGAAGTGACAGAAAATGTTTCAGAGGTACCATATTTCCTAGGGGCAGTCACGAAATCCAGCAAAAATGATGAACGGTGGACTGTACAGTTAGTGATAGGGGACACACCGGTCAGATTTAAAATCGACACGGGAGCTGATACAAACATAATGTGTGAAGAGACGTTCACTAGTTTGACCCCCAAGAAGAAGTTAGAGCATCCTAATGTCACACTGTGCAGCCCTGGTGGTCAGTTGGACTGTCTGGGGAAGTTTCGAGCCACCACAAAGTACAAAGATAACCTCTACTCCTTCCCAGTGTACGTCATCCATGGCCAGAATGCGAACAATCTGCTGAGCAGGGACACAGCTACAACAATGGGCTTGGTGAAGCGCATCGAAGAAGTTCGCAACACGTTTGGGGAGCATGGAACTTTGAAAACAGAACCAGTTAAGATCCTGTTGAAAGAGAATGCTCAACCGTACGCAGTGCATACGGCACGTAGAGTACCCCTACCCCTCATGAAAAAAGTGAAGGAGGAAATCCAGCGCATGGAGGAGAACGGCATAATAGAATAGTGACAGAGCCTACGGACTGGTGTGCGCCAATGGTGCCCGTTCCGAGGAAAAATGGAAAAGTGCGCATTTGCGTGGACTTAAAGCGGCTGAACGAAGCTGTGAGGAGAGAGAGGTACGTCCTTCCTACAGCAGAGGATATCACTGCAGAGCTGAGCGGTGCCACCGTATTCACATCGTTAGATGCGGCCTCAGGCTTTTGGCAGATCCCTCTGAGTCCAGCAAGCAGCAAGCTTACCACATTCATAACACCATTTGGGAGGTATGCTTTCAAATGCCTACCTTTTGGGATCACAAGCGCCCCAGAGATTTTCCAAAGGAAAATGGCTGAGACTCTGAATGGCCTCGAAGGCGTGGCCATCTACATGGACGATATTCTGGTCCATGGGGACACCCCAGAGCAGCACGACCAGCGTCTCGACAAGGTGTTGGAGAGGATAGAGTCAGCCGGCTTAAAGTTAAACAGAGAGAAGTGTGTGTTCCGACAGAACCAGATCCGCTTCCTTGGTCATGTGATCAACAGGTTTGGTGTCAAGCCTGACCCGGATAAAGTCACGGCAATCCGTGAGCTTCCGCAGCCACAGAACGTGCAGGAGTTGAAGCGTGTCTTAGGGATGTTCAACTACCTTGGAAAATACATTCCCAACCTGTCAACAGTGGCCCAGCCACTATATGAACTGTTGAAATCCAAGACAGCCTGGACGTGGGACCACGCTCAGCAGGAAGCATTTCAGCGCATAAAAGATATCCTGTCAACCTCTCCAGTCCTGAAGTTTTACGATGTGAACCGACCCACTGCCGTCTCTGCTGATGCCAGCAGCTATGGCATTGGTGAAGTGCTGCTGCAGCTGCATGACGGGTGTTGGCAGCCGGTGGCATACTGTTCACGACGACTGTCTGAGGCTGAGACTCGATACGCCCAGATTGAAAAAGAATGTCTGGCAAGCGTCTGAGCCTGTGAGCGGTTTGGGAAGTACCTGTGTGGCCTCGATGACTTCAAGTTGGTCACCGACCACAAACCACTCGTGCCGCTCATGAACAAGAAGGACCTCGACAATGTTCCAATACGATGTCAGAGACTACTTATGAGACTAATGAGGTTCAAGTCAACGGCTGAGTACGCCCCGGGAAGAACTCTGACAGTGGCCGACACCCTCTCACAGAGTCCACTACCGTACCTGGAAAAGGAGACTGACACTCACTCAGAAGTGGAGTGTTATGTAGCTGCCGTCGTTGAGTGCACGCCAGCCACACCACGTAGACTGGAGGCTATACGAGCAGCCACAGCAGCTGATGATGACCTACAAGCGGTGCTGCGGTACATCAGGTCAGGGTGGCCGGACTATATCAGCAATGTCCCAGCAGCAGTCAGAGAGTACTTTCCCATCAGAAACGAACTGTCAGAACACAATGGGTTTGTCACCAGAGGAACCCGCCTGGTAATACCACACGTTCTAAGGGCAGACATCCTGAATCGGATACACGACGGACATCAAGGTCTGTCAAAGTGCAGAGAGCGGGCCAATATGTCCGTATGGTGGCCCGTCGTCTCATCTGAAATTAAACAGAAGGTCGAGTCCTGTCAGGAGTGCCATGAGATGAAGAGCACCCAGCGAAAGGAACCTCTTATTCCAACACTTCTACCCGAACGACCCTGGCAGAGACTCGCAGTCGACCTCTGTGAACATAACAAACACACCTACCTCATAGTGTCAGACTACTTCTCCCGTTTCTTGGAGATACTCCACATGCCAACAACCACAGCTTCACAGGTTGTCTTAAAGCTGAAGACCGTGTTTGCAAGGTTTGGCTGTCCAGACGAGGTTGTATCAGATAACGGACCTCAATTCTCAAGTGAGGAATTGAAGGAATTCTCAAAAGACTTTGATTTCCAGCACATGACCTCAAGCCCGCACCATGCCCAAGGGAATGGACATGCGGAGAGAGGAGTTCAGTCCGCCAAGAGGATCTTAAAACAAAAAGACCCTCTGCTCGCCCTCATGAGCTTCCGCTCAACTCCCTCCACCACCACAGGCGTGAGCCCTGCAGAGCTTCTCATGGGCCGGAGAATCAAAACAACTCTTCCGACACTGGAGACCAACCTTCAGCCCAAATGGCCAGATCTGGACACCGTACGAGAACGAGACACTGCAGAGAAGGAGCTGCAGGCCCTCTACTACAACCGCCGTCACGGCGTCAGACCCCTCCCAGACCTTCACCCAGGGGACAGGGTCTCCACCAAGCTTGATCACGAGAAAGGCTGGACTACACCAGCAGTGGTCTCGGGAGCGTGTGACACCCCGCGCTCTTACTTCATCAGCACCGAGAAGGGGACTGTGCTTCGGAGGAACCGCCGACATCTCCGTGTAGCACCTGCTCCCCAGCCTGCCCAGGCCACCTCACCCACATCCACCGGAGGTGCTGGGGTGAGTTTCCAGTCTGAGACTGTCGCTGATCCAGAGACCGTCCCTCCAGACCCAGGTATGGTCTCTTCCCCTACATGGCCGCCGGATCAGACGCTGACCAGGTCGGGCCGCGTCAGCAGGCCAGTAGTTAAGCTGGACTTGTAAGATTTATTGTATTTTTTGGGGAGGGAACGGGAAGCATTGACACTTGATAAGTTCTGTGTTAAGGGACAATTGTGATATTTCGGATAAGAAATTACTTATTGCATTGAAAGAAACATTTATGTCTTACTTGATTTAAGTCCTATTTTCATTGCATCTTATTTTGAAAAAATCACACCTAAATGTTATACAGTATACATGGTTGAAGCTATTAGAATAGAAGTGTCATTTTGGTTAGTTGTAGCCTGTATGTGTTTGGATACAACTCTGCTATATCCCGGTTAACATGTTATGTCTGACTTAGAAATACCAGTGCATTCTTAAAAGGGGAGATGTCATATAATAGGTTATTATTATATGAGTGGTGTTTTATAAAAGTTTGTATTGTGAAATGTCATACTTCAGTTAATTGACAGGTCCCGCCTATAAGGGGGAGTTGCAGAAAATAACCGTTCGAGTGAGCGCACCGCATGTCTTATTGCTCTGCCGCATTGCTATTAAAACCACACAAAACCTGAACCTTTGCCTGCTGACAATTATTACATTGACCAGAACCAAAAATCCACCACGTGTTGAGCGGCCGTGTTAATTAGTTGGGATTAGCTTCCGGTTTGACGAACCAACCCTTTTGTTAGCTTCCGGTTTGACGAACCAACCATTTTGTTTCCGCTGAATCTTAAGATTTATCAGCCGGCGAAACCGAGAGAGAAGCATTTTTACACGAAGACCAGATGGCAGAAGAAAAAGTAAAAAGGCCTTTAAAGGTAAGCGCGAGCGTTCGTCTTATTGCGTTAGCATGTTGCTCGCTAGCTAACCTCACTCGTTGGAAAGTTGACAACGCTTTTCTCAAAGTAGCCTTGAACGGCATTGAATGTGAAATGTCTTGATTTGAAAACACCAGCTGCAGCGTTGCACTCCGATGTGGAACGCGAGGCCGTGTAATTAGCACGCTCTACTTGTGCGCGAACGTGCACTGCCGCAGCACAATTGTGTGCCTCATCACCCGTATGCTCTTCAGTTCAAAGACTGCTCTTTTGCATGCGTCGTTTAATAATATGAACGTCTACAAGAATAATCTGTACGATGCCGGGCGTGAAGCTCGTCGTAGCTGGGAGGGAATTGTGCTCTCGTAGCATCTGGTTGGCTGCTGGACCGGTTTCCATTGTAACATCTGTTTAAAAAAAAAAAAAAGCAGTTCAGTACAAAATATTTTCCAATTATGTGTGATCCCCTGAACCGGAAGTGGCACTTTATCTGCAGTGAAACAACACGTACTGACAAAAATGCTGTCTAAAAATATTGTGATTATTAAGAGTCGCGGAGATGAGTGGAAAACAAAAAGGGAAGTCAAAATAAACGACAGTGTGTCACTTGACAGGCACAACTGGGTTTCCTGCCTAGATGTTTTAATCTTGACATTTGAAATCTTATTGGTGCATCATATATATAAACATTAGAGCTGTCAGTTTAGCGCGTTTTTATCGACATTAATTTAAATGAATTTTATCGGGATCAAAAATTTTCTCGCGAGATTAACGCGGCAGACGTCACAGCGGATGTGACGTTGCTCTATAAATAAACCAGAAACAAAACATCAAGCGCGCTGCACAAGTCCACGCACGTTTGTTTTGCCAGCCACGGCAGCGCGAGACACCGAAAACGGATAATTAAATAGTTTATGAATGGAAAATTTACTTTTAAAAAGTTGCCAGATTGTTCCACTGACAAGACCAAAATGACCTGGATGTTTTGCAGTCGTAAACTGAGCTATCATCATAGCACGTCGAGTCTGAAATACCACTTAATGGCCAAGCACACAGCTGACGTGCGTAACTCCGCCCCCTCGTCTCAGACCGACAGCTATGGATCATTTCAAAGCGAAGAAAATGGATGACACGACAAAGAACAAAGTTGCTGAAGCAATCGGCAATTTAAACAGCGTGGGCTAAAATGTTGCTAGAACAGGGGTGTCTTTATTTAGCTCATTTGTGCATAGTTGTCATGTTTGTCCGTCTGCAATCTGACGTTTAAAGAAGTAAATTGCGTTGCAGCCGGCGCTCCACTTCCGGGTTGGACCTTTGGGACTTGTAGTTCTTTTGTTCGATTCGACTTGATATGTTCATGCCGGCGCTCCACTTCTGGGTTGGACCTTTGGGACTTGTAGTTCTTTTGTTCGATTCGACTTTATGTTTGTGTTGAATGGTTTCTTACGTTTAAAACAATGAATAATGATGACGATAATGATACATAGTGAAATCAGGGTTGATTACATTATTTATTAAACGTATTGTTAAATAAAGGTATTCATTAATGTCAATTATATACATATTTACATTGCGATGCAGAAAGATAGATATATTAATTTTTTACTGCATTTATGTGTAGTTTAGGTTATTACCTGCTTCTGATACTTCTGTTACAACTACTACTACTACTACTTCTGCTGCAAAGTGCTCCAATAAATGATCCAAAAAGTACAGAACGAGAGATCCTTCCAAGCTGACCGACAATCCCTAACTGAACAACCATTACTGATTGCCAGCGAGAGCCTCCATTACAAGAATCCGAAATGATGTCGACACAAAACCGTAGAGAGACTTCCGAGCAAGAAGGACCAACAGAATCAGCATAGCCTGACTGCTGTGTTCAAAGCAAATTTGAGAAAAACGAAGTATGCAACCATGGCTTAAATCCATTATAGGCTGAGTACTAGTTTACCTTAGATGTGCACTTTATAATGTTATATTGCGCTGTTTTGATTCCCTAAAAAGAGCTGTTCAAGCAGCTGTTGTGTGACAAAATATTGTTTTCACTGTTGTTGATGGACAGTAATATTGTGTGAGAGATAATGTGTGAATAACTGCTCCAAGTGAAAAATGTTCATGTAAAATTGAAAATCAAAATTGTTATTTCAGTAAATATTTGCATTTTGCACATAGAAAACTGATTCATGATTCCATGTTGATGAGAGCATTAAAATGGGGGAAAATGGGACAAAAAAATATAAAAGGAAATTCAGAAACGATAAAAAATGAGTGAGCAATCATGATTAATTTTTAGTTAATTTGAGTTAATTATGACAGTTGAGTTTTTAATTAGATTAAAAATTTTAATCGTTTGACAGCTCTAATAAACATATACATACACGTACACACACGCACACGGCAAAAGGTCATTAGGTGAGAAATGGCGCCTTCTTGTGGACAAAACTATCAGAGCGTCTCGGTTCATCAATGGGGGACAAAAACACAAAACAGTCCAGCTTCCGGGATTCGAGGCGTACAATGACACTTTGTCGTCGAATGGCTTGTTTCTAAAAATTGACACTTAAAGCAAAATTAAATAAATAAAAATGAGGATATGATATAGTACGTTGAAGTGTAGATTGTTGCAACTCATAAGTTTAAAAATTGAACCTCCACTTTGTGACGCCAGTGTCAAAAATTCCAATTGGAATGCCACTTGAGCGCACGCATGTCTTCCCAGGCACTTGAACGCACCGCAGGCACCCGAGTGGCGCGAGGAGCGGTCGCTGCGCTGAAAAGGCACGTCGGTTGCTGTCAGACTCGTCACAAACACTCTCGTCGTCGTCTTCTCTTGGTGAGTTTGGACATTCATCTCCATTTTCAGATCTCGATTTGTCTTTGGTGCGCTCATTTGATTCTTTCAAGCCAACGTTCGGGTCAGAGTGACGGTTTGGACAAAGGCCAAGTTCGCTGGCCGTTCGTAGCGAGGCTGATGAGTACATACTCTGTATTGCAGGTGCACCCTCTCGAGTAGGAGTGACTTTTTCATTGATGTCGCTCGCTTTGTGTCCCCCCCTTGAGTTGAAGGCTCCCCCAGCCACAGCGAAGCACCCCGCCTTTCCTCTCAACTTCAAAAAGCTGCCGCGCTTTCATGATCAGGAAAGCAAAGGTCTCCGGCAGCTGGCCCGCTGGCACTCGACCTTGGCGTGCGGAGCCCCCCGTGGGTGGGCGCGCCGTTGAACCACCCACATAAAATATCACCTGGTGCATTCCAGGCCGATTTGGGAGCGGCCTGATTCGAACGGCGGCGGCGGTGGCTCACGGGTGCTCGCTCGCTTGAACGCCACGCGACACTGGAGAGGAAGTGAGATAGCTTGCGAGGCGACAGGAAGTTGCGAGGCTTGCGGGGTGTTGAGCGTCGAGCAACGTCGGTCTTGTTGTAAAGGCGGCCCACTTCCTGGATGATCGGTTATTTGCCGTGGCGTCGACTTGCACAAATTCACATCACTCGGGGCTCTGATCGACTGAATCAATTTGAGGTAGGACTACGGCTCCTAAATCTTCATTCTAAATTTCAGCAAGAGATTTTTTTTTTGGGGGGGGGCAATTGTAGATTTCCAACTATGTCGGGGCGAGGCTGGAGGCATCCCTGGTTGAATTGGGTGTGGAAGAACACCTTTGCAACGTTGTCGAGCGATGACGCCGACAACCCCCCCCCCCCCCCCTTTTGGCAGCGCCGCAGCCACGGAAAGCGGGACCTCGTCTTCCTCAGTTGCCTTCCTGAAGGCGTCGCAATACTTGCGGCCATGCGCGTGAATGTTGCCGCTGGGCGTTTAGGATTTCAGCTCTATTCATAGAGCCGCACGCAGGCCTGCCTGAAATATCCGCACGCCGAGATATGGCTCTGGTGACAGCTGCCATCAAGAAGAAAAAGAAAAAAAATGAAGAAAGTATCGCAATTCTGCCGCTAGAGCAGGAACATGTGGATTCTTCCAGAGGGATTCCCCCCTCCAAAAAAAGTCAACACGGTTTGGCGACTAATTCAGCCGTGCGCTGAAGAACGTTGTGCTGGTTTCACATCACGTGTCTGCTGTGATGTCACACGTCCTTTCTCTTCTGCCCGTAGGCCCCCTGGAGGCCGCCCCCCCCTCAACCTTGTTCTCGCCCCGCTCCTCCTGCTCCTCCGCCACAACCCGTCTCGCTCGCAGGGACAAGGTCGGCTCGTCGTCCGCAGAGGAAAGCTGAGGGGAAGATCCCGCCCCCGGGCCGGCCGCCATGTCGCCCTTCCTGCGCATCGGCTTCTCCAACTTTGAGATGGACCCGGGTCTGGAGTACCACGAGGAGGCGCTAGACCCCTACTGCGCCGTTCACATGAAGGAGGCCGTCGATACAGGTGGGACTCGACCCCGTTTACCTCTTGGGGGGGGGGGGTTCAAGTGTCGTCGATTGTTGTCATCGTGACGTGCGCACTTTGGAATGTTGGAGTGCCGAAAGTTGCGCAAGAAGGTGCAACGGTTCAAATCTCAGCAGAAGTTGTCATGAAGTCAGAACACTCCTCAGGGGTCCGCGTGTCTCGATGTGGGCCGCACGTTTTTAAACCCATCTCGCTTGACAAGGCGGAGATGAAACTAGGAAGAGATTCTCGATTGCATTTTACGGATTTCAAAGCATGAATGAAATTAGCCGTGACGGCCCATCGATGTATTTAGAATTGGGGTTTTTTTTTTCATGCGTGCATTGCAAAGCGCATCGTGCGAGGCCTTTCCCAGAAGGTCAAGATGTGAAGTTTGGCTCTGGGCCGTGGAAAAGGATTTTCGTCATGGTGCAAAGTTAAGGGCAGCAGCTGTTGCCATGGTGATGTCGTGACATGCTGCCTGAGCATCAGCTTGTTCACGACGACCTTGTTTTCATTAAAGCCTCCGCTGCGTCGTCTTCTCGAACGCAGCATCGACGTGACCGAGCGTACGCAGTGAACTTGCCTGCAACAAACGGTGGTGGTGGTGGTGGTGGGGGGTCCTTTTTCTGAGAAAAACACAGGAAGTGACACCTCCTCCTGAGTGACGCCGCACGCCTTTGCGCTCTGGGCCAGATGGCAGACTGACAATGAGCCCGTGATGAAAGAGCACTTTGGGGGGGGTGCAAAGCTGAACGCGGGCTTCATCGAGCGGGGCATGCGGCCGTTGTGCAAAGTGGATTCTTAGAACGCGCCGGGCAAAATAAAGAACGGCGATAATCCGAGCGGCGACTCTCAGGGTGGCGCGGCCGTGCGTGCGTGCGTACGAGTCCTTTCTCCCCCTCCCCGCAGAAAAGGGCCAGGTGTACAAGCAGAAGAAGCCCACCATGTACCCCCCGTGGAGCGCCACCTTTGACGCGCACGTGCACGGCGGGCGCGTCATGCACGTGATGGTGAAGGACCGCACGGCCGAGCTCAAGTGCGAGGCCGCCGTGCCGCTGGACTCGCTGGCCGCCCGCTGCAAGAAGGAGAGCGGCAAGCTGGAGATGTGGGTGCGTGCGTGCGTCTGCGCACCCACACAAACGGTGCCTTTCAGGAGCAACAGCGCCATCTGTTGGCGCCTCTTTTTCCAAATGCTGAGTGACGACGAGCCGTGTTGTTTTCTGTCCCAGTTGGAATTGAAGCCGCAGGGCCGCCTGCTGATGGAGGCCAGATACTACGTGGAGGTCAGCGGTGAGTCATTTCACGCTCAAACTCGACGCAAATGATTGCAAATAAAGCCGGTTTTGCTGTATTCTCTCGGTCGAAAAGTGGAACGCGAACTCCATGCATGTCGAGTCCTGGAAGTCACACGAAGAAGCAACTACGTTTGTGCGGGGGAGCGTCATCCAAATAGACGCGTCGCGGCGCCGAGAAACGGGTGTCACGGCAACCCGAATAAAAGCCGCCACTTGCTGTCCTGTCGAAGCTAACCCCCGTCATCGTGTTTCAGACGCGGCGGGTCAGGCCGACGGCGATTCGGAGCGCGAGGGTCTTTTCGCCCTCCACCAGCGGCGCGGCGCCATCAAACAGGCCAAAATTCACCTGGTCAAGTGTCACGAGTTCAGCGCCACCTTCTTCCCGCAGCCCACCTTCTGCTCAGTCTGCAAAGAATTCGTCTGGTGCGCCGCCGCCGTCTTCTCGGTCGGGACTGGCTTTGTTTTGCCCCAACCAACTGATGTGCAACGCTTGCGCTTTCCTGGCAGGGGTCTCAACAAGCAAGGCTACCAGTGCAGACGTGAGTAGCGCACGGGTGCGGCGGGTGTACGCCGCCGCCGCCATCGCTCTCACCGCCGCCTCTCGTGTGCGTCGCGCAGAGTGCAACGCGGCCATCCACAAGAAATGCATCGACAAGGTCATCGCCAAATGCACCGGCTCGGCCATCGACAGCAAGGAAACCATGGTAACGGGAGACGTTGACACGCCAAGCGCGGGAGATTTGTCCGTCCATCCCTCCGTCCGTCCGTCCTGCCCCACCGACACGAGCGAACCCGTTTTCAGATCCACAAGGAGCGCTTCAAGATCGACATGCCGCACAGGTTCAAAGTGTACAACTACAAGAGCCCCGCCTTCTGCCAGCACTGCGGGACCCTCCTGTGGGGGCTGGCCAAGCAGGGCCTCAAATGTGAGGGTGAGAAGGGACACTTGGTGGAAAGCGTGCCCCCAACCCCGGCTCGGCGCGCTTCAAGGCTTTGCTGTCTGCCGCCAGAATGCGGCATGAACGTCCACCACAAGTGTCAGAGGAAAGTGGCCAACCTGTGCGGCGTCAACCAGAAGCTGATGGCCGAAGCGCTCGCCGTCATCGAGAGCCGACAGCAGGTTGGGAGGAGCGGCGCCGGGAACGCCGGGCGCCTTTCTGTGACTCCTCCGGTCTCAGTATCAGCCTCCTGATGTCGCCCGTCGTCCTCTAGGCCAGGAGCGGCAGAGAAGCGGACGTCGTCGCTCGGGAACGTCCCGTCGGCGCGCCGGGAACGGGAACCACCACCACCACCTTAGCGGCTGGCGGCAAAGGTACTCCGTTTGGTGTGCTTGTCGTCCTGCGCCGGGAAACGCGTTCTGTCCTTCCCGTAGAGGCGCCGGGGGTCTCCTGGGAGGGGCCGGCGATGGCGCGCAAGCCAGTGCTCGAGGCATCGGAGGAGGAGGAGGAGGAGTCTGCTTCCGATTTCCCTCGGCGGGATCCGCCCAAGTTTTCCATCGACGACTTTGTCCTGCACAAGATGCTCGGCAAGGGCAGCTTTGGCAAGGTGACGCGCTCGTCTTTCTTGGCGTCCGCCGACGGGAGGAGCACTTGAGCCCATCGAGCTTACCCGATGGGCTCAAAGTCAAATTGAAAAGCCGCCGTCGGCCGGCCCCCGCAGGTGTTCTTGGCCGAGCTGAAAAGGAGCGGTCAGTTTTTCGCCATCAAGGCCCTGAAGAAGGACGTGGTCCTGATGGATGACGACGTGGAGTGCGCCATGGTGGAGAGGAGAGTCCTCTCGTTAGCCTGGGAAAACCCCTTCCTGGCGCACCTTCACTGCAGCTTCCAGACCAAGGTGATCCTCCCCACCCCCCCCTCCGACGCGATCCGAGTGCAGGGTGACGCCACATGTCCCCCCCACCCCCGCAGGAGAGCCTTTTCTTCGTCATGGAGTACCTGAACGGGGGCGACCTCATGTTCCACATCCAGAAGTGCCACAAGTTCGACCTGCACAGATCCACGTAGGCGCTCGCGTCCTGGGTTGTCTTCCGGGAGACTCCCCCCCCCCTCTCACGCCCGCTCTCGTCCTCGCAGCTTCTACGCCGCCGAGATTGTCTGCGGCCTTCAGTTCCTGCACTCCAGAGGAATCGTCTACAGGTACGTGAGAGGGTCGCCGCAGCAAAATCCTCCCAAGGTCGAGACGTGGCCTCGGGGGGGGGACGCCAAGTACCACCCTAGTGAAAGAGGTCCTTTTCTTCCCCGCCGCGTCGGCAGGGATCTGAAGCTCGACAACGTGCTCCTGGACTCCCAGGGACACATCAAGATCGCCGACTTTGGCATGTGCAAGGAAAAGATGTCGGGGGAGGCCAGGACCTCCACTTTCTGCGGCACGCCAGACTATATCGCTCCCGAGGTGATCGCGCGCAGCCAAGTGGGGGTGGGTGGGGGGTGAACGGGGACGGGAAGTCAAAGTACCCACCCCGCCGTCTTCCGCTTGATTCCCGCGTGCCTTCAGATCCTGCTGGGCCAGAAGTACAACAGCTCGGTGGACTGGTGGTCGTTCGGCGTCCTGCTATACGAGATGCTCGTGGGTCAGTCCCCTTCCACGGCCGAGACGAGGAGGAGCTCTTTCAGTCCATCCGCACCGACGACCCCGCCTACCCCCGCTGGCTGAGTCCAGACGCCAAGGACATCCTGATCAAGGTGGGATTCCCACGCCGGGCTGGTCCCCGCCGCGCATTTTCTCACGAGCTGCCGCCGCGGCCCCGCAGCTCTTCGTCAGGGAGCCCGACGAGCGGCTGGGGGTGAAGGGAAACGTCCGGCTGCACGCCTTCTTTGGCGCCACCGACTGGCAGGCCGTGGAACGCCGCAAGGTGGCGCCGCCCTTCAGGCCCGCTTTGGTAAGGTCCAGGCCGCTTGTTGCGCAACGCGTCGCGGCTCGTCTCAAAAGTTGGGAAGCGGCGAGTCAAGTATGACCCAGCCCGACGCAAAGTCTCTCTTTCTGTGCTCGCAGACGTCCCCCGGCGACTGCAGCAACTTTGACAAAGAGTTCATCGACGAGAAGCCGCGCCTGTCGTGCGCCGACCGGGCGCTCATGAACAGCGTGGACCAGAGCATGTTTCGCAACTTCTCCATCGTCAATCCGGGCATGGCTGACGCGCCGGCGCCCTGAGCTCCCCCACCCCCTCCCGTCCCCTTTGGCCACAAGTAAGACCAAAACTGACGGCCGACTGCAGTCCGCTCCACCTCGCCGTCTTTGCTGTCGTTTAGTGCAGCCTCACCTCTTCCGACCTCGTGTCGAACATGTCAAAATATGCGCTGCAGGGGACTGTGCGGCGTTCATCTTTTTCTTCTTCTTCTTGTTGCAACGTCGGTGACCTGCGTTGAGCGTAATAAAACACACAATGTCGACTGCGCTACAATCTCAATGTTCTCATTTGATATGTTGTGGCGTGGCGGGGGAGAAGCGTTCATTGGGCGGGAAAAGAGTTGCCGAATCCGGTCAGCTCTGCTGTGACCAATCGGATCATCATCTTCCCGCATAATTTGCAGAATATTGATCCACTTAAAATACCCAAAATAGAAATGATAGCTTTCAGCGTCAAACCAGAAACGGACACTCAGTTCACACGATATGGACTTGGCTGTGTTTACGTTTCTTTGCGGGTCGGCGGAGGGGGGGGGGTGTCTTTTCAGAGAACCAATCGTTGGTGGCCAATCGCCAACCAAATGAAAACGATGTCGCATTGTTCGTCTAATTGCTGGAGGCGCGTTCAATTCGTCATTTATTTTCTTCTTCCTGAACTGACCAGAATGAGTTAAAAATAAATAAATGACATCATTTTGGACAAAACTGCCAATGACATCATTTCTTTTATCGGACCGCATTGAGAGGAGGAAAAAAAAATGTCGCACAACACAAACTTGAGTGCCATTTGTTTATTTGTGTTTCCGTTCCGGCTGGCGTTGAAAAGTCGGTCGCGATGCAAGCCGACAGCTTTTGGTTCGGTGTGCGTCTGGAACATTGATGCCTTGTCTTGGAAACAAGTCGGCGACTTCAGTGCAGCGGTCCGAGTTTCACTTCTCAACAAATGGAAAGGCTCTCGTTTCCGCTCTCGGGATCAAATTTTCTTCGCCAGGACGACTGGCGGGCAGAAGAGTTGTCAGCGCCTCCTGGTGGTGGTGGCAGCGGCGCCGCTGCTACAGTTGCGGCTCAGCTGGGGGAAGCAGACGGCCGGCGTCCTGGAGGTGGGGCCGTACAGACCCAGGTTCCGGGCAGCCGCCGACTTCCTGGGCGGCTTGACGGACGGGAACGGCGAAAGACTTGCGGCTTCGCCGCGGGCGAGAAGGGCAGCGCCGGAGATCGAGTCGAGGACCCGATGGAGGAGAGGGACGACGGCGAGGAGGCGCTGCGGAAGCCGGCAACCGGGTGAGCAGATTTGGGTGGCGGCGTGGAAGGCGGCGTGGGGGATGACGACGGCTCGGGCGTCACCGTGGAAACCGGAGAAGGTGACGGACTTGGAGGGGAAGGTGGAAAAAAGGGGAGGCGGGCCGAGAAATGTCTGTCGGCGCCCTCTGAGCTCGACGAGTCGTCCCACGCCATCGACGATGGAAGCTGGGGGGGCAGGGCGTCCAAAGTCAGCTTTTGAGGGTCGTCCTGCAGGACCGCCGAGCCGAGTCGGACCTCCAAGTCTTCCACCTGCGTGGTGACGCACTCGGAGGAGAGCCCGACGCCGTCTTCCGTCTTGCCGTTCTGCGCACACGTCGGCTCTTGATCCCCGAAGTTCGGTCCGGCCCGGGCGGCGTGCCTGCGATGAGCTCGCATGTGAGCCCGCCACGGAGAGCCCGCCGCCGCCGACGCGCTGCCGTCCGCGGGGCGAGAGCCCCGAGCGCGGGGGGGCGCAGCGGAGGCGCGGGACCCCGGCGGGGTGAAGCCGACGCCGCTGCAAGCGGCGCGGGGCTTCCGACCCAGAAGCAGATGATTGATGGCGCTGCTGGAAGGGTTGAGTTGGGACGCCAGGACGCGGGTGGCGGCACACTCGTCTGGGGGGGGGCGAGAGAAATATTCAAGCGGGCGGGACGCAAATTCTTCTCAAAGGTTTTGCATTTTGGTCTCGGGCCAAAATGCTAAACTGCGACCGTTACGGCGACACTGCAAGAGTCACAGAAAGGCAGAGAAGTCGCTGGCTGTGCAGAGAGAGAGAGCAGCAAGTTGTGCCAAAAGAGAAGGTGAGGTGGTCAAAATTGGTGGGGGGAGTTTGTATGTGTGTGTTAGGTTTACGATTTGTTTGAAGAAATCTTGCCATGTTCATTTTTTTTCAAAATGTTTCTCAAAGCCAATGCTTTTTTCTTTCCCTCTCTCTTTTTCTGCAGCGCACTGCGCCACGAAAGCCCTCGGGGGGGGCCCAAAAGTGCTCGTTTGGCCATAACACCGTCGTCACCTTGCTGTCTGCGTTTGTGCTGCAGAAATCTGGGACTTGTGCTTACGTGGGCGCCTGCGAGTCACAGGGTGCTGTCAAATTCCCTCTTTCGGCCCCGCCCCTCTGCGGCGTCCCCCCACCCGAGGCCCACCTGCGCGTATGCAAAGCTGCGTGGCCTGCTGCTGCTGGCGTCGCTTGATGCGAGCGTACTGCTTGGTGAGCGCCTGGATGTCGGTGCTCATGCGCTCCATCATCATGCCGTTGATGGCCGCCTGGTGTTCCGCCCTGGCTCCTCCCCCCACCGCGCCGGGACTCAGCTCGGCGATGTCGCCCTGCTCGGCCCGCTGGTCTGGATGCAAACACCGTCGGCTTGTGCGTCATTGCGGGGGGTTGCGCTGACATGCGGGTGACTCGGCTGACCTTTTAGGTGCTTGTGGTATCGCTGGATCTCTGGCGCCAGCAGCCCCCCCAGCGGCCCCAAACAGCCAAGCGCCGACATGACCGCGTCCTCATCGTCCAACTCCGCTGTCTCGTCGTCGCTCTCCCAGCTGCTGGCGACGACATCGCACAAAACAAGTCACGCGCAGGGCCCCCGTTTCCCACACCCGAGAGGAGGCCCCCCCACACACACACACACACACCTTGCAGCGGGCTTGACCGAGGTCGGGAAAGGAGTGATGTTGTACGTGTATTTCTCTCTCAGCTCGGCCAGCTGAGGGAACGGAAACGCCGCCATGCCGTAAACCTCCTGAAAGAGATTCCCGCCCGGGTGTTGAAACGGCGTCCGGGTGCCGCATTTGCGGCGCCCCCGTCTTACCTGGATGAGGTCAGGAGGATCGATGAGGTTACGGTCCAGCATCTCCCGAGTCAGACGACCCATCGTGCTGTAGAACTCGTCGGCCGTCTGGCAGTACAAAATCCTCCTGCGCGCAACGGGAAGGCGATTGGGCAACTTCTGCAGAAGGCGTACGCCTGGCGCGCGCCGGCGAAACGCTGGCACTCACTCTCCCAGCCGCTCCCAGATGGCGAGGGCCACGCGGAAGAGCACCTCGGAGCCCTCGAAGAACACAGAGTCCCAAATCTTGAGCACGGTGGGCGCCGGCAAGCACGTGGCGAACATGGTGAGGAACCACTGCATGGTGAACACGTTGGTCAGCGGCGGCTCGTAGCTGCCTGACGGACACACAGACGGACGGCCGGGATGTTTTGGCTCCGCCTCCACAGAGTAAAGGGCGAGCGCCCGATGATGTCATACCTCCCGCCTCCTTATTGGCCGCCTTCTGCAGGTGGTGCAGGTGTTGGGACAGGCGGGGAAGCTTGACGCGCAGCAGGTCTCGGAACACTGCCATGTCCACTGGTGGAGACAGCGCGCGGGTCACGTGACGCCCAATGTGCCCGAATGTTTCTTTGTTTTTTTTTCCTTGAAGGCAATCGAAGAAAAACAAAATGTTCTGTGTCTGTGCTTGAGTACCTGACAGTGCCCGGAGGTTGTTGGCAAAGTAGCTCTCAGGCAGCACTTTGTCAATCAGGTAGATCATAACCTGCAGATGACATCATCATCATCATCATCAGGCAGGCGTGGCGTGGCGAGGTCGGCGTCATCGCTCACCTTCAGCGCGTCGCTCTCGTCTCCCTGCGTCACCAGCAGGATGAGCGCGGCCAGCACGTTGAAGCCTTGGCAGTAGCCCACCGCCTTGTTCCAGCGGGCGTAGGCCAGCAGAACCCGCTTCAGGACCACCCTGTCCTGCTCCCCCTCGTGGCCGCAGTAGGAACTGCAGCCTGTTCTGTGCAGGTCCTGCCAAGGTCAGAGGCCCAAACGCTTTCTTTTGGTCGAGTGACGACTCTCTCCCGAAAGAGCGCTTGAGGACTTTGGTTGCCGCCGCGGTTACCTTGACGATCTGGATGCCCAGCGAGTCGTCGTCCGGGTTGCTGCGCTCATTGAAGGCGAAGCGGAGCGTCTTGTCCCAGTCGATGGAGATGCTGTGGAGGTATTGGTCGGCCAGCGTCAGCCACACCTACGCACACGCGCAACGGTGAGTAGTGCGCGCGTGTCGGGTCACTCGTGAGGCGCTTGTGTGCGACTCACCCGCTTCCTCCATTCTTTGGGGACGCCGGTGGGAAGTCTGGCCACGGCTTTCAGGGCGTCGTACCACTGCGGAGCGCACAAACGCCACGTGACGCCGATGATTCAATCAATGATTTCATGACTTTGATTGGATGTATTTCATGACACAAGTTAAAATCACTCAAATGTAAATTAAGGAGTCACTTTGTTGCCTTAACGTTTTTTTTTGGGAGGTAGACAAACGGTCAACTTTTGCTCTATTGGCGGTCACTCGCTCACATAAATGTGCAATCGTTTGCCAAGATCAAATGGACGCAACTGGACTCGTTTGGTGAATGTGCTGTGCTGGTTTTTGTTTTCTGAAAACATTCCAAAATGATTTTTGCAATGATCCCGTCGGGTTGGCTGAATGTATGTTGCTTGTCTGAGTTTTGACCTGCTTGAATCCGTTCTTCCCAACAGAAGGCTCAATGGTGAACTTCAGCCTCGTGTCCACTCCTGCCAACACCAACAAATCCCAAGTTAGTCGTTGGGGGGGTGGGGGGGGCAGATACAGTACACGTCTTGACTTGCAAATGCTAGCATGTAAATTTAAATACAGAGGTGTGTAAGGACTCGTGAGCATGTTGAGCTAAAGTATATTTTAAATCCCCCCTTCTTAATTTGGGTGGGAAATAAAGAAACTAGACGGCGCTACTGTCCTCTTTGCGCATGCGCAGATAACTCTGAAGCCTCGACGTCCATTCGACGTCGCGGTGCTCCAAACGAAGAGTGACATTTTAAATTCGAGCCCACTCGCGACATTGACATTGACTCGCTCCCATTTGAAAAGGCGGAAGTAAAAATGGAGCTCGGATGACGGCCTCCCCATCAAGTGGCGCTCGAGCGAATGAATCGCAAAGTGGCACGACCTGCTCGATTGGCCTCGTCCGCTCGCTCGTCGACATTGTCCGTCATTGCCGACGCTTGCTTGTTGACTTTGTTTCTCTTTTTCTTTCTCTCTCCGCTTGGCCGTGGCTTTCGGAGAGGATTAGCTCACGCCAAATCCACTTTGGCTGTCAATCACTCGCAGATTAACGCCGTTCAACAGTCGTAACATTGCCCCCCATCGAATTTGTTGACATTTGCACACAGGAAAAAACAAGCCGACCCCTTTGTATTAATTGAGATTCGTGATTCCCTCCGCCCTCAAATGTCTTATTTCCCTCCGACGGCGCTCGGTTTTGGTGACGTCACGTCGGCACCGACTCTCGGCGGCGCGCGTCACCTGGCTCGAGCGTGCACAGGAGCCTGGGCGCGCTCCTCGAGATGCCGTCGCGCTTCCTCAGCACGCTGCTGATGATGTCGCCGACCCCGCCCGACGCCTCCTGCCGCTGCCGCTGCCGCTGCCGGACGCCCGCCCGAGGCCTCCTGCCGGCGAGCGACGAGGCGGGCGCGGCGGAGGCGCCGCCGCCGAGGCGCTCCTGCCGCATGCTGAGCCCCGAACCGCTCCGACGTGCAGTCAGCTCATGGTGGGAGAGCAGAGAGGGTCTGCTCGAATAAGAAGACGAGTTTTGGGTCCCCAAATGTCCGGTTTTGCGGATGATGCTCAACACCTCTTCCTCCCCCCCCTTTTTTTTTTAAATCACGTGATCAGGAGGAGGCGCGAGGATGCAGGAAGAAGCAGCAGCGGCGGCGGGAGGAGGAGGAGGAGGAGGAGGAAATGCAGCACCGGGGTGAGCTCATTCCATTTTTGTTAAAGGTTGCCATCCGAATGACTGCAGTCAACGGTTCTGAATGTGGTTGTAGTTTTAAAAAAAGGTAATCAATACCTTGTGAGCCCAGAAAAAACACCACATTCACAAAAGTGTAACTCATACTAAATGTTATCTGTAGGGTTTTTTTTTGGTTTGTTTTTTGGGGGGGTGCAGGTGTGCTCGCAAGTGCACGCTCACGAGGGATGAAATTTCATACTGCACATTTGACAATAAAGTTGGACTTGACTTGACTTGACAAGCCACCATTTGGTTGTTATTCCTCGGGCGCAGGGCTAGTTTCTTGCTCCTCAAATTACAGGCACAAGATGGCAGCAGAGAGACTGATTTGTTTTTTGTTGTTATTTGTTGTTTGTTTCCGCCACATGCGTTATTTTTGAGCGGGTGCCTTGCAAGGCGACGCAGAGATCCAAAGCTATTATGATTGCTTCCACATTGAGCCCCTAATCATCTCGTCCGTCGCATCGGTTGTTGTGGATCGGTGTGAGCGCACTGCCGGTCGTCTTTCTATTGCTTCATCGCTTTGCTTTTGTGTTGACGTCCAGACTGGAAGGCTCCATTGTTAACTTGGCCGATCAAGATGAGCGCGATGAGCGTTCCTTACGTCGTTTCTTGGAGACGGCTTGAAGGCAGGCGGTGATGATGTCGTAGTTCTTTTGCAGTTTGTTCACCAATCGGTCTCGCCGCCTCAGCTGGCGAATCAGCTTGGCCGACTGGACGCTCGTGCGGTACTTGACCTCCTGGATGATGGCGCGGAGCTCTTCGGGCTCTGTAGGGGAAGGGGAAAAAAAAGCCAATCCTTACGGTTTTGTCCAGTAGCTTTGCTTCCACCATCTCTTTCTTGTTTGACTAAAGTCGATCCGAAAGACACAGTGGCCAATGTGTTTTTTGCATCGAAGGCGGTTTACATTTTCAGTCGGGCAGCAAAGAGAGATTCTACAATCAGCTGTCGTGTCACATGATGATGATAATGCTGCTGCTGCGGGAAGTCCAAAGCTGGGTGTTGACACTTAGCATTGTTTCACTTGACCGGGGCAAACGGCGACCGCCCACAAAAGAATGTCGACTGTCAGCACGCTCGTTAGTCTTTAGTCATGTCCTAAATGTTTTTCGGGCCAGTTGGGCCCCTCCAATCTGATCCAAAGAAAACAAAAATGTCTTGACGTTCCGGGCTGGCATCCCCTTGCTGCTGTGGAGATGCTCGCACACCAGCAGGGGGCGTGACATGAACAGGATTGTTTTCTGGCACACTGAAGCGTTTGTGTGCACGACAACTCATTCCGGTCTCCCTACGATCACTTTGCTTTGGTTGCGAGGCATATGTTCAACACGTTGCGTGCGCGCGCACACACAAAAGACGTCAAAGAACCTCCTAACACGGTTCCATTGAATCCTTGAAATGGAAATGGTCCACAGTTTGGGTCGTACCTGTTTTGTTACACGACAGTGCAAATGAAACACTGACACATTTGAATACTCGGCGTAGCGCCTATAAAATGTGTAAACAACAGACATGTTCGGCGAAAATAACTGCAGTAAGGTGACCGCAAGAGTTGTTTTGCTCTCACTTTGACAGAGGACTAGCGCAGTGACAAACCAAACAGTCGAACCGACGCGATTGAATGCAGACTTGAATTGAAAAAAAAAAAAAAAAAAACAGTGCAACTCCAATCCGGCGACTGTAAAGTCATCCAAAGCGGCCTTTTGAGCCCCCCTGACCCAGTCTCGTTGTCGCTCACCTTTGCGGGCCAAATAGTTGACCTGGTGGCGCCTGGTGTGTTTCTCCTGTAGCTCCTGCAGGAATCCGGAGCCGGCGTTGCAGCGGCCCTGAAAGGCATCCGGGCCGGACGCCTCGGTGGAGCTGTCCCAGCTGTCCACGTTCCTCTTGGTGCTGTACGTGTCGTACAGCTCCACCAGCAGGCAGTCGACGATGGACGTCCTCGGGGTGGCCGCGTCGTCGTCGCCGCTGTCATTGGCCGGAGGAGGAGGCGGCGGCGGCGTGGGTGACGCCGACCGCGAGCCACCGGGGGAGTCGGCCGGACCGATCCACCGTTGGAAGCCGGAGAAGGCGTCCGCGCCGGCCAAATCCTCGCATACGTCAACTCCCCAAAGTTGCAGCTCGGACGACATGGCTGGCTGAGGACACAATAAGTTACTCGAACTACTTTGTGCACGTGGAATTGAAGTTTTGCTCAAGGTGCAGGCTCGGAGGACCGAGATGACGCATCGCCGCGCAGGTAAGGACCGGCCGATCGAGGCCCCGGACACTTTTCACGATTCCTTGCTTGCTTCCTTCCTTCCTTCCTTCTTCCCTCCCTCCCTTCCTCGAATTTTGACGTCCCACGCGATTGGACCGCCCACTTTCGGCAGAACGAACTCTGCCAAAGTTCTGCTGGCACGACAGGTGCGACGGCTTCCGACGACCAATCAGAGACCAGATCCCCAAAACATAAAAGCCACCATTCCGGTTAGCTTCCTGCGGCCACGTTGTCGTTACTTCCTTCAAATTGCGTCGAAGTGGTATTTGAAAGACCAGTTCAAAGTAATCCAAACGTGACTTTGGTAACATCGTTTTAATAGGCGTGAATTCGATGTTGACCGTGATCGATGTTTTATATTTTAACAAACTCAACAATCCGTCCGGCTAGGCTCAACAACACCGATGTTTCATGGTTTGAATAACTGGGTGACATCAGCATCATAGTCATCATTTAATGGTACAAAAGAGAGCAAGGGAATAACAGTCATATTTCACGTAACTCTCGACATTTTGGGTGAGCTCCCTGCCGGCTTCCGTGGTCCAGGTAGCGTCACGTGACCAAAATACGCACCGGGGAAGGAGCGGAGCACAAAAACAAATTTACAAGGTTTAAAGTAGTGGGTCAAGAAATACAATCCTGTTTAGAGATTTCAGACGAGGTGTTGGTGTTTGGAGGGAATTATTTTGTGCCTTTTCCAGTGAGCGTCCATGAGAGAGGTGAGTGGCGTTGCCATTTCATGTATGGTACTGTATTGTGTTGGAGGACGAGCGAGTTGTTGCATATTTATATGCATATATTACTTGCGCGTCATAGGAGACACGTGTCAAGTGGGGTTCAAAGTGAGAAAAGACGTCTTTTGATAAGAAGCCGCCGCCAAAGTGGACGTCTATTTTGCGCTTTCGGCTTCTGTGTTACGTCATCGGGGCTGCAATACTGCGTCACTGACACGCGACTCGAAACGAGACTTTATTTTCCAAGACCACTTTTACACGCCACAAACCTTGAAACCCCGTGACGTTTTGCCCTTCACTCGTCGAAAGAGGTTACGGTGAGGAAAGAAGCAATCACGGAGCTTTGGGGGGGGGACACCAATTTGCACCCGAAGGCGGTCGTCGCCCTTAGTGCAGTAAGGGCACACAGACCTTTCTTCCTGGTTGATTTTGCCTTGCACCTGACACATCAGTCCTTGAGTTTCCACTCTGGTTCAGCTATTTTTCTTTTTACATCCAATTCCTGTGGAGTGCCCCAGCCCGCGTGGCCAAGTTCCATCCGCCAGAAGGAACTCTCATGAAATAATCATGATGCATTAAACTTCTTTAATTTTTACATTTTATTTCATAATGTTTTTAGAAATCCAATGTTGTAGAGTGCCATTTTCCTTAAAAACGAATTAATACAATGTGGTTGTTTGTGTGTGTGTGTGTGTGTGTTGGAACAGATTCATGGCATTCCATTCATTTCTGTGAGTTGACTTGTGCGAGGATGGTCACGGAGCAAATTAAACTTGTACCTCAAGACATGATTGTTTTGGAAATGTTTTGTCGTCGTAATCCCATCTGTGCTTTGGCGCTTGATTTCTAGACACAAAACGGCACAAATGAAGTTGGAAATAGAATAGTTCTGTTTCTCCTGTCGCCGTCTGGACTGGAGAAGTGTGTATATATATATATATATATATATATATATTTTGGTCTTTGTCATTGTTGTTATCAACAAAATGTCTCCCTAGTGCGGCCACAAGCCCCAGGCCATCCCGGGCAGCACAAGCGCCACCAGGACGGACGAGAAGAGGTTGACGGCATTGTTGTCCAGGATGGGTCTGCCGCTGATCCAGTGCGTCGTGGGCGACTCGTAGCTCACCACCTTCCCGATGCTGGCATCGAAACCTGCCGACACACCAACACAACCCGTGACACCTTTTGCCTTTTCGTTCGGACGGACCGATGGTGCGCTTCTGTACCAGAGTACTGCACGCTGGCTCCCAGGAGGGAGTCCAGGAGGGAGCCCAGCAGGCCGGCCGCGCCCCCGTACAGCACCAGCGGCCACTGGGGGGCGCACTGCTGAACCTCATTAACGAACAGCACCTGTGAGGCCAAGTACGCCCCGCCCACTGCCAAACCGCCCAGGAAGCTGGCCGCCAGGCCCACGTGAGTCACGCCGCCGTTGGTTCCTGCCAAGCAAAGTTCAAACGTGTTCGTCTCCTGTCCAAATGACACACTTGCGAGCATGCAGGCATTCCAGTCCCAAGTTTTGTTTTCCACACTTGCTTGGGAACCCTGTGAAACCCTTCTTGTTCTTTGGGGGTCCCCCCCCCCCCTCACCTTCGGGGACCTCCTGCCAGGTGGTGATGAGCCTGGGCCGCGACGGGCTGAGGACGGGCCCCACCTCGGAGGCCCAGGTGTCACCTGCGCTGCACGCCAGCGCCCCCAGCAGCGACAGGCACATCCACGACGCCGTGTACTGCCGGCCGAAGTCGATGGCCATCTCGCCGGGGCCCACCTGCCACGGTGAAAACCACCACACGCTCGACAACGTTTCAACAAGTTCAGTGCTCGTCGTGCTTTTCCATGAGGCGCTCTCCTGTGGATTAGTGCTTCACTTTTCAAGCTTATAGTATTTTTGATGGTTAAATTCCAATAATTAAAGCTCTGCAATTTTTCAGTAAATTAAAATTTCAATCGAAAAGAAAGTTTGGCGTTAAAAATTGAAATTCCAACTCAAATGGCAGATGAGCATCCATTCATTGGCGCCCTCTTGTGGCATGCGTGTGTCAGTGAATTTGTAGATGGGATGGGGTTTGGGAATAAAAAATGAGGCGGTTTATCTCCCCAAATGGCTGATTGCCAACAGGACGTAACAGTTAGTATTTCTACGGTTTGTGAAATGCCGACAGACGCCATCCTTCAGTCCTCGCACTATTCCACAAATCTGCTTCTGGATCTTTCCAGGTTTTCTCCCGGCACTCACCTCGATCATGTAGAGCAGTGCCAGCTGCGTGGGAACGCCGCCGTTGCAGAACACCTGCACCCAGTTTCGCTGGCCCCCTGACGCAAACGGCAGCCACGTAAGAAGTCGGACGCGCAAACCCGGGCCGTTTCCCCACCTTCCTTGAAGTTGGCGTCCATCTTTTTCTTCTGCGCCGCGCCCCAGCGCGTCAGTTTGGACGAGGTGACGAAGAAGGCCAGCAGCGACGAGAAGAAACTCAAGTTGGCCATGGTCAGCACGAAGCCCACAAAAAGTGCTGACGAGACAGTTCAACCAAATCCAAAGTTGTGGCGCCGCAAAAGTTGTCGCACTTGAAAATTAAATTGACTGCTTTGAAGGAGATGTCACTTTTTTCCAGCCCGATAGAAATGAAGCGGTCCTTTCGTAATGTCATGCAAGTCCACTTTTCTCAGTGCGCCGAGTAAGTCAACATGGCGCCGTCTTACCTCCCAGCGCCCCCGATGCATCCAGACTGCGTCTCTTCAGGGCTCGGATGGTCAGCACCACCGGGACCAAGATGGAGAAGAGCCATCGCCATGGCGACACGGGCTGCAACGACCCTGCGTAAACACGGGCACGCATAAGGCGAGTGAGTACTGAAAAAACAAAAAAGTTCAAATGTTTTCGGGACTCCACGCGCGCACCATTTTTGCATTTGGGGTACGATGTCGTGACGATGGCCGCATCAAAGTCTTCCAAATGTAATCGCTGTCACGTTTCTGTCAGTGACATTCTCCCTTTCAAATTGCCGCCCTTATCCAAGTGTGCGATTTCATGACGGCTCCGTGCATACGTTTGACACGCTCAACTCGGTGAAATTGACTCGCCTTTTGCCTCCTTTGCATCAGCCAGTGGCTGCCAGGCAAAAAGACGATTTGACCCGCCGAACACGACAGCCGGCACGTTGGATGTACGCGTTTCATCGCTTGACGGCGTCTCTCCTTGCCCTTTTGCAATGGCATCGCAGTGCCTTCATTTTTTTCCCCCACTTTGTTGTCATTGAGCTGCAGCTGATCTCAAGCTTGCTCGCAGCACAAAACGGCAACTTGTCACGGGGAGACCACTGTGCCCGCGTTATTTTTATTGAGGAATTAAATTTTTTCCCTCTGAAATTTCGGAGGCTCCCATGACCCTGGCGACTGCGGTGGAATTCATGGAAAAGCCGCAGGCCGAGCGGAGCGCCTCGAGTTGCGCGGATGACGGTTGGATTTTCCTTCTTTTCGCAACGGCTTGAAGGGCTCTTTGTGCTCCGTTCTCAGTCAATCAATGAAGGCCCTTATTTTGCCGAACTGTCTAAAATGTGGCTTCCCAAAGCTCGGGCTGCAAAAAAAAAAAAAAAGAAATCGCCTCCGTTGAATCGGGAGTGAACTTGTCAGTCGTTTGCAGTCAACGGCACGACTCGGCCACTGACCGGAATATATGCTGAGCGTGAGGGAAAGCATCCAGAAGAAGAGGGAAAGCGCCAAAGTGGTGCACAGCAGGATCATGTCGCTCATCATCTTGAAGGTGTCCTTCAGTGGAGGGCCGCCCGCCTCAAAGCTCATCTCGTACGTTGTGCTCTGCACCCAAACCAAGCAAACAAAACCTTGACGCTCAAAGGCTGCGCACATTCCATCAACTCCCAACGATCCCGCGTGAGATTCTCGCCGACGGGCGGGAGAAAAATAATGCGACAAAGATGGCACATCGCATCAAACTGTTGGAGTTTTCATTTCAGACGCCGACTATTTGCCCCGGGCGCACACAAGTCGGTGTTCGAAAGTGAAATAGAAACTCGTGAGGCGCTTCGTGAGCCCATCGCAGGACCCCGCTGCCTGGCTGAGGGACCCTGCCCGATTGGTCACTTGCACCGCCGTTTGCTCTACTCGGCGCGAGAGGGGCCTCTCCTTTTCCCCGAATATCGATGGCATATCCGGGCCGGCCGCTGCCCCCCCTCGTCACGGCACGGCGCGCAAACGCCTTCCGAGCAGCCAGCCACGAGGACCGCTCAGATGGGAAGCCTCAGAATAACTCGCCTCCTCTTTATGTATGTGGCGCTTGCACAACAGCTTCAGCTGTCACAAAGCGCAGTAGTTTCTGGAACATATCGACAAGAATTTCTTGTTGATATGTTCCTGAAACTAAACAATGACTTGAAGGAGCTTGTTATTCACTCACCGCGTTTGACAGGATTCATTGTCACTTTTTATTTGCCCTCGACACCAAACTTCAGGCAACAAAACACCGGCGCTACCAACGTGAGTGCGAACCAAAACAAACGCAACAGCGATCTTCAAAACGACACGCGCAAAAACAAAAAACGAGCTATCAGGCGTCCGCTGTCGTTGCTACCGGAAGTCAAAAGGCAAAACTTCCGTTGACGCGCGCAAATAAAGGCGAGTTGTTTTTAAAGAGACAGAACCGAAATCCGGCTTCAACGCAACAGCGATCTTCAAAACGACACGCGCAAAAACAAAACAAAACAAAACAAAAAACGAGCTATCAGGCGTGCGCTGTCGTTGCTACCGGAAGTCAAAGGGCAAAACTTCCGTTGACGTGCGCAAATAAAAGCGACTTGTTTTTAAAGAGACAGAACCTAAATTCGGCTTCAACGCAATGGCCGCGATTACTGAGAACGTGGCAAAGGGAACAGTTTCCCAAGTTTTGTGTTGATTATTTCGTTGATTTTTGTTGCTGTTTGTTGTTTGGATCATCGCTTCACTCCACAGGTCCCAAAATCATGAGAAGAAACCGTCCGCTCACGGTCTATTGAATTTCCATTTGAAACCCTTCATTTCTGTGGAAAAAAAGTACGTGATCGGCATATGTCGATCAATGCCTTTGATTGGCGATCGCGCTCAGCTTGTACTTTGCAGCCTGTGGGCAGTGTCGCATGCCCTCCGCCCCGTTACCATGACACCCCGCGTCTGCAAACCAAACAAAAACGCTGCCCTGCGGAGTGGTATCGGCGGTCTCAGAATTGGCAGCATCGAAGACAGACGCTAAGCCCTTCATTCATGCATGTGGTGGACAGATCCTCCCAAAATGCAAAAGCACACGTTTCTTTTTTACGGCGATGGGAAAATTCACAAATCGGGCCTTCAGTATGATTCCCATCGTTTGTGAGGCAAAGGATGAAGAACAACTCGTATGCTCTATTTCAAATGCGTGAAGATAAAATCAGTTTCCCTTTTAGTTTTGGGACTTTTGGCACCGCCCACGGTCAAAGTGAAAAGTAAACGACGCCCCTGACATTTGCCTCACCTCCATCAGGTGGCACTTTTGGTGTTGAAAGCGCTCCGTGTGTTTTTCCCAGGTGGGACTGCCGCCGAGTTCCGCCGAACAGCGGTGAGGAGGACGCTCTTTTCTTCTCTTCTTCTTCTTCTGCGTGTGCAAGGAGCACTTTGGAGTCCAGTCCTGCTTGTGGGTGGGATGCGCAGCTCCTCTTCATGAAGGTGAAGCGCAAGTTGTGGCGAGTGCGGTTTGCAGGCCGTCCCAGTTAGGACAGCGACTTTATTTGTTGGGCACCCCTCCGCAATCCCCTTGTTGTTACCGCACGACACGCGTGGAGCGTTCCATTTGCTTTCGCTTTGCGCGCTCTTATTCATTTCGTGATGCCACGCCTGAAGGCGGGCCGGTCACAGCATTGCTTATTTGATGTTGTTTTCCAGATTTGTGCAAATCAGACTCTTACGACACAGCAATGACAATGAGGTTCCATAACCTTCACCGGCCCGGCAACAAGTCCCAATTCGGTCCGTTGGTTCGTCGTCGCCAACTTGGCGGGACATCGGTGACAGAAAATTTGAAAGCGCAGCCTCGATTGGTACTTTGGAACGAAACAAAGGCGTAACCAATGGTGTTTTGAAGGAAATCTTGAGAGGAGCTCAACATTCAAGTTGCAGCAAGCGGGATGAAATCACGTGACGCGGCAAAGGGTTCACGGCGTGAAAAAAAGAAAAAAAAAGGGGAGCTATTTTCCATGCACAAGCGCGCCTCTGTTTTGGCTCCCAGCGTGAACATGTGGGGCTTTTATGAACTTCTGTAAACTCGAGACCATGGGCCTGTGGCTCTCCAATGTGGTTTCATGCCAAATGGCAAAAAATGGTCTGCTTGCCGCTAAAATTGCGCGTGTGCAGCGATGCACTTTGTCTTTGCTTTGACAGCGACATTTTGATGCAAACGACAAGCTTGAAGCCCTCTCTTGAAACGCATTAACACGCTGTGCTAAAATTCGACTCGGCCTGAGACTTGATTTGGTGCTTTCTCCTATGTTACTCATTTTCTTGTTCAAAATGGCTCCAGAAATACAGTTGAGTAGTCAGAAAATCCATCTGTAGGCTACGTAGACGTTGCCTGTGGATTCTCAATGCTATTCGTTCGCCCTCTGATCACGCTTCGCATGCTCGTGAGCATCAAGCTCCATGACTTCCTTCAAAGTCGACCTCACGACTTGTCAGAAAGGATCGCAAATGGCAGCAGATTTTTCCACACAGACTACGAACAACAAGGATCAACCTGACAAACTTAATTTGTGATAGAAAGAGTTGTCGCGAATGTACAGTGGGAAGTGTCTGTGGGATGCTTTTCCTGAAAATCCTCTCATCTTCTCGGTACGGGGCATCAGCTGCTCATTTGCGGTTCGGTGGTGAAGTTGCGATTAAGATGCTGGTCGCCATCATCGGCTGCATCGAAACGCATGCTTACACAGTCCCGACAGCAGAGCAATCACATGTCATGAAAATAACCTCTGTTCATGGATGGAGCAACAAAAAACTTAAGACTTCAGCTTGGAAAGGGTGGGGGGGGGACGGCGGCAAGAAAATCCGAGTGAACCGTAAGGTCGCGCATTGATTTCACACCCAGTCCAGTGTTTGTGTCTATGGTATCATTATTTGAGGAAAAAATACATTTCAAGTGGGACGGAAAAAGAAAAATCCTCATTTGTCACCTGTCGGATTGCTTCGGCGCGACTTAAGCCCTGTTCACATGGGAAGATTTATTTCGGCGCTGCACCGCGCTGTATTTTGTTGCGATATATTTTTACACCGGAACACATTTTGTGGAGCGTTCATACGTATAAAGCCGCTGAGCGTCACAGCTCCGGCACAGCGTTGAAGCAGCTCCACTTGCGTTCAGACGGGCAGTTTCTGCTGCGGAGCAAAACGACAGAAAACAAATGAGCTGTCGTGTTGGTTCTTTTTAAAACGTATACACAACTCAAGCAACTACTGTACAGGCACGTCCTTCTCCTTCTGCGTCTCCGTGCCTTCTGCTAGAGAGTGACCGCCCCGAAAACGTAAATCGACGATGAGTTCAATGACACTCAGAAAACTAAACATTTAATGCGCCAAACACATAAATCAAGAGATGAAATAACAAAATAAATTCTATGGAGGGCGGGGGGTTGTGAACACACAACAAAGGAACAAACTACACAAATAACTCCGAGACAGTCCAGTCTCCTACAAAAGGAAAGATGACTTTTGGGACTACCCCCCGTTCTAGTTGAGATGGTATAACCCAGGGGTGTCAATCATACGGCCCGCAAGGAGGTTTGATCAGGCCCGCAGGATCATTTAGAAGTGGAAAAATGCATAAAAGACACGGAATGAATATTTTTAATATGGTGCAATTCATGGAATATCCGCTAGGAGGACACACTGTTTTGATCAGAGGAAAAGACAGCATTGATTTGATCAGAGAAGAAGACAACAGCAGCCTCGGTCTGTCACTGAGACACACCCAACACAACAGACGCTATCAAGGACATGTGAATACTTTATTTTTTTACACTTATTATAGCGATCTCCTTAGTTTGTAAGGTGTAGGCAGGGATTACATTTAGATTTTATATGCCCGTGTAAATGGTTTAAAAATTCCTTTCTTCATAAATCTTGTTTAATTTTAAAAGTGCATGACTCTATTTTTCAATACCAATTACTTGTTAAGGTTTTGTGCCTTTGTACAGTCAGTGGGATTAAGTGCAATGCATATATGTGAATGATAAAAGTCAATTGCACATTTGTAAGGTGCTTCATGAAATGTTTTGTAAAAGATATGATCATTACATTTCAACATTTTCCTAGTGTTCTTGTGCATCTTTAGACCAAAACAAAGGGAAGACATATTATTTTGGTTATTTATAGCAGATTGCGGTATAATTTTTTATGGTCCGGCCCACTTGACATCTACCGAGGCCGTATGTGGCCCACAACGCGAAATGAGTTTGACACCCCTGGTATAACCCAAGAGGCGCTTTGCTACTGTTAGCAGCCATGTCTTGTGTCGTTATTAAACAAACACCTGATGACAGTCCGACAGAGCACGAAAGCAACGCATTCTCGCCATACGTAATCAACTCTTCTCATGAGCAGCGAGCCCCCCCCCCACCCCGCAAGCGAGCATTTGCTCTGGAGAAAATTTAACCCAGTTGCGTTCATACGTGCACATTCGCATCGGTACTGCAAATTTTTAAACCACCTCCCTGAGGTGGTTTAAATTTGATCCGAAACAAGCTGTTTTCGGGCACTACGCCGGAACAAAGTTGCACGTATGAACGCTCGAGGGGAGCAGTTTCGGAGTAAGTCCGATATAAATCTGCCCGTGTGAACGGCCCTTTAGTATTTGGTCCCTCTGACTCGCCGTAGTTTTCTACGACGACAACATGGCGGTGATTTGTTTTCCGTCGCTTTGGTTGTTTTCAAAGCTGAAGTATTTTCAATTCATTTGAATGCGGTTTCAGGCGCTCTGGTGAGGAAATACTTGTGAGTGAGTATTGTTTTATGTTTTAATGGCGTTTTCTTTGCGACCCTTGAAAAAGCGCGATTAGCTCTTTAGCTGCGAGCGAGCGCTCGACGGCGATGGCGGCGGAAGAGGAGCTTCCGTTGCTTCGGCCGGTGCCCCGCGAGCAGGCCATCCTGGAGAGCTTCTTCGCGCAGCTCGGCGTGTTCTCCTTCGACCGCGCCAAAGACTACGTGGAGAAGGAGAAAGAGAACAGCAGCAGGAGCTCCGGCGCCGTCTGGGCCGCGTTGCTGGCCGCCTTGGCTCACCTGGCCGCCGCCGAGAAGGCTTACCACAACATGACCTTCTTGGGACAGAAAACGGGTACGGGACTGACTAAAGTTGCTTTCTCACTAAAGCTTCTCTCAGCCACAAACATTTTAGTTGCGCATCAGCACGTACACGCGGCCTCGTGTCGTTTTGTGCAACATAAAAGTGGCGTTGGTCTGATGACAACTGTGACAAAGTGAAAAACAAATCTATTGCTTGTTTGTTGTGTATCTCCCAGATGGTGCCGCATTACAGCGTTGGTCTGACCTGTCCACTTTTTTTTTTGTCGCACTGTAGGAGGTCAGTCGTTTTTCAGCCGCAAGGACTCCACGCGCACCATCTACACGTCTCTGCACAACGAGCTGCGCAAGGTGGTGACGTTGGGGCGGCACGGGCAGCAGCAGGGCTCGGCGGCGGCGTACCTGGAGGAGCTCCTGTGCCACCTGGCCGAGCAGCTGTGCCACTTAGCGCAGGCACGCGTGGACATGGCCGACCTCTACGAGAAGATGCACGCGCTGGCCGGACAGAAGAACGTGAACGGCGAGGCGCTGGCGGCCGCGCTGGACGCCGTGATGCACAAGTACAGCTCCAAGTGAGTCCGAACAAGGGGCGGGTCGTAGACGGTAAATTTCCATGGGGAGAATTTCAGAGGTCAACCAAATGAGAAACAGTGAATGAGTTAAAAGTAGGTGCAATTCAACACAAACGCAAATACAAAACAAAAACTTTGTTGGCGTCAGGGAAAATAAAGCAAACCAAAAAAATTACAAAGCAAGTAAACGGTTAAAACTGAGATCAGCTTTGAGGATCAATTTGGGATCCATATTCCCAGGCCATACATTTCACTGTGTCGCTGAGGAGCGAGTCTCTCCGTCCGGATGGCTATCTGTCACCGTTGTCGTGATCTTGTTTGGAAACGAGCCTTTTTCAAGCCTCTGACCGGCTGGAATGTTCTTCCGATGAGGCGGCTAGTCCCGCATGAGAATCGTACAGGAGAAGCGTGACGTAATTGCGGCCAACCGAACCCAAAACAAAGAGATGGCCAAGTCCGAGCGAGAAAAGTGCTGAACACGGGAAGGCCCCTTGTCTCCAGGGATGGACGAGGGAATAAGCCATCCCTGACGCCTGCGTGCCACGTGTACTATGAGGAGCATGAAATGGTCTCAAAATGTCCAAGCCCCAAAACGTGCAGGCCGCCCCCCGCACGCGTCACGCTGAATTGAGGATCTCCCCCAGGTTCCACCACCCCATCCTGGGCCGCGTGGAGGAAAGCTTCCAGACGGAGGTGGAGGTGGTGACTCAGCTGCTGCGCTGCCAGGCGCAGGTGTCAGAGTGGTGCTTCCTGCCGGCGCTGCTGAGCCTGCACGGCGCCGCCGTCAAGCTGACGGCGTGGGGGCAGCTCTTCCAGCGGCAGAAGGAGACCCGCAAGCATCTCTTCGGGGGCCAGTCCCAGAGGAGCGTTCAGCCGCCGCACCTGTACGCCTGGCTTCAGCGCTTCCAGGCGGCCCTCCTGGCCAAGTTCAGCTTCTACTTCCACGAGGCGCTGAGCCGCCAGACGGCGCCGGCCGACATGCGGGCGCTGACCGCCCGCGCCGCGCCCGACTACCACGGCAAGATCTGCTCCTTCGTCCGCCGGCACGACGGCGCCAGCGTGTCGCTGGTCTTCGACAACCGCGGCTCCGAGAGCTTCCAGGGCCACGGCTACCACCACCCGCGCTCGTACCGCGAGCCCCCCAAGGGCGTGGAGCAGTTCCCCGCCGTGGTGTCCCTGCCCTCGGGCGAGCGCCCGCTCACGCACTGGCCCAACGTGGTCATGATGATGGGCGACCGTGCCGCCGAGCTCAACGCGCCCGACAAGGTGGTGCACTTCTATGACGACAAGGTCCAGAGCACCTACTACTTGGCCCGCCCCGAGCCGCACTTCACCCTGGTGGTCATCCTGGACGGCAGGAAGTCCGACAGGGACCTCAACGTGGTGGCCTTCCTGCAGGAGATCTGCGGCGCGCTGCGCAACTCGAAGCCCTTCGCCACCCTCAAGCCGGGCTCCAAGGGATGAGTCCCGACCGCGGACAAGACTCGGGCCAGACTTTGACTTTTCATCTGCCTCTTCATTCCGTTTGGATGGCCAGGGCTTGGCTTCACCCCATGTTTTTTTTTTTGCCTCAATAAATATTGCAAACACATCTTGCGGCATCTGGCATTTTTGAAATAATCAGCGAAAATGAACTCCACTACTTTTATTTTTGTTTGTGACCAGGCCAGTAACAGCATGAATTTTGTGTCATCTGGTCAAAAATGTCACAATTTGACGTTATTGTGTCATGCAAAGGTGTCCACGTCCGGTCCTGCCTGTCTTCCATCTCTCCCTGCTGCAACACACCCGATCCAAATGATCAGCTCCTCAATCGGCTCCTCAAGCTCTTTGGGACCCCGAGAATGATCCTGACCATTTGAATCGGGTGCGCTGCGGCAGGGAGACACGGCGAGACAGCGGCCCTCCAGGACCGCACTTTGACCTCTGTGCTTCTTTGGCTTCATCATAATCACTTGCTATTGTTTTCATTGGAGTGGATTAGAATAAAAGAGTCTGACATATTTTGCACTTGAAGCACTAAAGTGGATTTAAGAAAATGGGGGGAACAAAAATCCGGAAATGCCGTGGGCTTGAGTTGTAATTTATTTGGAATATAAATACGAGACATTGATACGATTCATTTTGGCTACTGTATATGATCTCACGTGACGGAAGCTCAGGCTTCAAACACATCAACACCAACAGACGAGAAGAGTTTTCCTCTTTCAACCACCCTCCCCCTCCCCCCAACGCATCAACATGTGATGACGCGACATGCCGAGTACATACATACGGTTTCCGAAGTGCAAAAAAAGTCACAATGGGTTCATGTGAGATTTCTTTCATTCAGAGTGCTGCAGCGCCACTGGACATGCGTGAGTGGTCTGAACCCCAAACCCGACAAAACATGGAAAAAAAAGGCACTTTCACATTCACTCGCTCTCACATTCGCTGTGCTGTTCAAGTGTTTTTTGGGTGGGGTTGGGGCATTTTCAACACGGAAGCCCCACCCTGTTTACTTCCTGGGAGGTTAAGGTTAACTTGTGAGTTGAGTGCAGGAGTTCTCAAACTTTTGGGGTCCAGCGACCCCCTCACAGGGGTGACATTTTGGACCAGAACATCCTCCATCAAAGTGTAGCCATTACTTTGTGGTATTTTTCACGATCCCGTCAAGTCACGTATTTTGAGACTCGATTAATTGTAGCCCCCCCCCATTTATTTTGAAAATGACCCCCACACCATCACTCACTCACGATAATTTTCGGCACCCCGGGGGGTCTGGAAACCCCAGTTTGAGAAGTGTAGCGAGCAGGTAAACCTTTTGACACGCATTAAGAAAGTGGCATGGTTGATTTCCATGTTGGGGCACTCAAGCCAGGCATGAATCATTTGATCACGATTCCAGTAGATCTGCGCGTACAAGGCCAAGGCAAGCGGTGCACACGCACACGTGAAAAGTTGCCTCCACGCACGGCACCCTGTCTGAACGTCCCCCTCTCACCTCAGAAAGAAGGCGTCTCTTCAAGTCCTGCAGTAACATTCAATAGATGAACAGTCGTTTAAAAAAACAAACAAAAAAACATTCATTCATTCAGTAGTTAGCTGGACGTTTTGTATTAGCAGCAGAACTGAGTAGAGAGAGACAGAGGGGGGGAGAGAGAGAGAGAGAGAGAGACACCCCACCCCCAGCCCCCACCCCCAAAATAAATAAAGATAAAAGTAGGAGAGATGCCAGGTCACGGCACAGTCCAACATTCACTTGACTAGAACTACTGGTTAGGTCCCTTACAGTTTGTCTGAGCGGGCGCCGCTTCTGCACAACAAGAAGAGAAGACGGCAACCTGACAACACACGAATATCAGCATTAGCAGTGGGGGGATGCGGAAGAGCATTCGGGTGTTATTTTGCACCACCTGAACCCCGCCCCCCCAGAAACATTCCCATTCCTCCAATTCAAGCTCTTTACATAAAAAAAAAAATTCCATCGTCCAATCGGACTCCCCTTCTATTCTCTACATGTCCAAATGTTATTGAAAGCGTTGCTCACTCACCCTTTTGGAAGAAAAGAATGTATGATGTAATATCACGGGTGCAGCGGCGCCTCGACCTACTCGAGTGGCCCAAGGGGTGGGGGCTGGAACAAATTTCCGTTCATTTCAACGAATGGACCTTGTTTTGCCAGACGAGTGATGACTCACCGTCAATCACCTACGCCTCGGCATGTTTCCGTTTCTACTTTTCACATTCTACGTTTCACTTCATTTGACGGCACTTGAGCTCGTCAGCATCCGCACGCATTCTCTCGTGAGCGCGGTTCTCATCTTTTCATCCAACCCTCACTTGTCCGAGTTTGTACCCTCAAAATGTTTGACGATACCCTGTTGTCCTCCCGTGGCCCGCTTGCGCTCGGCCCGGCGTGGCTCACATGGTGCAGGATTTGTCGAGCGGCGGCGGGGGTAGGGGCGGCGTGCTGCTCTTGGGCGGCACGGTGGGTTTGGGCCGCAGGGCGGGGGGTCTCGGCGGGACCCCCGTCCGAGGGGCCGCCGCCGGCTTGAAGGAGCCCAGGGCGTCCGGGGACGGGTTGGCTGGCCTCGGCGGCGGCCCCGGCAGCGGGCTGACGGGGCTAAGGGGGCTCGGGGTGCCGGGGGTCCCGGGGGTGCCTGGCGTGCTGGGCGTGCTGTGGGGGCTCGGGGACTCAGAGGAGCACGGGGCGGGGGGGCCGTTCTTCACCTGCTCCAAGGTGTCCAGGACCACATCCGGGGCCGGCCTGCGGCCCTGCCGCTCCGCTGGCCGGAAGTCCCCCAGGGCCGCGCTCACCGTCTCCACCATATCCTGCAGCGGGGGCACAAAATCGGGTGCCGCGTTCAGTTCGCATGTGCCCCTGCTCGTTTGTACGTTTTCTTCAAAAGAAATGAAATCGCGGCGGCGTCTCCAAATCGTTATTGACTTTCCCTTTTCGGTGGCGTACCTGAGCCTGCGCGCCTGAATCGGCGGCCCTGGGGCGATGCGAGTCGAAGCCGTGCTGGCCCCCGCCGGAGCGGCGGACGGGAGTGTCCTCGGGCCTCCGCAGCGAGTCGCGTCGGCCGACGGTGATGGCGGCCGAGCGGCGCCGGCGCTCTGGGCTGTCCGGGGGCGGCGTGGGGCCCTGGCCCCGCCCCAGCAGCAGCTCCCGGGGGCTGAAGTGACCCGTCACCGGGGGCGAGCCGCGTTCCATGGCCGCCCCGTTGCCGTGACAGTCGCTCGTGCGGCCCAGCGGACGGCGGAATAAGCCCTCTGTCCGCTTCCTCCTGTGACAGCCGCCAACGGGATGGCGTCGTTAGTCGCGACTTGGACTTGAATACAGCAGAATCACAAAAGGCCCGTTTCCCATTGAAATCCCTTTCGAATTAGCCGCCGAACACCCGATTCTTAACGTTGCTGCTCATTTGAATCGCACGTATCGGAGGAGGGACACGCCCGTCTCAATCGGGTTGGACAGCGTCCCTCGATGGAGCGCCCCCCCTCCGGCAGAAGGCTTGCAGGCCTCGGTTCCTGCCCGCGGAGCTCGCTGGATATGCCCCGCCCCTTTTCAGTCTTCTCCGCTGCGCTCGGGCCAGTTGCGAAAATACCTGTGGTATGGCTCGGGCGGTCGGATGTCGGGTGGCGAGCGCAGGTCTCGGGCGGGCCTCTTGTCCTCGGTGCTGCTGCTCCCGCCGTCGCTGTCGGCTTTTTGGCTCAGCACGTCCGACGCGGCGTCACCCCTAAACAAACCGAGATAAAACATTTGTTGTTGTTTTTTGCTGGCATTGCCAAAACGGTGAGGAGCCACCCTGGCCCACTTTGCCTTTTTTCTCGACAGCAATCATCCGCTGCCTTTGCGACCTGCACTGAGCTTACGAGAGATGCTTCTACCCAGAAAATAGATTTTTGTTTTTCTTCAGACGGTCTGCTGGACGTTGTATCGGTCTGTCGTGGTAAAGAAGGAGCTGAGCCAAAGGGCAAAGCTCTCAATTTACCGGTCGATCTACGTTCCAACCCTCATCTATGGTCACGAGCTATGGGTCGTGACCGAAAGAACACGCTGGAGAGACTATGTCACCCAGCTGGCCTGGGAACGCCTCGGGATCCCCCGGGGAGAGCTAGAAGAAGTAGCTAGGGAGAGGGAAGTCTGGACTTCCCTGCTTAAGCTGCTGCCCCCGCGACCTGGCCCCAGATAAGCGGTAGAAGATGGATGGATGGATGGATGGGTCTGCTGGCGCGGCTCCTCCCCCCCAGAGAGAACCTCCACTCGCCTGTCCTTCACCATGATGTACTGGTGAGGCACCAGGCCGCGGCTGCCGTTGTGGTGCCCTTCCCACCAGTCGTTGGAGGCGCGCTGGTAGAGGAGCAGCGTAGCCCCCTTGTTGAAAGACAGCTCCCGGCCCGAGCGGCCCACGTAGTCGAACCTCGCCACCGCCTCCACCGCCTCGCCCTCTGCAAAGGAGACCACGTTCAAGCCTTTTCATTCACACGCAGAGAGGAAAAAAAAGACGTGGGGGCGGGAGGAGGAACGGCTGTTGCCATGGCTGCCGTTGCTACGGCAACAGAGCTCCCGCGTACCCTCGTCGCTGGTCTGGGTCTCGGTGCCGGCGTCCGGCTCTGTGTCTTCCAGGGCTCCCGGCTCGCTGAATGGACTCTCGCTGTTGGAAGTGAAGGTAGAGGTCCTTATTTTGTCCTTTTTTGTCCATCTCAATTGTTTGGAAAATCAATTTGGTTCATCAGCGAATGCAACGGAAGGCCGAGAGGCCTCTCACCAGTACTGGTCGCCGGTCATGCAGGTCTCGTAGAGCGGCCCCGGCAGCTCCTTGGCGTCGGGGAAGATGTTGTCGTGGTGCAGGATGACCGTCTTGACCACCTCGTTGACGTGCGCCTGGCAGGCCACCTGGTCGAGGGCGTCCGGGGTGGGCAGCAGAGTCGGCCCGAAGACGATGGCGAGGTTCCCGGCGTCCATCATGTTCTCGTCGCTGTACTTGGACAGGCTGGGGGGCAAAGCCCGATCGAAAGGACGCGCTTGGACAGGAAGTCGCCGGGAGGGGTGACGGGGGGAGTGCAACTTACTGGTTGAGGAAAGCAAAGAGGTAGCGCATCACCACCAGCGTGGCCCTCGGCACCCCCAGGAGGATCTTTTGGATGCACTGGGCTCGCTCGTAGAGGTTCTCCATTCCTGCGCACCGAGACATTTCCTGTCTTTTCCATTCGGAAGCCTGAAGAGTTTGACGCCGTTCATAACCGACAATAAAATGAGCCACCCCAGCCCAGCCCACCCCCCCTCCTGCGACGAGTCCCGCCTGGACGTCGAGCGCGACACTCACGGACGCAGGCGATGAGGTCGTTGAACCTGTCGCTGGGAAAGAGCGGGTTCCCCAGGCCGCGGAAGTACAGCTTCAAGACCCCGGCCACCGAGTTGATGTCATGGTTGCTTTCCTCGTCAATCAGCGGGTCGTCGCCTGCACGCGAGACCGCACGTCAAGAGCCGCCACGCAACGTGCGGCCAACGGCTCGCCGAGTGGCTCACCTCTCTCGAAGGAGTTCTTGATGTCGTTGACCTCCACCTGAGAGCCGGACACCCGGAATATGCCCTGATGTTGGAGACCTGCGGCGGGGGCAAAGGCCATTGAGCACGCAGACTAGTCCAAATCATTGCGGAAAATGAGAGCGGCTACCCACTCACATTTGGCTAAAGCCCACCTTGTTAAGTCCCCAACAAGGCTCTCGCCCCACCTCACCCCTCCACATCTCCATTTTGACCCCCTTTTGCTGCCACTTCTCCCGATGATCCAAGTCGGGACTTGAGAATGTTGCTCAGGCTCGCGACTTACCGTGCAGGTTGATGTAGCGGATGCAGCTCTCCACCAGCAGGGGGATGGCTTTGGTCGAATCCTGTCAACACGGCCGCGTTAAATTGGCTCACGGGATCAATGGGTCAGTCACGGATATTCACTTTGGACTTGCACGCTAACTACCTGGTGCTTGCTGTGCGAGTTCTTCCGCCCGCGACTGAAAGACGACATTCCGCATTGATTAAACAGCCCTCGGCTGGGTCAATGTCTGACCAGAGGCGTGAGAATCTTACCTGGTGGTGAGCAGCTCGGCTTTGTAGCCTGCCAGAGAGAAAGCGGGAAAAAGTCTGAGCGCATGAGTTCAGGGGTCTGGAAACCATCCCAACGCCGACTAAAGCAGGACCGCGTCAGGAACGACAGTGTCATGTCCTTGATGCGGAAGAAACTCCGAAAGGACTTTGAAGGGCTCACCCTCTGCGATGGCTTTCTTGAGGACGTCATGTTTGGCTTGGAGCTTGGAGACCAGGTTGCTCCCCTCCAGGTACTCGCGGAATTTCTGGAACAGCAAAAGACGGCGCCTGGGTCTCGCGTCATCGGCAAATATGGTCTCCAAACGCTGGTCTCACCGTGAAGTAGAAGAGTTCGGTCTCCTGCTGGTTGGCCCGCCTCTTGGCCAGGCTGGGTTTGTTCAGGTAGCCGTCGGACACGCTGGATTTGACCGACTCGGACGATGGACTGTGGGTGAAGCTCTGCGAGACGTCGTAGTCGTCCAGCACCGTCATGTCCTGAAGGGTGCTCAGCGTGGCCCCCCACGTCTTCTTCACCTGCGCACCAAAACCCGGGTATGCTGCACGTCCGTCCACCAGGTACGTTTTGTTCGCGCCCCTCGGCGCCGACCACGCTCGAGTCGTTTCGTTGGGGTGAGCGTTCTGACCTCTTCGTTCTCGAGTTTCAGTGATGCCAGGCGGGTCTGCAGCTGCGTGAGGCGCAAGGTGAGCTCCGCCTGCACCTGCGGCTGGGAGGCGATCTGGCTCACCTGGCGGCAAGACCCCCACAAAGGTCACGCGCACACATCGGACGACGTGACGCCGCGGCATCGCGGCTGTTTTGGACCCACCGTGTCGCCCATGTGGGCCTGGAAGCTGAAGCGGGGCGGCGGGCAGAAGGCGGTGGGGTAGAGGCCCAGCAGGCGCTGGCGGTCGCGGGCGGGGTCCAGGCCCTCCACGGCGCCTTCCAGGACCTCCAGACCAGCGCGCCTGGACGCCTCCAGGCCGAGTTCGGCCGACAGGTACGTCCTCAGAGCCCGGCTCAGACTGGAGTGGTACCCTAGGTCACAGCACTGGCCCCAAACGCGCCGCGGTTACAAACGGGGCGGGCCAAAAGACTTTGCGGTTGGTCTTGGCTTCCTTCCTCCTCTCTTTGCTGCCATCCTTGTAACCTCCCTTGTAACCTCCCTTCCACCATCCTGGCTTCCTCCTTGCCTTCCACCCCTCCTTCCTTTTAGACCATCTATCTTCCTTCTTTGCTTCCTTACTGCCATCCAGCCCTGCTTGCTCGCTTGCTTTCTTCTTCCTTCCATTCATGCCATCCTTGTTACTTTTCTTTCCTCTGCTTCAAACTTTCCCCGTTTACTTCCATCTTTCCTTCCCTCCATCAGTCCTTTCTTCACCCCCACGTTCAAGTCTTCCTTTCACGCTTCTCCCTCCTTTCCTTCCACCTTCCCCCTGTCGTTCTTCCCTTGCGTTCATGCATCCATCTTCTCTTTTTTTTCCTTTCATGGCACGTCCACCTTACTCACTCGCTTCCTTCCTTCTTTCCTTCCTTCCTATTTTCCTCCCTTCCTTTTTTCCTCCCTCCCTTCCTTTCTTCCTTCCTTCCTCCCTCCATTCCTGCCTTCCTTTCTTCCTTCCTTCCTTCATACCCTTTTCCCTTCCTTTCTTCCTTCCTTCCTTCCTTCCTTCCTTTCATCCTTTTTTTCCTTCCTCCCTGCCTTCCTTCCCTCCCTGCCTTCCTTCCTTCCTTCCTTCCTTCCTTCCTTCCTTCCTTCCTTCATACCCTTTTCCCTTCCTTTCTTCCTTCCTTCCTTCCTTCCTTTCATCCTTTTTTTCCTTCCTCCCTGCCTTCCTTCCCTCCCTGCCTTCCTTCCTTCCTTCCTTCCTTCCTTCCTTCCTTCCTTCCTTCCTTCCTTCCTTCCTTCCTTCCTTCCTCCCTCCCTCCCTCCCTCCCTCCCTTTCCTTCCAAAGTCCCCGAACGCACAACGCGTGGAGCCGCATTGGTGTCCCCGTTAGATGCGGTGAACTCACGTCAATGATGTCGGGCAGGTCGTGTATGTAGTACTTGAAGACGGAGGCGTTGGTGGCCTCCAGAGTCAGCAGGTACTCGTTGCGCGCTTTCAGCGTCTTGACTTTGTTCTCCGAAAATTTGGCCTTCCTCTGAAGGAAGCCAAAGCGGGCGTGAGAATTGGCGGAGAACGGGCTCGCCGTCTCAGGCCGCCGCGTACCTTCTCGCGCATCTTCTCCATCTTGCGGGCGGCGTTGCGCCTCTGGTGGCGTTCCTCCATGCGCAGGCCGAAGACGGGCTCGGCCGCGCCGCCCTTCGTCCGTCCCTCCTGCCGCTCGGCCTCGCGCAGCTTGCTCTCGGCGTTGATGGTCTCCACGTGGTACATGTGGTAGCTCTTCATCACCTGGGTGACGCCGAGAACAAGCTCGTGATGTTCCCCGGGGGAAGGCGACGAGAAGAAAGCCGCATTTTGGCTATTTCTTTTCCCAGAGTCCAAATCAAAATGTTACGGCCATCACATTCTCGCATCAACTCGCCGATGACTCGATTCGGTGAAACCGAATGAAAATCGTTTTGTCTGGAAGAAAATGTCAAGCCCAAATGCTTTTTTTTTTTGCACTTACGGTGTAGAGCTCGTTGAGAAGCTTCATGAGGTCTTCCTGAAGCTGGAAAACGATCTCCTTGCTCTAAACGAGGACACACCACGCCATGAACGCTGCAGCAAGTCACATGACGGCGGCGAGGATTAAGGGGGGGGGTTAATAATGAAGATGATGAGTTAAAGCGGGAGGCGGGGGATTGCGTTTGTGTTTAATTAGCCGCTAAGCCCAGCCGAGCGCCTCAAAGCTGACTTGACTTTTCCCCCGGTGGACAACGTGCGTCCCCCACTTGAGCGCAGCACCTGAATAAAACATGAAGACCTTGTTTTTTTTTTTTTTTCCTTGCTGCGGCACAGCACGTTGTTTTCACGCGTGTCCCAAGTCTGAAGCTCCGGAATGGATTCATCCTGAAAATGGAGCTTTTATTTATTTATTTATTTATTTTTAAAGGTTGGGGGTCAGGGGGCGTGGCAAGGGGGGTGGCGACGGCGCTTGTTTCCCATTTTTAACTCAGTTGTTTGATCAGCTTTGCAGTGCGAACGGTGCACACCAAGAGCTTCGTCCCCGTCGCCGTTCTATTCTGATGATGATGATGATGATGATGATGATGATGATGGGGGTGACGACGAAGGGCGATCTGACCCTCTTGAGGAGGCGGGCCGAGTCCTCGCTGATGTGCGTGAGGCGGCTGATGACGTTGTTCAAGTAGAGGTCGCTGAGCGTGGCGTGGTCCTTGCTCTCCCTCCGCACCTGAACGGGCACGCAACAAACTCGGCGTATGTTCTCGATGAGCTTTGGATCGGGCCGCAGCTTCCCGTGCGCCGGTGTCTTTGGCGCGGCTTTCCCCAAGCTGGGGAGCCACATGTTTTTAGCAGTTGTCTTGAGCGCCCCCGCCCACCCACCTGATTGAGCAGCAGGTACCAGCAGTTGACCGGTGACAGAAGGTTCTGGTCCTTTCTACAAGAAGCAGACAAGAGGCGCGTGTGCGCTTTGCGCAGTCGCAGGAAGGACGAGCATCGGGAGCGGGCGGCGGCGGCGGGGGAGGCCGTGGGTACTTGTACTGCTGGTGGTCTTTAGTGCTGCGCGTCTTGGCCATGAACCTCTCGGCCAGCTTCTCCAGGTTGCGCGAGTACTCGGTCTCGATCTCGGCCTTCTTGCGGAAGAAGTCCTGCAGGTCCTGGAGGAGCTGCACGCGCATCTCCGTCTGCTGCTCCAGACAGCGCTGCTGCTCCACCAGCTGGGCTCGCACATCTAAGCGCACACACACACACGCTTTGCTCGCGCATCTCTGCTCGCCACAATTTGGCGCCGTCGCAGGCGCCAATCGGATTCCAAATCGACACACTGATGCGCATGATTTACAAACTTCACATCTCGCACGTTTTTCTTTTTTCGCCCGAGACATCTCAAAGCATTTTGGGCCGTCACGCAAAAAGCGTCCGGCTGCTTTTTTTGTCGGTAAAAGTGACTTTTGGCCTTAAGCCGACACAGCCGCCTGATCTTGTTAATGCCTCTAATGACTGACTGACGCCGGCCCCGTCTCAGGAGTCACCTTGGAGCACATTTCATGACAAATACACACACACACACACACACATACAGAGCGCTCCTCCAGTTGGCGCCGCAATGCCGGCGGCACGCTTGGCTGCTCGGGCCGCATCCGTCTCCAGCAGCAGGGAGGGAAACGGGGGCGAGCACAGAATACCCAATCAGCCGCCATCACGCGCATGCACATGCAGACGCACCGACTGAATCCTCAGGCAGCCTCTCTCCTCGGATACCTGTTGTCAAGGCAACCACGCAGCGTGTGAAGCATGTGACGGCGAAGGTGATGGCGAGGGAAGGCGATCTGCCGCATCCGCCTTTTCCCTGACAATGGCTTCGGAATGAATTTGGCGGAGGGCTGCCGGCAGAACGGCGGTTGGGGCTTTGAAAGCGCGTCCGAATTTGGTTCATCGGCGCGGATGCTCGTTTGCCTATTTTGCGACCTGACGTTGGCCGGCGTGCATTCCGTTAGTGGTCGAAACGCTAATTTCCCTGAGATGGAAAAATGATGGGCTCAGGCGACCAGTCTATTGTTTCGGGGTTGGCGAGGGGGACATTTCGTCCCCCTCCCCCGCTGTCCTCCGTCTCATTTGCATGTCCCTGACCTCCAATCTGCCACATTTGGATTTTCATTGCAGAGCGACGAACGAGCGCCACCCCGGAGGAGTTGAAGGCTCGCCTCCGATTGGTCGCCGGGGCCGGCTGTCACGGCTCATCTGCGCCCGCCCGCTAAATTGGCGTGAAGCTCCTGGTGGGCCCGGGTAGCCATGGCTGACCGGCGGGTATTATCCCCCCCCCCCAGTAAGTATCTTTGCCGTTGTTGGAACATTATGCGCCAGTAAAATGTCTTGAAGAACATTTGACCCCCAGAAAAGTCTGAAAACAAACACTTCTCGACAAGCACTTTCGAGGGAAATCCAAACGTCCGTCTGGCCCTGCAACATGCACGACGACGCCAAGTTGGATGCGCCCGCCTCTGCGTTTGTTCCTTCCTCACCAATCGGTCCCAACTGAATTTTTGGACAGTTATTCTTTCGCTGTTTCAAAGAAGCCGGAAATCATGCTTTGCTTTCCAAAAGTGCATCTCTCTCTCTCTCTCTCGCTGTTGCGTAATCTTCGCTCACGGCGCTTTTTGTCTTCTGGAGCGTGACCACTTTGCGCTTTTTCAATCTTTCATGCGTTGCTTTTTTGGGGGGGAAATTTGTGTCAATAGTTAATGAAGGGCAATTCCCACCACTAGGACGATTGTTGATTTATTTATTTTTGGACTGTCCGCGCTTGGCACGTTGCGAGCCCGCTGCACCTTGTGGCCAAATGCTTTTCAAGCTCCGTCTTTCCAATCGGCACGTTTTTTTTCATTTTCTTTTATGCTCGGCGTTACGGAAGGAGTGGAATCAGATAAGCGTCAGCTTTGAGCGCGAACAAGAAAATTTGGACTTGGCACAAAAGCGCGTTTGAAGGCGGCGCTGCGCTTGATCTCATTCCGAGTCCTCGCTTTTCACGCGAGAAATTGGTTGACTTGCTGAAATGGAGAATGCCCCACTTGGAGTTGATGTCGCTTTGGTCAAATGTGGAATGCAGTGGTTCCATCCGTTAATCAGTTGTAGCCTCCTCCAAAAAGTCTCAACATGAGAGCCCTCAAGTCACGATGTCATTCAGAAGATTGCAAAGACGAAAAGTTTTTCAGTGGACGTCGCGCTGCTCCTTCTGGCGTAACATGAAGCTCGCCGACTTCACGCGGCGCGCTTGTTTGACACTCACCGAGCAAAACTCCGTTTGAACGACAGAAGCCCGGATTTGGAAAAACGTGGACATCGGGTGACGTGAATGTCAAGGTGCCGCCGTTGGTTGCAACGCTTTGAATTGCGAAAATGTGGCCGCTGATTTTTGTGTTCTCATTAGCACTGCAGTGCACTCGCAGTATGTGCGCGTAAATGCTGAGGGTTGTTCTTTTGGTCCTCTCGGTACTCGCGTGCACCTGGCCGGTCGGTCCGCGCCTCAAATACGTACACGCCGCCTCCAGCTTTCCACCAATCACAGGGAGGCAGACTTGCCAGGCACATAGTTACAAGAGCTTTATGTTCCGAGGAGAGGGATACGGATGGGGTGGGGGTTGGGGGGTCCTCATTGCATGTGAGCGGTCATTTCAATGCAGGACATCCCCGCCTGCACATGTCAGACACAGAAGGACTTTGCTTCTTTTTTTTATGACAATATGATTTTTTTTATGACAGTATGATGACAATATCAACACGATGAATGGAAATGTCTTCATTTTCATGATTTTCTGTCTTGAGGTGCGCAGAATTGTCCTTGTATGTTGTCGAAAGGGGAAAAGGGAAGGTCATCTGTCGGGGGGGGGGGGTGGCGGCATTGGAATGCTGAATGTGGATGAGGTTTTTATTTTGTGTGTCCTGCTCACCCGATTGACTGCATGCAACCCCCCCAAAGAAAAAAAAATCTCAATGAAATATCATTTCCCACTACGATCACGAAGAATGTGCACGGATGCAACTGGATGTGGGAGGTGGGCGGCTGGCAAATGGCAAATGGGTGGTCATGTGCTTGCTTTGAAGTGTCCTCATCGCGCATTTACTCATCCTCCTTGGTGTCTTTTCTTCCAAAAGGGCACATGATGCAAGGAGGCTCATGCTAACCATGGTGCCCTCTGAATAGGGGGCACATGAAGGGGGATGCTTTAGACCCCCCCCCACACACACATACACACACACTCACTTACTCCAGCCTGCCCCCCATGACCCTGAACCCCAGATAGCCTCACCCCACCCCGAAAGGACCTCCAGCTTCATGCAGCACTCGGGATGAACTCGTGACGGCCCCCCACCATGCACACCGTGCGCGTGCGCGTGCGCGTGTGCTGCAAGATTCCCGCCTTACCTTTCACTTGACTCTCGTAGTCCGCAAGGATCTCTTTGTCCTTTTTGCTCTTGTTGGGGTTTGACATGTCGCCTCCGCCAAGCACGTCACCGCATGCAAAATCAAATTCAATTACAAAGTTAAAAAAAAAAAAGATTATTTCCCTCTTTCTCCTTTGGCCGCCAGCATGTTCGCCACATCCGCGCACTGCCGCAGCCTCCACGCTGACGATGAGGAAGAGGAGGAAGATCAAGTCAGACGGCAATTCGCTTCGCTCGTGAGCGCGCACGCCACGATGCGCACACATGAGCGGAGGCACGTGCGCGCTCCCGTGCGGCTCCGGGCACACCACGCCCACGAGGTCAACAAGCGGAGAGGACGCGCATGCGCGCGGCCAGCCACGCGAGGGCACGTGATTGACAGGTGGAGAGGTGTGTCCGCCAGGCGGGTGACGTGTCCCATGACGGCTCGCGTGAACCTTGACCACTCACGTCGACACGCGCGTGAATCACGAAACTGTTGAATGTAACAGCTACGTCATGTTTACACGGCTAACGTTTCGTCATTAAAAATGCATTCCATGTCAATATTGTACCGAGCGGAAATTCAATTGGATTGATGTGCCCTTGGTTCCCTCTAGTGGCTGACTGCGAGATGTTAGCTCCGAGCGGAAATTCAATTGGATTGATGTGCCTTTGGTTCCCTCAAGTGGCGGACTGCGAGATGTGAGCCTTTTTTCCTGACGCCGTTGACAAGCCGAGGCCAAAGACGCTGCTGGATTGTCGTTATTTTGTGGTGTGTGTGTGTGTGTGTGTTTTGAATATATATCGTTTACGTGAAGAAGATGCCATAATAAAAACCAAAGGTCCAGTTTGATGTTCGAAGAAATAGTCTCTTGATTAATTTGATGTCATAGCATGTTGTGATGCTAAACGTTGGTAAATGCTGCCCTCTAGTGGGGAAAGGAAGCCTTGGCGAGAGAATGGAACAAAATGAAAGAACGAGCGCTCGGTGAAATCAAGTCCATTTGAATTCTTTATTTTAAAGTTTGCTGATGGCTTTGCATGAACTTGGAAGACACGTTTTAAAACAAAACACCATTATCTAAAGAGAATGGTGTGCTTTGAAGAGTGTCGTAAAATAAGTGATTTCTGTTTCGACAACTGAATTGAATTCAATGCAACTTTATTGTCAAATGTGCTGTATGTATGTGTAACATACAACACAGATGAAATTTCTTCCCTCTCAACATAAAACAAGATTCGCTGCGGGTGTCCGCGCCGCCATCAAAAGAAAAGTTAACAAAACTGGCTACCTCAGTGCAGCCCAAGTAATGGCATAATAAATTTGACGGGGTGTTTCCGGACACGTCGAAATGGAATCATTTTCATTGACGCAACACACCAGCGCTCGCGTTGGAGCGTCTACGTTTGTTTTTGCCCCACTTCCTGTTTTATTCATTCATTCATTCATCTTCCGAACCGCTTGATCCTCACTAGGGTCGCGGGGGGTGCTGGAGCCTATCCCAGCTGTCTCCGGGCAGTAGGCGGGGGACACCCTGAATTGTTGTGACGCTTCATTCCTGCTGTATTGTGTCTGTTTCGCGTCTACGTCTTATTTTTTTTGCCCCACTTCCTGTTTTATTGTGACGCTTCATTCCTGCTGCATTGTGTCTGTTTCGCGTCTACGTCTTTTTTTTTTGCCCCACTTCCTATTTTATTGTGAAGCTTCATTCCTGCTGTATTGTTTCTGTTTCGCGTCTACGTCTGTTTTTGCCCCACTTCCTATTTTATTGTGAAGCTTCATTCCTGCTGGACTGTGTCTGTTTCTCGTCTACGTCTGTTTTTGCCCCACTTCCTGTTTTATTGTGAAGCTTAATTTCTGCCGTATTGTGTCTGTTTCGCGGCTACCGTTAGCCGCTACTTTGACAGCTGAGTGATCTGCGTGCGCCAATTACATTTGCGTATTTTGCGCCTTTATCTCAATGGTTATTGCACGTGTAGGGTAGTGAGTGTCAATGTCGCTTTTACGTCGAAGTTCTGTTGCACCTGCGGTGGACTCCGTTGATTGTTCCGCTGTGTCGGCTTCCGCTGCACACTTGCACTTTTGGGATTGTTATGAGCCGATGGACGTCTTTTTCCTCAAATCATTTTGTTTCTCTTGTGCCAGTTTTTTAGTAAGTTCGTGATTGGGCGAGTTATTGAGAGAGTTCTTTTTCATTGAGTTTGTTGTTTTGCATGGCCAACGTTCCATTGGCTTGGAAGAGGACAGGACATGACCTTTCACTTTCATTTTATGAAAGTTGAAGACGAGCTTTACACGACTTGAACGAAGCAAGCAGGTAAGACATGATTATCTTTGAATATTTTCCGTAAGCTCTGCCATTCAAAATGACCATTGAAACAAACGTATGCATGGAAAAGAAAAAGTCTGCACACCAAGAATTATTTCCAAATGCAGTTGGAGCTCGCGAACACTGACAATGATAAAGACTGACGTCAGGCAACAATTTTGGCACCCAATGATTGCCACAAGGATTGCCAAGAGCCTTGCAATGCTCGCTTGCCTTCAGTCAGCTGTTTTTATCTCAATAGTAAATGAAAAATATTAGTCATTAAAAAGAATGGATACATGATAGTCAACTCAAATTAAAAAAAAACTTGATTACTTCTGAAAACAAATCATTTTCATTTTATACTCTATTCAAATGATAAAAAAAAAGAATGATGATAAAAATGAACTACAGTATACTCCAACTTTCCCCTCACGGCTGAAGTGCTTTTCATGGTTACGCAAAGGAGGGGGGGGGCGGGGGGCGAGGGCCTCACAAAGTGGTGCCTTTAAAAAAAGATTATATTTTAGGTTTTGAAGTGATTTATTAATGTGTATGTGTGTGTGTGTGTGTGTGTGTGTGTGTGTGTGTTTTACAGTATGCATGCAAGCTGTCATGACAAGTTGCACGCCTTCACCAACATGCCAGGCGGCATTACGCACTGAACTCGACAGGAAGCGATGCAACGTAAAGAAGAAGAACAACAGACAAGGTGAGTGTTGCTGCTTTGCTTGTTTTCGTTGCCGCTTTGCTTGTCTGCGTTGCTGCACCGTGTGTGTTTTGTAGTGGTCGTCATTTCAATGACGGTCAACGTTGATGCAAATTTCGCCCGATATGTCAGCACGAAGCCACGGCAGCGCATCTGTGAATTGTGACAATTCATCGCACGCCTTTGGAGAATGTTGTCTTCGGTCTCGGCTGCGGGTACGTTTTGATATGAACTTGAAAGGGCCGACTTCACCAGTTCCCTTTGTTCATTGTTTGAATGTCATCAGATGATTGAGCTCCGAATTCCACTCCCGCTTTTTTGCCCTTTGAGGTTTGACGATGCCGGTTGCCTCCTTTCAAGTTGCAGCCCCTTGTTGTCATTGTGCCGCTGCAATTTGGTTGTTGGCCTTCAGGTGGCAGCAACGTGCCATGACTACTGCACCAATGACAGCTGGTAGTAAACAAAAGAGGAAGATTTAGCCCCCCCCCAACCCCCACCCCCTTTTTCTTCTTTGGTCTTTCCTCAAGCAGTCTCATCAAAGAGAGAGAAAAGAATCCCAAAGTTGACTCGTCTTGTTGGCAAAGTTATTTTTTTTTTTTTTGCTCCTTGTCGCGCCGCGCTCATGCCGGCTGCTGGGAGGTCGCCGCTTGAATTGGCAGCCAGCGATGTCTTGCTGTTTGAATGCGACACCAGCGGCGCCGTGACAAGATTTGCTCCGACTGTATAAAAGCGGCCTCTTTGATGCTCCTTTTTGTTAGCCCGTCCATGGCGCGTTAGCTCTGTGCATGAAGCTGACCATTTTTTTGGGGGGGGGGAAGCAAAGCCATTTGTCCGTAAAACCTGGTTGATGATGTGGGATTCTTTTGTCTTTTTAGTTTGAGCGTATCCGTGCTCGCTACAGTCCATGGCGCTGTGCAGGGCTTGCATTTGAAATGTCACATCTATCGATCGATCTAGTTGCAAAAGGCAGCCATGTTTTGCTATTTTTCTGCCGAGTATTAAACACTTGGAAAAAAAACCCTGTCGTTGTCCATAACGGACACAAAATGTCTAAGTCATTCGTTCGCACTTGGCGCGTAAGCGCTTGTGCTGAATCGTAAGCGAGCCGCATTATGATAGCGAAACTGCGATCTTGTAAAACGAAATCAAATCTAAAATGTAAGTTGGGAGCGCCGGCAAGTCGAGCAACTGGCGAAGGGCCGTTCTGGGCCAGCCGCTCACCATTCGCATCTCCGGACGCAGATGCGATTGCGGGACGAGCTCGCTGGCGCTCAAAAACAAGAATCGCGGCGCAGGACGATGTACGGCTTGGCGCCACCGCGGCGGAAAGTTTGCGGAGCAAAACACCTCTGAACTGAATTACCCCGTGAATAATGAAGGTGCGATTGCGGATGTCCCCCCAGGCTGTCGGCGGTAGATAATGTCTCGCAAACTTTGAATGGAGCACTAATTGCTTTGGCAAGAGCGCCACGATTAGGATCGCGTGCATATCAAATGCGCAAATCGTATTAGCTTGACAAACTTGACTGTTTGCATATTTTGTTTTGCTTTGGGATGAAAACTCGATGTTCAGCCCCGTTTTATTGAATTTATTTTTTCCGTTTTTTTGGAGGGGGGGGGATGTCAATGAAAATCCGCGGTGCCAAAAACAGCTCACCGTTCCGGGCCATCATCGGCTTTATTCCAGGACTCAAAAAGGCGGCTGATACCAGCCACCGATACTTAACCGACATTGCATAATTCCTTCTCGCCAGTAGTTGGCGCTAAATCGAGCGAATCCTGATGTGCATCGAGTTTTTGTTGTTTGTTTTTTGTATTCCCCCCCCCCACAATTGTGTCATTGTGATCTCTGAAGTTCGATGTCGGAGAAGTACGAGCAGCATCGGGTGCAGGGGGGGGGGGGTGGAGGGGCTGTGTTCGATCATCTGACGCATAAAACGTGACACGCGCACCCACCACGGTGGCCTTTAACGCGGGCGGCGGTATCGAATAGGCTGCAGGAAAGGCCTGCAAAGTGCAGAGGGGCTGACATTCGCTCCCGCAAGTGTCATCGCGCGTTATTTATGACACACGGCGGCGCGGACGTGTGTATCCAAGGCTATGGCAGCCGCGTTGAAGCGTCCAGACGGCCAATCAGCGGATCGATGGCAGGCGTGACTTGGCCAATGACCCGCTCTGTTATCCCCCCCCCCGTCCCACTTTTTCTTTTTGGCATTGATCGAGTTTCCAGGACGGCCTCCGCGCTCATCTCCGCTAACCAGCCGCCCTCTGTTCCAAAGTGACAAAACGACGCTTTCGCTTGCCCCTCAATTTGCGTGCAACCAAAAATCGGCGCCTCTGAAGCGGCCGTTTGCAGCCGTCGTGGCCTGCCGGAATCGAAAGATCTTCATGCAGCCGTGCCATGCCTCAACAGAAGACCTCTTTTCAGGGTCCTTCACAGGGGAACTTGTTTTGAAAGTCCCGCCCCGAAGTCGGCTTGTCTGAGCAACGTGCACTGCGGTCCACTTGCCCATCACGAGTCGACCCGCCTCAAACGGCGCCATTAATTCAACAAACCCAAACAACTCGATTTGGGTTTGAAACGGCACGCTCCTGATGGTTTTTGAATACAGTAATCCCTCGTTTATCGAGGTTAATATGGACCAAAACCACCCGCGATAAACGAAAATCAGCGAAGTAGCGTCCAAATAACATAAACAGGTTAAAAAAATATATATATTTTTTAAAGTCCGCAAACGGTCCGCGAGAAGCTGCAATACAACCAACAGCGAGTCACGTAGAGCAACATATACAGGACTGTACTCCATGTATATAAAAAAAAATAAGACTAATAATAATGTTTAAAATAATTTCTAAAATAATGTAAATAATTTTAAATAATTTCTAAAATAATAATTAAAAAAACACACAAAACAAAACAAAACATTTTTTATATGTCTGAAAAAATCCGCGATAAACGAACCGCGAAGTAGCGAGGGATCACTGTACTCGCAATTTGGGAGGCATGATCAGAACCACAAAAGTCTCTGGACGCCATGACCGAAAAGAGACGGACGTGACTTGTGCAATTTGGGTGGGAAGCATCCGTTGAGTTGATTTCCCAGGCGTCCTTCAAAGGGATTTTGTCCCCGCTGCTGCTGCCACCTTTGAACTTTGTAGACCAAACTCAAAGAATCTTTTTATTTTTTTTTTATTTTGCTTTGCTAGTTGGCTGAAAACTTTCCGCCAGCCCCCCGCCCCCACCAACCTCTGCAAGCGCCTTCCTCGGCAGCCGGTCTTCAGTCAGGTTTTCCCCGCTCTAATGAACTTGGGGGGTCTCAGGGCAGCTTCTGCGCGCTTGATTAGGATCCTCATTAAAGAAAGGTCCACGGCAGACCCCCCCCTTTCTCTCCGTGCCCTCCTCTCCGTCTGCGCCCCCCGCCCTCCTCACATCCAGTCAAACTGAGTGACGTTTTTAATTACGCCAACACCCACGTTGCGCCATTCCACGTGTGCGTTTGGAGTCACCTCTGAAAGGAATGAAGACGCCGCGCGTGCGTCGTCAAGTTGGCAGGAAGCCGCGCGGAAAATGCCGGCCGGCTCTTTAATGCGCGACTCGTTGTCAGGCCTCCGCCAAGGCGCTAACGAGCGACAGCAACCGCTCCAAAGAGACGACGAGGGAGGGGGGGAAGGACAGAGGCGGCGCGAAACGCTAAGCGAGCGTTTGGGAAACGAAAGCGCCGATTTCTCAGGAGCGACGGGTGGGGCTTGATTTCGCCTTCTTTTTGTTTGTTTTTTTTCTCTTTCCTTTCTGGAGGCGACGTTAAGCAGATGAGATCAGTGGCTTTGGCGAGGATGCTCGGGTAGGGGGGGGGGATCTGACTACTTCGGCGAAGGGGGCTAATCTCTCTTCACCGCTAATTCCTAAAACAATGCTAGCCGGGGTCGGACGCAAAATGTCTTGCCACGCCGACAGACGCGTCGCTAAACGGCTGGCGGGGGGGCCCTTTGCCAAGGCGGCGCGGCCCAGTGACGGCGGGGGCCTCCGCCAAGGCGCAGCCATGCCGCATCGTGACATTTCGTTCGTTGCCCAACTTGAAGTTGAGCGTATCATTGAGCCCGACGCCACCCGACAACGCTCGAAATGGACCCCCCGGGGGCCCCCTGCGCGCGAGGGGGGCCGTGACGACAAATGTTGACGACATGACCCCGATGAAGTTTGCCTGTGATTTTGGCGCGCATCTCCCGAGTCGGCACGCAATGTTTGCTTCCGCGGGCCGGATCGGGCCCCCGGGCCTTGAGTTTGACTCCGGCGCCATCAAGTCAATTAAACACGTGAAACGTCAGAAGATAAACGGCGTCGAGTCAAAAAGGCGTTTTTAGCCGCCGATGGAATGTAATTAGTGGCAACTCGGTGAGCCAGATGAAGCGGGGGAGTCGTCGAGCGACGTCGACTCGCGCGTTGTTCAGGCGCGACTGATCCGTTGGCAAAAAAGAAGGCCGCAGTCGGAACGTCGGCGGATTCCGACACGCGGCGGCGGCGGCGGCGGGGCGGGGCCTTTCTTGCCCATTTCGGCGTCCCGCGCTAACCCGGCCCGCCATCTTAAATGTCAGGCGTCGCATTGGCATTTCGCCGACCGGCCCGGCCGTCAATCTGCATTTTATCTTTGGCGCCTCCTGTGGCGTGTCGCCTCACCTTCCCCCGGTGAGGCGTCGGGCTAACGCGCAGCGACGGGCGGGCCGACTCGGGGGGGATTTATCAGCGCTCGACACGCGCCCCGTGGCCGCCATCACTTATCCCGGTCTCGGCTAATTGCTCCCTTTCACATTCAAGGCGGCGCGATATGCGCTCCGCGGCCCGTCGAGGCGGGACACAAAGCCAGAAGTGCGACGAACCCCCGTTTATCGTGCGCTTGGCTTCAGACTTGCCCGCAAACATCAAAATGGCGCCGGCGAACGGGGAAAGTAGTCATCGGCGCGGAGGGAGTCGGTTCAGGCGCTCCAGCCGGACTGTTGGAAGAGCTCGCCACGCCGCGGCTGATCCGCTGCTCGCGACTGGTTTCCCGCGGCGCGATAGGCTTTTGGCTCGCCGTGCGCTCGTGGCTTTTGAAGCGCGTTTGGTGAAGCTCACGGCCATCTGCCAGCTCGCTGAAACGACATGCCGAGCCGGCGCGGATGAATCGCTCCAAACGTATTCGTCATTGAAGGGAAGCGGCTCCCGGTTATCGTCACGGCTGCCAGGTGAACCCGAGACGGCTGTCAACTTGTCGTCAGCTGGCCCCCCCCTCCCCCTCCTCCGCCTGCCAAATAATGCTCTCCTGACAATGTTGCCGATAATTGAATGTCCCCTGACACAATCTTGCGGCGTTATGACCGCCGTGGTGAGCCGCGTTTCGCAAGCGGAGAGAAAATTGGCCGCCTCGCTACCTTTGAGAGCTTCAGCAAACTTTCGAAAGTATATTTACAATCTGGGACGGGCGCGTATCGCTGCCACAACAGAACAAACCGACGGCTTTGCGTGGGCGTAAAAAGCAGGATGGAGGAGGCTGCGACGTTCGATAATCTTCAGCCAACTTTTGAGAGTGGAACGACTGTACTTCCTGCTCGGAATCTTCTTTCGTCAAATTTCCCGCGTCCGACTCGTGCGCTGCCATCTGGTGGTCGGCAATGGTATTGCACCCCAAATAAAAGGCCGTGGGAGCCAAATGGTCAGCCAGATCTGCCAAGCTGGAACCCGTGGCGGAGCAGGTTGCTGTCTTGGTTTTTTAACTGGAGCCGAAGCGAGATTTTCTTGGGGTGGAATCCCCAAAAAAATTGTCAAGCATTTGAATTTGGCGCAAATACGGGCGAGAAGTGAAAAGCTGTGAATTTAGCAAGAGGGGCGTGTGGCATGGGGCCGCGTCGCCGCGTCGCCACGCCAGCCGCTGGCGGGACGAAGCCTCCCACGACCGGCTTTCACGTCGCTCCTCAAAAGGACGCCGAAGCCTTTTCATTCACCCGAATTCAGCCGAAGCGCACACGTCCGCGCGTCGCACAGAACGCCGCGCGGCCGCGTAATTGCGTCGACAGAATGAAGGGCGAAGTGCACGTCGTCGCCGCTGATGAGATTCCATTAGAAGCCATTACGTCCCACGGCGTGAAAAAGAAAAAAAGTTGAGTTGCGTGGGAGCCGCGGATGGCGAGCCCCCGCCTCCTCTTCTAATGGACGCGCGCAACGGCGAGGCGGACCTTCCTGACAGCCCTCGTGGCGCTCGGCCGCTCGCTGGAGTGTGTGGAGGCTGCTCGTTACACGTGAGCGTGGGCGTGCGGCAGAGGACTCGGCGCCGCTGCTTTCTGCACACCCGTAAAGACATTTTGCTTTTCGCCCAGAAAGTCGCATTTTGGAAAATGGAGAAAATTTGGGGGTTTTTTTCCCCCTAGAATCCATTTGTATTTTTTTTCTTGAATTATTTGTAGCAATCCTCAAAATTTGCTGCCTGCATTCCTGGCCCATGCGATGAGCCTTGACGCAATTTTCTCCTCCCGGACATCCTCGGTTCCCGCGCATCTGCAAACGCAAAGACGTTTTGCTGCGCATTGAAATCCCCCCCCCCCCCCTCACGTGGATGCACCGCCCATTTGCCCCCACGGCCACCCAGGCCTTCTTGCGCAATACCGACTTTACGATAATGCCATAAAAAAAATACATTTAAAAAATCGACATTGATCGCAGTATGCGGCGATATGTGTCACATCGGCGACAGTATTTCCGTCCAGCGCTTGATGCCGCAAAACCGTTTTCAAACATTTCCAGCTTGGACCTTGAGCGTTTCTCATTCGAATTGCAATCGCAAAAACAAAACGACGACGATGACGACCGAAGCGTGACTGTGATGCTCAGCGGCAGGCCAAGTGTTCTCTTGGTGCTTTTGAAATATCAGCGCGTGACATTTTCAAGGAAACGACAGACCTGGGATGTTCTTTGCAAATCTCCCACTCTGAGCGTTCAATTGGCGCTTTCATGATGGCGGAGTTGAAGTTGAGTCTGGCGGCGGCGGCGGCGCCTTCGGATACATTTCGACCCGCTTGCCTAACGCAGGAAACGTTCAACTCGTGACGTGCAGGAAAGTGCATGTGAATGCCACGCCGTGTGTGGGGGGGCACATGATCCATGTTTTATTGATTTTTTTTTTGTTTTCTCCCGGCCCCCTCCCTGACTCAGCCCTCTCCTCCCCCTCTTTTGGCCCGTCGCCTGCGGAGACGCTTCACCTCTGTAACCAGGAAGTGGGCGTGTTGAGCATGTGACTGCCGCTGCCGCGTTGAAGCGTCTCATCGATTGCGCTCGGAGGCTGCGGATCAAGAGAGAGAGAGGGGGGGGGGCTATGGGTGTCTCGCTCCCGGACAAGCGCTCGTCTCTCACTCGGCGTTCCGTCATCCAGATTAGCTCGCTTGACATTCGGCAGACTTTGCCACGCATACGTCGGAGCGCCTCGCTCTTTTTTTTTATTGGGTGGGGGGACCCAGCTGCCGCGTTGCGCTCCTCCATCACACACCAGTTAGCCTTGTCGGAGGTAATTAAGGCGGGAAGCATCTGGTCCGCGCGCCCCGCACCTGCCGCCGGCTTGACCGTGTGTGTCGGCCTGAAATTGTCGCGTCCGGGACTTGTCGCCGCAGCGCGGGTGACGAGGACGGCTGCGATGTGCCCCCGGGCCTCGAGTTGGCCATGTCGGGTGGGCGTGGCTGGAGTTAGAGTCAAAATCTTTGTTTAACAACAAAAAAAAGAGAAAATCAAAACTCGATGTCCTCGTCGCAGAAGTTGTCATTTCGATGACCAGCAAGCTCCGAGTACAAAACAACATTCGCCATCCGCACTTGTGGTTCACCAGGCCACGCCCCTTCAAGGCCCAAATCCAACACATGAATACAACAGTTAACTCATTCAGTAGCAGCCAATTCTGGACCAAGTCTGAAAAGACGTTTCAAAACGTCTTTGGGAGTGAATGAGTTAAAAACACCGCTTTCGATTTTTCTCTTTTGTTATGCTGCCTGCATTGCTGTTTATTTCCCCAAGTGCTCGACTCTGGACCGAATCTTGCAAAAAAAAAAAAAAAAAAAAGGGAGGTGGTGGGAAAGGAGTTGCGAGCGCGCTCGCCGGCGTGACAGAGGGGCCTCTGAATGGGAAGTGTCGTCGTTTGATTGCGCCCGTCCCGGCCCTGTCGCGCCTGTCGCCCATCCATCCGTCACACCTACTGATCCTCGGAGACGCGCGCGCACGCCCACACATAGGCGCCGCTCGCTGCGCGGAGGCGTCTCGGCGTGCCATTCATCCATCTGCCGCCATCGATTCGCCGCTGAAAGATACTGCCGTTTATTCGCATTGATTTTACAGTGCGTGCGCGCGCGTCGTCCGCTCGTCGAGCGATCGGACCTTTGAAGTACATCCGTCCGGCCCCAAATGAGCACATTCGTCAAAACGCTGACACCGGCTCATTTGTTTCTCCGGCCGGCTTCGTGTTTCAGGGTGGAAAGAAGTGATGAATGCTCAATTTGCCAAGTTGAAAGGGGACGCGCGTTGTAACATTGACGTTTTAATAGCGTGCGCGCGAAGAACTGCCCGCCCCAAGAGTGGGAATGAAAACAAACGGGCGAGTCCGGCCGCGAATCTCGGCACGTGGCCTCCGTCTCGTTTAGAGTTGAAAATAAAATGCTAATGTTTTGTACTTGAACGGGAAATAGAAATAGAAAATGTACCTTAGCGCAAAAACAGATGAAATGCAAGTTGCTACTCAAAAGTAAAAAAAGTACATGAAAAGAAAAAAAAGCGGCGGCAGGCGAGGGGAAGTGCCGGACATGAGAAAAAAATGGAATGGGCTGTGAAAGCCGGACTCGAGTACAGTGAAACTCCTCTACAACGAAATCGTGTTTGCGGCAAGAAATTTTTCACAACAGGGGGTTTTTCACTGTAGCAAATTTGGTCTCAGGTGCAAGCACACACACACCCACACACAAACGTATGTGTACTCTATTTTTATTCCAATAGTGCAAGTATGAGCACACACTTATTTGACACTTCATATTGTCAGTGTAGAAAGAAAAAAAGGGAAATAAATTGCAAAATTTAGAATCAGCATTCACTTTCACTTACATCAATTTCTTGGATAATATCTATTATTTTGCTTGCTCCGTCTTTCATTTTGATCACTTTGACCCTCTCTTCCAGCATCAGAGCTCTTCTTGTCTTAGCTGCTTGACATCCAAAGGTCCGTTTTGAAGCCATTTTAGCATTATAACGTCCACGCTCGTCTGAATCTAACAATAACAAATACTTCTGGACCCGTGGCTTTTCTTTCCACCATCTCACTGTCTCTACCTAACCCTAACCCAAGACAGCGTTGCTCAGCTGATGTCATGCAATGAACTTTTAAGCCAGCCACGGGACGCTTCGTAGTCCTCGATGGCCTAGTTAGCTCTTGAAGGCTAAAAACCTTACGCTAATTAGCGCTCCAGTTAGCGTTAAACCAGTGTGGTGGTTGCTGTTGCCGTTTCCGAACGAACCAGTAGAGGTCACTGTTGGATAAGACTTCGTTGTAGTGAATGTCTTCACAGGCTGGAGCAGAGAAAATGATTTCGTATTACGCAACAGGGGGTTTCGTCGTATGGGGGGCAGGAGAATGGGAATTATGTGAGAACATTTTCTCACATAAGGGGGTATTTTCGCTCATGTAGGTTTCGTTCTAGAGGAGTTTCACTGTATGTTTGTATTGAGTTCTGCGATTCGTTTGCGCACCACAAGAGGGAGCCCATGCGCCACGACAGCATTGTATGGAGGCAAATTGCTGAATTTCGCTGAGTGACTCCAGAGAAAATTCTGTTGAGTTTCAGGCGCAACCAAATAAAAAAAAAGAAAGAAAAGACGGTCAAAGCGAGAAGGTGCTGCTTCCGAGTTCAAAGTGGATCAGGTGGATGCACGTCTGTGGCCTTTTTTTTTTTTGTCCGGTCATTTGCGGGCCCCTGCGGCGCCGCCTCGTTTCGCCACGCTGACCTTTAAAAGTGAGCCACGGCGCCTTTTTATCGCTCGCCGGGCAATAGCTCTTGGCACGCGGCTAATCTCGGCCGCCGCGCCTGTCAAATCTGCTTAAAAGCGTGCCGTCGGCATCGAGGCGCAAACGATGACCAGCGCCGAAGTTGTCGCTCGAAACGACTTCGGTATTTGAGACGCTTTTACGAATGAGCCCAAACGCGTTTTGTATCCAGGAGCCGGCGCTCTTGGCGGATTTGTCAGCGACACACGCCGATGCCGCTGCCGCCACTCTTCATCACGGCGTTGATGCGGCGCGGTCCCATCGCGCTCGTGCCGCCCGCCGCTCGCCATTCACGTCACGCCGTCGCTGGCAAGTGAGCGCTTCTCTTTCCCCTTTGTGGCCTCTCGGCAGCGTTTTGGCAGGCGGCGCTTGCACACTCGAGCGCCATCGAAGCACTCGCCTCCCACCTTATCTTTCTTCACACATTGGGAACGGACGCGCCCCCCCCCCATTCCCGCGCGCGGCCGTGATGCGTCGTACGGCGGCGGACAAATTTCGCAGCGCGTGCCGACACTTTCCCGTCCCAAAGCTGGCTGACGACGCTAGCTTACGTGCGCTTGACTTGGGCGTCGCCAAATGAGACAGGCGGGGCTTGACTTTTGGAGGCGTTTGATTTGTACAAAAGTAGTGCTTTTGTACATCTTGTTCATGGTTCATGGATATCGGCGTCAGAGCTCAGGGAGTCAAAGGGTGCGGCCACGTCAGCCAAAGTGAAGCGACGCAGCTCACCGGCCGTTTACACCCCCCCCCCCCCCGCCCTCCACGCTCGCCTGCGCGGCCGCGGCGGCGACGCCGATATCTTCCGGAATTCAAGCGCTGACAGGTTATCATAATCCAATTTCAGAGACAATGGCGGCAAGCGCCTCGCGGCGCTCCGAGGGGGAATGGAGAAATATGCGCCCCGGCGGATGAAATTACGGCGAGAGAAATAATTAGAAGCGACGTTGGGAAAATATCTTTTGGTCTTCTTGCCAGCGCGGCGCGCATTGTGCGCTTGTCAACAGCCGCGAGGCCCTGCCGGATGTGTTCTGATGGAGGCGTTTGGCAATATCGCCGTCACCCTCGTTGATGGCCCGGCAAGGGGGGGGACATCGGATTCTGTCTTGAATTCAGTTTTTTAATCACCATTGGAAAAGTGTTGCCAGATGCCCGAACAAAGTGTGAGCAGTTTTCGCCGCAATAAAATGAGCCAAAATGGCAGCCCCTCGCCAACGTTTGCAACTCGTGACGCACTCCAAGCGGTCCACTCGACCTCGACAGCGCGTTTACCTGCCAGCAATCGTCCGTCAAATAGTTTGGCGATAGCGATCTCGTTTCAGGGTTTCCTCCGCCGATACCAGCCACGATACTCCAGGGCAAAAAGGACATCAAGTGAGTCCTCGCCGCCCGTGGTTGGCGCCGCACTGCGGCACTTTGAGCGAATAGACGCCAATGGTCACCGTCTGAATTGAAGCGCGGCTTATTCTGCATTTTTATCCGGACGTATGCTAGCGTGAATCGCGCGCTAACCAAGTCTTTGCCCTGGGCGACTTTGCAGCACCGTTGGCCAGCAGCGGGAATCGTCAGACGTGAGTTGTATCGATCGCGTCCGCTGACCTTTGGCCGCATTCGGGGGCGTGGGACTTTGTGCTCGCGAGGCGTTAGCCATCGAGGCGGCCGTCTCGCTATGCTGGCGGGCGGTAACGCGATTTGGTCGCCCTCCTTTTGCCGAGCAATCGCAAGGCGCCCTTGGCGGGCTGGAATCTCTGGCATATGCTTTGCCCGAGGCTCCGTTGTCTGTCGGCGCTGACACACTTTTGGATTTCGGGGGCTTTGGGGTCGTCGGAGCGACGCAAAGTTGGCGGCGTCATGGGAAACGTGGCGCGATCGTCGTTCAAAATTCGCTCCACAAAACAAAGCAAAAAGTCGTACGACTCACCGTTCAAACGGTGACAGTTTCGCAACATCGGGAAAAAGCGGGAGTGACGTTTTGGTGCTGTCAACTTTGTGACGGCGAAATCGGTCGCGGGGGCGTTTCCAGCGGAGTCTGTCCGACCGCGGCTTCCCCCCTCCACTCGCGCTCCTTTTCTTCCCTGGCAACAAAAAGTGACGAAAGAAAACAATGGCATCCTTCTCCGGGATGCTAATTGCGTCAAAGCCCCAGCCCGCCCTCCTTTCACATGTGAGAAGCGCGTACGTGTGAGGGTGTTGATTAGACGGGGTAAAAATACAGCATGGAGGATTTTTATGCTAATTAGCCTTTAAACCTGCCTCACGTCAGCCGGCCCCCCTAATTAGCATCTCTTCTTTTTTTTTTCTCTTCCACGCCGACAGTGAAGCTGGCGCAAGGAGGCGCAGCCGTGTGAATCCCACTTTTTTTTTCTCTCCCTCCCTCGTTGTCTGTTTGCCGCCTCCGAGTTGGCAACGACTCGGTCGCCGTCTCCTCGCGTCTTTCGGCCGCTGCTCGTCTGTCATCTCGCCGCTCCTTCCCGTCCGTCTCGGTTGGTCCATCTGCTTGGCGCATCTGCGTCCCCCTCCTTCCCTCCAATTAGCCTCCAATATTTTCCGCTCACTTTATTGCCGGGAGCCGTTCCTAATCATTTGGCCACTTCTTCCAAATTCATCCCCATATTTCTTTTCATTCTTTTTTTTCATCACTTTAAGACAATGTTTCATATTTTGTTGTCGCCGCCTTCTTCCAAATGATGTTTTTGTCAAACTTTGAGTGGACAAAGGAGCACATTTTTTGGGCGTTGCCATCGATGAGAGGGCCGCCGTTTGGTGCCGATTTTCCATTTTTGCTTTCAATTCCTCCGTCACTTTTTGCGTCGGTTTGTAAACATTGCCGGCCCGTGACGATGACTCGCCATTCCGCTCATCGGTGCCCAAAACAAACGACTTTGTCTGCGCGTGGCGCCGAGCGGGGCTGAGAAACAAAACAAGCGCGGCGGCGACTTCGGCCGGCCTCACCTAGAAGTCGCTCGAGCCGCAAATTGAGAGGGCGGGAGGAAGCCGGCCGCCTTTTTTAGACTCTGCAGATGAAAAATGAAAGCCGAGCCCCCCGCACGATGCGCCCACGTGGCATCGCCACGGCAACCGCCACTGTTTGCAACATTGGCGACCAATCCATCCTTTTGTCTTTCGCGTATATTCCCCGACAGCACCCGCTTCATCATTTCTCTGCATGTGCCCTGCAAATGACTGAAGACCAGTCCAAGGTGCAGCCCACCCGCCCCCTAGTCAGCATTTCCTGCCCCCCCCTCATGAGACCAAATGCGATGGAAAGTGACTGGATGTAATGTCAGAGGAAGCTGGAAAACAGTGGCAGTACCCCCCGTCTCATCATTCACGCGGCGCTAATTGAAACTCGCGAGAATTCCACCGGCGGGAGTAAATGAGCGTCCGCCAAAGATCTACAAACAAAAAAGCGCGCAGAGAGGTCGCCGTTCAGATGGCGACTGGTTATTGCACGTTGCTTCCGCTGCCTCAAAAGGTCAACCCCCCCCGCGCGGCGGCACATCGATCGCACACCGGCGCAGGCGTTGTGCGGAGAAGGAAGCCGCAGCGCCACGTTAATAGGCTTCACGCGGCGCCAGGACGCGTTCTCTATATCCCTTCGCGTCAGCCGGGGCGATTGAAATGCGGGCCCCGCAAACCAACGGCCGCAATCTCTGGAGGACCAATTAAAGGAGACAAATTGTGCATTTGTCCCCACAAAAGTGTTGCACTCAAAGCGAGCGCCGCGCTAAATACCCCAAAGGTCAACTATTAGCCGTTTTTGAGGGGGCACGGGGGGGAGAGGTTTTCATCGATGGACATAGGGGGGGGGGGCAATGAATTGTGCAATCCCTCCTCCGTTCTCTTTTTCCTTCCTTCCTTCCTTTCTTTCTACTCGGGGTGCCCCCCCCTTCGTTCCTTCCCCGCAGCCTCAAATGTCGAAACGAGCGAGCGGCTGACCTGCAAGCTATTTGTGTACAGTCAATTTGACATCACATGTCCCCATCAAGGTGCAAAACAATGGGGGGGGGGTATTTGTGCGCGCGCGCGAGGGGCGTCGGCGGAGGTGCAAATCAAAAGCTAAAAAAGAGGTCAAGCCGCAAAGCGGCGAAAGCGGCATCCAGCGGCGCCATTGATTTTCTTGCCCTCGCCAGCAAGCGGATAAAAGGCGGCCAACAAAGAGTCGGGCGGAACCCCGCCAACCGCCGCCGCCGCCGCGCTTTGGCTGTGCCCGACGGCCAGGTTAAAAGCCGCCCCACCGCCAGCCTCGCACTTAGGTTGGCGCCCCGCTCGCTTTTCTTGAGGTGGGGAATACTCGGCGAGTACAACAACTTGAGCAGCAGATCGTCCTCCAAGGCGAAAGATGAAAATGTGGCGTGAGTGACAATAGCCGAGGCGTCGTACTAGTGGCATTTTTGCCCCCCCCCATGTTGAACGCGAATTAGCAGCAATAAAGAAAAAACAATAAAGAAACATGTCGGCTGTTAGGTAACAATCACAAGTAATTAGCTGCTCCGAGAAGCTGTCTGGGGGGTGCGGGGGGGCTTGTTGAGCCCATCTGCCAGACGCAGAACAGGTGGGCCTCCGTTGCCACGGTGATCTCGCGATGAACGTTTTTGCCGTTGCCACGCATGGGGAACGAGCTGAGTTTCTCGCCGTCTTTTTCTTTCTTCCTTGCGAGAGATGCGGAAGGCCGCCGCGCAAAACGCCAGCGAGCGGCTCGCCCGCTGATCCGATCGGCGTTGACGTGCCCGCCTCCCCCCGAGGCCGGCGAATGCCAACATTTGGACGCCAGTCGCGGCGAGCGCCACGCAAGCATGACGGCCATTCGAATGCTGCCGCGTTGGCTTGGCGTCAGTGACTTTCAATCAACTTTCAATCTCCTGTCGCGCCCAATCGGTAAAGTTGTGAGTGGCAGGTGACGGGGGGGGGGGGGTTGGATGGACCCCGTCAGCTTGCCCGGGTCCGCTTTGCGATTTTTCGTGTTTCGACCTTGCCGACTCGTGACAAAGGTGAGCGTTTTCGACCTTTGCTGTTGAGACACAGCGCCCCCTGCTGCACGGGAGTGGGAGAGAACGCGAAAAGTCAACCAGTCGCCTGAACGGAAAGCAGAGCAAAACTCTCTTCCTCTTCCTCTTCCTCTTCCTCTTCTTCCTCCTTCTTCTTTCCTTTTCCTCCTTGTGTTGACTCCGGAGCTGCGGCACATTTTGATGAAATTAGCCGCCGTAATTGGACGCAGACTGCGCGGTTCTTCGGCGTCACCGGCGTACACAGAACACCCACTCACAGGAGAGCCCCCCCCCCTCCGCCCCCCGCCATCCCTCCATGGCCGCCGCCTCCGCCGAGCATTAGATGAGTGCCTTTCTCTTAATTGCTTTCTTCGGGGAGAGAATTAACTTGAGCTGTCCTGAGTGCTCCCACGTCGAATGCGTCAGGAAGAGGCGGCAAGCCCTAATCGCCGCCGTTTCCAGCGCCGACTTTTGATGCTTCCCTCCTTGAGCCGCCGCAAAAAGGGGCAGAGGACAGTCAAGCCGCGTTAAATCACGGGGGGAATAATGCCCCCCCTCCAAAAATAAAACCGCGTTATCCCTTTTCCCCTGCAATAAGACGCGCTGTGCAGCGGCTTTGTGTTGAATATTTGCAGAATAGGAGTTGAGCGGCCGTTTGAGTCCGTCCGACATCGAGCGAGCAAACGGCAGCGCGGCGGGGGGAGGTGGGGGGGCCCCTCTTGAGTTGTCCGCCCGAGTGTTGACCTGGACTCGGACAAAGTTGGCGAGGTGGCTCCCGCGGGGCCCGCATTCCCGCGTTGGCTTGAGTGCACGGGTGTGCTGCCTGTTTGTTTTTAATAACGCGGCAGGCGACGGGGCGGCGCGGTGGCGGAGACCGGGGGGGCTGGGGGGGGGCGCCGTTTTGTCTGTCGGCGGCGATGCTGATTTTTTTCCGTGTACGGTTGCCCCCGACTTTGGTCTGGATGCGCTTTTGCAAGGAACCCCCCCCCCCAAACAAACAAACAAACAAAGACTTGATGAGAGCTCCTCTTGGGCAAAGCGAGTCGTCTTGTGCGTGAGGTTTTCAGCCCTTGCCGGGCCGCCGCTTGAGTCATGGCCACGAAGAATTCTCATCTTTTTTCAATGCGTCGTGGCAGGCCTCCCTCTCACTCCAAAGTAATTGTGGTGGTGGTGGGGGGGGGGCGAAGAAGCGCCGTTTGACGATCCGCTCCAATCAATCTCCTCCCTAATCTTTCGCCCGCCTCTCATCAAATGCCCCCGACCAATACAGCAAATATCGGGGCCGCTCATGAACTCATTCACTCCCAAAGACGTTTTGAAACGTCTTTTCAGACTTTTCATTTCAGCTGGTACTGAATGAGTTAAAGGGGGGGGGGTCGTAAAGCGAGCCAGGCTCTTGGAAAAGACGCTTTGATGGCGGGTGAAGGGCATTTGTCATCTTTTTTTCGAGTCAATGACTTGTGACGGGCAAACACGGCCGTCAGCCTCAGCCCTTCGTTGTCTCAGTTTTTTTGTTTTTCCCGTCTCATCTCGACTGCATTGTACTGTCGATCCACACCCAGTCGTAACTTTGGACAGAGACGCAAAATGCCAGCGCCGTCCTCGCGCTCCCCGCTGTGACGAAACGCGCGTGGCTCTGAAAGGCTCAGTCCGACCCGGTGAGTGATGTGGGTGGCAGCGAATGAGCGTCATCGGCCGCCGTGAGCCGCTTTGCACGTTGGGCGTCATTTGTGGCCGCCGCGTATTTCGGATGAATGTGTTTTGGGGGGGGTTTCTGACCGCCAAGCTTTGACGTGGAATTGCGCAATGGTGATGTCATGTCACCTTTCGAGTCCGAGTCTGACTTGTATCTCGCAAGGTTTTCGCTCGATGCTGCTCCAAATGGATTTCAATGATTTTCGCATTTGCATCAATGAGATACAGCAGATGAGCCGACGGAAAGCAAAAAAATAGATGGTCGCCCCTCGGCGGACTTGTCGGATCGTTTCAAAGCCCGCGACTTCCGTCTTACTCATTTCAAAGGCTGAAGTTGGAACTGACCAAACCCAACCCTCGATCGTCTTGCATGAACCCAGCTGCTGTTATAGCGCCACCTGCTGCTCGGGCAGGCAGCATGTTCAGCCCCCCGTAGATTTGTGTTTACGAATGGAAGAGAGCGGGACAGCGGCAGAAAAAAGGGCGCGGTGAGATGAAGCGGATTAAGCACATCAATTGGTCCAATCTGTCCGTCCGTGTGTGTGTTTGGATTTTTTGTGATTGACGGCAAAAAAGTCGAGCGCTCCTCACACGCCTGCCGGCGCGAGATAGCGCGGCGCCATAGGCTGGTCGTTTTCTGCAAAAGAAATGACCATCGCAAAGTGTGTCTGCGCGGCAAAATGCACCCAAACGGGGCCGCCCATCTTGCGTCTTGGTGAAGCAGCATGTGGCTCATGAATTTTTTTTTTTTTGTGTGTGTGCCCCAGTTTGCGCATCTTCCTCACTGGTCTGGTCTGCTCGGTCCCTGTTTAATAAAATCAAGATGGCCGCACCGTGTGCGACTTTAATATCATGGCCGTGTGTGTGTGTGTGTGTGTGTGTGTGTGTGTGTGCGCGTTTTTATTTTTTAATATGAATAGAAACATGCGCAGGGGAAGGAAGTCACGGAAGGCGGGCGGCGGCGGCGGCGGCATTATTGGTGGCGTTTGACTGGCAGCCTCCATAAGCTTTGCCACGGATATAATAAATAAAATCCCTGTGAGAGGCGGCAAATAAAAACAACGGGATAAAGGTGCACGGCGCCACCAGCGGGTTCCTGGAAGAAGAAGAAGAAAAAAAAAATTACCCTTCACGCCCCCGCCGTCTTTGAGCTCTTTTTTGCGCCCTGATTATCTCGCTGCCGCTTGGCGGTTCATCGTCGTCTTCATCTGCATCCTTATTCCGTCGTAGCTTTTCATCATGTCGACCCTCCTGGCACCCGCTGCTCCGTCCCCGGGGGGGGGGGGTGGACTTTCATCCATCCCACAAGAAAAAAAAACAGAAACGCTCCCTCAGATGCATTTGATCAAGTTTTCTCCCTGGCGCTCGGCACCTTTTGCGCCGGAACGATTCCCATCGACGAGGTGTCGGGACCCTGCCGACACCTACCCCTTTTTGACTTGACAGTGGCCCACCTGCAATGTTGGGAGCCCAAATCCGAAACCCCAAAAAATCGCCCGATAAAGCGCAAGGCAACCAACGGCGCTTCACCCCCGGTTGAAATTTGCCATGCAACCGACACAGACAACCGATTTTTTTCAAGCTCCACCAAACCATCAGCAGACGCAAACGGCAGCATTTGGGGCCAGCTGCTGAGATTTACGAGAAGACCGGGCTGACTCCAAAATGCCGTACGAGGACGCGAACGGACACGTTGCCTGTCTGCAAAATATGGAAGGAAAGTGAAACTGAAGCGCGTCTTTGTGCTTTGACAACGCAGGTGAAATCGTGCGTGCGCGCCTCCGTGTCACGTGCTTGGCACGCTTTAATTAAATCGCGCGTGCACGCGCACCTTTTGGTATCATCTCGGCAAAGTGGGTCACGGGAACAAAGAGCGGAGGCGTCTTGCGACGTGTCGTTAAACTTTCCCGATTCAAACGCAGCGCTATTCAGGAAGCGAATCCCGCCGTGCGCCCGCGCGATCATTTGAAAAGGTTCTGAGCGCTGCGCCCGGCAGATGAGCCCCTCGGAACTTGACGCGCACATTGGCGGCGCTTTTTAATCCACGTTCATGAACTCATTCACTCCCAAAGACGTTTTTAAACGTCTTTTCAGACCTGGTCCAGAATCGGCTGGTACTGAATGAGTTAAGAAGCGCCATCGGCCGGCGCGCCAAAAAGGACTCGGCAATCAAATGGGCCGCCGCCGCCGCCGCTTTTATCACCATTATCGGAACGCGCGTTCAAGTGCGCTCGCAACCCAATGAATGGCCGCCACTCAAGTCTCGCTTGCGTAAACACTCGACGAATGATGTCAACTCAAAATAGGTCAAGCAGCCTTGCTTGAAATGAGCTCGAGGGGCTTTTGGCGGCGAAGGAAACGGAGCCCGCTCGGCGGACGCCCAAGATGGCGACTTAACGGCGCGGCGCACGAAAGCGCGCGGCCACGTCGCGATGTCGGATGGCAGTCGTTTGAATTTCTGGCGCCTCAAAAGCCATGATGGCCGTTGGCAGACGTCCGCGGCTTCGCGTGGTTGGCGGGGTTTTGCCCCGTGGAGGACCCGCTCGCTATTCAGCGCAGTCCCGAGAGCGCCGTATGGGCGGTAAATCCTGAGGTGTGTACAAGGAAGTGAGGGGGGGGGTTGTTGGTGGAAACCCGCCTCGGGGCCCCGGAAAGCTCCATCAATTGGGCGCGCGCGTGAGAAAGGAGCTTCCCGCGCCATCATCGGGCAGAGTGTGCGATAAGCCTCGACAATCCTGCGCGCGATCGGCCGCCAGATTCATTTCACGACGCACCTGAGCTCAGCCGGGGGCTCGCACCCCATCCGTCTGCCGAGCGCTGTTATTTGACAGCCCGTCCTTATCCTCTTCTCTCGAGTGCGTTCCGCTTCTCTCGTGGTTGTTTTCTAGGGCGGCCAAGCGCAGACTGTTTAACATCTTAAGAGGCGGAGAAAAGCATTCCGAGGCCCGTTTGAGGCACGGAAGGCGCAAAGCCGCGAGACGGCGGATAGGCGTGGAAATCACCGGCGGGGATTGAGCCGGCAGCAAATTTCCATTCGGATGTCGTCGGCTGCTTGCAGGGCGGGCGGCGACGGCTTCTCGCGCGCCCCAAAAGCGAGACTGGAGCTGAAAAACCGCCGGAATGGAGTCGAGGATTCTTGGAGGTCCTCCAGCCTTCTCTCGGGGGGTCGCCCCTCCCCAACATTTTGGCCTCCTTCAGGCTTTCCATTGGGATGTTGTGAATTTTCACTTGAGTCTTCTCGAGCGTCGCCGTCGCCTCCTCGCGCTTCTCTGTTGGAGATTTTCAGAACCCCGCTCTGTCTTTTTTTCACAGACTTTTTCTGGCGACGGTGCTTTTCTCCGCACAAAAGGAGAACGTGCGCCGCCCTCAGCCGTCGTCCGAAAGGCGTCCAAAGATTGCCTTGTCTGTCGACTTGACGCTTGTCAAGTTGACGGCGTCATGCCAAAGACGAGAGAAAGCCCCGTGCGGTTATTATTTTTTTTCTGTTCCCACGTCCTCCGCCCCGCCCCCCGTTTTCCCCATATTCTTCCTCCTTTTGTTAATGTGACAAATCTCCTCTAACGAGCGCGCCGCCGAGGCTGCGGGCGTCTCTCTCCCTCCGTCAATCCGCCCTCGCTCTGCGATTTCCTGACAAACTCCTTTGATGGAGGAGCAAAAAGGAAAACAAAGCTTGTGCCGGCGTTTGAAAGCAGCCGTCGCGTCTTGACACCTGACGCTCGCTCACACCTGTCTTGTGCAAGCGACCCCCCCCAGCCCCCACAAGCCGGGCAGCCATAGCAACGACAACGGCGCTCGGCCCACGCAAGAGGCGAGGGGGCCACGGAAGACGATATCCGGCTTGGGGTCGGCGCCCCCGAGTGGCTTGCGGGAGGCTCCTTGATTTTCTTCCTCGCCGCCGCTTGTCTGCTTTCTAGCCGCCGCCGGCGTGAAGCATGAAAGAGGCGGGAATCCATTTTGAACGCACATCAGCCCGCCTGCCTCGAGAGTAGCCAAGCAGGTCAGGCGTGCGGCGCCCTTCTCCCCCCCCCCCTTCTCTTAGCAGTCTTTGTCGCTGCCGAGGTTTGATGCTGGCGTGCCGCGACCTGACATTTGGCTGGCTTTTCCAGGTGTTACCGTGGTGACAATCCCCCCCCCAAGGCGCCCTTCCAATTCCCTTCCTCGTGTTTCTGATGCGTTATTTGCCCCGTTGTCGGCGCGACGCCGTGAGTGCCTCACCTGCACACGGCAAAAAGCGCCGGTTAGCGATGGCTCGGGCGAGCATCCCCAAATGCAGCCACATTCATCCCTTTTGGGTTGTGCTGAGAAGACGAGGTGGAAGCCATCTTGAAAAGCAAATGAGGACATGAGAAGGGGAGGCCTCGTCAACAAGAAGCTGACCAAAGAGTGTTTATTGTCACTATGGCGAGCGATTCTGTGCAGGGGATATGCTCACGTTTGGCGTTTTTGCTAATAGGGGCTCCATTCGCCACACCTGACATTTATTCGCGGGATCGTTAGCGCGCGCGCGCGCGTGTGTGTGTGTGTGTGTGTGTGTGTGTGTGTGTGTGTGTGTGTGTGTGTGTGTGTGTGTGTGTGTGTGTGTGTGTGTGTGTGTGTGTGTGTGTGTGTGTGTGTGTGTTTGTCAGTCACCGAGCCGGCGGGGTGTCTGGATCTTGTTCCAAAAGTGCGCGCTTTTGATGTGGCCATATTTTCCCACGTTTGCCGCATTAGCCGCGACCCCCCCGTCGATCCGCCGGCCTTCCTCGGACACACTCCCGCCGTCGCTTTCTTCCTTCTGGTCGCCGCTTTGATTTGACTCCGCCGCAGGTCGGAGGCAGGTCCGTCGGCGAGTCAGCCGCCAGCCGTGCTATTGATTAGCGTCGGCATCGCCGCGAGGGTGCCGAGACGGCAGCCCTGAGACTACCGCGGACGTCGGTGCCTTGAATTCGGAACTCGCTTTAGTCGTATAGGGCCGCCCCCCCCCCCCCTCCCGCTATTTACCACCAATCGGTAAAAAAAACGATGTGCGTTCTAAGGCATTGAGAACATTTGCCAATCTGTTGATTTTGGTGTTCAATTTTTTTCCTTCTTGTCTTCCCGGCGAAAGAAAGAGGGTCTCTTTGACCCCCCCAAACAATATTTGGCGGGTGTCATATGCGGCCGTCAGTCAACGAGCGAAGAGCTGCCTTTGGATTTGGCTCATTCCAATCCCAAAGCTTGGCGCTTCGGGCTCGAGAAGCCCCCCGGAAGGGGCCGGGGGGGGCAGTTCGACTGGGTTCCGAGCAAAGTCCGGATCCCTAACTTCTACAGCAGAGCGGGTCCGCCGGCCAAATTTAGCACGCGTGGTTGCCATGGCAGCACGCGGGCGCGTTTCCAGGAGCGCGCTTCCCCTCTCCCGGCTTCCTGGAAATGGAGCGTGATCGGAGCCGTATTTAAGCGCGCTTAAAAGGCGATTTGTGACCGCGAGCTTGGCTGCAGGGCATCTTTGAATATTTTAACGAGCCGAGCGGAAGCAAGGCGGCTTTGATCGCCGCGCGCGCGGGCGCGCTCGTGATGGGCGGCCGGGCGGGTCCGCGTGACGGGCCGCGTCGTGAAAAGTGCCGTCAGATGGGGCCAAATGTTTCCGGATGCACGAGAAATGGAAAGACGCTCTTTGCGGCGCTCGTCTTATCTCCCCCGACGGCGTGTTTGCTCATGCGGCAAATCGGGAGGCTCGCATTAAAGAGTCTATTGACTCCTGTTAAGTGCTTAAATAAATACACTTTGGCACGTGCGTGTGAGTGCTGAGCGCGCGCGCGGTCTCCATATCGCGCCAGAGTCCGCAATTGACAGTTGACATTGTGCTGGAGCACCAATCAATCGTCTTTACGTCAGGCCAAGAGGCTAATGACGCAAATATTTACTGGCTCGGTGAAAAGAGGGCGTTGGCAAACGTCGCGTCGCGCGTCCGCTGACCGGCACGTACGAGTCACTTGGGCAGCAGAACTGTTGATCCTTCTGCTGCGGAAGTCCCTCGCTGTTCATGTGTAGGCATCATTGCTGGTGACTACACTCGGTTCGAAGCACAAGACAGGAGACGATTCTTATTTTTCTTTGTGTGGTCGCTATCACTGAGTCGCTAAACACCTGGCGTGCCACAGTGCACCTTCACTGCCAGAAGCGAACTGCAGGGAAGCTCCACCCCCTTTATTTACATACACCCAGAACATGGTATCCCTCCACACAAAATAGTGCCAACATTAAACTCTAATGCTAGTGGCGTACATCGTCACCCAACACCCCCACTCGATGGCGCCACATACACTAACATTGCATTAGTTACCTATACACCTGTTTTAATGCTGTCAAGTGCTTTTCCCTTGGATCAGACATATACTGAGATAGTCTACTCACAATCCAGCTAATATCAGGTCTAGTGCAGGTCATGATGTATATGAGGCTGCCCAGCATTGCTCTATATTTCCTCTGATCAGTTTTGTCCCCTTCTGGAGCCAGGTCACATTTGATTTCACTTGAGTGGCTCTTGCTTTGCATTCAGACATGCCAAACCTTTCCAATATTTTCTCAATATATCTGGATTGGTTCAATGTGATTGAGCCCACATTTTGCTTGAAATCAATCCCAATGAAATGAGTGAGGCATCCGAGATCTTTCATCCTAAACTTACTCTTGAGTTTCTCTTTGATCTCGCATAAACACCTCTCATTGCTGGCAGCCACAATGATATCATCGACCCACACTAACAAAATTTATTTTTCTTTGTCAGACATTTTGGTGTAAATACAGTGGTCTGCTTGACTCTGTACAAACTCGTTCGCAAGTAAAAACTCATGAAGCATCATGTTCCAATTTCTCCCAGACTGTTTGAGGCCATATATGGATTTGTTTAACTTACACACAAGTTGTACACCATCCCTTTGTTTCACACAAAAACCTTCAGGTTGATCCATGTATGGTTCGCAGTCAATAGGTGCATGTAAGTATGCTGCCTTCACGTCCATTTGGTTTAACAGCAACTCATACTGTGCAGCAAGCTGCATCAGTAGTCGCAGTGATGTCAGATTAGCGGTCGGCGAAAATGTCTCAGAATAGTCAAGTCCTTCTCTCTGACTGTACCCTTTGGCTACATATCTCGCTTTATATGTTTCATTGCCTTTGTCATCCTCCTTTAAAGCATACACCCACCTTCCCCCACTGTCTGTCTACCCTCCGGTAATGGCACAAGGGTGAAAGTGTCATTCTCTTTAAAAGAAGTCATCTCATCTATCATCGCCTTTCTCCACTTTTTCTGACTTTGGCGATGCCATTGCCTCGTAGAATGTTTGTGGCAATCCCACTGTTGCTCTATAGCAGTAATCAATTGTGATCTCATTGCCTTTTATCACACATTCATAATCCTCTAAATATTTTGGTGTCTTCCTTTCTCTACCAGAAGTACGAGGAGTCTCATTACCATTGGTTGAGTCCGTGTCGCAGTCAGGTTTAAGCTCTGGTTCAGTGTCAGAATCTTTTCCTACATATTCCGTCTGTAACTGACTTGCTTTAGGCATAGTTACCCACTCTACATAGTGGTCCTCCAGTTGGGTCTTCTCGGTCTGCGCCTCACTCTCAGTCACGGTCTTTGTGATGAAGTGGACCAGTCTGTGTTTCTGAACCTTGTTTGTCTCTGGAAAATAAATCAAATAAGCAGGTGAATGACGGTCAAAACCAACAAAGATCCCCTTTTGCCCTTTGGATCTAGCTTTCTCCTGTTTTGCTCATACACCATGCATTCTGAACCAAACTTTTTCATTTTTGACAAATCTGGTCTTTTTCCTGTGAAAAGGAAATAAGGAGTCTCCCCTGTTCTTTCGCAGTAACATCTGTTCCAGATAACTGCTGCTGTTCTGGCTGCATATGGCCATAGCTCTTTGGGTAAGCCTGATTCTATCAGCATACACCTGACCATCTCAAACAATGTGCGCCAGTTCCTCTCTGCTGTCCCATTTTGATGTGGGGAGTAGGGCGCTGATCTCTCATGTTTTATCATATTATCTCGAAGTAGAGATTGATACTCTTTTGAAACAAACTCTGTCCCATTATCCGATCTCATTCGCTTCACTTTACCATATGGTGCTGTGTCTGCCAAGAACTGCTTTGTAGCCTCGACTGCCATGTTTTTGTTCCTGAGAAAGTATACAAAAACAGCTCCAGAAAAGTCATCAGTAAAAGTGATGGCATATTTGTACCGTCGAATGACTCTGGGTCAATAGGCCCACCTAGATCCGTATGTACCAGCCCTAATGGCTCTTTAGCTCTCACATCACTTTTCCTGTTTCTATTCTGGGTGAATTTCCCTTGAATACAGGTTTCACACTGGTTAGGTCTAGTTTTGTTACTAATTTTCATACCTTCTACCACAGCTTCAAGCTTAGCAATATCACCATAGTTACAATGGCCCATTATCTCATGCCATGTTTTCATGTCTAAAGATGCATTGCAGGAGTCCTCACTGCATGCAGAATTTTCTGTGACAATGTCAAGATAGTACATACGGTCCTTTACAATCATCTTGCATATTGTCCCATCTGAAAGAATCATTTTGTTGTCATTCTTCGCAAAGTTGAACTTCGCTCCTTTCGAAGTTGCTGCATCCACAGAAAGGATATTCTGCGGGTATTCTGGGATGAGGAGAGCATTTGTGAGCTTGACACTCACTACTCGTCCACTGCTGTCGGACAGCTTGATTTGCGCGTCCCCTTCTTCTCGACACTTCCGGTGATCCGTCTTCCATCAGCCAGCTGCATGATGTGATCTTTAGGCCGGAAACTCTCATCAAATCGGATGAATGCGGTCTTGTCGGTGATTATGTGGGCAGAAGCACCGCTGTCCACGAGTAGTCCATATTGCTGCGCTCCTTGGGTCGCCATTCACTCACCCGAGCAATAATGTTTCTTCTTCTTCCTCGAAGATTTGGCTTGGTCTCTGCCACGGAAAACTTTTTCCGAATCGTCCATAACTGTAGCCACTTTATTGTTCTTATCAGCTTTTGTCGTTCGCTTGTGTGGTTTCTTATCCTTACTCGTGCAGTCTCTTGCTTTATGCCCCACTTTCTCACAAATAAAGCATTCTCCATTGAAGACGTATTTCTTGTCTTTTCTTTGGGCTTCGGCTTGAATGACTTGGCGGTCATTACTTCATCTGGTCTGGGCCTGCTTCGGTAGCGGAGGGTGCATTCAAAACTTCTCAGCCTAGTCTTGAATTCAGCAAAGGTTAACACTTCCCTCGCTTGAGTCACATGCACAGAAAATGGGTTGTACTCATCAGTGAGTCCTTTCAACACCATAGCCACCAATAGTGCATCGCTTAGGTTCTCTTTAGCTCTTTGTAGCGCCACTAGCTTCTCGACACGTGCTAGATAGCCCGCTAGCTCTCGCCGTTATCCATTAGCATATTGGTTAGCTCTGTGTACAGCCCGACAATTCGCGGCTTTTCTTCGGACTCAAAATGGCGCCTCAATATTTCCAGACTTTTCTTACCATCTTCTGGTGCTTCATACAGGATGAGTGTCAGTGTTTTATCATCCAAGCAGCCGCACAGTTCAGCATATGCCAGTTCGTTTTTCCACACGGTTTCTGTTGCGGCCTGTTCGCTGGATCCCGTAGCTACATCACACCGAGGATAGCATCTTTTAGCCCGATGGTTTTCAAGTATGCTAGGAACCTCGCCTCCCAGATGTGATAGCGGGCCTCATCTCCGTCAAATCGCGGCGGTAATCCTCTCCCATGGAGCGCCGCTGTGCCTGGAACCCACCTGGGCCCATAACCTGTTGATCCTTCTGCTGCGGAAGTCCTCGCTGTTCATGTGTAGGCATCATTGCTGGTGACTACACTCGGTTCAAGCACAAGACAGGAGACGATTCTTATTTTTCTTTGTGTGGTCGCTATCACTGAGTCGCTAAACACCTGGCGTGCCACAGTGCACCTTCACTGCCAGAAGCGAACTGCAGGGAAGCTCCACCCCCTTTATTTACATACACCCCAGAACATGGTATCCCTCCACACAAAATAGTGCCAACATTAAACTCTAATGCTAGTGGCGTACATCGTCACCCAACAAGAACATTTTTTTTTTTCCATGGAAATGATCGTGTCATATTACAGGAAACGGGCTGGGGGAGGGGGGTACAGTTTGAATATTACAGGAAGAAAATGGTCGCAATAAAAAAAAGAACATGATCGTCTCTGGAAAACCAAATGGTTGGCGTTGGAAGAGGGGAAAACAAAAGCAGACATGAAAATGTTGCAGAAGCATCTTTGTCAGCAACTTGTAATCATGCTCCCCCCACCAAATAATGAGGCACGCACGCGGCCTTGATGAGGTGTCCCGCGTGGGCATGAGGGGTGCGCAGGTGCGCCGAGCGCAGCCGCGGTTTTCTTGATGAGCGGCGTTCTCTCATCAAATGTGTGCGTGTGTTTTTTTTGTGTTTGTTTGGCGGCTTTGAAGGGGTCACGGCGAGCGCGACCTTTGGGCTTTCCCGGAGACGCGCGTCCAATTGGACCCGACGGCGACCGTTCTGATTTATCGTTAGCCCGTTCGTTAATCAACGCCGCTCACGACTAATTAGCTCAAAGGGAAACATTTCAGATGAGGAGAGCAAAAAACCGAGTTAGCCTGAGTGGACTTGATGGCATAAAAGTGTCAACATGCAAATCGTGTTTAAATTGCAACTACTTTGTTTTATATGAGGATGTTTTTTTTTCTTGAATGTTAATTAATATAGCAGTTTTTTTCTTGAAAAGTCTCTTTTGGATTGAAAAATAATGTCATATTCCAACATGGGGTATTTGTTATTGAGAAAAAAAAAGATTTTTAAATTTGAAATATTCACATTTTGAATCAACTTTGTTGCGTAATATTCCAATATATTTTTGTGAAAAAATGTCTTCTCTTCGAACCTCTTGAAAAATATTTTGGATAGCTATCATGTGGATATATAGACATAGATGGCTGCGTGTGCGTGTGCGTGTGTGTGCGTGTGTGCGTGTGTGTGTGTGTGTGTGTGTGTGTGTGTGTGCGTGTGTGTCGAATGTCCATATGCCTTTCTGCATGTATGCATGCAGTGTAGCAGCTTGTCACCAAGAAGCAGCTTCACTTCACAACCGCACAAAAAGGTGTGAAAGAACATGCAGTCCCCCCCCACCCCACCCCCCGGGACCGCTGCCTTCGCGCGTACGAGCGTGTGTGTGTGTGTGTGTGTGTGTGTGTGTGTGTGTGTGTGTGTGTGTGTGTGTGTGGGTGGATGCATCCTTCTGGAGTCTTGGAGGAGAATGCATTTTTTCTTTTTTTAATGATCTCGAGAAAAGCTGATATTATTTTGTTGAAATGTATTGCCGTTGCCTTTACTGCGTTGATGGCGGGGTTTCGTTCCCACCCCAAACGCGACTCCAAGAGATCTTTGGAGAAAACGTTTTGGATACTGTTTCAACTTTGACCCCTTCCCCATCCAATTGAAGAGACGGCAAGCGGCGCACGCGACCACAAAAGAGGCGTCGGCCCGATGAGTTAAGTGGGCGTCGGCCAATGAGTGGACACCTGGCTCGCTTTGAACCGCGTGGTGACAGATTGGAATTTGGAATTTGTTAGTCTCAGTTCGAGAACAAGCGATGGTGGGCTCCACGTTGGAGATGTTCTTTATCCTCGTGTTGAAGTGGGAAATGATCCCGGCTCGACATACTTTTGCTTCCGCAGTGATGACGTAGGAATGTGCTTTTTGGAGTGGAAGATGCCAGTCGGACGATGTGACGCGCAAAGCACACGTGTCCGTCAAGGCACACGCGGAACCCTCTCTCGCTGTCTTTGTTCATAGACTGCACCGTGTTTACGCTTCCCAGACATTCACAATCCTCCTGACAACATTGGCGCTTTTGGTCCAGCTGTCACACACGCATGCATGCACGCACACACACACACACACGGCAATGCCGCCGCAGCAAAGTCCCAGTGGGCCTAATTGGCTGAGCCGGCTGAGCGCAGCACTATTATTCAGCACTTCTGACAACAACAAAAAAAACTCTTGTGTGTGTGTGTGTGTGTGTGTGTGCGTGTGTGTGTGTGTGTGTGGGTGTGCGTGTGTGTGTGAGTCACTCGAGGAAGCCCTCGCATTGGGGGTTGGGGGCTTCATCTCCTGCGCTGACACACACATCGCTGATGGCGTGCAGCATGTGACGGCGCCGCCAAAAAAGAAATCCACCAGCCGTCATTGAGCGGGCGAAGGGGGGGGGGGCAGGAGGGAGAGAAAAAGAAAGCATCCTGCGCTCTCCGTCTCTACCGCCACGGTATTTTGCATCGAGGACCACCGCAAACATTTTTTCAGTTCCGATGCAATGCACGAGGGCCGGGCCTCGTGCATATTTGCCAGGCGGACATTAGCTTAGCGCGGCGGCGCCGAATTTGCCCCCCCCCCCGTCTCAAACAGTGCGAATGTTTCCTTTCCGACTATTTGCGTATCGAAAAAATGTCAATGTGTTTTTTGTCTTGAAATGACCCATGCAAATTTTCCCAAGCAGAGCAAATTTCAAGTTGTCCAATTTGGAGTGGGATGGGCTTCCAGACTGGCTTTTCCTTGTGCCCCCCCCCCCCACCCTCAGCTGCGGAGAGGGATCGGCCCTCCTTTTTTTCCTCTCATTGCAATTCCATTGAAATGAGCATCAATAATTGCCTTTGTGATGGAGCTCTTGTTTTTTCTCTCTCTGTCTCTCTCTCTCTCTCTCTCTCTCCTTCCTTGTTTCCTGCCAAAAAGTCAAGCAGAATGTTGTTAAATACTCGCCAAGACTCGTTAAGCTCTCGCCCGGCTTGTTATCCGTAATGCGGGCTCGCCATCGGCTTCCGGGTCTTATTTGGTCTCCGTGTTCCATTCCGCCCTCCCGTCTCTCAGCCACTTTTGTCTCAAGCCGGCGATCGCCATCAGCCTCGGCGGATTAACGGCAGGGAGCTAATGAAATGTAATTACCTCCTCCTTCCGATAAGAATCGATCGGCTCGGGGTGCCTCAGAGGCGCTCCCGTCCGTCCATCCCAATCTGTCCTCCCGGAAAGGCCGATAGTGGCGCCGTCCAGAGTAAAGCCGCCTCCCCTCCATCCGCGGGGGATTGATTTGCCGAACCGTTTCCACGACGATGGCGATAGCATTGACGGGTCTCGGCGGAGTGGAGTCAGATCCGTCCGATGCCAGAATGAGATTTTTATCAAACGGGCCGGATTAGCCGCGCGCGCCGGCGTCAGACTGCTTGTTGTGTGCGGGTGCTACGCTGCAAAATCGCCTCCGAACGAACGCTTGCTCGCCGCTTTCAGCTGCTCCCGTGGTGACTTTTGTTCGGCGGTGGGAAGTAGCAAAGTAGCAAGACTGTTTCGTTAAAATGGATTTTTTTTCAGCCGTGGCTATCCTGCAAAAAAACAAAACCCCAAAAACAAAGCTGGGGCATTTGATGGCAAAATAACCACGACAGATGTTACGACCGCCATCAGCTGTTAGCATCTACTTAGCTTAGCATCTTGTCATTGGCAGCGTGTGATGTGGCCAACCAACTTAAAAAAAACACTGGGGCGGATTCTTCGTATAAACTGCTACGACGTGGGAATTTGCCTCGTGTCATTCTGCAAACACCTTTTCCCTGGCGGAGGTCGCAAAGTGAGATTTCGCCCAAACAAAAATCCGCATATCGGAAAATTGCCACAAACGGGTTGGGCCATTCGTAAAATGGAACCCGACCGTCTTCCCGGTCCCGGAATGCTCCGACGACGCTTGCAGGAATGCCGATGGGCGGGCGGAGGCGGCGGCGGCAGCGGCGGCGGGCGTGGAAACAATAACGGGCCAGAAGAGACAAAAGGCGCGGGAATGTTAATTAATGGGGAAATGTCATTCATGAGCAAGCAGGCCCAGCTGTGGCGCGCTTTCAATCCTCAGCGCATCAAATATGGATGATGCGCACACACGGCGCAACAACACTGATCTCATGAGCGCCACGGAGCCCCCCCCCACACACACACACACACACTTCCTGGTCCAAATGTCACTTGGCGGGACCCCCGCCCGGAAGTGACTGAAGGGGAAGCGTGCAAAAGTGAAGCTTGCGCCATCGCTGGGAGGAAAACAACATCGAGACCCAAAGTTAGACTGCCTGATAGTTGCCGTGGTAACGGCCAACCGAATGGGGCACCGCGCTTGGTTGGTTGGGGAGGGGAGGGGAGGGGTTCAAGTCATCACGGACTTCTGAATAGAAATGATGAATCGGCCCTCTGTCGCGAATGTTTCCGATGCCGTCCCGTTATTTTTTGTTTTTGTTTTTTCGTTTTTGCGTGGGATAAAGGACACGCGGCCGCCAGCGTTGTTCTTTTGCCCGCTCCGGCGATGGCGTTCACATGGCCGTTGCTCTCGGCGCGAGCTTGTTAGCGAGCCGACATTCTGCCGAACGGCCGCTCGTCGCGAGGCCAGTTGAGGTCGCTGTCCGTCCGAGGCTCCTCTCTTCAGTTGTCACAGCGGAAAAGATTGCGTGCTGGGTGGAAAACCCCGTAAGCGGAGGTGGGTCGCGCCGCGCCGCTACCTCCGGGTTTGCCCGTACTGTACTCGAAATCACGGCTCCCCATTTGGAGCGGGGCGCCACCCGGGCCTCCCCATTTGGCCGTAGCGCCACAATCGATGAGACAAAACGCACCCGCCCGGAGAGCGCACTCGCTCGCGCTTGCTGGCGCCGTTGATTGATGTTTTGAGCTTTGTGTTCTCGGCGAGCGTGTCGCGGGAGCCCCCGCCGCATTCTGGGAAAGGCTTTTGTCCACTCGCAAGCTTTGGCCGCCGCGTCGATATTTCGGCGGCCCCCCCTCCCACGCTCTGGGCTCCTTCCTCGTCAGCGCCGCACTCTACGAGCGCAAACCGCCCTGAGCAACAAATGGAACTGCAAAAAAAAAAAAAATGGCGCCCACCGCGATCCATTAGGGTGCGGCCCTTTTTTGTCCGCCTGTGTCAAAGGGGGCACTCGAGGGCGGCAAAAGTGGACTCGATTAGAATAGCATCATGAAATGTGCGAATGTGGGGTTGGGGGGGCATTTGCCATTCTTCCGACAAAGGTACCATTTGGTTGATTGGTGAAACCAAATTCATTTGTTTCGTGTAATGTTCAAAGTGAAAGTGGCATTAATGGAAGTGACTTCCACTGGGGGGAGCACCAAAATAGAAAATGCAGCTAGGAAATGACAAGATAAATTCTATCGGGGTGTTTGTGACCCCCCGACAAGAGGAATTGAAAAGAACTTGAAGTTTGCACACAAGTGCCTCGTCGTCGTTTGTTTCCGATAGGCCGCTGCCATCAAGTCGGCCGTTTGTCTCCCCCTAGGGAGCTCGGCGGGCCATCTGTCTCTCGGGCCGAGCGCCCCCCTCCGCCGTCCTCCCGTCACCACCTGTCACGTCGGCGACGTCCAATTGTCAAACACTTTGCTGGCAAAAACGGGCCGAACCTCGGCGCCTCCGGATTCGACGTACTTGACACCCCAAATTGACAGGGGGCATGAGACAACAGTCGGGGGGCAAAGCCGCGGAAAATGGCGGAAGAAGGCGGTCTTTGTTTTGCAAATGGCGCTTGGTCCCTTTGCAGCCCGCCGGGCGACGACCAGTCACTCCGCGGTTGGAGCGACCAATCCCCGAGATTTTTTTTTTCTTTTCCTTCCATACTTGCGAATTAAGAGACTCCACTTGAAATGGCCAGCACCTGATTAGCGCGACCGACACATTGATTGGCATTGATGAGCGCGATCGGAAGTGAGCGCCAGGCTCTCGGAGGGTTTTCCTCCAGAAAATGTTCGCCCAATCGTCTTTTTGCTTTTCCGTCACAGATAGCGGTCCAAAAAGATGCTGATTGGCGCGTTTGTCTACCAGTGTGGGCGGGGGCAGGGGGCGCGGGGGGGGGGGGTTCTGCTCTTCAGAAGAATAATAAAGATGGCCGAACTTCAGTCCAATGACCCGAGACAAGTTTGAGCGATACTGAAACTCAAGTTTCGTGGCGCACTTCTTGGCGCATCCCTCCAGACACTTTGCATCTTCTCGGCGGCTTTTCGATGCCTCCATAAAGTTTTGGAGCTGATTTTGTTTGTTTGTTTGCCGCCGCCCGGACGCAGAAGCCATCTGCCTCAGCGCCGGAATGGCCCACTTAGCCCGCGTCCAACGCATGATGGCCTCTTCACACTAATGCGCAAATACGTCTCCGCGCAAATGGCGGCGGCGCGCCGCGACGGATGCGGCCGTCGAACTCAAACCGGATTAATGCGTCTCCGCCTCGATGAGGAAATCCGTCCGGAGCGTCTCGTCGCCGCTTCCTTCCGTCTCATCTTCGCCGCCGCCACTCTCGCGGCAATATTAGCTGTAGCGGCTAGCGGCGGTGCAGGAGAGCTTTATGGATGCTGATCGGAGGGCTACGGTTTCGCCACCGGGGCGAGGCGGCGACGGGCCCGCCCCGGGGGGCGCTCGGCTTGTTTATTGCGGCGCTCCAATTGGATCATCTTCCCCGCTAACCCGCTTAGGCCTGTCACGTTAGCCGCTGCGCTAAGCAAGATGGAGGCGGCGGCTCAGAAACAGTCACGCCGCGCGGTGTGTGCGTAACTCATCACGACCGTATTGGAGCCTGAGGTAAATGTTTGGACTGGGAGCGTACGGAGAATAGCGGACATGCCGCCAACCCCATCAAGCATTCAACATAAGGTCGGCATTGCGCTTCAAGCGACACCGCTTGCTGCCCGTCTAGGCCGTCGTACGGTGCCCTAGACAGGCTGGCGAAACACTTGATCGCGGAAGCGAATGTCGTTCAGCGAGTAACTGTGTCCCCATCTTCCTCCCCTTATCGGGCTCAGCGCCGCCCGGCATCGAGCGACGCCAGAGCGACGCCCGAGCAACGCCCGAGGCCTTTGGACCTTTGCGCTTGCCGATGAGAACCCTCGAAAAGTAATCGCCCCAAAAAATGAACAATGGCGTACGTTTTGTCCTTGATAAAACAGACGGAATACAGCGTGGGGGTGCGCGCTGAGCCGAGAGCCAAGATGGAATGAGGAGATAAGATCGGATAAGAAAACTTTGATTGTCTCACAGTGGAGAAATTTGCAGCCGCAGAGTTTGGAAGGAAGGAAGTCGAAAAATTGGCATGCACAAAATCGACTTTTTTGAAAGAAACCAGGACGTGAACGAGAGAGGAGAGGTTCGGAAATAAATCGGTGGATGCCGAACCACCAATAAAAGTGGCGGTCCACTCGACCCCCCTTGAATTGTGACGGTGGTTCCCGGCGATGTGGGAAAGTGGCTTGGAGTTGTTTTTTTCCCGGGGTTGGCCCCCGCCCGAGCCCCGCCCCGCGTCATCTAATGTAGCGTTGAGGTCGCAGCTTTATTAGCCGAGCCGAGGCAGCCAGCGAGTACATTAGCGGCGCATTCCCGCTTCCGCTCGCCAGCGCCCAAATCAAATTATCCGCTCGGCCGAGCGAAAGCGCTTCAAGGCACGAATGCTTTGCCGTTCGAGTGCCTCGGAAAACCTTCGGATGCCGCGACGTCGGGTATGCAATGCCCCCCATCGCCATTCAGCTGCACTTGAATTGCAGCGGGCAAAGTCGTTGGCTGTCACTTGAGCCTTTGAAGACGTCGCAAAGAAATGAATGGCTCTAGCGTCTGTCGGTGGCTTGAGAGCCGATTTCCGTGCAACCTCACTTCCCATGCGCCGCCGTTGCCACCATTTTGTTGCCGCTTGCGCTCCTGCGGGCATGCGATTGGAGACGCGGGTTTCTTGCGCGACCCCGGGACAAGCGCAACGCGGCTCTTCTGCCAACTCGAGCCAAATTTCTCCCTTGGATTCTCTTTTGCTTCCTCGCCCGCGCACGGCGAGAAATCGTCCACTTGCGAAGCGGGCGCAGCTGGCACGTGGCTGCCGGGGGGGTCTCCTATTGATTCGCGGCTTATTGCTTGAGCTAATTGCTATTTGCGTAGCTTTATTAGCATCCCGCCACCTCCGCCGCCACCGTGACATTTGCCTGTCGCTCCGTTGTTTTTTTTTTTTGTTTTGTTTTGAAGGAGGAGGAGGAATTAGACTGCCGCCCCAAACGGGTGGAGAACACTGAGCAGAGTCAACATTAATATGCGCTTAATCGCGCCACCGCCGACATGTCTGATTGCAATATGCCGTTCAAAATAGCAAGTTCTCACTCCTAGCAAAAGTTTGGTGAGGAAGGAATAACTGCTTTCATATCGGTTTTTGTGTTTTTTTTTTTTTTTTACGAGTTGCTTCGGAGACATTGCCATTGGTCTTCGATTTGCGCCGGTTGAGTTGAGATTCATTAGCCAGCCGGCGCAGGGCAGTCGGTGGTCACGTGACTCGCCGCTAGTTAGCCTCCGCTTCCTCTCCCGCTTTCCGTTTGTTCAAGTGCGGCTCCCCAAATGCCACTCTCGTGTCAAACGGAGCCCCGCCGTCCCGGCTTTGCTTGCGTTTTTGGCACTGAAAAAGCCCGTTGACCCCGCGGATCGCCACCAAAAAAAGCTTGTGCCGTTTTGCAGCGACCACGCGCGGTGCCGCGCGGCTAACCTTATTGTTGGGCCGCACGCTACGTGGACGAGTGTCGCTTTGCGCTCGCGATGGAAACCGAAGTACATGGGAGGGGGCGGGGAAAAAAAAGGGGGGGGAGAAAGGGGGGTCTTCATTTTGCTTTGTTGCACAAGCGTGTCTATTTCCCGCCCGCCGTGCTGCCCCGCGGTGTCGCCGCGATGATTGATACGGCTCACGGAGAGCGAGCGCTAGGGAGAGTCATGCATAAAAGATGAGCGCACTTTATTGTGTTTTTCCTGTCGGGCCGCGGGGGGAGCACGCCACTTACGGATTTCTGCGCAGAGTCGGGACCCCCCTGAGAGGCACCCCGCCGCCCCGGACCGTGTGCGACAGGTGCGGGTCACCCGCACGCCGGCGTTGACGAATGAGAGCGGTCGCCGGACGGGCCGGCGTGTTTTCAGCGCCGAGCACGAATGGCGGTGACCCGTGACAACGGCGAACGAAGCCATCGTTGGAAATTGCCATTGTTAGCGTCAAAACGAGAAGAAACGGGAAGTCGAGCGATGGCAACGGTGCCGGCAAGTTACGGGCAAACTTGTCGACCCCCCCTTTGAAGGCCGAACTCGCGATGGCACGCCGCCTTCCAATCCGGCCTTGGTTTCCATGGAGACGGGCGCCGAGCTTTCATAGCCTCCCTTGCGCTTCTCTCCTTCCGCGCGGCTCCCCTCGTACTCTCCCACGCCACGGGCGCCCCTTCGAGCGTCCGACCACGGCGCCGCCATCTTGCGAGTGGCGACGAGCGCGGCCGGCCTCGGCGGGAATGGTCGCCAAGCCTCCCCGGCGCCCCCGCGGCAACCCTCCCTCCCTCCCGACCCCTCGCGCCATCGATCGGCTTCTGTGCGCGAGTGAATGTTTGTCATTGATCGTCTTGGATTCTTTTGTTTGCTTTTGCTCCGCCTGCACTAATTGGCCCATTCTCTGCCGGCAAGATGGACTATGTGGCCTAATATGGCAGACGTCTGTTGCTGCCCGGAGGAGAAAACAAATTAAAGTCGGCTTTTCCTCTTCTTCCTCATCCCCATTTTCGCTTCCTTCTACTCTCATGCTGATGTCGCTCGCATTAAGCCCCCCCCCTTCCCCCCGTGGCCCCTCTTCCCTCCTCCCGCCCGCCGCTCATAAATTGCGTGAAGAAATCATTATTTTCTCATAAACGCAGCGATATTGCGATCATCGAGCGGCACGTCACGTAAAGGCACTTTATGAGACGGCCGCGCCGTCGCTCGTGTCACGTGACCGCCGCACGATTAGCCGCGCTGTCCTCAGTGGCGCCGTTTGATTGACGCCAGACAGCCCTAGGGTCAGCCCGGACCCCCCCCCAGGCCACGTCGCTGGGCCGAAACGCCGGCAATGCTCCCCGCCGCGGCGCTGTCCGTGTGTTGACCCGGCGCCGCCTTCCCGTGCATCTGCGTTCCCGTTTCCACTCTTTCCCGCGCGCCATCCAAACGCATCCCCGATAGGCCGACGGCAGTCGAGTGCCGCTCGGCTCATTGAGCTCGTTCGTCGGCCGAATGGGCGGCGTGCCGATGAAGGGTCGGCGCCGTTAGCGCCAGAGCGCCAGGCGGGAACGGGGTTTGGCAACGCTTTGGTTTTATGGCGACGTCCTGCGGGGGAAGCACCGAGGAGCCATTAGCGCTAATGAAAGCCACCAAGCTTGCTTACTTGGGTCTTCCTGACGCTTCCTTGCTGACGGCGGCGGGAAAGTTTGGCTTCCGCAGGTAGCGTATGTTGCACGCTGGCATTTGTTGTGCCGCCTTTGATGCCTGATGTTTTTGCTTCTCCGCATGTCTCCGTTGCTTCTTGTCAATGTCGCTCGCGCTGCCAAAAGGAACGCCAAAGTTCAAAATGGGCTCCGTGGCGTGAACGGCGGCGTGTGCCGCATGGAAAAAGGTCGACGGCGCTTCACGTTGCCGCTTGCCAAATTCACCCTGTCGCCTGGCTCGCGGTTTGCGTCGCGCGACGCGCGCGCCTTCAAGCATTAGCATTCAGCACGAGGCGGCGGCGCGAGCGAGTCCATTTCTGCTTCGCCGCCTCGGCCTATCAGGCACCTCGCCGAGGCACCGCCAATAAGTGCAGAAAGCGCAGAGGTGGAAAAATGAGACCAGATAGCCGCTGATGAAATACCGGCGAGACGTCGATGGCGGAGACGCGGCAGGATCGGTGCGGCGGGTCCGGCATTAGCCGGAGCGGGCCGGACATTGGACGGCGCCGTGAGCCGTGACGCGGGCGGACGTTCCGAGCGGCTGCCTCCGGTTCACCTTTCCCGGAGTTCCTCGACAGCCGGCGGCCGATGTTTGCTAGCGAACGACCGCCGGAGCGGCGCCGCCGCGCATTCCTCGTTCACGGTTGCAGGAAATGAAGGAACGTTCAGCGACTTTTGCAGCGCTCGCAAGTCGACGCTGCCGCCAAGCACAGTTTTGCTCGGCTTTTCCCAGTTTGCCGGCGGCCAGATCGTCTTTTCTCGGCCGGGTCATTTGCGTCGTTCGCGGGCGGGCGCCCGCAAATTCCAGCCGCCGCGAAGGGAAGCAAATGACAAGTTGCAGCCAAAGGATTGATTTTGGTCAGTCCAAAAGTGTTGACGGCTGGCGTCGGTTTCCATAGAGACCAGGCGGGCTAATCTGCCGAGCGCTGGAAGATGGAGCCAGAAGGTTGCCAAGTGCTCGGCGCTCCTCAAAGCGCCTTCGTCTTCATTAGCGCCGCATCCCCTTTTTGATTGGCGCCGTTCATCCCGAGCGGCCCCCGTGGAACGGCGCCGCCGCCACCGTTGTCGTTGTCCCCGAAGGACGGTGTTTGATCTCATGACGCGGAAATTGGCCTCTCCTCCCACGCTGAGGCAATTTGCATTGATCCGCGGTCACCAGGGGACGACAATTTTCACCATCAAGCCAGCATTCGCCCGCGGGCACAATTTTTGGGGGGGAGAAGAAGAAAAAGAAGAGTATTTAAATTGCCCCCCTGCCCCCCCTTCCTTCTGGCCATGCACTCTGACTTGACCGCCAATCATCATCCCGCTGCGAGCGCCGGCCGCCATTCCCCCTCCTGGCCACTAGGGGCGACTGCAGCCAGCAAGCGCTGTTGGCGTACGTTGAGCCGCACTGGGGATTGTGCGCATGACCGCCACCTGCGGGCCTGGAAAGGGACGCTAGCGGCCCGTGAACATGCCCGGCCGGCCTGAGTCGCAAGGACAAACTTCAAAGTGAAGAAAAGCGAGGGAGGGGAAATGCATCGCTCACCACCGTTTGGTTTCCTTTCATCTTGACTCAGCAAGCCTCTTTCTTGTCTTCGTCTCTCCCTTTCGCTTCACCTGACCCAAATACTTGTCGTTCATCTTGGCCCCGATGTTTTTCACCTTTTTGGCGCCATCCCCGCGGGCAGTTTTTTTGACTGCGCCGAGGAGCGGCGGGCTGCTGCTCGCACGTGATATTCTGATTGCTCTCATTTTGCTCGTCCGCTGCAGTCATAAAATTCAGAAGACATGCAAGGCGGGGGCCGGGGGGTGGGGTGGGGGGATAAACGCATGAATGTTTTGTTCCGTTGGTCAGAGGAGGTGATTCGCGCCGGCGTGCTGCGTCATTGTGTCAAGTAGACTTTGAATTGGTGCGCGCTCGCGTTTGGCATATGTTGTTCTCGCGGCTTCGTTGTATGGCTGAAGGTTCTTCCAAAAGAAGGATGTCGTGAGGTAAGACCTCCGCAATCAGATGGCAGCGGACCCTCTGGCCACCGGATCCGCTTTGACTCCGGTGCAGGAGGTGGCGCCAATCAAGTGAAATGAAATGAGTCCACTTCCACGCGCTTGACTCTGCTTCCTTTGCATTTCCCCCCAGGATGAGGCGGCGGAGCGAGCCGGAAGTTGGCCCGGAGAGCAAATTGGGAATGAGCCCGGATCGGATTCGCGCTGCGTTGCCAAGAAAGGTCGGTGGACATTTTTCTCGTGACGATGCTTGGTTCATCCCAGCGAGCGAGCGAGCTAACGCGACGCAGCCCTCCGTGATTTTCATCCTGTTGTCGGCCGAGGGAGGAGTTTGCACGCCTTTTGTTTGTTGGGTTTTTTTTTCAACTTGTGAGTACTGAGATGAGCTTTTTTCGTTTTGACTCTTTGTGCCAATTTTTCTTTTTTTTTTAAAATGCTGATCGAAAACCCTTCTCCTTGCGACTCGAGACCGCCGATTAAATGCGGTCAAAGAGTCAAAGATGCGCGGATGATCTTGTGCAAATTGTAGCATGTCGCGCACGGACGCAGGGCCACGCGCTTGAGTTGCATCGCGGCGATGGAGAAAACGTTGTCGGAAAGAGAGGGGGGGGGGAGATGGGGTTGGCAGATATGTTTAAAAGGGTGCACAGGAGACGGATGAGAGCGGTGGGCTGCGGGGGGCTGGGGGGGGGCGGGATGAGAGCGAGCGGGAGACAATGAGAGGATGGAGGGAAAGGGGTCGGGAAGGGGGGGGGGGGCAAGCCGGCGGAATGAGGAGATGGAGACGATTTCCTATTCCGTCAGACGCGCTCGGGCTCATTGGAGATATTCCCCAGGCAATTACCGGGACCACCTGCTTTGTCCCGCTAAGCTCGCCCCGCCCCCGAGGAACCCGCCCCCATTGTTTCCGCCCGCTGCGCTCTCCGGACGCAATCTTTGCATCTCCCCCACCTCAACTCATTTCTCCTCCATTGTCATTTTCGGGTGACTGAGTGAGAGACGGCGAGGGCGGCTGCGTTCAAGCGTTGAAGCGCGTGCAGGCAATTTTGCCCGCGCTGGTGAGCTCAGCCTCGAAAGAACGCCAAGTACGGCCTTTCAAGGCAACACGTCGCAAAACGGGGAGCAAATGCGAGTACTGTATCTGGGAAACGGACGAGGCGGCATGTGGGCGTCCCGTTTGCCAGAGGCCGAAGGCGCCAACGGGCAGTACCGTTTTCGTCCAGTGGGGGGCGCCCCGGCCAAAAATTGGGAACCCTTCCAGAAACGTGGCAAAATGGGCACTCGGGACAAATACCCGTACAAGTCTTCCCTTTTGGGAGTCGCCACGTTCATGCAACACGATGAGCAGAGGCACTCACCCGCCCGTCGGCGTTGCCACGCCAAATGGAGCCGTCGGGCGCCTTGTATCGTGTTTGACGCATCCTCGGGAATCGCTTTTGAGAATCGGGCCCTCGCAGCTCGTTGAACTCGACGCTTCGGGGATCTTTGCCCCCCCGGATATGTATTGGGAAATACAGTGGAAAACAAAGCTTGTTTCGGCCCCCCTGCGCAAATTCCAACAACGGGAAGGCTTCCTTCCGCACGGCACTGTTTAAATCGGGGGATGTCGGTCGGGACGGGAGGGAGCGGGCGACAACGCTGACTGGCTGGCCGACCGGCCGTGCGCGGCGGCGGCGGCGGTGGCTCACGGCACCGCGGGAGCTTGTTGCCATGGCTACGGCTGCCAACATCTCCGGCGGGGCCCTGGCAACTCGCCGCCCACCGTCGCCGGCGTCACTTGGCCGCTCTGCCCGCCCCACTTCCTCTGACGCCCGTCTCACCTCCTCCTCCTCCTCCTCCGCCACTTCTGTTGCTGCGAAGATTTCAGCTCCGTTTTTCCTCCTCCGTCTCCTCGGACTCATTAGTGTCCTTTACGCCGGCTAACAGTGCGCGCGCGTGCGCGAGCGCTGCCGAGCGGGCCGCAATTACCGGCGCTTCAAGCTGATGCTGCCTGTGTTTGATTACAGTGATCAAGGGCCAAGTTACAGAGAATAAAAGAGTGCGTGGGTGCCCGCGCGTGCGCGCCAGCGAGTGAGCATCATGCGTGTGTGGGTGAGAGAGTTTGCGCCCATTTGCGCACGCACACACAAGCGCAGTCAAGCGTACAAAGTCCTTCCATCGCAAACTGTCGGATTTGGCATCTCGCTTCCTAATTGCGCAGCGCGTTCGATTGAGCGCAGCGCCGCCGCCGGTGTCGAGCGGCATCGGCGTTCCTGCCGAGAGCGCCTGGCTCGGGTCATGCGACAGACAAATCGAATTCCAAGCCGCGCCAGTTCTTTTTTTCCGCCTGCTCCTGATGAGGCGAGCGATCTATCCACGGCATCGGCGTTGAGTCGGGATACGTTGTGTTGAGGCGAGGCCGCGTCAATAAACGGGGATTTATAGACGTGATGTCGTTTGAAGAAACAACCAGACTTTCAATGGCGAGCCCCGCCGAGCGTCGTCTGTGTTTGTCGCCGTCTGCTCATGCAAATGGATGAGGCGGCCCACGCCGAGCCTCGCGCTTTGACCTATGACGCGGGCGACGCGCAGAAAGCGAGCGTGCGTGCGTGCATGCGTGTGGCGCGCCGATTCAATGAGTTCGGAAAATAAAAACCTGGATCTGAATGAAGTCTGTCGACAAAACGGGGAGATCTCGTTTGAGTGGATTGCAGCGACTCCCTCAACCGGCGACTTCCTGGGATGATCCATTGGAATACTTCGGGGAAACAAAATGACTTCAGAGATTTTCATGTTGCCCGATTAGTGGTGAAAAAGGAGCGGAAAGATCTCGGTCGTTCCGACGGTCGGATGCATGCATGCATGCGCCTGAAAAAAGAACAACAAAAAGAGCCAGTGAACTCCTTCACTCCCAAAGACGTTTTTATCCGTCTTTTCAGACTTGGTTTAGAATTGGCTGCTACTGAAGGAGTTAAAAGCGAGCGAGAAAGGAAGCAACCCCACAGAAACGTGCGCTGGCTTGGTGTCCCCGTAGCGCGGGAAAGGCCGTCGACGGATGCAAAAAGCGCCATCAAATGGCGACTTCGCCTTTGCTGGGATGCGAGCATCATGCAATTTTGACGCGTGGATGTCACACTCCTTGGACAGCTGTGCGTCGCACGGCTGTGGGAATCTTCTTTCTCCTCTGCGAGAAATCAGTCCAACCCGCATCTCGCTGCCGCAATTGTGATCTTTGTTTTTTTTTTCCCCCCAATCCTACGACCGACATAAAACGACGACGTCTGCGTTTTTGGAAAAGTCGATCCACGCCGGACCCCATAGGCCCGCCTCTTGTTTATTTGGGGTGTGAATCCACTGCCGGCTGCTAGATGGCAACGTGCTGTTGACATATTTGAGGCTCGGCAATCATGCAAAGGCAGCCTCGCCTTCAATCTGGCTTTTTCAAGTTTTGGAATGCGCGTCTCCGGGCGCGATGATCGATGTCGGAGGAAGAGATTTTGTTCGTCTGGGCAGAAAATGAGATTTGTTTGGATGCTATTTTTATCTCTCGCTCTCTTTTCTCTCTGTCTTTTCTGACGTGTTTGGGAGCCGTCAAGTCTCGAAAAACATGTCTCGCGTATGTGTAGACCTCGGATGTCACTTATTGAGGGGCTGGTCTGGAATCTAGAACATTACCCCCCCCCCTCCCACTGTAAAACCGTGCGACACAGCAACGGTGCAAAATCTGACGTCGTGGGGCTTCTCCGTAGACACTCGTCATGCAAATGGATGCTTTTAGGACCCCGGGGCGCTCGCTGGTACTCCCACTCCACCCCTCCAACCACCCCCTGGCCCCTCTTCAGTCTGGCCTCGCTTCCCGAGTACCCTCCAGCACGGGTGAAGAGTGCGCAGCGTCCGCCCGTCTCGCCTCCCACGCCGGCCCGAGGCTGCTCGCTTCCGACGGCCGAGCGTTTTGTTTTTGCGCCCGCGTCTGCGCCGCCCGCGTGAAAATGCGCGCGGGCGCGCGTGCGCCTGTCGACCTTTGCTGAGCCGGTTCGAGTGCTTTTGGAGCTCGCTTTTCCCGGCCCTCGTCAGTGCAGCTGCATTGGGAGGTTGGATGCAAACCCGCTCGAAGAAAAGCCCCCAAATGACGCGGTTGAGGCAATGGCACGGCATTTGGCTTGCATCGCCCACGACGCTTTTCTTTGCGCTGGGTGTCAGATTTTCATCGCTTTTGCCAAAAAGGCTCCTTCTGCTCCCAAAGTTCCGCTTCCTCATTCTTTTGCCGCAGCGGCGTGCGGTCGGCCGTGCATCGCCGCATTGTCCGTTGTGGAAGTGGCTCCCAGAGTGGATGCGCCATGTCGGGCGGCATCAAAAAAAAAATTGGAAAAAAAATACAAATGTTCGGCGAGGGTTGAAAGACTTGATTGTGCGTCTGCCGGTGCTGTCGTGTTGTCTCAACCCCCCAAAAAAAAACAAAAGTGGAGAAAGTCCACCTGGGAGTGTGCGGGTCCCTCCGGTGTGAAGTGGAAGCTCAAACAACGGCGGCGGCAGCGGCCCTCTCGTGGAGGCCCCGCACGCAAATTGGCACTTGAAACCGAATCATCCAATTAGAACGGCCTCTTCATCGGCCCCAGCTCATCTTGGCTGTTTTGTTTGCGGCTCTTTTTCGGTTTTGCGCCGGCCCGTCACATCCCGTTCTCCGCTTGAGAGTCACACCATAAAAAAAAAAAAACCCGAAAGCCGTTAAGTGCAAAGTGTGTCTCTCGGTTCAACGTCACGTGAGCTTCATTTGAAATGTCCACTGACACAAACGCTTTTTGGTGTCATTGCGCTGCTCCTTCTTGCCCCCCCCAAGACCGCAACCTTGGCCCTCAAGAAAAAGGCGACGATTCCCGGGACAACCGCGAGACTCTCGCTCACGGACGTCGTCGTCAAACGAACGTCGAAGTACCCTCACAGCGCTTTAAAAAGAAAGAAAGAAATCAACTTCAATACATCAATAAAAGGAGCCGCAGTTGAAGGCAATAAATCAGCGTCTAGACACTTTGTGGCGTTTGCGGGCGTCTTTGCGTCGGCAAAGCCAGCAAATGAAAAGCTCCAATGCGGGACATCAACATAATCACGTGCATAAGCGCCAGGTCGGCGAGAGCTCATAACGCCGCCGTGAGCGCGCGCGTTATTGCGTTACTCGTGTCAACGTTGCTCCGGTGATTAAAGCGGAGCGTGGCTTTATTGCTTGTAATTGTTTTGGGGTCGGGCGGCGCTCGCAGGAACGCCGCGTGCGCCATCCATATTTGATGAAGCCACTCCGCTTATCGGCACACGCTTTTGTTCCCCAACACACGTGCGGGGGGGGGGTTCCCCCCTCCCCCGGCAAATGCAATGCGGGAACACAAAAAAACAACACATTTCGAAACCTTCCGGAAGCGATGTGATCATGTCCGGACTAAAACCACAGACCGGTGACACCAGAGCCAAACTGAAGACGGAACAAAGACTCGAGCAAACGACGAGATGCAAAGCGAAAAGAGCAACGCGAGAGACAGACGGCGAGCGACAGAGGCCTGAGATGGCGAGCGAACGCAGAGAACCCCCAAAAATGCACTCGAGTGAAGACGCAAACCCGAGACACGGCTCAAAAACACGAGACGCTAACTCAAGACAGAGCCATGACGCCGACCCCGAGCCAGATTGAAGACTGACAAGATGCAGATGGACGGAAAAAAAAAGAAGACTCGCGCAGCCCGCCGCCAAATATTGGCCAGTCCAAATCATCAAACGTGGTCGCGATTGGACGAAGAAGAGCTCATCGCCATTCCGATCGCGGCGCTACAGAAGTTGAACTCGGCTCGCTTTCATCAAGCCATCGTCGGGCCCCCGCGGCACCTCGGCAAATGGAAGTACGCCAGCCTGCCGCGCTGACCTTTGAACCCGTGGCCAGCTGACGCCATTTATTTGTGTGCCGTCAAGCGAAAGTAATAACGTGGGGACATCAACTATTGGCGGCAAGGCGTTCATGTTGTGAAAGGAGCGTGATTATGGAGCGCGGCGGTGGGAGGGGTCTTTGGGGGGGCCGCCTTGTATCGACGGCGCGGGGGTTTGCATTGGGTGGCGCCGGATGGGACCTTTGACCTCAGGGCCACGACGGGCTCAGCACCTGAGACAAAACGAGCGGCGTTTGCCGAGGGAAACAAGCGGCAGTTGTATTGACGGGGGGGGGGGGGGGCACACAGAGCTGCAAAAACGACAGGAGGGAATGAAAACAACCGGAAGGAAGACCCTCACTCGCGCGCTTCCCCCCAAAAAACGAGGCCATGCGTGCTGGTTTCCAGTTTGCGAAAATGTAGTTAGCGTAGCGAGCGGCACCTAGCGTCATGCTAATGTAGCGCGGGAAAGGCGAGCGGAAACGAACATGACGGAAGACGTTGGAAGGAGGAGTCGCTGAGGAAGCGTTTGGGCGGACACCCCCACTTGGGCCTTGAACGCCCCCCCCACCCCCCGAGGCCATGATTAGCTACCCATCATCGGTCAAGGCAATCGCTCGCTCGATGCTCTAATTGCGTTTTCTCGTTGACCCGATCGGCAGCTAATGTCGGCATGGTTGTTGGGGGGGGGGCACCGAGGCTGTGATCGCCATCGTCATTCCAGCCCGCGTGGTATTGACGCCGTTTCTTTTTTGAACGGCGGGCATAAATAGACGCATCGGGGTCGGAGGGGAAGTTGGCCACCATGACGGCGTGAGGGCGCCCGCGGCTTCGCCCTCACGCCTCCTTCCTCTTCCTCTTCTCTCGCCGAGCGAGTAGGCCGCACGCATCGATTTTTCCGAGCCGCACACGCTGGCGGAAGAAGAAGTTGATTAGGAGCGGCTCTAAATTTATCCTCCGCCTCTTCCTCTTGCCTTGGCGAAATCGCCCACTCGCCCGCCCACGCCGCTCTGGTGCCTCAAGCCGCCTGTGTGGGGGGTACGGGGGGGTTGCTGCTTGTTTTGGTTGATTTCTTTTTCCCTCACACTTTCTCTCGACTGACAGGCACTTCCGCTACAAGTTTTGTTTTTTTTTCCTTCCTGCTCTGCAATGTTGACCACCAAGAAGGTCGTTGGGCGAGCTTCTGCGGCGAACCGCAAGTCCTGGAGCGTTTTTAGTTTTGGTTTTCATCTTTTCTTATTTTTTTTTTTCTTTCAATCGAAATCTCGTCCGCTTACAGCGTGTCACATCGGGCGTACGGGAAAGGAGCTGCAAATGTCGCTCCTTCCCGCTTCGACTCCTCTTGATGCCTCCGATCCCGATTGGCAAGGCGGCCATTTTGTCCCGGGTGTCGCAAACGCGGCGCCTTTTGCGCAGACGACTTCCCGTGTGCACGAGTCATCGGCGATTGTAATAAAAGCACAGCTTTGAAAGCATCGAATTGTGTACTTGAATGTCTCTGGAGAGGAGCGTGGGGGGCAGTGGGGGGCGGGGGGGGACGCTTGGAGACGCGCAACGCGTGGGCGCTTGGCTCCAGGCGTGATCTAATGTCCTTTGTGAAATAATCCCGCCGCCTGGATTTCACTCACACTCTGGCTTGCACGAACGCGCACGTTTTGGTCAATCCGTTGGAGCCCCCGCTTCTTGGTTCGGCCTCAAGCCGGCCGATTCCGTTCGGACTCGACCTGAACCCCGCCTGCTTGCCGGCCGCTGATCACGATGGTGTTCATGGTGCGTTGCCTAACCCTGCAAAGGCAAACTACTAAACCGAGCAGTGGGGGGAGGGCAGTTGGGGGCGGCGGGGTTCATTTACACAACTCACGCATACTCCCCAAATCAGAACGAAGAAGAAGAATGAAAAAAAAAGAGGCAGACGTCTGCTTCTGGACTTGAACTCTTCAGTTTTCTCCAAGGGTTGGAAACATGTGACCTGGAAATGTTTCGTCCAATTCCAGGAAGGGCAACCCCCCCCGCCCCCCCCACCCCCCCCAGCAAACCTTGATTTGACGTGTCGTTTGCATTTGCTCTTCGTCACGGCACACCGCAATCCATCCAAATCTCGCCGGCAACAAATCGGCGCGTGTGCGTGCGCCCGCATCGCTGAGCTGCCGGCGGCGACCGCCATAATCGCAATGACCCGATTTTTTGGGTCGACGGTTGCGCTTTTTGGCTTCCTCGTTAACGTGACGTCACGCACACTTGGGCACCATGCCAAATGTGGCTCTTTTTTGAGTGGGGGGGGCTTCTCACCCCCCACCCCTGACCCCCGTGTGCATCCATACAGTATGTACGTATACGCAAGCGTATCTATTTATAGATGACGGCCGGTGTCACGTGCGACACCCACGCGCCCGCAGCCACGTGATTGTCGCGCGCAAATGAACGTTGTCAGCCGGCGTGGCGAGCGCGAAGGCGAGGGCCCGAAATAGCCCAAGAGCGGGAGGCTGTCAAGTCTCTCGCTCTTCTTCCTCCTCCGCCCAGCAGGTGCCCGCCCGGCGTCTATTTCAGGCTACCAACATGGCGGTGCGGAGGATGCTACGGGCTTGGCGCTAGCTCGCCCTCGAGCATCTCCGTTCGCCGCTTTCGAACGTTAACTCGGCGCCAAGCTCCCACCGCAGAGGCGGAAGAGACGAGAGCGTCAACAGGATGCGGCGGCGTGCGGCAGGCGACGCCACTTCTCTTTTGGGGCCCCCTCAGCCTTTGCGCGCACCACTTCCGCTTTGACACCTGCTTGTCTTGTCAAACGACAAAATTGAAAGCAGCAGCAGCAGCCCCAAGCGGCCGATTGCCAACAGTTTGGCGGACAACAACCAAAAAGTTGACAAATCGATCCCTCCGTTTCGAGATATAATCAAGCAAGCTGCTAATCGCCCCCCCCCCCGAGCCTCCGAGCCGCTCACCACTTTAGCACCATGCTGGCGCTCACCTTTTCAGAACCATTTCGCGCGTGTGTGTGCGTGTTTGTGTGTCAGGATGGCAGCAGCAGAAGCTCGCAGGCAGCGGAGGGATAGGGCGGGGATGGGAGAGTGGAGGAGGGGTTGGGGGGGGGCGCCGAGCGAGGGAGAGAGAGTGAGAGAGGAGGCAGGCGGGCGTGCGAGCGAGTGCGAGAAGGCGCCGCGCCACTTCTCATCCGGCGGCGGCAGCAGCAGCAGGACAGCTCGCCTCGCCTCGCCTTCGCTTCCGCTTCGCCTCGCATCTCGCGGCCGACGGACTTTACGTCTTCTCCCGCGACGCCTTTTTGAAATTTCTTTTTTTTTTCATCCGTCATCTGTTTCCAGCTTTTTTTTTCGCCCCCAGCGCTGCGCCCCCCCCCCCCTCCGCGGAGCCGCCCCCCTTTTTTTTTCTCCCCCCCTGCCCCCCACTCCCCTTCCTCCTGTCATCATGGTTTCTATCATTTCTGACCTGGACCCCCTGAAAAGCTGGAACGTCTTACGGTAAGAAAGGCGCCTTCGGGGGGACACTTTGGGGAGGGCGCGCAGTGAAGTGAGCGGACGCCGGAACCCGGACCGCCGCGTGTCCTCGCGAACCCGCCTCAAAGTTGAGTGTGAGAACACAACCCCCCCCCCTTCCCATCAGGAATTTTCTCCGGAGATGTTCCCGCACGGCTGACGGCAGCGAGCAGCTTCGCATCTCGACCGGTTTGTTTTTTTCCCCTCACACAAGTCAGCATTTCCCCCCCCCCCCAACGGCGCTTCGCTGCTACTTGACAATTTTCACTCAACCTTTCTCCCGACGGCCGTTCAGCTTGTTTGTCGCCAACGCAAACACTTTCTTCTTCTTCTTTTTATTTTGTCCTTAACTCATTCACTCCCAAAGACGGTTTTAAACGTCTTTTCAGACTTGGTCCAGAATTGGCTGGTACTGAATGAGTTAAGAGTAACTCATTCAGTACCAGCCAATTCTTAACTCATTCAGTACAAGGAAAGCAAAGGATGTGGAGCGCGCCCGCCTGACCGGTGGAGGGTCGCACACGGCCACGCAAACTGCGCTGACCTGCGCAGGCCTCGGCTCGCTCACGCCGGAAGGCCGTGCGGGACCGTAACGCGTCACAAGATGCGCACTGACTGGAATGCGCGCACTCGCAACGTAACGCTAACCTCATGCGGCCACCCTGTGACGTCGGCGACCCCCCCCCATGTCACGTGCTGCAATGTAACGCTGACAACACGGAAGGCAACGTGCATTGCGACGCGCGAAGCGTAATGACGACGACCACTGTATGGTGGCTTACGTGCCCGGCACCGCCACTCCCCCCCCCCTCCACTTGTGACGTCACACATACACGGTGTGCAGGAGGGCCTTTTGGCAACACGCGTCACCATTCGGGTGACGGTGCTGCGCTCCTACTTTCTTTTTTGTGCACATTTCTCCTGCTCATCTCTCTCACACACGCCGCCCATGAACGCGAGGGTGGAAAATAGTTGCACGCGCCCGCCACCATGTCACGCACACAGCGATGTCCGGGTTTCGAGTCACCATCGTGTGTCGGTGGACCATCGCTTTCCGCTTCCCGCTTCATTGACTTTGTTGGCCTTCGCTGACCCACTTGCGGTGTCATGCGTTGTTCACCTTCTCGTTTGGGAGTCACTCGGCGCGGTCACAAAAACAAGCAGGAAGGATCCGAATGGCGTCACCGTGCAATCGGGTCAAGAATGCATGACGTCAGCCCAGCTGTCACTCGAGGCAGCCGCAAGGCTCGCTCCAGTTTTCGGGCCCACTTTGCTTTTCTTCAATTCCTCGACACGCACGCGTCCAATGTCGCCCAATTGGTGTGAAGTGACGAATGCGTTGGATCGTGCGGCGCCTGGAGGACGGTGCTCCGTCGGAATCTGGCATTCTTTGGTCCGGTCCTCTTTGCAAAGGAAGCCCGAAACCTCATTCTGGGTCTGATTGTGTGTGTGTGTGTGTGTGTGTGTGTGTGTGTGTGTGTGTGTGTGTGTGTGTGTGTGTGTGTGTGTGTGTGTGTGTGTGTGTGTGTGTGTGTGTGTGTGTGTGTGGGTGGTGGCTGTCGTCAGGGTCAGCAAAGTTTGGTGCCGCCGCGCCCGCCCGGCCGGGTCAGCATCTCATTGTGTTTGCGAGTGATGAAAGAAATGACGAATCCGCATGCGCACATGCCCAGAAAAAAGAAAAAAAACACGCTTGGCCAAATCTTCACAAAGTTTTTGCATTTCTGACTTGATGGCAACTTGTCACTGCTAGCAATGCGAACAAGCTGGTGATCAGCTGTCCGTCGTTTTATTTGTGTGTGTGGTGGGGGAGGGGGGGCTGGCCTTGGCCTCGAGTTTCTCGCTCGCTTTCACTTCCTGTCGAGGCGCCGATGAGTCACGCGGGACAAAACAACACAAATGCGACTTTGTGTGCTGGAGCAGCACGTGAAGCAGCGGCAGCATCTCGTTTCGACGCCTCCCTCATCTTCAGTCGCGTACGCTTTCGCCGACGCGTCACATGACCGGCATGTGACGCGTCGGCCAATCGGCACGCGGGTGGCCGCGGTCACGAGACGCCATGCGACTTGTTCCCCTTTCGGGCTGACAGTCCGACTTCCCCCAACCCGTTGAGAACCGTTAAATGTCATCAACGGGAATCCGAGCAAGCGATGACAATTGTCAGCCATGTTTTTTCATTTGTTGTGTTTTGGGCAGTGGGTGGAAAATGTCTTCCAGCAGAAGGAAGCATTGTGGCACCGCGTATTCCAAAAAATCTACTTGTGTGTGTCAAAAAAGATTTTGAACAACGGAGATGATGGAAATAGAAAAGTCGAAGCAATGACGTCATGTACGTACACACACGACTAAATACGACCACTGCTTCTAAATAGTCTGCGAAAGCTTTGGAAAATATGCCAAATTGTCGGACTGCTGATTTTGTGTGTAAATACATGACGTTGGCATCGTGAGCTTGAAATACTTTTCCCGGGCCGCGAAAAGGAAAATGCCAAGTTCGCGGCCGCCCTCCGCAGAGGAGGTGCGCTCGTCAAATCCAACGCGACAGTCAGCCCGTTCGACTTTGGCGTCCCCGCCGGCAATTCCCACTCGGCGACGGCAACGCGGCTTCAGCGCTCGGCGTCACGTTGCGCCGGCGCTAATGTCGCGCATCGGAGCGCTAACTCCCGGCCGCTCGTTGCCGCAATCAGCGGGAACCTCTTTCACGCGCGGCCCTGGGAATCCAGCTCCATCCGCCTGGCCCATTAATTCCAAGTGCTCCTTATATCCTGCTAGCCCCCTGACACCCCCACACCCCCGCCCCTCCACGCTCCTTCCATCATAGCCGTTTATTCCATCATCGCGCCCCGAGCTGGGCCTTCATTTTCGGCTGTAATTGGACACGCGTCCCGCGGGAAGCCGCTCGGCACGCCCCCGCCGTCTCCCGAGCGTCGCCTCGCTCGATAAGCGTTCCTTTGGCCGGAAGACGCCGGCGCCGCGAGAAGCGTGACACCTGTTAAGTGGTGTTAAAAAAAAAAAACACCAAACTGGAGTGAATGAGCTCCTTTTTAGCGCAGCGTCCCGCTTCTTGTGATCTGCCTTGCTACCGATTTGCCACCTGACACTCTTTTGCGCTTTGTTTTGGGGGGAGCTGTAATCACTGGCACTTTTGAGCACGGGAAAAGCGAGATTCACCTTGACACGAGTTGAAAAACGAGCACGAGTCATTGTGTCGCCGGGAGTTCAACTGCTTGCTCAATAGTTGTGGCGGAATGCCGAGGTGTTGCCAGCTGCAAAAAGAAATTTGATTGCATCAAGAGCCTGTGTGTGTGTGAATGTGCGTGTGTGCATATATGTGTGTGCGTGTGTGCATATATGTGTGTGTGCGTGTGTGTGTGAATATGCGTGTGTGCATATATGTGTGTGTGTGTGTGTGCATGTGTGTGTGTGTGTGTGCATATATGTGTGTGTGCGTGTGTGTGTGAATATGCGTGTGTGCATATATGTGTGTGTGTGTGTGTGCGTGTGTGCATATATGTGTGTGTGCGTGTGTGTGTGCGCGTGTGTGCATATATGTGTGCGTGTGTGTGTGAATATGCGTGTGTGCATGTGTGTGTGTGTGTGCGTGTGTGCATATATGTGTGTGTGTGTGTGTGTGTGAATATGCGTGTGTGCATGTGTGTGTGTGTGTGTGCGTGTGTGTGTGTGTGGGCATATATGTGTGTGTGTGTGTGAATATGCGTGTGTGCATATGTGTGTGTGTGTGTGGATGTGCGTGTGTGCATATATATGTGTGTGTGTGTGTGCATGTGCGTGTGTGCATAAATGTGTGTGTGTGTGTGTGTGTGTGGGCATATGTGTGTGTGTGTGTGTGTGTGTGTGTGTGTGTGTGCGCATATGTCTCATGGTTTAGTTGAACGTTTTGGTGCTTAAATATGGAGATTGAGGCTATTTGCATACAATTGCATATTCGCCGGTCCAACACGGTGACTGTCCTGTGCTATTTTTTTATTGATTTTTTTTTCCTCCCCCGCCCGCGCTGCCCGCGATCACGGATTAGAATGTTTTTCGCGGTCCCGAGGTGAAGCGGGCGGCTCGCATCCGGGAACACCCGCTGGGCGACGGGAAACAAAAGGTTGTCGGCGGCGGCGCTAATGAGATTCACGTGTGATGGAGTGTCGCTCGGCCATGCAAATGAGATGAGTGAATATCGCGCGGCGGCCGGGGACGAAAGCGCCACATCGCGGGAGGGCTGGCAAGCCCCGTCGGCGAAAGGAAGAGCGCCCGTCGCTGCGCCGAATGAGCCGGAATCCCAGCGGTTTCATACTCCAGACAAGCGCTGCAAGCCAAAGGACGCGGCGAGAATCCTGCGGACTTTGAATGACGCGAGCGGATGCTAACGAGACACCGAGTCTGCGTCTGCCGGGACCGTACGGCGTGTGCGTTTGTATTCTGGAGCGCAATCAAACCTCCAAAAATCAGAGCGGACCCTCTGCGCGCTTTGCGCTAACGTCCAACGAGCGGCGGCGATTTTTCCGACTTGCCAGCGTGTCGTGTCGTGATATGGTACTGCACGTCGGCTCGCGCATTCCGCAGATTGGGGGAATTTGACTCGCTTGTCAAAAGATTCGACCTTTTCCTTCGATCTCTCCGGAATTGAGAAATGTCCCATGCGTGCGTAAATCGCAGCCGGCTTACAGAGCGGCCTCGCGCAGGTGCGGCCATCTTGCCGTGCGCTCTCTCGTTTTCTTGGCGTCAAGAAATGCTCGCCCGCTGACGGATCCTCGCCGAATCGGGACAAAGTGAAAGAAGAAGCTGCCGCATGCGATTCTGGCATTTCAGCGCATTCCCGTCTCGGAATTCAAGCTCCTCCCTCCCCTCCCCTCCCCTCCCCTCCCCCGCCGATTTTTGTTTTCTCCCACCCATTCCTTGACTTCTTGAACCGTGCCGTCATCGCGCTGCGAGGAGGACTTTAACAACGTTAAACGGGGGCGGGAGGGGCGGGGCGGGGGGGGCAGCCGGGTTGCCACAGCAACACAGAGTTTGCAGATGAAGGATTATTCCGGCAAGAAAACTAGATCAGCGTGGCTCAACACCCCAAAGATGTCCTGCTTGAACTGACGTTCTTCTTTCTTTGTCTTGAAGACCAAATTGGAACACGAATTCAGTGTCACGAAATGCCAATTTGTTTGCTTTGGGGGGTTTTTCCCCTGAATGTTTGTTGCGCAATATTAGCCAAACTTTGAAATGACATCTGCGCACTTTTTTTTTTTTTAAACAAAGCTTTTTTCTTGCAGCGTTTGGGAAAATGTAAACAAGTTTGCCCAAACAATCAACGAATCAATGCGTGCCGACGGGGCCTTTTGCGCCGCTTGTCAACTTGCATCGCGGCCGGCTAATTGTTCCAAAAATTCCCGCCGCCTCGTCAGCGCCGTCGCAGCAAAAAGTGAGAGCCGCACGTCGTCGCCGCCTCCGTGGAATGCCGTCCACAATGGAGGTCTTTATCCGGCGGACGTGCCCCGCCCCCCGCTTCCACCCCGGAAAGCCCGCCCCGGGGTGCTAATCTTGAGTCACAGACGCAGACCCGCTAGCGCGCCCGCTCGCACGCGACTGCCGGCCAACTGCCTCGACCGAGATAAAACGATGAAGGCGACTTCGCTCGCGTGCGGCATCTAGCTCCTCCCCTTTTCGGGTGTCCTCGCGCCCAGCCCCGACTTTGGTGCCTGCTCGCTTGTCCTCTTGCATCGCCGGATATTCAGCGATGGGTCGTGACGCGCGGGAGCGTTTCTTGAACGTTCGCGTGCGTCGGCGCGGCGAGCCGACAGCTGCTGAAAAGCGAGCCGGCCCGCGAGAAACGCTGCCAAAGGCTTCTTCCATTCTTCCTCCTCGTCTCGGCGCTGAATTCAATTTTCCCATGGCGGCACTCATGTGTTGAAATTCCGGTTTGTGGCCGTAAAATGATGACGCGGCGCCTCATCGATGGCAATGCGTGAAAAGCTTTTGCTTCTGGAGTGGCTCAGCATTTTGACATACGATGGCACAGCTTGTCACGCCGGACTTGCCGCATGATTGGAAACGTGACCGGTCACATGACTGGTCACCTGACCGGTCCCATACTCCTCCTGTCAGTCATGTGATTAGAATGTGCACGAATGAGCGCCGGCTATCCCCGCCTGTCAGTCAGGCGTCCGCAAGACGGCGGCTTATTATTTTTCATATTTCCATGTGCCAATGTGCCGTCCGCTGCTGTCAATCAAGCTGTCAAGTGTGATTTGCCCATTCCCCCGCCCCAGCACCCCACCCCCACCACACTCCTCTCTGTCATCCCCTCCACCGCGGGGCAACGCGGGGGGTGCTGGAGCCGGCGCCAGGTGGGACGCCACTAATGACCGCCGCGCGCTCGGCCAATTATTTTTCCCGACGAGACGACAGCTGCCACCTTTGCCTCCTTCTCGTTGCTTCCTCTTCTTCCTCGTCCTTCATCCCTCCTCTTGGTTGACAGTGGGGCGCTCAGACCGGGCCCCCCTTTGCTCTCTCTCTCTCTCTCTCCCTTGGGGGGTCATTACACGCGCACACGCGTGTGGTTGTCGGCTTGCATCTATCACAGTGTCGCCGCATCCGTCAACTGCGCGAGTGGCCTTTGCTTTGGGGATTTCTGGGCACGCGCGCGCACGCAGGCAGAGGAACGTAGCGCAGGAACCGCTTAACCAAACCCAAACAATTCCATGATTTGTCTTCGCAGATGCTTGTGTTTCGGGCCCGTTGCGTTCTGGCGCTGAAGTGGAAGCTCGAAATGATCTCCATCCTTTGCATGTGCGCTTTATTTTATTTTATTTTTTATTTTTTAATGCAATTTCTGATTTTCTTGTGACAAAAACAATTGTGCAGCCTGAACTGCGCCCTATCACCGGGCCGTCGAAAGCACACGTGCATGCTGCGCATCGCAAACGATGCGCTCGAAATATTCACGTGTCAGGAGCGCCGCGATCACCGTGACGCGAGTGCCGCCGTCATGCGCGCCCGCGCCACCAGAAGCGCGCGTGCGTAGTCGCACTTTGCTGCGATGGTTGTGCGCGCCTCTGAGGTCCGCCTGCCTCAAAGCGGGATCAGAGGACTCGCTGGTTGTGTGTGGGTTTTTTTTGGGAGGGGGTTGGGGGGCGCATTGAGGTTGAGATGGAAGTTTGAAAGCAAGCGCGAGATACGAGAGCGACATTTAGCTTCACAGCTCACTTGAATAAATCATCAAGTCAAGTTCAAGACGCGGGCGGGGGAGGGGAGGAGCCTTCGTCTCTCGCCGCTTTCGGGAACGCGAGATGCAGGTCGGTTCGCAGGCCCCCGCGAGCTCTTTTGGCTTTTTCGAGTGCCATGGGGACGACGTGTGTGTGTGTGTGTGTGTGTGTGTGTGTGTGTGTGTGTGTGTGTGTGTGTGTGTGTGTGTGTGTGTGTGTGTGTGTGTGTGTGTGTGTGCGTGCGTGCGTGCGCAGAAATCCTCCATGTGGTGGTTTTTGTGTTTTCAGGGTGTGTTTGTGTCCCCGTGCGTTTGCACTCTGTGAGGCCGAATTTGTGCCGTGCGCCTTCGTCAGCGTGCGCGTGTTGCTGTGTCGTGCAAACGTGAGTCCTCCATTTCCACTTTCCATAATTGATGGGATGCGGGAGCAAAGAGAGCGCGCGCTGACAGGACCGGCGTTTGGGTGGCTGCCGATGAAACGGACAAGCGCGCGTCTTTGAAATGCAAAGAGGGCGCCGATTGGCTGGCGCGTGGAGGAGGTGTGCGCACGTGGCTGCTTCATGAGCACGTTGTTCGTTTCTTCTTTGAGTTGGCGGGGGCCGTGGAAAAGCTGCGCTAATTTGGTGGATGCGCCTGTGCCGAGGGACCAATTTATTGACAGGCGCCGGAAGACGACGAAGATGACGCGAGGGGAGCCGGGCGCTGGATGGAAGGAGCTTCTCCACGCTCGCCGAGCACAAACGAGGCCAATTCGCCATCTCGCGCGCGTGGCTGACGACTTTCCAGAAAGCGCCTCGCGCAACTTTGCGACCGCCGGGTCGACTTGGCACGATTTGCGAGTCCAACTCTGATGTCGAGGAACGACCGAAGAGCCAAAGACCCTCTCCGGGTTAGCCACGCTAAGCTAACGGCAAACTGCCTCTTGTTGCTGATTTTCAGGAAATCGTCAAGAACAAAGCGGATGAAATCCTCGAGCTTTCTGGAGCCCTGCTGATTTGAACACAAATGCCGTTGACGCGTTCCCGATTGTCGTCCGTGAAAAAGGGAAGAAGCCTTTTCTTGCTTGTGTGCGTGTCCGAGAGCAGTGCTCAGCGCCGTGGGCCAAGGCGGGGATTGCGTTGAATGGCCTCGCTTCGTCTTTGTTTGTTTTTTGGCGGGGGTGGAGGGAGGCATTCTCGGAGCCTTTGCCGCCCTTTCATCGTGGTCGACGAGCGTGGCTCATCAACGTGTTCTTGCTTTTGTTGTTTCCGTTTAATCTGCTGAAAAATCCCGATTGAATTTTGTTTTTTGTTTTTTGTTCCAGGCAGGACGCCAGCGACCTCGGCGGACCGATACAAAGGTAGGCGCTTCAGGTTTTGTTGTTTTGCGACCCCCCCGAGTGCTCATTGGCTGAACAGCGCAGACCCGTATCGAGCGCGACAACAAAAACAAGAGCAAATGCTGTCGTGTGCCGCCACTGCTGCCGACATGGCGCCGAAGAAAAGGGAGCGCAGGGAACGAGGCGAGAATTTTCAACAAAACAGACTTCTGCAAATGGATCGAAGCTATTTCAGTCATCCTTGGGTTGGGGGGGACAACCATCTGGGGCCTTCAATGTTGATGAGGCGACAGTCAGGCGGACGAGATTGACGAGATGCCATTTCTTCTCGGGTGAGCTTGACCGCGCTAAATGACTTTGTGACGCATCCGAATAACCGACGAGTGGGGGGGGGGGGGTCCTTGTGAGGAAAATTGCCCAAATTTGGACTGGCAGAGAAAAGGGGGGCCGAGCCTCGTCGCCTCAAAAAGGACCTTGTGTCATCACAACTAGTCAATTTCAACCACTTCATCAGACCCCCCCGCCCCCCCTTGTTGAAATTCATCGATTTCAAAAGGGCAAAAGAGAGTTTTGCTGTCGTCAGGCAGAAATTGCCGATTTGACGACAAGCCGATTTGGAAAAATAGGCCAGGAAAAAAAAAAGTGGGGCGGGGGGGTCAAGGGGTCAAACCAGGAATGGAAAAAGGGAATTAATTCCAAAATGGGCACAATTTGGGGGATTTTCTTTCTTTTTTTTTTTGAATGCGGTCTGAAAAGTTGCGACTTTCCCCGCCTACTCGGGCCGAGTCGAGGGAGGGGGCGGGGCTTGTGTCGCTTTGCTTCGGCTGGGTGCGCGCTCGCGTAAACTGTCCTTGCACTGAGATCGCTTTGAAGCGGCGCTCAAAGTCTGTCCCTCACTTGTGTTGATTAGCGTATGAATAGCACCGGCGCACGAGTGCAACCGATACAACCAAGCCCAGAACGCTTCAGGTTGGGAGCAGGTGTGCGTGCGAGTGTGTGTCGGGAAACTGCACCCCCCCCCTCCCCCCGGTTCCTGTTTAGCAAGAGCCGAATGCATAATTACCGGGACGTGCACAATGCGGCGTCCCGGTACGCCGCGTCCCTTATTGCCTGCCGTGACAAGCGACGTTCCCGACCAGGATCCCGTTTATGAATATTCATGAGGGTGTGGGCTGGGGGCGGGACCGACAGTTTGCAGTGTTCAAGGCTCCTTCCTCACTTGGAAGACGAAGAAGCGCCACATTTTGTTGGGTGGGGGGCGGGGGGGGACACATCGAGGAAGAATTTCCGCTCCTCTATTTTTACATCCGTCTCTGAATTCTGCAAAGTGGCGCACAGGCGGACCATCAGCTGGAGAAGCGAGCTTTGCGGGCGCAGGATGACGATGGCGAGCGCGTTGCGTCCGTGTGTCTCCCGATCCCGCATTGGGGGCATGGTGGCTCGTCACCATGGCGACAACCTTCACCTGTTGTCGTGTCAAGTACGGCATGAAAGGAAGAAAGGAGGCGGCCGTCAGAATTGTGGATGCCGTGAAATAAGAACGGGCCTCGGAGACCTGCGGCGAGCGAGCGAGGGCCTCCGGGCTGTGTCACGTTTTTTATTCTCTCGGCGCCCAATGAGTTCCAGGTCAGCGGTCCGGATCGCGCGCTGAAGTGAGCCCCCCCCTCACGTTCCCCCGACGCTCACCTGTCACCTTGTCTTCGCTCCCATGATAGAAAATGAACAAAATACGCACGTGATCGTTTTGTCACACAGCAACACTGTCATAAGATGACCCCCCCCCCCCCAGTTTTTTTTCCTCCCAAAAGAGTCAAAAACCAAACAAAATAGAATCAATCTTGACTATCGATCTCTACGATGGATCTCGATTTCTATCGATCTATCTGTAGCGGCGCGGCAGCCGACTGGTTAGCAGTTAGCAGGGGTGCGGGTTCGATTCCAGCTCTGGCTTTCCTGTGTGGCGTTCTCCCCGTGGCTGCGTGGGACCCCGAGTCCCAACAATCGACAAGCGTAATGTTCTTGCTCATGCGTTGGTATTTTTGAACCACAGCTGAATCTCAACGCGTCAGAAAGAATTAGTGTCTCGTTCCGTTTCCTTTTTTGGCACTTTGGCGTCACCGCCGTTGCGTTGTTTATTCCTTCTTTAGTTCTCCATTTATTTTTTATTTTTTTGGCTGAGAGGCTCCAGATGGCTGAGAGACAGGTGAGCCAATTAGCGAGTCTCACTACATGCGGCAACATCGTCACACCGGCGGAGCGCGACGCGATCCCCCCCGCCCCTCCCGCCCCTCCGTGCGTGTGAACGCGTCCGCCGTGATGCTGCTCGCTCGCGTCTTGTCAACCCGCCAGCAGGCGAGCGAGCGACGATCGGGTTCCTGCCGCCTGTCGTCTTGCGTGGCGCTTCCCAAATAATGGGGCGGTGGCGAGCCCAACGCGAGTTGTTTGGGCCTCGGAAGAACTCTGCCAAAACGGAATTGGAACGTGTCCCTGTCGCAGTTGTTGCCCGTTGTGCTCTGATGGCGCTTTTGCGATGGCGCTCCGTCGTCCAATTTGTTCGCAACGTTGTGCAAATGCGGGAGCTGCGCCGTAGCGGGCGTGTTGCAATTGATTTGTTTGTGCCTTACTTACTCGCGAGCAGCCACCCTCCACTCCTCAAAAAATATCCTGCCGCGCCTCGCCGACCTTCATTATGATTCTAATGAAGTCGGGATGTTCACAAAAGAGGTAGGAGCGCCCCCTCCTCCCCCCACCTTCCCATCGCCTCTTCGCGGCATCGGATGGAGAAACGGGGCCGAGTGTGACGTGAATTGTTTGTCCCGCCCCCTCTTGCTTTCTCGGACGGATAATTGAGCGCCGACGGCCGCTTTTCTCGACTAGTGCCTGCGCTAATGTCGGCAAATGGATGGGCGCCCCCGCTCTCCCCGCCAGAGAAGCAAAACGCCGCCGCCGCCGCATCATTGTTGTTCGGGCCACTTTGTTATCCGCCATCCCTCCAAGTTGTGTTTTGGTGGAAAAGGCGCAAGTGCGTTTTGAATCGCGGGGACTTCAAACGCGATTCAAACCGGAGGCGTTTTGGTGGGTGGCCTCAAAATGAAATCAGCGATTTGCTTTTTTTTTTTTCCAATTCTTCTCGTGCTTTGTGCTCGCAAAGCTGTCCAGTACGAGCATTTTTCCCCAAATGTTTGCACGTTTGACATTTTTTTTTGATCATGCCTTTGCAAAAACCCATCCACCGGGTTGGGTCGTGACCTTTTGATGGTTAGGGGTTAGGGGTTAAGGGTTAAGGGTTATCCTCTGCTTCCAGATTGTCTGGCTGACCTTCCGCCGCCCAACCCCTGCCGCACCGCGTCGCTCCGCGGCTTGTTTCCCGCGCCGCGATGAAATGGCTGAGCGTCGCCACAATGGATGAGCGGCGGGAAGGCAAACTTGTCCCGCCGTCGCCGTCTTCCCGCCTACTTTGCGTGCGTGCGTGCGTGCCGGAGATAAGACGAATTGTTCGTCTCGCCGGCCGATTGCGGAATCTTATCGCGAATGCAATTTTGATCCCGCCCGGCCCCGCCCTCGACGGGGCCCTTTCTTCCAAAGTGCCGAGTCAAGCGTTTTCTGGCGTGCGGCACGGGAAAGTCTAAATAATTCAGCTGTGTTGTGGTGCTTTTTTTTCTTTTTTTTCCTCCCCCATCCTCGGCCAGAAGAACGGCAATGAGGACGTCGAGAGAGGAGAGCCACACGAGGGCTTTTTTTTTGGTTTCGTGAATGGACCGAACGTGAGCGGAATGAAGAGCGGGCGGGTGAAGGATAGCGGGACGGACGGGGCGGGGGCACCGGCGCGCTAGGCTCATTTGTCTGTTTTGAAAAAAACCATTTCCCCCCACCAAAAATATATATTATTATATTATATTATATTATATATTATATTATATTATATTATACATTATACAATATATTATATTATATATTATATTATATTATATATTATTTTATATTATTATATATTATATTATACTATAGTATATATTATATTTGTCACGTTGCGCACGAAGCAGGAAAAAGGACTGCTTCGTACGCAACAGGGCAAACGTGAATAAGTGGATCCCCGAAGTAGCAGACACTGATCAGGCTTTTGTCACAAAATAATATTTATTATAAACACAAAACTCCGCCTAATAAAAAACAGAAAACGTTGGTAAAAACGAGAACCAGGAAATAATGTAACGTGAAAAACAAAGCGCTTGTAAAAAACGGCAAGGAAAGGATAAGACAATTTCTACTTCAAGTACGCTTCTGAATAACTCCACAGGGATGACGATAAAGTCGCAAAACAACGATCGTATTTCAATAATGTTTCCGAACATGGGCAATAGCAGTGGCACGGCATGCAATACTCCGGCAGTGAGTCGACAGCCGGAGCACCTAGATATAGCAGGTGCAATCACCGACAAATAGGCAGCAGGTGCGCAGGCAGCAGAAATGAATGCCTGCCACCTGCTGCCAAATACGGAACATGACGATATTATATTATATTATATTATATTATATTATATTATATTATATTATATTATATTATATTATATTATATTATATTATTATTTTCAAATATTGGTCTTATTTATAGGGTCCAATCAATGTCGTCATTGATTGATCATGGCATGACAACCGATGGCAAAAACGGTTTTGGCCTTTCCGTTCCATCGAACGATACTTTTATCAAGTGTGTCGGGCAGCCGAAATGGATTCACGACATTCCCGTTTCTTTCGATGTTTGTTCCACGAATTGCGCGGCGACTCGCCACTTGGCTCGCGGATCCGCCTTTTGCTCCCCTGACGCTCGTCCGCGCCGCCCCGGAAATCCTTTGATCCGTTTCGAGTGCCTGGCGCCCGCCGTTGCCATGACAACGCCCTTCCATCTACCGCCACCCCTGCCCACCTCGAGCCACGCCGCGGGAAGCCGGCCGGCGCTGACCTTTGCCTGTTGGAGCGCGTTAGCGAGTGCAAAAGGGCTGTTCCCGGGGACGGCCGTGGAAAATAAACGGCGCACAGGCGACGGGTGATTTGGAGACATTTCATGCATCTCTGTGCGCCGCTTGTTGCGGCGCCTCATGTTGCGGACTTTGGACGAGCGAAAGCTTGGTCCAATCTTGCAGCTTTGTCACGGTGGTGTAGGCAGGTCCCTTGGAGAAGATTTCGTGTGCGGCTTTTTGACGGCTCACGTATGCAAATGAGTCGCCGGACGACAGGGACCGTTTCCTGACTGCCGTCCCGCCCCCGCCACCGCCCGCCTCTCGTGTCCGTCTAATGGCCCCCGCCGCAATGAGGCCAGGCTTCCTTGATTTCATTGGATTTTTTCACCCCTCCGCTGACACGCTTGTTGGTTTAGCGGCGCCGCCGCCGCCCCGCTCGCTGTTCAAATATGGCCTCCCTCAAGTCTTTATGCTCAAGCGAGAAACGGCAACGCGCGACCCGGGGGGGGGGCGACAAGGATTTAATCCGCTTCGGCACCTTTTCAATCGGCAGCCGTCAGCGAGACGCGACTGGAATACAATGCGTGGCCACGCTCGGGAGGGGGTGGGGTTGGGGGGTGGGGGGCAGTTAATCGATACAGGAGGTGATGAATGAGTCTGTGGGAGGGTGCGAGTCGTGGTGGAAATCCGTCACTTGCGTGGTGGTTACTTTGCTGGTCGGTTGATGGACAGTCATCTCGTCGGGCTATTTTGCGGCTCGGGTTGGGAAGTGAAACCGCGCGGACGGCCGGATGGATGGCGGACGACCTCGCAAAAGGCGAATGATTAAGCGACGGGAATAGATGGGCGAGGCGAGTATGCAATGATTGACCGAGGAAGCCCCAAAAAAGGAGAAGTACCCCCCCCCCGCGTGTCGCGCGTATGTTCACGTGCGTCATATTTATCATAATGCCCGTATTGAAGATGTCTCACGGGTTGGGGAATTAGCAGGCAGTTGTTGTTGCCGGCGTGGTGGCGGTGGGAAGGCGCCCCCGTGGGATCGTTGAAGCTGCGCCGCCTTCAAATGAAAATAAATGAGAGGCAGTGACCGCCTCTGCCTGGGTCCCACTTTAATGAGGAAAAGGATCAGGGGGGGGGGAGTATTACTGGGAATTGGAAAGTGTGCCGGAGATCGGTCAGAGTTGCCGACGTCCGAGTGGGGGCGCGGGGGGGCGTGATGAATGGAGGGGCTCCACGGAACGGGCGCTGGCAGCCAATTACAGTTGGGGAGCGCTCTGATGCGCACCAGGTGGAGAAGCCCATGCACCCCCCAGCCAACTCTCACCAACCCGCCGTTCCTCCGTCCGACATTTGAGGCTCAGGGATCCAATCTCACCGCCTCGCACGCAATTCCGTTGCATTGACGAATTTCCTTGAGGCTCCGCCCCTCGCACTTTGAGCTTCAAAATCCGTCGCGACAGAGGCGTAACCCCGCCTTTCCCACTGCCACGCTCCATTAACGGCCGGCCCGCGGGGACGGGACGGCGGTCCACGCGCACCGTCCGAACGCTAGCGTCCGCGAGTGCTTCCGCTTGAACTCCGACGCAGCCGCTTGCTGCTCTGAATAATGGATGAGCGCCTCGTGAAATATTCACGTGTAAAAAGAGAGCCACGATCTTCGGCGGCGGGGATTCCAGCTTTGATGCTCGCAACTTGCCCCTCATCGTTCACGGGTCAGAAAAACTGGTACAGCTAAGCTTCGCGCTTCGCTAACAAACGCTATCGCTTTGATGCCCCCTGGTGGCAACTTGGTGACAAGGAAACTCTTTGAAGTGCGTCGAGGAATGAATAAAAGTAGTGCTTTGACAACATCTTTTTTTTTTTTTCAGCATTGAGAGGCAATTGCGAATCACTTTGGGCGGGTGTCAATGTGGGTGTGTTCACCGCAAGCGTCGAGCCGTTTTCACAGCGCACATCTGCATCTCGGCAGCGCGTTTGGAAGCCCTAGCCCGCGTCACTCTCGACTGTTGCGTTTGCGTATCGTGATAGGCTTGCCGTTTTTCAGTGATGGTGTGCTGTCCTCGTTTCAAGAGAATTCATCCAGAAAATCAACAATCCCGGCAATCAAGCCCCGACGCCTGGCTTCTTGTTGACAGCTTTTTTTCCTCTCGCCGCGATTTCCCAGAACGCAACGGCGGGCGCCTCGTATTTCACGCCGGATTAAAGCGCTGGCGTGCTAATTGCGTGTTGAAAGCCGCGTTACCTTCTTCACCTTACTTGAAAGGTTGTTTTGTGGTTTCCCGTGGAGCAGAGAGATTCAGGGGCTGGGGGGTGGGGGTGGGGGGCAATCCACCTGACAAACGGCCTCGGCGAAGCTAAGCATGCCAACGCGTTTATCTTGCTTATTCTTCTTCTTCCTGGGTGAAGCAAACGTGCGCGTTGCGGCAGTGTGGGAGGAAGCTGGAATATCCGCAGAAAAGCCACCCGAGATTCTAAAGTCCAACCGGGAAACTGTGCTCCCCATGTCAGCCGAGTGTCATCTGGACTGCGCTTCGTTCACAGCGTTGATTGGCGCATGCACGCGGAGAAAAGGATGGGGCGTGTGTGCGTGCATGGACCAATCGCGCGGGTGCAAACTGAGCCCAACAGTGCCAACCAATCATACCTGAACCTCCCCCCTTTCCTCCGTGCCCAAGCCCCCCCCCCAAAAAAATCGCATGACTTTCCGCGTACAATCTTTACTTCCTTCCTGACGTGATGGCCGACCCGCCGACCGAATGCGTGTTTCCCTTTTGCTCTCATTTTGTGTGTGAACGCGTTGCGCAGGAGGATTTTGGAGTCCAACTTGGTCCCGCCCGAGTGTGCGTGTGTGCGTGTGACACGTGATTTAGGGGGTGGGGGAGGGGTGTGTTCCCCCTTTTCTTTCGGGGCCACTTGTTCCGCAAACGTGTTTGTTTTTTGCAGCCGCTCCCCCCCCACCCCCCTCCTCTTCGTCCATGCCCCACTTCGCTCCCCTTGGCTCAGCTGTGCTGTTGTCTGGCTGTGTGGTGCGTTCAATTGCAAGCGTGTGTGTGTGTGTGTGTGCGTGTGCGTGTGTGTGTGTGTGTGCACACACACACACACACACACACACACACACACACACACGCGCGCGCGTACTTGTTCAAACATCCTCCCAGACAGGCACAAACGCACACAGCGACAGTGAGCGATGTCAGAAAATGTTGCGCACCACAGTGTGAACACATTTGTGCAGAGATGCAAAAGAATCACAGGAAAGAAGAACTCCTCTCCCACTCAACGTTCAGCCGTCCCATTTTTCTTCTTTGATTAGTTTTTTCTTTTGGGGGAGAGGGGGTGGGGGGGCGTCATGTGGTGCTTCTTGGCCAGCTCGTCTGATCATGTGGTGCCATTCGTATCCAAAAGTGGCTTCTCCTCTTGTCATGTTCCATCTTCACTTCTTGGGGGGTGATCACGTAAGGCAACATTTGGCGTCTCGTCTTGGAAGCCCCCATTCCCTGTTCTTTTTTTTTCTTCTTCTCTCCCCGCCTGCACCCCCCCCCCACCTCATCGAGCCTGTTGCCAGCCAATCGCAGGCCTCGTCGCCCATTTTCAAACGTCGCGTCCTCGAGCGCAGCAGAGAAGCGCCGCGTACCCTCATGTGTGCGTCGTCGGAGTCCCCGGGCCTGCGGAAAATGCACAATGAGGCCTCTCTTCCCTTGCATATGGTCGTCTTCCTCCTCCTCGGGATCATCCAGAGTCCGCCGCTTCCTCTTCACTTTTGCTCTCGCTCTCTCCATCCGCGGCCGTCCAAGCGTGCTAAACGATTCCCGCCGTCAAGCCTCCGTCCGGTCTGTGAGCGGCTCATTACGGCGCCAAAGGAGAGGAATTCCCGATTAGGGCCCCCGAGAGAGATTAACGCATCTGCATAGTTTTGCATTTGAGTTTAGTTTTTAAAAAAAGAGAGAGAGAAAAGGAAGGTCTGGTTGCTGGACCGGACGCTGTCACTTTCAAGGCAGAAGAACAGTGAGTGACCTGATGAGGGATTTGGGATTGTTTAGTTTTTGTGCTCTGTCTTACAAGCGTATGTGTTTCCCCCGCTACGGCAGCGAACTCATGTCGGCCGCAGATGGCAGCGTGATGGATGGCGGCACGCTTGCGCTTTTATCGTCGTGGCAACGGGGGCACCCGCAACAACGGCTTTATTGGCACGCATGATGTCGTGGCGGTCCCCGAAGGATGGCCAGAAAGGCACTTGATCTTTAGCAGAGGGGGTCACTCATAACTCTGCGCACGCAGTCATCCGCTTCAAAGTCCATCCAGTCAGTCCGGAGAATTTTGGCAGACATTTGCACAACTTTGCGGCCGGCCCCTTCTAGTCTCCTGCCTGCCTTTTGAGTTTTTCCTTTCCGTTTTGACCAAAGAAAGTTGGCAAACATAGGTGGCGGGCCCAGGTTGTATTTTTTCTCCCAAGAAAATGTTCTGAAAGTTGAAACCCCGACGAATAAAATAGGCGATTTGGAGTTTGCACTGCAGCCCATTTAGGCATGGCAACGTCTCCAGCAGGATGACAGCTGCCACCGAGGAAACAGAGAGAGAGAGAGAGAGAGAGAGAGAGAGAGAGAGAGAGAGAGATGAGCCAGCCTCCAGGGAGCGCCTTGTCGCGCCTTTGTGCCCCGCCGCGCTAATTGCTTTTTGTTGCGTTCATGCGCTAGCTTATCTTCACATCGTCAATTATGCCATGTAAGCAAGGGCTGCGCACGTGCCCAGTCGGGCCGCGTCAATAGATGATTTTCCAATTCATGTTGCCCATTGTATTGGAACATGCTCCGGGTGTGTGTGTGTGTGTGTGTGTGTGTGTGTGTGTGTGTGTGTGTGTGTGTGTGTGTGTGTGTGTGTGTGTGTGTGTGTGTGTGTGTGTGTGTGAGAGGAGCAGCCTGCTTCTGTCTGCTTCCATTCAAGTTTGACTGCAACCCGTCAAGGCAGGAAGCTCGTCGGGACCGAGCTAACTGGGCCTCCCCCTGGTGTTGAAATCGGCTCAGAATGTAATGGCGAAGTGAGTTGGGATCTTTTGCGTCGGTGAAGGAATGTCTCCATTGGGGCAGGGACCTAGACGGGCCTGCACCTTGCACCGCTCTTCCAGTTGCCTCAAGTTGGACAGTTGTAATCGTTTCTAAAAGCGTAAGCAGAGAGGCTCACTGTAGGAATTCCCATCACAGCCCATCGAGGTGGGAAAGCAGTCAGGCCCATAACTGCCCGTTGAGGCAGGAAAGAACTCGGCGCAACCAAAGGAATAGCAATGCATGGCAATGACTGGGCGAGGGCGAGTTCCTTTTTTTGAATGTGCCTCTTCCCGTTAGCATGCAGCGCCGCCATCGCGGCAGTCTCCCCCCCCCAAGCAGGATGTTGTCGGGAAGCAGGCGCCTTGCTAAATGATGGAGCTAACCCTCTTATGCATGCGCTAACAGCATGTCATCTTCCGCCCCTAATGTCAAGTGGAAACAGATCCGACCGAGGGGTTGGCGGGGGAGAGGCGGGGTGGGGGGCACTTAATAACGCCGCGCGCTCACCTCGCATGGATTCCCGCGGGCGCGCCGGCTCTTCCCGCTTCGCTGTATATGCTGATGGGGAATGAGAGTTTGAACTGCAACCCGTTCAGGCATAAAGCGCACTCAAATGAATGGCGCTCTCACTTGGTGAAATGCCGAGTTGCAATCCTCGCCAAAAGAGCGACGACGGAGGCCCGATTTGGCAACGCCTCGTTCGGATGACGGGGCACCTCCCTTGAACTGCCCGGGACGTTTGCAACGCCTCGTTCGTCCTCATCCTTCTTGAAGAATGAACGCGTTCGGCGGCTGCCCGTTGAGGCGGCGAGAGGGTTGAAATGAGTTGCATGGCATCCTTCAGAGTTGTCCCCCGCGGAAGCTCGGATTGCCTCCATTTTGCTCGCCGCCGGTGCCCAGCCGCTTGCAATCAAGCGGCAAGCTGATTAGGGCGGCCGCCTCACCTCCGTTGCCTTAATGACGGCGGCACCGCATCCCGTCTTGTTTTTGTTTTGTTTTTTTTGTTTTTTGCGCTCCCACATCAAAAGGTCCCTCCCGGCCGTCGCTGTTTGGCGCCGCATGTTTTGGTTGCTCGTTAACTTTGTCGCTTGCCGTTTGGATCAAAGCGGCTTGGGAGAGCGTATTAGCGCGCCGCCGCCTCACTAATGGTGCGGCGCCTCGATGGGAGGCCGCTGACGGAGCGACTCGTGAGTGACGGCCGGCGAGCCTTGGTGGACGAAATAAGCTTCGAAATTAGCAACGCCGGAGGCTCGACGTGTGAGGAATGACGAGCGCCCTCGACGTCAGCCCTCAAAAAGAGCAACTTCCACAGTAGCGAAGAGCCGCTCTCAACGTTACGTTCTCGGCTGGTCACAGAAAGACGATGCGTCCTCTGCAGCCCGTTTAAGGCCGCAAATATGTCGCACCTGAATTGGTTTTGCGCTCTTTGCGCACACGCCTTCCCGAGTGACGCCACAGAGAAACGCTTGCGACCGCTCCTGAGCCCATGACCTGACCGCGTGCATTTGAACGACTGGCCGAAGTCAACGCGACACGTCGGACCGAATCCAATGACCATTTTTGAAAAGTAATTAATTAATTAATTACTTGCATAATAATCCAACGACCATTTTTTAAAATTAATTAATTAATGAACAATCCAACGACCATTTTTTACAATTAATTAATTAATTAATTACTTAATAATCCGCCGACCATTTAAAAAAATAATGAATGAATTAATTAATAATCCAACGGCCAGGTTTTTAAAATTTTAAAAACCCAAAAAGCGATCGTCCGGCGCCGCGCTCCCATCGGATGCGCCTGGAAAAGATCCGATGCAAGCGAGCGGCTGTTCAACGCGACTCGTGCGCACTAAATTGCGTAAAACGGCGTCACGGGAGTGCCAAAACGGGAGTGCCAAGACGGCTGCGGGTTTGCCAGCCTACCTGTCGAGGGAGCGAGCTGGCAGCGGCGTTTGGGGGGGAAGCGCAAATTGAAGGCGCTCGTGGAATGAGTGCACTCCGTCGGCATATGTCAACATATGCGGAAGGCGGGCGGGCAGGCGGCGCCGTTGAACCCCGCCCCCTTCCGCCGAGCGCTCGCCCGCTCACGTTTGGAGTATATTGAGCCATCTGTCGCATGCTAATTGCCGCGCATGATGATGTTTTTCCGCCCCAACATCGCTTCACGTGATCGGGCCCGCCACCGCCGCGGTTTCCTCTTTTCCCGCTGTTGGAATCGGCAGGTGGCACTGGCGTTGACGTCACGCTTCGGGACGCTTCCTCTCTTCTGCATTCCTTTTTTAAAATTGTCTCCGTCGTTTCCTCGCGACACTCGCGGAGCCGACAACCGTGACGGATTGTCCGTCCTTCAGTCGGAAAGTCACCGAACGCTAAGTCGTTGCGTCGACAGGTTGAAAACAAACACAAAAACAAACTCTCGGCCCCGGTCGGCGCGCTTGCGCAAGTGCCGGCCGAGGGCGAAATGTTCCATCGCCGCCCCGGCGTCTTCGGCTGTCGTGTTGCCATGGCGACAGCGGGAACGCGTCGCTCCAACGAAGCCGCGCCGACCGTCGTTCGCGCCGTTTGTGCTAAAATGCGCTCATTTGGGAAAGAGTCGCGATTCGCCTGTCACGCGTCGTCGTGTCGTCTTCCGTTTGCGTGCTTTCGAGCGGGGACGTGCGCTCATCCTCATTAGCGAACGGCAGCTCGTTAGCGCACCGCTAGCCCAGCGTCAGGGGCACCGCTGCGGCTTCATTAGCCGCCGTGACATTTATCTGATGCTTTCCTCTATCGCGGCGCGGCGTGCGTATCGCGCGCGCTGCCGCCGCCGCCGCCACGTTACCATGGTGACCAACGTGTGCACAAACACACACACACTATACAATATAACACACACACAATATAATCGGCCTTTCTTCGTCGATGCTCGTGCCGTACAGTGGATGCGAAGGAACGAGGAAAGGTGCCTTGCGAGTTGGAGGGAGCGATGTGTGCAATTCGGGAATGCAATCACGTGCCACAGAATCATGGCCATTTTCTTGAGGGCGGGGCGTCATTTTTGCAGATTGTTTTTATATATATCTCTAGATATATATTGTGTGTGTGTGAGAGAAAGACCTTGCAGCATTCCAAAGTGAGATTTGGCACCGTGCTTGTCAACAAGATCAGTCTCCCTGCCATCAGCCCCCCCCCCCCCCCCCCTGTGAGAGCGTGGGCCGGCCCGCAAATAGCCCGCCAGTCAGAGGAGGCGCGTGTGACAGCTCAGCCCTTCTGCGAACTCGCCCGGCCGTGTGAGGATGTGTCTTTTCGAGCAGAAACAGAAGGTGCGAGCAGCGGGAGGACGAAGAGCGCAGCCAGCCAGCCTCAACTCTGGCTTGCCGCTAGCGCGCACGGGTCAAAGTCGGGTCCTGGGGGGCCGATGTTTTTTTCAAGTAACGTTGTGACGGTTATTTCCGATTGGCGAGGCCATCCGAGATCTCGACGCATGTCGACCCAAGTGGGGAGCGCTTGCTTTGCACTTTTTTTTCCTGGCGAAAGGAGAGTCTCCCGGATTTGGTGCGTTTCCGGTCGCCAATCATCGGCCGCCGGCCCAACAAGTTTTGTCAGCGCCGGCCGTCACCTCGCAGGGGTTGAGGCTGTCCTTTGCGTCGGGCCGGATGGCGGGCGGCGGCGCGGAGCCGCGACGCTGCAGCCACCACAATGAGGGATTGTCTAGACCAGGGGTGTCCAACTATTTTTTTGTTGTGAGCGTCTTCGGAGTTCCGGCTTCCCTCGGAGGGCCGGTGCAAAATCTCAGTTCTTTCTTACTCATGACAATTTGACATTTCGGGACAGATTTCAGCAAGAATCATGACAGTTGACACACATGATTTGCTCCCGCCGGCCACATAAAATCACATGGGGGGCCGGATCTGGCCCCCGGGCCTTGACTTTGACACCTGTGGTCTAGATCGCGGTGCGGTCCGAACCCCACCGACCGGCGCCGTCTCGGTCCGCGCCGGCCTCGGCTGACATGTCCTTCGGGTCGCTGAAGGCATTTGCCGTTTCTGCCGAGCGACCGGGCTTGTTCTGCAAGCGATGGATGGCGCGAGGCCAAAGGTCGGAACGCGCTTTTCCCTTTTCTCCCCCAAAAAGTTGCGGGTCATCGTTTCCATTCTGACTCGTCTCAACGGAGACGTGTTGAAGCGAGCTCGTCGTCGAGCCGCGACGAGCCTCGCGGTTGCCGCATGTGCGGCGTTCCTATTTCGGTGATCCTCGACTTGGTGCCACTCGGTTGAAGAGTTTGCTCTTTCCAGATCCGGTGTGGAATTCTGGTCAGTCAACCAAAATGCGAATTGCCGACGTTTTTGTGTCAACGCGAACAGACCTCGCGGGAATTGAAAGCGGGCGGCTGCCCCCCCCCAGCCAAGACCCGCCCAGCAGTGTCAAAAATGGAGGATTGCAGCTGAAACCGTTTTTTTTTTTTTTCCCCTGAGGAAATCGTCAATCGAATAGTTTGGCTTTTCGGCATGTCGGATAATGATATTTGTTCTTGCTTTGCCTCCATCCGAAGAGCCCGGCAGAGTCCGTACGTAGCGTGCGCAATTTTTTTTTTTCAACAGCCGAGACATCTGTCGGCCATCTGCGTGCGCATGTGTCGCAAGAGTTTTGTGCAAAAGAACAAAAGCAGCAGAAGTCATGCCTGAAAATGACATCTTTGAACTCTTTTGCTCTGGTCCAAAGACGCAATTTGGACTTTGTCACTCGTTCATTTTCGATCGTATGGACAAATTTGTGTTCGGGGGTTGCGGGCGGGGGTGGGTCCAGTCAAATGTGGTCAATCTCAACTGCGATTGTTTGCTAACCGCAGCGCTTCGGCGCCCCCTCTCTTTGTGGGCAGCAACGGCACAGCCGGCAAGATGAACGGCGCGCTGGAGCATTCGGAGCAGCCCGACCCGGACGCCATCAAGATGTTCGTGGGCCAGATTCCGCGCTCGTGGTCGGAGAAGGAACTCAAGGAGCTGTTTGAGCCCTTCGGCGCCGTCTACCAGATCAACATCTTGCGGGACCGCAGCCAGAACCCGCCGCAGAGTAAAGGTACCGCCCGCGCTCGTCGCGACCGCCGCCCCAAATGCCGCCGCGCTCCGTTCCGGACGCTTCACCTTCATCCCATTTGCGCCGCGGCCCGTCGGGGCGCCGAGCCGAGGCCCCGGCGAGTCGGACCGGCCGGCGTCGTCGCTTTCCAAATTGACACGAGACAAGAGAAGCTTGCTGGCAGATGACCAATCAGAACCCAGATGAGCAACGGCCACGGAATGAATCATGCGCATCCCGTCTATTCACGCTTAAATGGGACATTTTCCACTCGATTTCTTTCCGGCTGAGCCATCGAGGTCTTTTCGAGGCGTCGTCTCATTTCCACATGTTCCGACGCCGCGTCAGTCATTGGGGGCCTGCGCCCCGGCCTTGAGAGGACTCCCGCGCCGCGGCCCGACTGAGCCCCGCCGCCGCCGCCTCCGATGACCGCTCGTCCTTGTCAACGCCATTGAAATGAGAGTGTCGCCATCCGCCGTGTGTGCGTGCGTGCGTGCGTTTCTTTCTTTCTGTCCTCCTCCTTCGAGCGCAGGAAACGTCGGGTTAGATGGAGGCTTTTGTTGGACTCGTTAGCCGCCCGGGCGCCGCGGAGCCCGGCGCTTCTTTGGCCCCGTCGGCACCCGCTCAGCTCCACGGAGCCGTGCGGTAAAGTTGGCGATGTCGCCGAGGTCCCCGTCTCGCCGCGTTTACTTTGCGCCGGCGAAGGCACTTCGAGGGAGGAGGGGGAAGGGGGCAGGGGGGGCCAGGTCGCCGCGAAGCTGCCCTCCACTTGCGCTTTGTGTCGGTAAACATTCGGCGGAGACGGCAAGTCACGGAGTTCAGCGGCGGCTCCTCATTACCGGAGACTCGCCATACGGCCCGTCTAGTTAACCCTCCTGCCCCTTTCGCGTTTCCTTCCCATTTAGTCCACACGCCAGCTGATCCGACGCAGGCCACGGTGGTCGAATCAAAATCAATCCTCTGCTGTCTACTTTTCTGAGACACGTTGTTAGTTAGTTTTTTTTTGTTTGTTTATTTGCGAGTTTCGCCTTGTCACGTTCATCTATGGCGGCCCGTTGAGGCGGGCAATCACTTCTGCTTCCATGAAGTGATTCGCGATCGATACAATGAAGCGCGCCGTTGCGAGCACTTTCCTCCGACTCCCGGTTCTGCTAGCAGTGCCGTGCCATTGAACCCGATGGGCGAACCATCGGGGCGCACTCGTTACACCGCGCAACGCAACAGGTAGGCCTGCGTCGGAGCCTCCTTCTCAAGGACACCCCAAAAGAGTGGCCGCCTGCGAGTGACGTGACGCTGGATTGGAGAGGAAGCGCGCGTGTGTGTGTGTGTGTGTGTGTGTGTGTGTGTGTGTGTGTGTGTGTGTGTGTGTGTGTGTGTGTGTGTGTGTGTGTGTGTGTGTGTGTGTGTGTGTGTGTGTGCTGACTGTGGTGGTCCAGGGAATTGCGCGGCCCCACTGTTAGTTTAATGCGTTTGGAGTTAATAACCAGATGAGGCGTCGGGCCAGTGAGAAATGGAGTCATTTGGTCTTTTTTTTTTTTTTTGCATGCGCAAAGAGAGAAAGATTTGGATGGGGGGGGGACGGAGAGCGAGCGAGACGAGGAGAGCCAGAGGGGTAAACACAAAGCGGCCGGCTCACTCAAACGCGAGCCTCCACACTCGTGTGTGTGTGTGCGTGCGCGGATCGGCGGAGGCACACATTGTGTCATTTATCTTAATGATGGCGCCTGCCCACATGCGGCGCACAACAAGCTTAATGTCTTCATTAGCGCGCGCGCGTACCCGGCCCGTTAAGGGGCCCGCCGAGCCCCCTCGCGGAAATCAGCGCCGATAATCCGCCAAAGTGCGAGCGGCCTCTTAAAAGGCGGCGCCTCGACTCGGAGCCGCTTTGGGGCCCCCACGATCGAACCTGACCGGCACCCGACGCCCACGTGAGGCATTTGGGGTCACGATCCCCCGCCCGGCGCCGTCATCCCGCGCAGATCCACGCCATCGCTCCGGCTTCTTGTTTCCATGCGAACGCCCCGAGCGTCGTTCCGTTCGGGCCCTTGAAAATCTCCCGGCGGCGGATGTCGCCCGGCTCGCCTGCAACGGCCAGATGGGCCAATTATCTGCTTTAATGGGCTCGGTGGAGGCGGACGCGCGGCGGCGGACGCGCGGCGGCCGTTGCCGTCGTTGTTGCGGAGTGGCCAACGATGCGGCTTTAGCTCCCTTTCAGCCCCCCCCGCGCCCAATTACAGAACGGCCGTAGGCGGAATCCGACGCGTGTCGCTTCGTGTGCCTGGGAGGTGCGACGGGGTTTGCGTGCGCTACCGTGTCGACTGCCACACCAGGTGGAGAAAAATCAGACGTTTGTATCTTGAATTGGCGATTCTGAAACTCTTCCGTGGCCGCAGCACGAATTGGGAGAGCCTAGCAGAGAATCGCAGGCTCCGCCCTGGACTGGTCACCTGTCAATCGTAGGTCCCGTTTTGAGAGCAGTCGCGCTGTCGTCAAGTTGTCGCGCTTTAGCTTCCCAATGCTAATCGGTGACAATTGCTCTCATGGGGCTCACGTGCGTCGCGCTGGAAGCCCTTTGGAATATTTTCAGCATCTCTTGGAGCTAAAGAAAAAAACGCAAGTTGGCTCATCCGCGTGGCGTGAATGTCCGTCCTGCGCAGAGGAGAAAGTCCCCAAGGGGTACGCGGGTTAGCGTTAGCCCTAAGCGAGGCCTTTGTTGAGATGCCAGTCAAAGGCACAAACGGTTCCCGCGGCGGGCGCTCTCGCACGGCGCCTCGGTCGAGGCCGTGTGATTCGCTTTCAGTCCGATGTTGGACGCGGCTTCAAACGAGCCACTCCCAAACGTTAGCGCGGCCCCGCGTTCGGCGTCTCAAAGCGAGCCTCGCAGCGGCGGCGCGGAGCGGACGCGAGCGCCGCGTGACTGCTGACCTACATGGAATAAATAGCACGGCCGAGACTCGCGCGGCTGTCGGCGCCGCTTGCTTCTCTCATCTTAACCCTCGCGTGCGCTTCCTTTCTTGTTGGCTGTCGGGCGGTGAGAATATCCTCTTCGTGCTTGCGCGCCGTCCACCGATGATGTTTTCAAAGCGTTTCGGCGGCTCCATCACCGGCTCCGTCACGCCGCTCCACGAGCGTCATCCAATCTTCGAGCAATGTGACGAAAAGAAGTCCGCTGACTCGGCCCGAAGGCAAAGTGGCCTTCGGATGTCTTGTGACGTGTCTCGGGGGCGTGGCCTCGGTCCCTTTTCGGGCTCGACTGCTCCCAAGTGGGGCCAGCGGTGAGAAAGCCGCCGCCTCCTGCCCATCTCATGGTGTGCGTGTGTGTGTGCGTGTGTGTGCGTGTGTGTTGCAGGCTGCTGCTTTGTGACCTTTTACACGCGCAAAGCCGCCCTGGAAGCTCAGAACGCGCTGCACAACATCAAGACCTTAACAGGGGTGAGTGTTCCGCCGCTCGTCATGTTCTCATCTCACGCCTCCACCAGTGTTTGAAGTTGGGGCTTGGGGGGGGGGGGGGGTGATATGCACCGACAACAATTGACGAGCTCCATGATGGCCTTTTTTTTCAGTGTTTTCCTCGAAACTAACCTTTTTTTATCAAATTTTTCCGTTCCGTAAAAAAAAACCCCACAGGCGCTTGATCCTGTTTTGTAAATGTGGCCTGACCCCTCACCCCCCACCCCCCCCGCCCCCTTCCCCAGATAGTGTCATGCTCCTTTTTGCATGATGGGCATCCAAATCGGGCTGCAGGCGGGACATGCCGCCAATCCCGCCGCCAATCCCGCCAGCGCCAGAAGGCAACCGTGTGCGAATCGCCATTGGGGCCCGTCCTCCGCTTATCTCCCCCCCCCCCTCCTCCCCGTGTGGAGGCGTGCTAAAGCCCCGGGGGGGGGGGGGGGGGCACACACCGAAGCTCTTTGGGGATTACGGCCACATGAAACGGATGCCGCTTCTTCTTCTTCTTGGTCGGCCCTCCTTTGGCCTTTTCACTTCAGGTAGCGGCCAATCATCCGGACAGCGAGGGGGGGGGGCTTGCGGACCGCCATCTAGATCCCTTCACATGCCTGCTTTTCTATTTCTTTTGTTTTTTTGTTTTTTTTCCCCCGACTGCTTTTCTCGTTGCAATTTTACCCTCGAACGACATCAGCTTTGCTTTTTATTTTTTATTTTTTTGCAACGAGGACAGACACAGTGGACGAGGGGCAATCCATTTGGCACTGAAAATGGAGGGCTGAAAAAAGACTCAGTCGACTTGAGTCCAGCTGATCCGTGACACATTTCCGGAGCTCTTCCGATGACGGGACGAAGGCGGTCTTTTGAGTGAGCTCGCCACTTGCTTTGTTTTTGTATTTTGCGCGTGAGCGAGGAGGTCTGAGTCCAAGCGGGGAGTCGGCAGCGACGGCGCTTGCGGGCGGGCTCTTGAAATGCATTTCTTTCTTGACTCGGTCTTTCCCGCACGTCGCCGTCGACGCGCAAAAGGCCAAGTAAAAGGTGAGGCGAGGAGCGGCTCAAAGTGGACGCCCACGCCGCAAATGAACGGCTCGGACGGCGGGAAAGTGCAGACGGCGGCCGAGGGCAAAGCAATCAATGCGCCTCGCTCGAGAAGAACCGCCGCTATGACAGTACTTCCAAAAGGTCCCCCCGGCCCCTTCTCACCCCCCCGCTGAGAATTGTGCGTTTTCACCGCGAACGGCGACGTGTACGACTCGGTTGTTTTGGAAGGAGACGGGCGAGTCCCCAACAATCCACCGTCACGGCGCCGATCGCGGCAAGGTGGCAAAATGCGGCACGTTTGCTTTCCCGTGTCTCGAAATTGTCAAACGGGATGTGAAAAAGACCGCCCGTGTCGAAGTTTCCCGGCATGTTGAACGAGCGCTTTGGTTGGTTCATCGGGAGATTTTCCGGCAAATGGAGCGCTTTGGTTTATGCGCGACAGATGTCCTCACGGCGGCGGGCGCCCCCGCCCCCGAAGGGATGAAGGGAAGGACGGCGGGGAATGGAGGACGCGTCCTTGCTCCCGCGGCACTTTGGCTTTGCCTTCTTTCCATGAAAGGCCTTTGATCAGCTTCCTCTCAAGGATGTTTGGAGGCCGCCGGAATGCGGGGAGGGGGCGAGCGGGGTGTTGGCGTCTTAGCAAGCGAGTGGCAGATTTTTTTTCTTTTTTTTTTTTTGCAAAAGAACTCGATAGGTGTGCGGGAGCTGCAGCTTGACATATTGTAAGCACGATGGACCCGAGTCATGTTTTTGTCCACCTCCACTGCGGCGCAGCGCCACGGCGGCCACCCGACGTTGAAGGTTGTCGGGTCGCGTTTGTTGCCCGAGGACGCACGAGGCGGCAGAACAGCCGAGAGCGTCGCCGGCTCATCAAACTTTCACGCTCCCGTCGGCCGTTACGCAACGCGGGGAAAAGGGGGGGCGGCCGTGACACGCGTGCGCATCCGCGCATGGGAATGCCACGCGCGAGTCGTTCGCAAAATCAATTTGATTCGCGGCGCTAATTGCTGAAGTGGAAGCCAAACGGGAGCGACCCTAAGCAACCCCCCACCTACCAACAGCCCCCCCCACCCGTGTGTATGTGCAGCCTTGTTCTGAGTTAGCAGAAGAAATATTGCAGCACTTTTCAAATCAAGTGATTGATTCCCATGCGCTAAACGTGCAAACAAATCTTCAGCAGCCAAGCTTTGCTGCTTGAGGGCCACGTTGCAGGATCAGGGAAGGTCACCGTTTTGTTTTTTTTTTGCAAGAAATTGGGATCATTTGGGGCAAGATTTGATCGAATGAGTGGGTGACAATTTCGTAGATTGTGACTATTTGCATCCCCCCCAAAAGGTATTTCTCCAGGCCAGAACTCAGTGATGTTCAAGTTGTATTTTCAGAGAAAAAAAATGGATTGACGTCATAATTTCTGACGCGAATCTATTGGCCGAGGGTTTTTGTCTCGTCAGGTTGGGGCTCCAAGAGCAGATCTGATCGTGAAGAGAACCGCAATGGCTGCGTTGCATGCTTCTCATTAGCCTGCCCCCTGAAGGCAGACTTGGGAACTGCCGGACGGGGAAGATGAGGAAGAGGCAGACTTGGTGTGTGTGTGTGTGTGTGTGTGTGTGTGTGTGTGTGTGTGTGTGTGTGTGTGTGTGTGTGTGTGTGTGTGTGTGTGTGCGCGTATGTGTGTGCGCGTGTGTGTGCGGGATAGAATTGGATGATCAAAGTCTTGTACGCCAGCCTGACTGAGCCTAAGGGCGCACGCACACGCTCACACGCGCGCCCGGATGGCGTCTGACTGTGATTGATTCGGCAGTACATTCGGAGAATCCCTGTCATCCGTCTCTTCGTAGATCAAACGGCAAACATAATCCTCCATAAAGGAAGCAGACGCAGCGAGAATAAGAAAAGAAAAGGGGGGCGGGGGTGTCCCTTTTGACCCCCTCCCCATCCCTTGGGGAATTCTTTTGCGTTCAAAACATCCGGCGTGCTCGGGTCCTCGACGGGTCACCAAAGCAAATGTGAATTCTTTTCCGCTGCGCAAACTCCAGGCTTGGCGTGCGAGTGTGACCGCTTTGGCCAAATGCGTTTTCATTGACCGCTGAATCTTTTTTCTGTTGTTGCAGATGCACCACCCCATCCAGATGAAGCCCGCCGACAGCGAGAAGTCCAACGGTGAGCGAGGGCGCGCGCACACACGCACTCCGAAACCAGAAAAGAACAAAACGGAGTCGTGATTTTGAAAAAGAACCCCCAAAAAATCATTCCAAAAGTGCAGAAAGAAAACAGAATCTGAGTTGATCTTTTGTGGTTTTGGAAAGGGAAAAAAAAAATTTTTGGATTGCATGAAAAATATTTTGTTTTTGAGAAGGGTCGTTTTTCCAGAAAAAAAAAATCTATTCGTGAGAAAATAACCTTTTAGTTTTGAAACCCCAAAAAGCGTAATTTGTCCACAATTTACAACACGGGAGTCGTTTTTAATGCAAGCGGCGCCGTCTGCTGAGCTTGGGCTGGCTTGGAATTGAAATCCCCAAATGTGCCGCCATGAGAGAGGAAGTGCAGAGACTCGTGCCCGCTTGTGTCCGGCGGCTTCCCCGGGCAGCTCCTCTTGGCGCTCGCCGTCAACGGGATCCCAAACGTAGCCGGCGACTGACGTTTCGTTGGCCGTCCCGGCGGGCCAACACCTCCCCCCCCCCCCCAGAGGGTGCCCTGAAACAATGGCATGACAGCGCCGCCAAATTTGACCGCGGACGGCGGCGCGACTTCATCAAGGCGGCGACCCGAGCAGGAAAGTTGGCGCGTGAATTATGGAGCGCTGCGCACTGCACGCGTATCCATCCACTTAACGATAACGACCTGGAAATAAAGCCGCCGTTAGCATGATGAATGGCTGCCGCGGGCTCTATTAGGCCGCGCCGCACCGCCGCCCGACATCGCAGCGTCCAGGCGCTTCGCAAAAAAGAGAGCGAGAGAGCGAGCGACTGCTGTAAACTGAATGGCGTGAGGGTCCCGAACGTTGCCGCTCGGATGACAGTGAGCTCGTGATTGTGATCAGCTTACCTTTGTCGATTTCACACACTCGCCCTGAGCTTCGGGTTTGTTGTGAAGGAGGCCTTGTGGATTTCACTTCCAAGCCAGCCGCCAGCAGAAAGAAATTGAGCTGCCTAAACGGGCTGGCGTCAGTCAAGTTTGTCTCGTGAAAGAAGGAAAAGATCGCCACTTTTCTGACGGTTGAGGACAGGGAGCTAGCTCAACGGGCTGCGGTCGAGTGAAGACTGCCGTCCGTGCTACTCCGACAAACGGAAACATTCCCACGACGTTTTCACGATTCTCGATGGCTTCCACTGCAAAGCCGCAACCGGCAAAAGGGAATTTAGCAAGTTAGCCGCGGACGGCGTTTGTCGCGTTAGCGCGCCAAACCGAAAGAGCTAGCTGCTAGCTCTGAACCGCAGGCGAATTCGGTAACTCGCCCGCCTAAACGGCTCGCTGCCGCGCCTTCCGGCCCGAAAGACAAGACCGCTGGCGCGCCCCGCCCCAACATGATCATGTCACATGATCTGCTCCGGATTCAAGCTTGGCAACGTGGCCTAGAGAGGTAGGAAATGAGAAGTCGGCGTAGCCAAGCGCCACTTATCTCCTTTTTAAACACACAAACAATCCGCCGAGCCAAATAAACAAGCGCGCTATTGATTTCCCAGAATGCGGCGGAGCGCTCGTGTGCTTCGCCTCGCGCCCGCCGCTGACGCTCGCCTCATTAAGAACGAATCGGGTTAGCGGTGCCGGCGCACGGCCTTGCGCCGGCGCCGCTAATCCTTTCGAAGCGCGACGGGCAACCGCGGTTCGCGGCCGGTGTGACCGCCCGCTCCCTCTCTGTCCTCCCAATGCAGCGGTGGAAGACCGCAAGTTGTTCATCGGCATGGTGTCCAAGAAGTGCAACGAGAACGACATCCGGGTCATGTTCTCCGCCTTCGGCCAGATCGAGGAGTGTCGGATCCTGCGGGGCCCCGACGGGCTGAGCAGAGGTGCGTTGCGTCGCCGGGTGTCGGGAGCCGCAACAGCCCCCAGAAAACGGCCATGCCGCGCAACCCCTGCAAAGGTGGAGGCCACTCGCCCATTTTGGACCTCCCCCACTTGACTCGGACTTCGACTTTTCCGCCCGGATCGGGACTCCGGACCGTCGGAATTCACGTGACTCTTGACGACGTCGTGCCGACCTGTGACAAGCACGTTGGGCTTTTTGGGCGGGGTGGGGGGGGGGGGGGGTGTTCACTCTTCAATTTCCTTCTCTATTGGCCGAGTTCAGCGCATGGCCAAGTACGGTCTTGAGACTTTTTATTTTGAACGTTTGTTTCATTTTTCGAGCTGTGAATGAACCCCTCCTCCCCCCCATTTGGAGCGCAACAACATTTGATGAGTCCAGTCGATGTTGTGACCGAGCAGGGTTAGTCATCACTTGACTCGACTCGTACGATTTTGGGAACTATAATACATTTTGGGGGGCTGAGACTTGAGACTGACATGTGACGCCCTCCTGACTGACATCTTGGGGCTGTTGTGGCTGCTGGGAATATTTTGGCTCTCTATAGCATCTTTCCCTCTCTGCCCCGCCCCCTTTCTCCTGACCCCCTCCCGCCCCCTTCCCTGCTCACTCACCCCCCTCCCCCACCCACCACATCACTCCTCTACATGTGCTTCATCTTCCAGCCTGAACTCACTGTGGTCCCGTCGTCATCGCTCAACTGACCCCCCCCTTCTCATTAGTGACGAGAAAACGTCGAGCCGGCCGAGCACTTTCGAGGTGACAACACGCAAAAAGCGGAAAAGGCCTCCAGATTGGGGTGGGGGGGGGCTCTTTTCATGACAGGGATGCCGAGCAGAGTTGAATTGGCTTTGGGGGCGGGGCTTTGGGGCGGGACCAGGACCCATCGTCCAGCATCCAGTGGCAATTTCCTCCCCAGTGTAGGACAAATAACGCCATGCATGAAGCCGTCATTCCAAAGAGGATTTCACTTCTCGTAGCTCAGCGGAGCTCACGTTCCAATCCGCCGCCTGTGCTTCCCGTGTGCCCTGCTCCTCCTCCTCCTCCTCCTCCTCCTCTTCCTTCTCCTCCTCTTCCTCCTCCCGTCACGCCAGCTTCAGTGTCATCCGTGTCAGCCGTGTGTTGTTGTTGTTGTGTGGTTATTGTGGCGCTGTTTTGCCACCGCGTGGCCTTTTTCAGCGTGCTCCACTCTCCCCCAATTCCAGAAGAAGCAGCCCGGCCGTACCTGCATGCGCCCCCTGTCGCGATCGGTCCTGCCGACATCCGCCGTCCGCCAACCTCCCGCCGCCCCGGTGCTGCTCTGTTGTCCCGATCGATATTTTTAGACGTCTAACGGCGAGCACTTAGCGGCGAGTGCAAAGAGGAAGTACCGCTGCGTCGGTTTTGGCGAGCAAACAAAACACCCCCGACCGGTTTGGCAAATAAAGCCGCTCCAAAAACGTCCCCGCAAGTGCCGGCGCCATCGAGCCGCTCTGGAAAATGGCGAGGAGCCGTCACGCTATGAATAAAATATGGATTGCGGCGGGCCGAGGGAGCTCGCCTACTTTTGCTTGGCCGCCGGCGGGAGGCATTTTTAGGGCCGGCGAGCTCAAACAAAGAACCAGCGTGATGTTGTGGCACCGAAGCGGTCCCGCTGACTTTTGTCACCTGATGGCTGACCGCTGAAAGTCAGGAGGCAGACATGAACCCGAGCGAAAATGCCCAAACGCCGCGTCCAATCACGTAGTTTCACGTCGCCTCCAATCAGGAAGCTCTTTGGACTTTTTGGTGGCTCGTGTCATGATAGGCGGGGCCGGCAAATTTCAGATTGGCCGCGGGGGGCTTCGTTCGTCGTCTCGTCTTCCTTCATGAATGCGAGAGGCCCGCAGGGGGGTCGGCGCCCCTCCGCTCGCCCATCCCGGACGGACGGGGGAGGTGGAGTCACGCGGAAAGAGGGCGGGGCCGCGCGCGCTTGTGGTGACGCTGTGCTTGCTTCCTGCTGTTGTTGCTATAGCGACCGACAACACTCGTCGTCCCGTTCTCTGTTTTTTGGGTCTCTTGTGGGTTTTTTTACAACAACGACGTGTCCAACCCTTTTGTCTTGTTTTTGTTCTTTCTCGTCTTTCCTCCTCCTCTTCCTGCCCTCCCTCCTTCCTCCCTCCCTCCCGCTGTCCCACCGGCCCCCCTCCCCGCCCCCTCCCCATCTCCCCCCCCACCTCCCTCCCAACAGGATGTGCCTTTGTCACATTTTCCACCCGAGCTATGGCACAGAATGCAATCAAAGCCATGCACCAGTCTCAGACCATGGAGGTACGCTACCCTCTCACCTTGTACTCGCCGTTGCAATGAATTTGTCTGTCCTTCAGCCTCGCAGCGAGACCCGCGCGGTCGTACCGTTCGGCGCGCGTCCAACACCACTTTGGAATCCAATAACGGACATTCCCGAAGACTTTTTCGTTTGGTTGTTTTCTTCGCGGCTCTGCTCACCATCGACATGCTTTTCAAATGTCATCATGTCTTTTGGGAATCAAATCACCGAACTGGCCGCCGGGGGCTGAATTTGTCAAATGATTGCGGGGCTGCAGATGGTGCAAATTATTGGGGCTGACTCACATCCTCTATGAACACTTTTTTTTTTTTTGCACACCCTTATTGCGGAGGGGCTAACCTGCCCGGCTGATGAAAACAAACACCTTTGCCTCGGCGGGGGAGGAGGAGGTGACCGCAGAACCCATCGGCTGCGCCTTTGTGTGTGTGTGTGTGTGTGTGTGTGTGTGTGTGTACCGTATTTTCACGACCATTCGGCGCACCGTGTTGTTGGGTGCAGTCTCAGTAACGGGTGCTATTTCTGTGTTTGACACATACACAAAACGCACTGTATTATTGGGCGCAGCCAGGCATGGTAAAACATACGCCAGCTTAAACATACGGCATGCATGCACGCACGCTAAAAACACGTTTTTAAAAAGGCAACGGAAGCAAAACTGAGTTTGGTTGTACTTTATTTTGCCATTTTACAATGTACTCACGTTTTTCTCTTCACCTCTTACACGCTCACCGACTGGTACAAGCTAGGGACGTGCCTTTAGCGTCCTCTTACACTCGCCCACCCTTCACTCATTGGCGGACTTCCGCATGCCTGTCGTCACTCACGCCCGCCTTTTCTCTTCTCTATATAAACAGCGTGTCGGCCACAAGCGCGCTCAGTCAGGCTTTGGAACTCGGCTCATACACCAGACGCTCCGCATTATAAGGCGTCCTGTCCATTTCGGAGAAAATTTAAGACTTTTAATGGCGCCTTATGGTCGTGAAAATAAATATATATATATATATATATATATATATATATATATATATATATATATATATATATATATATATATATATATATATATATATATATATATATATATATGAAAAGGTTTCTGGCGATGATGGAAAGAGTGTGGCTCTTCATCTCGAATGGTTGCACATTGTTCATGACTTGCGTGGCGAACACTTTTTGGTGAGCAACAAGAAGCCACGTGGCCTCGGGCGCTTTGGTTTGGTCAGCTTCTGCAATTTAAAAGTAATTACTTTTGCTCCCACTGACTTTTGGTAAATAGAGTCTGCTTATTGTCTCGGCTCCGTTTCTGTTCATGGGTGGATGTGCGTGTTGTTTTCAGGGAGGAAAAATTGCTAGCGCATGACAATAGCTTCCCGAGAGAACGTTTTTTTTTTTTTTTTTTACTTGTTTTCAGTCAACCCCCTCCCATATATATATATATATATATATATATATATATGGGAGGGTTGATTATATATATATATATATATATATATATATATATATATATATATATATATATATATATATATATATATATATATATATATATATATATATATATATATATATATATATATATATATATATATATATATATATATATAGAGCTGTCAAACGATTAAAATATTTAATCTAATTAAAAACTCAACTGTCATAATTAACTAAAAATTAATCGTGATTACTCACGTATTTTTTATTGTTTCTGAATTTCCTTTTATATTTTTTGTCCTATTTACCCCCATTTTAATGCTCTCATCAACATTGAATCATGAATCAGTTTTCTATGTGCAAAATGCAAATGTTTACTGAAATAACAATTTCGATTTTCAATTTTACATGAACATTTTTCACTTGGAGCAGTTATTCACACGTTATCTCTCACACAATATTACTGTCCATCAACAACAGTGAAAAAAATATTTTGTCACACAACAGCTGCTTGAACATCTCTTTTTATGGCATAAAAACAGCACAATATATCATTATAAAGTGCACATCTAAGGTAAAGTAGTACTCAGCCTATAGTGGATTTAAGCCATGGTTGCATACTTCGTTTTTCTCAAATTTGCTTTGAACACAGCAGTCAGGCTATGCTGATTCTGTTGGTCCTTCTTGCTCGGGAGTCTCTCTACGGTTTTGTGTCGACATCATTTCGGATGCTTGTAATGGAGGCTCTCGCTGGCAATCCGTAGTGGAGTTGTTCAGTTAATTCCGTTTTTCACGGCGCCCTGTATAGGGATTGTCGGTCAGTATGGAAGGATCTCTCGTTCTGTACTTTTTGATCATTTATTGGAGCACTTTGCAGCAGAAGTAGTAGTAGTAGTAGTTGTAACAGAAGTATCAGAAGCAGGTAATAACCTAAACTACACATAAATGCAGTAAAAAATTAATATATCTATCTTGCTGCATCACAATGTAAATATGTATATAATTGACATTAATTAATACCTTTATTTAACAATATGTTTAATAAATAATGTAATCAACCCTGATTTCACTATGTATCATTATCGTCATCATTATTCATTGTTTTAAACGTAAGAAACCATACAACACAAACATATCAAGTCGAATCGAACAAAAGAACTACAACTCCCAAAGGTCCAACCCGGAAGTGGAGCGCCGGCATGATTTACCCCAGCTGCAACGCAATTTACTTCGTTTAAACGTCAGATTGCAGACGGACAAACATGACAACTATGCAAAAATGAGCTAAATAAAGACACTCCTGTTCTAGCAGCATTTTAGCCCACGCTGTTTAAATTGCCGATTGCGAACGGTAACTGATTGTGATTGCATCGCGATGCGGCAAACAAAGCACAGCGGACACAATGCAAAGCAAACAAAACAACCGATCATGACCGAATCTAAAAGCTAACTTTACACATCTGACTTAATAAGAAAAGCACACGCGTAGCTTAACATTGAGCCATGCCGACGACAAAGCGAGTGTATTCACTCACGAAACAAAAAGCTATTTATACATCGTGCGAACAGTCACCTGTCAGTGGCAGCCCCGCCCCTCTGAAAGCGCCAGGTCAATCCAACAGGAGTCGTTCGATGCAATGCGAATTATTTCAGCTTGAGTGGAGCTGTGGTCAATGTTGACAGGCTTGCATGCAGTAGCCATATATTTAGCTACGGCTTCAGCAAATTTGTTCTTCGTCGCGTCATCCATTTTCTTCGCTTTGAAATGATCCGTAGCTGTGTGTCTGAGACGAGGGGGCGGAGTACTCACGTCAGCTGTGTGTTTGGCCATTAAGTGGTATTTCAGACTCGACGTGCTATGATGATCGCTCAGTTTACGACTGCAAAACATACAGGTAATTTTGGTCTTGTCAGTGGAACAATCTGGCAACTTTTTTAAAGTAAATTTTCCATTCATAAACTATTTAATTATCCGTTTTCGGTGTCTCGCGCTGCCGTGGCTGGCAAAACAAACGTGCGTGGACCTGTGCAGCGCGCTTGATGTTTTGTTTCTGGTTTATTTATAGAGCAACGTAACATCCGCTGTGACGTCTGCCGCGTTAATCTCGCGAGAAAATTTTTGATCCCGATAAAATTCATTTAAATTAATGCCAATAAAAGCAGCTAAACTGACAGCTCTAATATATATATATATATATATATATATATATATATATATATATATATATATATATATATATATATATATATGTGTGTGTGTGCATGCATGCATGTGCGCGTATGTTGACAGGCCTGTCAGTGTCGTATCCGGCATCTCATTACAGCCTGGCATTCAGGCGCCACCTGAATGTCAGGTCCAAATGAAGGTGGATGGCAAGGCGCCAATTGGCGCCTTGGCGGGGGCGGCTCGCACCCCTCGCGCGCCCTTCTGCGTTCTTTCCAGCGCCTCCTCGTTACCGTCGTGCAGCCAGTCAGATCCAAATAGAAAATGCTGACTATTATTCGCTCAATGAAACCCAAATCGAGAAACGATTAATCGTTCTGATCATCCGCAAGTTCTGATTGGCCAAAGTCGGTGTCTCGTTGCAAACATTCCATTTCTCCATCATGGCTCGCCCCCCCCCCACCAACACACACTAAACAAATGTCAAAACAAAGCCTGTTAATAGCCAATCTTGCCTGCACTCTCAACCCCCACCCTCCTCCCACACACACAGACGCCCTCTCAAACAAAAAAACAAAAATGGAAACAAATCCAGCAAATGGCGAAAACAAAAGTGATTCCTGCCAGTCAGAATCTCTCAATCATCTTGTGGACCTGTTAGCGCTCGCCGGTCATCCTCGTTGTCCGGTCGCTCTCACACGCATGCACGCGCACGCGCGGAGGATGATGATGATGATGATGATGATGAAATAGTTGGAGAAGTCGGGAAATCTCTTTCTGGACTCGGAGATAACTGAGCCCTTGTGGAGCCCTCTGGCTTTGGAGTCGAGCTTCCTGTGTGGAGGGCTATGTGCGTGCGGCGAGGCGAGACATCGTTTTGCGCTGTGTGTGTGCGCGCCTCAGAGAAAAAAGGGGCAATCTTACAAGAAGGCTTTTTTTTTTCAACGCACGACATGATTAGATAAGATTGAATTCAAAGGGATTGTCACTGGCCCAGCTTTTGTCTGAAGAGCAAGGTTGCCAGCCACTGCAGTAACAAGCAGACGCCTATCGATGGCAGCGTTGCATCACTTTGACTTTGAGATCAGCACCATTTTTGAGTGGAAGATCAAGATTAGGAGGGGAGGGGGGGAATCAAGAGAGCCATACAAATGCTTTTTTTTTTTTCATGCCGCCGATTCCCCCTGCCCCCTCCGTCCTCCCACCTCCTCCTCTTCGCAGGGCTGCTCGTCCCCCATTGTGGTGAAGTTTGCCGACACGCAGAAGGACAAAGAGCAGCGGCGTCTGCAGCAGCAGCTGGCCCAGCAAATGCAGCAGCTCAACAGCGCCACCACCTGGGGGAGCCTGACGGGCCTGGGCGGTCTCACCCCGCAGTACTTGGCTGTAAGGACCACTGTTTTTGGACATTTGGCTCATAATGAGCGGGGGGGCAAAAGATTTGCTCTTCGAGTCCCACGGAAATCTTTGCGGGACCCGGCGCCTTGCGCTCACCGTTTCTCGGCCACCCGAGAGCAAAGCCGGGTCCCGCTATTCTTGGAGGCGAGGAGCTAAATTCGGCTTTTTGTTTCAGCCCAAAGGATGAGCAGTTTTAAAGGTCTTCTCGTCTTTGTTGCCATGACAACCCCCGCCACAAAGCGTTCCCAAATTAGACATAAAGGCAACGAGCGGCGGGGGGGAGGAGGCGGCGGAGGAAAAATGAACGAGAGTCATTTTTAGGAGCTCTCGGCGGGCCGTCGTTAAAGTTGGACTCTTTCCGCCGCCGCTCGCTCGTTCGCTCTCATCCGTCTTTTGGCCGCGGCGAAGCAATCGAGCGACTGCCGGTGCTCGGACTGGAGCCCAAAGTTTACAACGCGGCGGCTTATGATGGAAAACAAATTTCTTTGCCCCAAGCAGACAAATCACCGTCCCCGCAAGACGAAATGAAAAGGGAGGCCTCCGAATGTTTTTGTTTGTCTTTCTGCACAGTTGCTGCAGCAGGCGACCTCCTCCGGCAACCTGGGCGCCTTCAACGGGATTCAGCAGATGGCGGGTGAGTCCACCGAGGGTCTGGCGGCCGTCGCGCGGCGGCACTTTTGGAGCGCCGCCCTCTTGCCTTTTTGCGAGCGAAGAGCAGAGCAGATGAAGTCGCCGCACGGAGCCGCGCAGATCTTTCGGCCCCAAAGATTGATAGGGCCTGGCAAAGATTTGTCTCCATCTCGTCATGAGGCAAGACAGGAAGTATGCACCGCCATCGGGGTCACGCCGCCATCCATCACATGCACGGGGGGAGAGCAGGGGGGCTTTGAGCTTGAGAAATGGCAGCTTGTGCGGCTTGTTGAAGGGTCACTTGGAGAAAAGTCAAACATGAGAAGAGGAGGAGGAGCAACGAAAGCGACGCGCGGTGGCATCGATGCGCCAAGGAAGCCTTGTCTTGGGTCTTTGGTCTTGGGAGTCTTCCCACCCTGGATTTCTTGGAGTCTTTGAGCAAGTGTCTTTGTCCCGCAAGTGTCCCCGTTCCAGAATGTGTCTCTGTCGGGGGAATTCTGCCACCAAATGGAACTGTCCAAATCGTCTTGGGCCGGAGTTGCGTTTGCCTCTCCCACAAGTCTTTTGACCGACTGGCCTCGTCCCCTCAAGCAGCCTTGGAACTCTGTCAGCCGTTTCTCTTCAAGCCTGGAATTCTTTGACAAAGTGTCCTGACGTTTGTTGCCCTCGGCCCGATTGGAGCGGTGCGCTCTTACTGGTGAGGTCAAAGGTCACACAAGTACATGGGCCATTTGGTGCTCACATTTGGACACAACTGGAACCTTTTGAACAGGCGGTGTTGATGTCCATTTATTTTTATTTCGACACATCGTCCTGGCTTGTGCGTGTGTTTTAGTTGCGGGCCCCTCACTGCAGAGTTGGCGCCATCCTTGCGCTGTTTTGGCGACCTTCTGGCACCTTGGCGTGCCTTCCCATTGTGCGTGTGAGCGTGCGCGCTTGTTGTTTGTGTTGCCATGGAGCGGTATATACGGCGCCACGTATATACGACCCATCCACCAGCTCACGCGTCGTCAGGGCGATGGCAGTGGCAAGGCGCCTTGCCGCACGACAACCGCGCCCAGGAGCCGGCGCGAGACTTGACCGAAGACTCTGTGGCTCGCCTCTCTCCGCAGGTATGAGTGCGCTGCAGTTGCAGAACTTGGCCACTTTGGCAGCGGCGGCGGCGGCGGCGGCCCAAAACTCCGCCAGCCCGTCCACCGCCAACGCCCTGTCCTCCGGCGCCGCCTCCCTGGGAGCGCTGGCCAGCCCAGGTAACGCCGCAGCCCTCGCAGCTCTCGCAGCCGACGGCCGCCGGGCGGGAGGCGCCGTCCTCGCCATCATTCACCGACATTGCCACCGAATGCCACCGATCACCCGTCAGCCATTTGTGTGACACCTCTTTGTCCCTCCGTCCGTGCGTGGGTGCGCTTGTGTTTGTTCACCTTCTTTGGGCTTTTGTCGGACGGCTTATTTTGGGCAAGTTCAACGGCCTCTCAGCTGCTTTGTTGGCCTGGTGTTTGCTGTGGTTACCCAAAATGCATATCAACAATCGTTTGCATTACGTAACAAAAATGGATGCGGTCATCAAGGTTGCAGTATTTCGAGAACAAACTTATCAAAGTTACAAAAATTACACACACACACAATTATTTTTTAATTGTTATTGTGGATGCAAAAAATGGGAAAATTAGATGAGACAAAAATGTTTGTGAATTGAAATGACAAAAAAAATGTCACCGTGAATTTCAAAAACTCGCTGGAAAAAAAATCCTGTCACCAAAACTTGAGTGAGTGTTAATAAATATGTGATTGTGTCATTGGGACATGTTTTTGTGGAACCATCCGTAAAAATTTTAATTGGATCAAAGTTGCTGACGGATTGGGTCAGCATTTTGCGTAAGCACGAGCTAGGGTCTTAAGAGTTTGGTGCGAGCACGTGCCCCTTTTTTTCTTGTTGTTCTTGGTGGAAGTCGCGTCTCACTACCGCCACCCGCTGGCCGCCAGCGGGCGCACCAGCCTGCATGGAACCACCAGTCCATCATCACCTCATGCACATGGGGCCGTTCCCGCTCAGAGAGCATTCGATGTTGTTATTGTATTTGTCGTGCTCTTGTTCTTTTTTTGGGGGGGGGCTTTTCCTGTTTTGCGGCAACGTGTACTTGCTGTCGGCTTTGGGGGTTTTTGCCGGCGATGTTCGGTCGCCGTTCCTCATCCTGACGGCGGCCGCTCTGTTGCTCTTCCTGTGTGTGCCCATCAGGGGGCGCCCCGGCCGGCGCAGGCGCAGGCGCCATGAGCTCTCTGACGTCACTGGGCACCCTGCAGGGACTGGCGGGCGCCACCGTCGGCCTCAACAACATTAACGCACTAGCAGGTAGCGTCAACAGTGAGTATTGGTGGTGCCATCTGCCCCGCGCTCGTGGAAACGCCCGGCCAGCCTCCCCACCCCCACCCCCCCGCGTCCTACGAAAGCGCACAATTGGCCATTCACTCGTACTTTATTTTGTGACGAAAGCTGAGGCAATGAGCCACATGCTGCTTCACCAACTCATCATACGCACATTCAGGAAGTTTGCTTTTGGCATTTTCCGCATATTTCTCCCAAATCCCAAACGATGAGCTCGAATTTGCCTCCCTTAAAACCTCGACACAGGCCTTTCAAAATGAGTCACCCGCTACATAAATGAATACAAACCTCTGACAGGAAGTGTACATGCTGTTCTTGTTTTTCCACGAGAGTCTGCTGATGTAAATCTGCAGTGACCCCCCCACGCCCCACCCCCACCCTCTGTTTTCTGGGGTCTTCATCTGCTCTTGTGACGGGCAAGATTCCGCCACATTATTCCCCGCTGACCTTTAGCGCATCCGCTGTAGTAATCCCAACACCGCTCCCCCCCGCCCCACACACACACACACACACACACACACACACACACACACACACATACAAAACCTTCAACTGGGGGGGGTCTAAAGCACCCCCCGTAACTCGCCCTCATTTAAACACATCTAAACCTTAATTGAATTGCAAAGGTCAGTGGTGCAATTATCCCAGAATAAATGAGTGACCTCTAATCCCGAGTGCTGCAGTGATCATTTATTTGCTCGTGTCTGACGGCGAGACGACAGGACGCAGCCCCCCCCCCGACAAGTTGCACTGTGTGGTGAAAAGAAGCCGTGACATACCACTAATGAGCGCTGGGTGACTACACTTCTGTCACCGCCCACCCCCCCTCACCCCACAGCCGCAGGCGCCACGTGCTGAGTGACCTCGAAGACCCCCCACCCGCCTCGCCGCGCTCGCCACAGGCTGGCAAATAACAGCGAGCGGTCGATGGAAATGTTTAAAAGGGACAAAAAACCAATGAAAGGACTCAATTAACTTCAAGCGGCTTTCTATTTCAAACAACATTCGACCATTGTCGAAGGAGTTCCACGCAAGACCTGTAGGTGACAGACTTGCAAATCCTCCACAAACTTCAGGGAACCGCTTTCTGCCGCCTCCTTTCCCACAACCGCTAACATTGACAAAAATGACCAGCCAACATATCGAACGCACCCGCCACAACATTTCCGAGCCTCACGAGTGACGGTTTGGCCGACGTGCGAAAGATTGGCAAAAGCGACGCGGTTGAGCTCACGAGGAAGCGCATTCTCCTCCCTTTATCGTCGGCGTTGACGTCAAGTTGCTGAAATGCTCACAGGTATGGCAGCGCTCAACGGCGGCCTGGGCGGCGGCGGGCTGGCCAACGGGGCGGCGGCTGCTGCGGCGGCGGCGGCAGCGGCCGGCACCATGGACGCGCTGACGCAGGCCTACTCAGGGATCCAGCAGTACGCCGCCGCCGCCCTGCCCACACTCTACGGCCAGTCGCTGCTCCAGCAGCAGGGCGCCGCCGGCAGCCAGAAGGAAGGTACGCCCGCTCGCTCGCTTGCCGACAACGCCTCTGTTGAGTTGCCGTGACAACGATGGCCCGCTGTGCCCCCCCCCTCCCGCCGCAGGTCCCGAAGGCGCCAACCTGTTCATCTACCACCTGCCGCAGGAGTTTGGCGACCAGGACATCCTGCAGATGTTCATGCCTTTCGGGAACGTCGTCTCCGCCAAAGTCTTCATCGACAAACAGACCAACCTCAGCAAGTGCTTTGGTCAGTGCCTCGCCAGCCGCAACGCGACGGCGGTGTTGCCTGACTGTTCACGGCAATTCCAAATGGCTCACGCGCGCTCGGTGAAAACGTTTGTTTTTGCTCGTCACCCCCGGTTGAAGGCCAACTTTTTTCGCGCCGCTTTTCAGGCTTCGTGAGCTACGACAATCCGGTGTCGGCGCAGGCGGCCATCCAGGCCATGAACGGCTTCCAGATCGGCATGAAGCGTCTGAAGGTGCAGCTCAAGCGCTCCAAGAACGACAGCAAACCTTACTGATGTTCGCGCCGCCGCGGCCCTGCTCGGGTAAGCGCCGATACGCGGGCGCCGTCGGGGTGTCGGGGTTCCGAATTCTTGGTGGCGTTGTGCGTAACACTGCCGTTGTTGTGCTCTCTTTGCCTTTTTCAGAACATCATCGGTAGGCCGCCTCCCCCCCCTCCCGATAAGAAAAAAACACAAATGTACTCATTCACCACGCCGCCAGACAAAAAAAAAAAAAAAAAACGAAGGGTCTCAAGGTTGGTGTTTTTTCTCACCTGAGCTGAGCCGAGCTCTCCGCCTACGCCTACTGAACTTTTTCTTTGGATTTTCATTTTATTCTTTTTTTTTTTTTTTTGCATGTGACCTCATGTGGATGTTTTGGTGAGGTGATGACCACAAATCAATGTGAAAGGAACACAAAAGCTGCACTCGTTTGTACGAAAACCATTTATTTTATTTGTCTTTTTGTTTGGTTGTTTTTTTTTGGGGGGGTGCATTGGTTTTGTTTAGTTTTGTTGTCCCCTAGCGTCTCTTCCTCTGCTGTCGCTTTTTCTTCCTTTTGCGTGACTTTTGACAACAACAAAAAAAAACCCACAAAAACCAACCAAAAAAAAAAATAAAACATCCTGGCGGGAAAAGTGGGGGCGCACGTGGCCTAGCTTAAGACTACTTCCGCACAGTTTGGACTCTGAAGCTCTTTTTACATTTTTCAGGCCGTGTAAAGTTTTTGATAAGGAGTTTCTCATTAAAGTCTATATATAGAACCACTTTTTGTAGAGTAGTTTCAAAGGGAACAACAATGGGGCGGGGGGCGGGGGGTGAATGCTACCTACTTGTGTCACCTTTTGCTCAACTGATTCCCAGACAGACAATCCGTGGTTTCAATGCACATGATGAGATGACCTATATTTTCTACTCTTTCATTGTATGGAGGTACAACCCAAAAAAGACAAAAAACAACAACGCAAGAAAAACAAACGTCGGTGCTTCTCGTGAGTTTTAGTCCATCATCACAAGTCCAAGACACTTTTAATTGGGTCATGTTTCTTTTTTTCTTATTTTGGGCTTTTTTTCTGTTTTTTTAAAGAGAAGACTTTTTAAAAAAACAACAACAATTTACTTTCCCTTGCTTATCTTGTTGTCGTTTAATTAGCTCTCTAAAAATGAGTCAAATCTATATCGATAGAAATGAATCTATAAATCTATATCTTTAATGTCACCTTGTGGAGCATCAATGTCATGATTTGATTTGTCTACGTGATGGCAACCAAATATTTAGATGTGTGTGTTTTTGTCTTATAACCGAGATTTTAAAAAAACGAACAAACAAAAAAAACGAAAAGTGAGTTTAGTTCCAAATTGGGAAGACGCGACTTCCTGCCTAGCGCGTGTGCGTGCGTGCGTCCGTCGACGTCTTCTTCTTCTTCTTCTTCTTCTCTTTGTGACACGATGATGATTTGCTACCATACGTATTTTCTTCTCAGTGTTTTTTCATATTTAAGAAGTTCTCGCTTTCAAAAAGAAAAAACACAAGAGTTTGTTCACTTGTGGTAAGTCTTGTTGCCTGAGAAAAATGTCCTGTTTGCTTTTGATTTGGATTTTTGTTCTCTTTGTAAAAATGTACAAAAAAAAAGTGCCCATGTGTCATAAATATATATCGATCTATATATAAATCTATATAAATATAAATCTCTCTATATATCTCTAGACATGTGCACACGCGCGCACGCTCTTGTGCAAGACCTCACTATGTTGTTGTTGTTGCTGTTGTTATTCTTATTGTTCTACTTCTTCTGGTTGTGTTTGTGTGGGAGAGCCCCCCGAGTGTGAACGCTTCCACGGGAACCACGCACACATCCGGGCACGCGCACGCTCCTTAGCAAGCCTTAGCGGACACGCGTCTGCACACTGAGGTGCAAGCACTTGCTAGCATGCACAAGCATACTGACATGCACGCGCATGTTAGCTTCGCCGTGCACACGGCGGGCGGCAGGCCAAAGTGGGTCGGTGACACTCGTTGAGCACAAAATCTCCCTCTGTGCGCGACTACCCCCCCCCCCCCCCATCCAAGGCATGCTTCTTTTCTACACGACAAGCTCGCTCACCACTGGCCTTAAGCAGGGAGGATCGCGTGCCTCGTCGCTTTTTGTCCCAACAGCAACAACCCCAAAAACGCCTTTTAACTCATTCAGTACCAGCCAATTCTGGACCAAGTCTGAAAAGACGTTTAAAACCGTCTTTGGGAGTGACTGAGTTAAATGCAACCGAAAAAAAAGATGTGGTACATCGGACTCGACAGTTGGCAGCTCTTCCAAAGCTGTTTTTTTTTCTTCCTCTTTTTAAACAGAAGCGTATTGCAAGGCACATTTTGACTCATGTTTCGACAACTGTTTTCACGGCGCCCCACCAAAGTGACTAATAATCAACTGCGGCGTTTAAACTCGAATGCATATACTGAGTACACACACTATTTCTATCTATCGATAGGTAGATCGATCGATATTTGCGTGTGTGTGTGTTTTGCTTTAACTGTCCACGGTCGAGAATGATGTGCAAAAGGGTTCCGAAGAGTTTTTTTCAGACAGCAGGCGTGTGATTGGCTGACAAACGGGAAGTAAAAAGGAGGCGTTGACTTGACAAGCACAAGCGTGGTTCCTCTCTGGGTTTGTTTGTTTGTTTGTTTTCCAAGAGGGTGTTGTTCTGGTTTTGTTTCACTTCGCCTCGGGGGCTCTCGTGCCGATTGTAACTTTGGATCTTGTCACTTCTCTGTCAGCTTTCCTGAATTAATCACATGGTTAACTAAGTGCTATTTATGGAAACAAAATGGGGAGATAAGAAAAATCCCGAGCTTGTGATTTCTTTGCATTTTGACTCGTCGAGTGTTTTGAAGCATCTAGAAAATGTTTGTGTGTGTGTTTTTTGCCAAATGATGCTTGTTCTCGTTATATTTTTTTTTTGTTCTCTTCAAAACTATCAAGAGTAAAAAAAAAAAAAAATTGTAAGTGTTTTTCTTGGTTGTGTTTTTGTGGAGCGAAGCCAAAGTTGGCGTGATTTTGTGAGTTTGTTTGCCGCCGCCGATGGGGAACAACAACAACAACACGATGCCGGTGCAGGCGTTCCCATTTCTACAACCGATTGTACTTATGCATCATTTTGTACCAGTGCCACTACTTTTATACTGGACATTCAAGGAAACAGAGAAAAGGAGGGGAACCCAAAAAAAAAACATCCCACAAACAAAGCGCTGTCTGTGCGGCCCGATGCCGTCAAAGTTTGACTTTTGTTTGCCACTGATTTTTTTTGTTGTTGTTTTTTTTTCCTTTCTCTCCTCCAGGAGGGTCGCGACCGTTTCTTCCCGGTGTGGTCGCCGAAAGGGTCGTCGGATGGCTCCCCCAACTATTTAGTGCCCTCGAGTGGCTTGTTCTTGTGCGCATTTGTTTTGGGGAAGAACACGAGTACGAGTAGTTGTCGGGTTTGCTTTTTGGCTCTTTGGATTTCTGCCGTTTTTTTTCTGCCAAACGTGTGAGCAAAAAAAAAAAAAAAAGTGTCAGCGGTTTTGTTTTGTTCTTTGTTTGGTCAACGTTTGTTCTGGTGTGATGCCTTTTTTTTGGTTTGCTTTTCGTCTCCTATATTAAAACCATGTTTTCCTACCACTGGTCCCGCCTTGCTCTTTTCCACGCATGGCCGACGGCGAGACCGTGTGGCGTGTCAAGCTCCGCGTGGGCTTGTCTTCTTGCCTTCGTCTTGCACTTTGGTGCCTTGCCACCTCCAACCAACACAAATTCCAAAGCTGGCGACTTTGCAGAAAATTCTTTGACGGTTTATTTAGGTGGGGGGGGGGGGGGTGACCTCGTTCTCCTGCCCTTTTTGTTCGACATGTTTTCACTCTTTGTCGCCATCATTTTCTTTTAGTGTCCTCATTTTCAGGTGTTGCAATTGATTTTGTTTGTTCTGGAGTATTTTTTTCCTTGAATTTGTCCCCTTTTTTTACTTTTGAATAGATCTTTGTCTTATTTTCATCTGGATTTTTCCCACAATATTTGTGTTCCCTTATTCTTATTTGTATTTTTCCTTTGATAATTCGCTCTCTTGAATGTAAATTTTTCTGTGATCATTTTCATTTCTTGTCAAAAACAAATATTTCAGCATTAAAAAAAATCATAAATTGAAAAGCCTAAAATATTTCTCGAAAGAAAATAAACACGACCCAATGAATATAAACATGGCTCAATAAAATGAACTGCCCCGAAAAAAATCTGCAAGAATTTACAATGGATAGATGATAAAATAGACTCGGTTTCAGAACCCCCCTCTCCCCTAGAACGAAAGGACCTCACACTTGGCAGCCAATTTTTATTTTTCGCAAAGCAGATCAATGGAAGAAAGCGTCACCAGAGTCATGCCGGATGACGAAAAGGAAGAAATCCAGGTCACCGTACAGAAAGATCAAAAGAAAACGGATGGACAGGAAGGTGTCAGGTGAAGATTTACACACAGAAAAAAGGGCACAAGTTAAATCGTCAGGTGAGTTTCTTCATTCGTGACAGTACATTTCTGAATGCAAAAAAAAATCAAAAACTCGTCGTGTTTTAACGGTACTTTTCTGCCCTCTTGTGGCCACTTGGGGTACATCACTACAAATTCCTGTAAGGAAGAATTGCAGCATTTATTCGGCATTCTTTCAAGTCCATCCATCCATTTTCCGACCCGCTTTATCCTCACAAGGGTCGCGGGGGTCGGAGGGAGGGGAGAGAAGCCTCTCCCAGCTGTCTTCGTGCAGAAGGCACTCTGACTTTCCTAGGAAAACAATTTAGCACACTAGTAGGACGACTCGTGTCCACGAGTAGAGAGTTCAGTGTTTTATTCGTAACGTTTTTCTTCTAATAGTGTCACTTTTTGACCGACAGGTGCAAAATTAAACTTCAGTAAACAATTATGATGCACGAGTGACATTTCGAATGTTGGCGTTCCAAATGAGTTCAACTCGGTTGCTGTTTTCGTCATGTTTTTGCTTGATTGGTTGTTTTTCGGTGAGAAATTATAGTTTTGAAAAGTGGGAATATTTTGGTGTGGGGGTACAGTGGTGACAAAAAAAGGGGAGGGGGACTGAACGTTGGCGTCCACTTGTCCTGATGCACTCAAGTGAGCCCGGAAGTGGCTCGCGGAGGGGTCGCGCGGGCGGCGCATCGCTACCTGGCTGCCTGACGTCCACCTCCGCGGCAGTTTGAGAAGAGGCCCAGACTTCCTGGTACACATGGCCGGCCAGGGAAGGAACCGTGCCGGCGTCGAGTTGAACGCAAGGTGAGGCTCGGTGGTGGTCAACTGAGTAAACGGTGGGGGAAGGCGCGGGGGGGGCATGGGGCATCTGTCAGGGAGAAGGAGGGATTTAGGGACACAGCATCGGCACCGCGGGCTGAATTGACTCACTACGCTCCGTTCTAGCTTGGTCAAGTGGCAGTCCACTCAAAACATGGCTTTATTGGACTATATTGAGAGTCTTCTTTAATTCTTAGGCTTTATTTCCACTATGCCAAAGAGCTCGCTGTCGGTTGTGTAATTGTAAACTTGGTGTTTGTTTGTCTTCACCGAGGCCTACCTAGCAAACACAGCAGTGTGGAGCTAACCGATTCGCCCGAGTCGTCTTCCGATGTCTTCCTTCAAAATAAATGTCTTGTACAAATGTCATGACTTGAAAAGCGTGTCGTGCGTGTAGGGAACTTGTCGACCTGTGTTTAGCAGAGAGCCAAGTCATTATTATGAATCGTGTGGATGTAAAACTCGTCAAAAGACGGCTAAGAAGTGTAATTCGAAAGGTAATCCAGTGCAGTTCTGCTTTAGATTGGTCCGCAACTTCCGCAAGGCTGCCCGTTCGTGGCTTCTCACTGGCTGTCTCGTGAGTCCCTAGGTTGCTGATTGGCCGAGACGAGCTGTCGATCAACGTGACGCGCCCAGGGTGCCCGCACACAGATGCGATGTCGGTGTCAACATAATCCAACGCTTACCTTATTTTACGCACTTAATAAACAAAAACAAAAATACAATTCAGAATGACGAAAGGCGAACACGCTTCGTTGATCGATAGAGCTCGTGTTTTTGGCAAAGCTTAGTCTGTGTGGGGAGGAAAGACTGTGTTGCGGTTGTGACGGGCGAGAGTCAAGTTCGTGTACGACGCTCAGGTGAAGCAATACATTTTCACAATAAGATTTCGTTTCTTCTCACCAAACACGATTCTCATTCTTGTAACGGTCATGAACCTTGTGAGGAAATATGACATAATTGTGGACTATGCCCTCCTGATAACTGACAGGAAGTGATATCACTTTGCTTGAGAGTGGTGCGTCTGTCCATCTCTGCCTTCCTCCTCCAGGGTAATGCGGCTTAGCTGCAGTTGGAGGCTTTGCGCTTAGAAATGGACTTTTATGTGTGTCAAAGTGTGACCCAGTAAACCAGTACAAGGCGAGGAAAACGTCATCTGGCCAGCAGGCCCTGGTCGTCGTGGACTCTGCGGCCGCCTTCCCGGTGTGTGATGACAGCAGCAGGATGTGTCAGGCCGGGACTATTTGCCTCATCAGCTTTTATTTGAAACATTGTGTCCTTGGCTTTTTTTTGGGGGGGGGGGGTCAGCTTGCAGCCCCACCCTACTAACGAAGCAACGTTCACCCAAAACAAAGGCAATTCCACTGATGAATTTTCAGTGAAAGGTGTGTGTAGGGGGTAGTTGTGTAAAGTAAGTGATTTTGACATCCTCCCACAAGTTAACACACAGGCAAGATTTAATGGCTCAAGTTGTCGAGTGGCAGTCTCCCAACTCAGTGGTAGTGGATTCGATCCCCGGCCCTTGTAACCGAGGCAAAGTGCCCTTGAACAAGAGAGTGAAGCCCCGGTTGCTGCGTCACCAGGAGGCAAACGAGGAGTCAGCGCTTTGAGTGCCTTGTAGGTGGAAAAGCGCCGTCGGAGCCAAAGCCCGTTGAGCCGAGAAGTTGTTTTTCCGAACGGAGTTTGGCTGTCAACAGAAAAAGACGCGGCTCTGTTTTTGAATGACTGACCCTGTTTGCGACCTCTTCATCCATTTTTAATTAAACGAAGGAACAAGTTGAGTTTGTAGACGCTTTCTTCCCGCCGGCGGCGTTTGATGGAGCAGGCGATGACATTTGCTTTCTTTGATGGAGCAGGCAACTCCAAATGTGTGTGTGGCGCTAATGCGGTGGCGTCTCGGGCTTCCTTCCAAGTAATTTTGTTTGCGTGTGCAGGTCATGAGCGCCCCAAGGAAGGAGAAAGTGGAGAACGAGCGCACCCCTCCGGAGATCGGCCCGGCGCGCCCCGCCCCCGCGCTCCTATCATGAGTGAGTTGAAGTCGTGAATTTTTTTTCCCGATGATTCTTAAAATTGAGTCAAACAGGGGTATTCAAAGGTCATCGGCAAGTCCCAAAAGAATGTCGAAAAATGATGCGACACTTGCGCCGAAAAGGTGGCAGTGGAGGTGTCGCTCACCTCATGGCTTACAGCTGGCGCTGCGAAATAGGACGGCCTGCAGTCGGAACCCCCCCCCAAGCCGGAACGATTGCCACAAGGACGCCAGATGAAAGCTGGGGCGTGTAATTTGATTGAAGAAGCCTCGGATGGCTCAAACCAAGATAGCTGGCGGGGTCTTAAATTCCTTGCGGGGGGGTTGGGGGGTGCGAGGCACTGTTGCTAGGGCAACCAATGTGCACTGTCGGGCAATTGGATGAAACGAGCGCCGTTGAAGTAAAGTGCTGTGGACGCCAAAGTGTGATGTGGAATTGGGAAGCACGAGAGCCTTGCTTGTCACGCGCCAAGAGAGATCGCGCTCACGTCGTCTTTATTTTCAGCGTCAATTCAAGTCGCTCGTGGTCGTCGTCATCGGCGTAAGGAGAAAAACGACCGCTGCTCTGCGTCGCGCTTGTGTCGCTTTTGACATTTCCGCTCCGGTTTGTGTTTTCACTTCGTCCTGTTGGGGTGACGCCATGGCGTGTTGTTGACGTGTTGGAAGCGATGTTGGGCTGTCCGCAGCTCCTGCCTGATTTGCGTGCTTCAATATGAACACGTGGCGGAACTTTGCGCTCCCGCATTGAGCCGCTTTTCCCGACCTCGCCTCTCGTACCCGGCCGGATGCCCTCCGCAAGCGTCTGCGGAATGCGGTTGCTCCGCCCTCGTCGCGTTGGGACACTTTTCTGTCTTGTCTTGATGAAAGACGCGTGCGTGTGTGTTGTCGGAGCGAGGATGCGGGCGGAGGTTCATGACAGGAAGGAAGCTTAGTTGGATTGCGATTACATCTGGAGGCAAACGGGGCAGCGAGAGGAAATGAAGCCCGCGGGCAGGAGCGCTTTAATGAGCGCCCAATCATTTGAAAAGGAAGAATACTCGCAAAGAGCCGGCAAATGTTGTTGACGTTGTACCTAATCAATAGTCTGGCGAGTGTCTGATTCCGAATCAGCTCGTTGAAAAGCGCGAGGGCGTGCTTCCTGCCAAGCGTCCCTTCTTCCGGCATTGCTCAGGGGTGGGGGGAGGAGCGGGAGGTCGAAGACGAGGGAGAGCGAGCGCGGCAGTCAAGGCGCACACGTTTGATTCACTTGAAAGGGCGAGCGGCGGTAAAAAGAGGACCAAGAAAAGGAGGAGGAGAAGGTGGCCTGCCACTTTCAAGCTCCCCACCGCCGCTTCTTTCTTCTTCACGATGGGAGCTTCCGAGGACGGGAGCCCGTGTGATACCCGGTGTAGCGGGGCCGAGCCCCCCGGCGCCGCGCGGCTGTGAGCGGGCATGCAGGTGCTGCAGATGGTGAAGGAGATGGTGGCGCCGGCCAGGAGCCGGGCGGCCGCTGCCGCCCTAGGAGGTGTGTGCCTTCTCCTCACGTTTGACGTGCCGTGCTCCTCGCCGCAGGAGCCGCGCTTCCGCTCGCCGTTCGACCGCACGCCCAACTGGCCAGCGACTACTCGCGTCGACCGTCATGCGGTGACTTCCCCAACTTCAAATTGTCCAAATCCTCGCGGTGTAATCCACAAACGCAAAGATTTCTTGCGGCCAAAGTTTTGCCAAGGCGTCTCGCAACTCGGAACTAAGTTGAAGCGAGGCGAGGAGCTTCATTCATTCATTCAGTCAGTCAAGGCATAATTCTGCCTGGCAGATGTGGCTTTTCATGGCAGGGGCGGGTCCTCTGTGGCGCGAGCCCACGCTGCGGGCTGCCGGCTCCCAGCGAGCTTTTCCGACGCCGTGTCACATTTTTCACGTCGGGGCGAGGAGAAACTGAAATGCGCTCTTTGTGAAAGGGCCCCCCGTCCGCGGCGGCGCTCTGCCGTCCGACAGAGCCGGCCTTGTTGCGCTCCTTCAGTCCTCGTCGTTGTTTGGCTGGGGGAATGTCGCGAGTGGGAATAAGGGCGCGCGCAACACACGCGAGCGCTTGCGCCGCTCCCCCCCCCGGCGCTGGGATCTCCCCGCCCCATTGCGGCGGCGCGGGTCACCAGGGTGCCCGTCTCTCGCCATGCGCCATTCAGGGATGAACCCGCCGCCGGAAGGCTGTCGAAAAGGGGACGACAACGCCGCGCCTTTGGGCTTGGCACTCAAAGGTCAGGCGGGGTCACTTTTTAGGGGTCAAGGAGTGCAGCCATCATTTTTGAGTGCATGCGTGCGTGTGTGCGTCGTGCCAGACAAATGATTGTTGTTCTGATCGTGTCGTCGTTCAGAGCAAACGGTGCGGCGTCATCATTGTTGGAATGGCTTGAATGGGGGGGTGATAGAGCAAAATTTTGAAGCGTTATTTGTTCAATGTTCTTTTGAAAGCCGTTATTGATGTTTTTACAGACGTGGTTTTCAACTGAGATTTCTGCAAGCGTTGTTGTTGTTGTTTTTTTTTAATGACATCAGGACTGAAGTGTCCAAAAAGGTCAGTTGGAATTCCTTTGGTGATGGTCGCTATGGAAACATGACCGTCCGTGTTTGCCAAGTCGTTTTGTGGTTTGCCATTTTACACACCATTACAAAGGTTACAAAACTATTTGCTCGGGTTCCACTTTTACCTGAGAAACTTCCAAACAGACCCAACGAGTGGAACATTTTCAACATGTTTTTCTTTCCAAGTTTTGTCCGTCTTTTGTCTTCATTCTTCCTTATATCGTGTCGTGTGTGTGTGTGTGTGTGTGTGTGTGTGTGTGTGTGTGTGTGTGTGTGTGTGTGTGTGTGTGTGTGTGTGTGTGTGTGTGTGTGTGTGTGTGTGTGTGTGTGTGTGTGTGTGTGTGTGTCTCAGCGTCTGACAGCGATCAGGATGCCGCCGTGAAACTGGAGCAGGAACGGGCCGAGATTGTGGCCAAATACGCAAAGGTTGGCATGCTCTCTCCTGCACATTTCACACACACACACCATTTCTCCGGGCCATTGACGCGGCTATCCGTCAAGATGCGAGCAGGCGCCCGACTATCACGCGAGCGCTTGATTCCTTTTGTCACTCGAGTGAGTCAGGTGACAAAAGTGTTAAAGGCTGCTGGGACACCAGCTGAACTTTTGGGGCTGCATGAAAATGTGTCGTCGTCGTCGCAGGGCAAAGACGCCGCTGTGGAGCCCTGGGAGGACGCTGACTTCAACCTGTACAAGGTCATCGACCGCTTTGGCTTTGTGCAGTAAGGACGCACGCACGCACACACACCTGGAGAAGGGGGGGGGCGCAAATGGCTAAAGGCCTTCCCTCTTTGTTGTTTTGAAGCGAGAAGGAGCTCCCGTCCTACGACGCGGCGGAGGAAAAGGTTGTCTGTCTCGTCCGATTCCCGCCACCCGTTGTCGATTGCGAATAACCCCTTTTGATTGGCCCGCGCAGCACAAGCACGCCGAGTTGGAGAGGACGACCAAGTGGCTGAAGATGCTGAAGAGTTGGGACAAATACAAGAACAGTGAAAAGGTGATTTGTCGACGCTCGCGCGACGCTCCTCCAAACATCCCACCTGGATTTGTGGTCCCGCCCAGCTCGCGCGGAGGGTCTACAAGGGAATCCCGCTGCAGCTGCGCGGCGAGGTCTGGTCGCTGCTGCTGGACGTCCCCCAAATCAAGGAGGAGAGGAAGGACTTCTACGAGGTGGGAGAAAAAGGGCGGCGCTCGCGGCCTCGGGCTTTCCCGTGCCGGCGCGCTGACCTCCGGGCTGACCTCCGGGCGCTCTGCAGAAGCTGAAGGCCAGAGCCAAGGGCTCGTCTCCGGACGTGCGCCAAATCGACCTGGACGTCAACCGCACCTACAGGGATCACATCATGTTCATGCATCGCTACGATGTCAAGTGGGTCCCCCGGCGCCGCGGCCCTTTGGCTCCGCCCTGTCTGGGCTCTGAGCGTTTTGTTTTTGCCGTGACAGGCAGCAGGCCCTGTTCCACGTGCTGACGGCCTACTCCGTCTACAACAAGGTGAGTCCCGTGCGAAGACGTCTGCAGCGAGAGCGGCAGCCTTCTCCCTCCAACGCGCGCGCGTCTTTGCAGGAGGTGGGCTACTGCCAGGGCATGAGTCAGATCACGGCGCTGCTGCTCATCTACATGAACGAGGAAGATGCCTTCTGGGCTTTGGTCAGGCTGCTGTCGGGACACAAGCACGCCATGCACGGTGGGGAGCCGCCGCCGACTACGCCGCCGCGTCGCCCTCGGCGGATTCTGATCCCGTCCGTGCGCACGTTTTTTCCACCTAGGCTTTTTCGTCCCCGGCTTCCCCAAGCTGATGCGCTTCCAGGAGCATCACGACCGCATCCTGAAGAAGATGATGCCCAAGCTCAAGCGTCACCTGGTGACCCCAAATTCCCTCGATTAGAATTTTGGCGGCGTGGTTGCAAGCGGAGGATGACATTCACTGCCGAGCGCGCGCGTGCCTTGCTCATGGGTCGTGTCTCCTGCAGGACAGCCAGGAGGTTCTCACCAGCCTGTACACCATGAAGTGGTTCTTCCAGTGCTTCCTGGACAGAGTGAGCGCTTGGCCAAATGCGCAGCCCACCTCTGGAAGTTGGCGCCCACCCGGTGTAACGAGCGAACCTTTTTGTTTTGTCCTCCCAGACCCCCTTCACTCTCACTCTCAGGATCTGGGACATCTACATCCTGGAGGGCGAGAGGACTCTTCCCGCCATGTCCTACACCGTCCTCAAACTGCACAAGAGTGAGTCCGCTTTGCGCCGGCGTCGAGAGATAAAGGCGCGCCCGCCAAGCGTAAAAGGTCCTCATTTGTAAGCTTGGCCGCGTTGTCCCACAGAGCACCTGCTGAAGTTGACCATGGAGGAGCTGGTGGACTTCCTGCAGGTGACCTTGTCCAAAAATTTCTTTTTCCATGATGACTTTGTGGTGGAGCAGCTGCAAGTCTCCATGGCGGAGCTCCGAAGGGCCAAGTTGGAGCTGCCGGCGCCAGGTACTGCTTTTTGCCGCCGTTTTGAAGTCGGAGTAGGGTGAATCCCCGGTTCCCGCTGGCCGATGTTCCGGACGGCGCGGAGCTGTGCGACGCAGTCGTTGCCGAGTGTCCGCCGTCAAGAAACGGGAGACATGGAGAAAATGAAAAGGGTCTCGCTCGTTTCAAGTCGCTCATTTGTCACTCCCGGTTGCTAGCTGAACGCTGACATACGGGCTCACCGAAATTAGAAGCGGTGATGCGGGAGCTTGGAAACAATTGCACTTTGTTTGCCACTTTGCGGCGGGTGCGGCCGACTGAGTGCGGGGGGCTTGGCGTCGCGCTGGTTGTTTGTCTTCTGCTTAACCTTCCTCTCTCCTTGCTCTTCTTGTGAACAAACGTTAGTCAAGCACTACAAAAAGGTGGCGATGAGCGGGTGCCACCTTCGCTCCTACGACACCAACCGGTGGGATTTCCTGACTGCTCTCTCTCTCTCTCTCTCTCTCCCCCCCCCCTCTCTTCCCATGTCCATCCGTCTGGCAGTCCGTCTGGCAGTCCGTCCGTCCGTCCGTCCGTCCTGTGTGTGGTTTGTGTGTCCGCGCGGGCCTTTACTTTGAGATGCCTTGCTTTTTTGTGGAGCCCCTTCATTGGCTGACACTGCTTCTTTCTTGTCGCTGTCATTGTTGAAATAATGCACCCCCCTCCCCCAAAAAAGAATATTGCGCTCGATGGCGTCGTACTCAACCGGGCACCACGTTCTCCTGCCAGTTAAAAATGACCATCTTGGAACCCCCCCTGCCCCCCAGAATTTTGAGAAATTCAACTCTCCAAGCCCGTTGGAACGAGAAACATGAAATATGCTCAACTTGTCAATCATGGGTAGACTCAAGACGCCGCGTCGTCAGACTGCGGGGGTCACGTTTGGTGTCCAGGGCATCTTCCCAAAAGGGCTCCCATCCTCCGACCCAAAGTGTCTTTCTGTTTTGCGTCACTGAACGTAACTGTCCTTCTTCGCCAGTGGACTTGCATGACTCCATGTCCCCCGTTGTGTTGTGACTCTGCACCACCTCCTCCACGAACGACTTTGCTTTTTCCGCCGGATTCCCCGTGTGACTTTTCATTCGCTCGCTCTGTTTGTGGTCTCGCAGGTCGAGATGAGGAGTTCCCCAAGAAGCCTCTCGGGCAGCTTCCCGAGATGGAAGTGAACCACGTGGCCAACGGCCAGAGCCACGCGGAGCCGGCCGAGCCCCCGCAGCCGGCTGCTGCGGTGCCGGCCGGTCACCCCCCGAGTCGCTTCCGCCGGGACTCGCTGGACAAGTCCGTACGCCAGCGTAAGGCCGCCGACGCCATGGACGGTCACCTCAAGGTGGCCTCCAACGGGCTGCGCTTGCCAGAACGGGGGGCGACGCCCACTCCCGGCCCACAGAGAGACGGCGTCGCCAACCGCAACCACAACCCCGACAGTGCCTCCGGTGCTCACCGCGATGTTGGTCCTCGTTGGTACAAACCCTCCGAGACCAAGCTGGAAGCGGCCAAAGCCATGGCGGCCCGAGAGAACCGGCAGAGGCGGGCGGCGGCGCCGTCTCCCGCCCCCATCCCGGCCCACGACGGCCAGGATGACGCCCAGCGGGCCGAGTGCCGGACGCAATCCAAGGGCTCGGTTCCGGGCGCCGACCGCGGTTCCAACGCCTCCCAGTACGACAATGTACCGGGACCGCTGGAGCCGGAGTTTGAGATCCTGGAGCTGGAGAGACCCCCGACCAGGATGCAGACTCCTCAGAATGAGACGCTCTCGTACGGCGTGGCGGCCAGAGTCCCTGGGTACGGCGGGAATGTGCTAACAGCGCAGTCTGAATCCAGGATGCCCTCGCACCCTCCTCCGCTGTCATTTGCCCACCATCAGCCGGTGGGAGTCCAGACCCGCTTCCCCATCAACCAAAACCACTACCAGGCCCCCACTCAGGTCCCCATATTTCACCCGGGGTTGAGACACTACGACGCGGCCGCCGGGGATCAAACCTATGCCGCCACCAGGCGACCGGCTGGCACCGTCTCCCCGGAGCGGGCCCTCATGAACTACCTGGTGACCCACCGCCGGGAGCCGCCGCCCAACCGCCGCAGTCCCAGACTGCCGCCCTCGCAGCTGGGGAGCGCCGCCACCCCCGTCTACCTGCAAAAGCTCACCTCCGCCGCTCACGTCCACGGCCCTTTGGACTACAGATTCGAGGGGCGCGCCGAGTACCCCCCAGAGGGGCGGATCCCCGGGTCCCAGTGGGGCCCAGAGGAACCGCAGTCGCCAGGCGGGATGCCTCGCTCGCCCAGCTTCCAGAGAGCCCAGATGTCTCCGGTGGATGTGTTTGAGTTCCCGGAGGACGAAGGCGGCGGGACGCGGCGGGGGGTCATGCCCCAACAGCTCCCCCGCCTGTTCGGAGGGAAGTACTACAGGCACGCGCAGGAGGCCTTCGCCATGCAGGAGTCCATGCTGCTCTGACCGCAGCGGCAGCCGCGAGGAAGGCCGCTCGAGCGCCCACGCTCACGTACTGGTTGGCTCTTTGTGCACTTCAGTGCACCGGTAGGACAGCCATTTCTTACTCGGCGTGTTTTTTCACTACTGACTTGGGCATAAATGCTCAAGCCGCTTCCCATGCCGGAGGCAAATCGGAGGCACGCCAGACTCTCACCTACTTACTTTCCGCTAATTTAAAACTTACAAATAAAGGCTGAAGATTGAATTTTATTTTTGAATGCCGGTCTTAACAAGAGGCGTGTGTGTGTGTGTGTGTGTGTGTGTGTGTGTGTGTGTGTGTGTGTGTGTGTGTCTGTGTGTCTGTGTGTCTGTGTGTCTGTGTGTGTGTGTGTGTGTGGAGAGAGAGATGGCTATATCTTTTAAAGTTGGATATGTACAGTGTGTCAATATTCTTGCAGATTAAAAGTGAGCCTCCATCTTTATTTTTTACTTACTCGTACTCGTTACTCGTACAAATTGACACTGGAGCTCAGTTAACACCTCCCAGGGTTGACTTGCAAGCACAGGAAGGAACTCAAGTTCGCAGCGACTCGCGAGAGGACATGGACATTTTCAAACACCTCCATGTTTTGTTTTTGATTACAATGCGTTGACCCCTGATTAACTGACGTGCAATCTTTTTGTTTGTTTTAATGCACTGTGACTACTGGACCATGAGGCCGCCCGTCTTTTTTTTTGTTTGTTATTGATTACAAACACAAATTACATTGTGAGGGCTAATATTCAGTTTTTGTGCCTGGTGGCATCACTACATTTATAATGTAACATAGATGCTGTTTTTTGTTTGTTTTGTTTTTTTAATATATATATATATAATTTACATTTGTTATTCGTGTTTTTCTTTGAAGATTCTCTTGACTCGGACAAGTTGCAGTCAAAGTTTTTTGTCAAGTGGACGACTGTCTTGCAGAAAGGCAAAATGCGATGGTGGCGCATTTGAATGCTGCGTCTTGTTTCGGCTGTTTGACATTGCTCAAGTTTTCTTTGTCTGAAGACTAACTGCACACATGCATTTGAATATTTTTGCTGAATAAACAAAATTGAAGTGGAAAATGGCACAGTTGGTTTCATTTATTTGGGTGAATTGTTACTTCACTTCACACATCCATCCGATCCACTTCTCAAGAGAAGGCAAGGCACGGCGTGCCAGAGCCTCTCCCAGCCGTCCTCTTTGGGCAGTAGGCGGGGAACACCCCCAACCGGTTGCCAGCACATCACAGGGCACACAGAGTCAAACAGCCGTCCGCCCTCACAATCACACCGCAGGATCATTTCCAGTGGTCCATTACCCTGCCCTGCACGTTTTTTGGAACGTGGGAGGAAACCCACGCGGGCCTGGGGAGAACATGCAAACTCCATAGAAAAAGTCAGTGATGATGGATCCATTTTAGTGGATCACTCAAAATATTGAATATTTATCCTAAAAAAAGAGCCCACCCCCACAAATTAAAAATTAAAAACCTGGCACGTGAATGCGATTTTCGATCAGTTGGGGTGGGGGGGGGGCCTACTGGAGGGCGCACTGACGACCACATGACCAGGCTGCGGGAGACGGACGGCAAACATTGTTCCACATCAATGACAAAGCCCAATTTCCCAACGGCAATGACAACGTGTGGCTGTCCCGAAGACCCTCAATCCATCCGCCCCCCCCTCCCCAAAGGTGATCGATGTCGCCCCATTTCGACGACACCACTCGCAGCAGTCACTGCAACAAGGACGGCTGCAGGATTTTTCTTTGCCACGGCTCGGGGGGACTGACCAACACACTGGGGGCGAAGAAAACAGTTTCGAATTACATTGTAAAATATCAAATAAAATGCCGGAAGCTTTCTGACGGTCAGATGTGGCAGTCCAAAACAGCAATATCACGTCTATATGATTCTATTCTCTTCTATTCGTTCTGTATCAGGGGTGTCAAACTCATTGTTGTCGCGGGCCACATTGTAGTTACAGTTTCCCTTGGAGGGCCGTTATGAATTTTGGGAAACCATATAAATGTTTAATCACCTCCATATGTCACATACACAGTGCACAACAAATTGATGGATAACTCATTTTAAAATAAGAAGTCAGGAATCGTGACTGTTATTGAGGATTACATATGTCCATTTTAAATGTTGGTTCAGACTTTAGCAAGCATCTTGGAACTGGATATTCTTTTAATTTGCTTTCGCGGGCCACATAAAATGATGTGGTGGGCCAGATCTGGCCCCCGGGCCTTGACTTTGACACCTGTGTTCTATATGAACATTCGGCATGCCTCCTCGCTGCCCATCTTTAAAACCCGCTTCAAAACTCTCAACTCAACTCAACTGTATTTCTCGAGCACTTTGTGCTGTACATGGAACTCACTTGTATTCTTTGGCATTTGACTCAGCATGACCCAAATTATGATCTTAGTTATACTGTTTGGTGCTCTCTATCGTCTTCGTTAGGCTTAAGTCCCATATAAGCACGGATGGACACGGCAGTCCCGGAAAGTGCCGGATCCCGCCGGATTAAGATCCGGGATGATCCGTGCTCTTTCTGGGGTTTTCGGTCGTCCAAAAACCATCACGCCGGTGGTAACACGGCAGCTACACGGTCGAACCCGTACAAACACGGCAGCAACACGGAATCAACACGGTGCCCACACGAATGACCAAGGATCGGCACGGACAGTCAAGGCAGAGCGGCGGAATAACACGAACCTACACGGCAGTGACACGAACAGTTACGGACCAACACGACGCCTACACGAATCATCCCGGCGCCTACACGGCGGCGACACGAACACACACGGTCCACCCCGGACCGTCAAGAACGTGTATAAAAGCTGGCTAATTTCCGGTTGTTCAAATTTCCCCTATTTATATGAGCATGAGCCATCGTCCGTGTTATCCCGTGTTCCTCCGGCATAGTCCGCATTAGTCCGTGTTTTCACCGTGTTTGCACCGTGAACGTCCTTGTTGCCACCCTGTCTATCCGTCATCGTCCGTGATATTCCTTGTTCTTCCATGATAGTCCGTGTATCCGCCGTGTTTCAACCGTGTTGTATCCGTTTTGCACCGTCTTCGTCCGTAGTAGCTCCGTGTTGATCCGTGAGGGTAGTCCTGAGTTGACACTGTCCCGGCGTAGTCCGTGTAACCACCGTGAAAGTTCCGGAGACAACCGTACCTCTGCCGCCAGGATTCTTGATGGTCCGGGGTGTGAATTTTTTTCCCGGACTGTCAAGGACATACACGGACAAACACGGCAGGGATACGACTGTCCCCGGACCCTACACGGCAGCTACACGGACCTACACGGCAGCTACGCGGACCTACACGGTTGTTGCCAACTCCCCGGACCTTCACGGACGAACACGACAGTTTTGAACTTCCCAAAACCACCGTGTTGGCCTCCCGGAGCCCCAAGGACAGTGCCGGACGTTCCAGGACGAAGAGGGTTCACCGCGGAGCTACACGGCGGCTACACGGTCCACACGCCGGATCGTGCCGGATGTGGTCCGTGTTGATCCGGCACCTATATGGGACTTAGGCTTTACTGATTTGTTGCTGTACTGTGGTATATGTTAGTTGCTCCTTGTGCAGCGATGGCTGTTTGAAAGTGCTCGAGAAATACAGTTGAGTTGAGAGTTGAGTTGGGATTCAGGGCGTCCTTGGGGGTTTTTATTCAGACGAAGTTATAGAATTTGTTTTTTCTCGTCAGTCAGGTCACAAACGGGAGCCTCGTCGTCATCATTTATTATTTGAGAGGTCTGTCCAACAAGTGGGTGTGCGGGCACGTGTGTGGGAACCCCAGCAGCATCCAGTCCCGCAAACCCCGCCCCTCTTCGGCGGAGAACGGGATGTCTATTGACCCATTCCAAACGCACCGATGCCCACTCGTCCGCCGCCGCCGCCGCCGCCGCCGCTGTAGCGCAAACAAGAAAGAAAAGAAAGGACGACGAGAAGGAAACTATTAGAGCGGAGGCAACAATAGCGACCAGAATCGGAGTTGGACAAAAAAACAGAAACCAAGACAAAGGGGACGGAACCGGAACAGACGCACACACTCACTGAAGAGCGAGCACTGCGCTAGCAGCCAGGCTAACGGCTAACAACATGGCGAGCGCCTCGTATCACATCTCCAACCTCCTGGAGAAAATGACCTCCAGCGACAAAGATTTCAGGTGAAATGGCCGTTCACTCGCCACACTTTTCCGCATTTACTCGGATGCGTGTGCTCTGAATCAAAAAGGAGAGAGAAGCGACTCCTGTGTAGCAGGCCTTTGAGCGTGTTATGTTAGCACTTAGCATGCCACCTGTCTGATCGTGGTCAGGTGTGCCGCTGGCAAAGAACTTGCCCTCGAAAATGCCACTTGAAGAGCGCACTGTCTCATTTTGGGCTGTTTGGCGCGCGGAATGGCGCCACGGGGTCGTGACAATGTAACACTGACGCCAACGGCTCCTGGTGCACTCACAACCGGGGCTAGTTAGCCGTTAGCTGCGGTAAACACACACACACGCACGCACACATACGCACACACACAATACAACTTGTGTCATGCTAGCATGCTAACATAGCATCAGCTGCACTTGGTGCTCGCGTATACGACCAGCCAAGCGATTGCGTCACATAGGCAGCCTCAAAGCCGCTATAGTTGACACCTGTCAATCATCCAGGGTGTCAGAAAACGTGACCGATGAATTGGCAAACTTGAACGTTGCAATGCCAACAACCGGCGAGTTAGCAGGGAGCCCTCTTCACTGGGACGCACTGTTCTGGTGGGATAATTTGTGTTGGAACGTTGTCATGTGAGGGAACGGGTACTTGGCACCAAGGTTATTGTAGTTTGTGGGATAAGAATATGAAAACCTTTATGCAAGGAAGAAAGTAGAAAAAAATGCTGACTGTGCTGCCTTTCGCTGATATTGCACATTTTCCTTCTCGTGGCTCAAATCATTTTGCAACGATGTGGTTTGTCGCGGTGCGCAGGTTCATGGCCACAAATGACCTGATGACAGAACTGCAGAAAGATTCCATCAAACTGGACGACGACAGCGAGAGGAAGGTGGGTTCACCCCAGCGCCGTTTGACATGGCTTTCGTTTCCATTGTGGTCGGGATAAATCTTGTTGTGGTGGCGCTGTGATCGGCAGGTGGTGAGGATGATTCTGAAGCTGCTCGAGGACAAGAATGGAGAAGTCCAGAACTTGGCCGTCAAATGGTAACATTGAAGATGCTTTGGGAATGCTGAAGAGGAAAGAATTTGTTTAATTTATCCGCACGCTTTCTTGTACTTTGAGTCCTTTGACACGTCTCCACTGATCGCAACCCATCTCAACTTCCAAAATTCAAACTGATCTATTCTCATGCCAAACTTTGGAAAGTCGGGCTTGGATTCTGCACGTCTCACAAGAGACATTCTCAACATCCGTTTCTTGAACAATTTAAAACAAGCCCAAATGCTTCAGCACATTTGGCTCAAATAAAGTCTTCAATGGATTGCGCAAGACACCATTTGTGTGACGCGAGCTCTTCTTCAGCGTTGACGTGTATTTTTCCCCACGCAACTTGCACGCTCTCCTTGTCGTCGCTCCGGATAAATGTCGCGCGTTTGGCGGCAGCTTGGGTCCGCTGGTGAGCAAGGTGAAGGAGTACCAGGTGGAGACGATCGTGGACACGCTGTGCACCAACATGCTGTCTGACAAAGAGCAGCTGCGAGACATCTCCTCCATTGGCCTCAAGACCGTCATCGGCGAGCTGCCGCCCGCGTCCAGCGGTGAAACCGCCGCCGTTGTCGTCATTGTCGTTGGCATCGTCTTCGTCGTCATCGTCGTCGTCCTCATCGTGACATCGCACGTGGCCCCCGTCCCCACCTTGCAGGCTCGGCCCTGGCCGCCAGCGTGTGCAAGAAGATCACGGGTCGACTGACCAGCGCCATCGCCAAGCAGGAGGACGTGTCGGTGCAGCTGGAGGCGCTCGACATCATGGCCGACATGCTGTGCAGGTACGAGTGACGGCATTGTTTGCCCTCCGCCTTTTAGAGGTTTGCTCGATTTCTCCCCCTCCCAACCAACGAATTCAACTCATCTTTGTCGATGAAATGAATGGCTCGGCCTTGTGATGCGTTTCAGACAGGGGGGGCTGCTGGTCAACTTCCATCCGTCCATCCTCAGCTGCCTTCTGCCTCAACTCACCTCGCCCAGGCTGGCCGTCAGGAAGGTAAGGGAGCATCTGGTTTGGTCTCGCCGTGCGTGTCGCCGCGGTAACCCTGCCGCCCTCATCCCCCAGCGGACAATCATGGCGCTGGGACACCTGGTCATGTCCTGCGGCAACCTGGTCTTTATCGACCTCATCGAGCACTTGCTGAGCGAGCTGGGGCGCAACGACAACATGTCCACCACCAGGACGTACATCCAGTGCACCGCCGCCATCAGCAGGCAGGCTGGACACCGCATCGGTCAGCCCGCGCACGCGCAGGACGCGCGCCACCTCGACGCGACCCAACGCTCACTCGCGCCTTTGTGCCCCCGCTCAGGAGAGTACCTGGAGAAGATCATCCCGCTGGTGGTCAAGTTCTGCAACGTGGATGACGACGAGCTGAGAGAGTACTGCATCCAGGCCTTTGAGTCCTTCGTCAGGAGGTCACGCACGCACGACGCACGCATTCGAGAGGAATCGCTACGGGCGTAGCACATCCTAGTTACCGTGACCAAAATGTTTACGCTGAGCAGCGTTACCAAGATGCTGTTGAAGGGGAGGTGGGGGCGGGGGCTTGTGTCACCCAAAAGCATGGGGGAAAAAAGTTAGTTTGAATTAAAAAAGTCATGACATGTCGTATTTGCTTTCATTGACATTTTCTCAGTTGTATTGTTGGACAATTTTTTTCCATTCATATGCGGATGTACAATAAGAAAAATGTGCGTCTTCCTCAGGTGTCCGAAAGAGGTTTACGCCCACGTTCCCACGGTCATCTCCATCTGCCTGCGCTACCTGACCTACGACCCGAACTACAACTTTGACGACGAAGACGAGGATGACAACGCCATGGATGCCGAGCAGAACGACGAAGACTACCAAGGTCCCCCCCTCTCGAAACCATTGTACTCATTCATGGCAACTGTTTTTGAAATTCATTTTGGGGCTGCAAACAAATATCTTCCAACCTGATTCATTGATGAGTTGTATTTAAAATGTATTTTCATCTCGCCAATTTGAGCAAGTCCCTTGAAGCGCTCGAGTGGCCTTTTGACAGATTCACACCGGCTGTAAACGCAACTTTGGGGCGCGGGGGCTTGCAGGCAGCGACGACGAGTATAGCGACGACGACGACATGAGCTGGAAGGTCCGGCGGGCGGCAGCCAAGTGCCTGGATGCCGTCGTCTCCACGCGGCACGAGATGCTGCCCGAGTTCTACCGCTCCGTCTCCCCCGCGCTGGTCTGCCGCTTCAAGGTGTGTTCTTCCCGCCGCCCGCTCATCTTGCGCTCGGCCACCGTTGCGCACGCACGCTCGCCCATCTATGCGCCCTGGCCTCTAGGAGAGGGAGGAGAACGTGAAGGCGGATGTGTTCCATGCCTACCTGTCGCTGCTCAAGCAAACACGGCCCGCTCAGAGCTGGCTGGCCGACCCCGACGCCATGGAGCAGGGGGACACGCCGCTCACCATGCTGCAGAGTCAGGTGACCGTAGGAGGAGGGGCCGATCGCTTCGGATACTTTGGGAGGGGCGGGGGTGCCGGAGCTGCCCGAAGCTGCGAGTCATGACAAACACCTCGTCGAGGCGAGCTGAGGCTTGACGGTCACGTGTTGTGTGCGTGCGTGCGCTGGATGTTGGTGCCCCTCAGGTAGCCATGATTGTGAAGGCTCTGCACAAGCAGCTGAAGGAGAAGAGCGTGAAGACGCGCCAGTGTTGCTTCAACATGCTGACGGAGCTCGTCAACGTGCTGCCGGGAGCGTTGACGCAGCACATCCCCGTGCTCATACCAGGTAGCGCCGCCGCCGTGCTCGCTCGCTCGTCATGGCTTTTCCGGGAGCGCTGATTCCTCTGACTGCCGGTCTGATCGACGAGGGGGCAGTCGCAGTCCCCTTTTTGGCCGCGTGTGGCGTGACTTGGAGCGCCTGCTTTTCAGGGATCATCTTTTCCCTCAACGACAAGTCGAGCAGCTCCAACTTGAAGATTGACGCGCTGGCGTGCCTCCACGTGGTCATGGTCACGCATCCCGCCCAGGCCTTCCACACCCACGTCCCCGCCCTGGTGCCCCCCGTGGTGGCGTGCGTCGGTGACCCCTTCTACAAGATCACCTCGGAGGCTCTCCTGGTCACGCAGCAGCTCGTCAAGGTGAGCGGCGAGCGCCGGCCAGCCTAGGCTTTGACAGCCTCCCGCGTTTCGGCGCCTCACCCGCCCCACTGCTTCCGGCCTGCAGGTCATCCGACCCCTGGACAGCCAATCGGAAGGCTTGGAAACCTTTGACCCCTCGCCCTACATCACCGACTTGTTCAGCTGTACAATAAGACGCCTCAAAGCCGCCGACATCGACCAGGAAGTGAAAGAGCGCGCCATTTCCTGTATGGGACAGATCATCTGTAACCTGGGTAACGATGCCGAGCGGTTGTTTGTGCTTCAGCTTCCTGTCGGCTTTACTCACTCTACCCGCTCCCCCCCTCCCCCAGGCGACCGCCTCCCCTCTGAACTGCCCGGAACGCTCTTGATCTTTTTGGAACGTCTGAAGAATGAGATCACACGCCTCACCACGGTTAAAGGTCAACACCCTCATGACTTGGGCAAATGAGCAAGCGCGAGCAACATGCTCGGGCCGTTGGGGGAGTTGGATTTTCCGGGGGCAACGTGGGAGGTGAAATTGGGACACGCCAGCGCTTTCGCTGACCCGTTGTGTTTGTTTTGGAACCAAAGCTTTGACGCTGATCGCTGGCTCGCCGCTGAAAATCGACTTGCGGCCCGTCCTCCCCGACGCCATCCCCATCCTGGCCTCCTTTCTGCGCAAGAACCAGCGCGCGCTCAAGCTCTGCACGCTCGCCGCACTCGACATCCTGCTCAGGAACTACAGGTGACGCCCCTCCCCAACACAAATGCCGCTTTGATACCAGGCGAGCCTTTGGCCTCGGCGCAAAATGAGTCACTCTTGGGGGCGGGCCCCGCTCAAATCCCGCCCTGCCCGACCGGAGTCTGCCACGGGGCGCGCTAACCTTGTTGTCGCTGTCTCCGCGGCGGTCAGCTCAGCGGTAACGCCAGTGATGGTGGACGCCGTCCTGGCCGAGCTCCCGCCGCTGATCTCGGAGAGCGACATGCACGTGTCGCAGATGGCGCTGAGCTTCCTGTCCACGTTGGCCGTGACGCACCCGTCGCTGCTGGGCCAGCTGAGCGGCGGCAGCATCCTCGCGCAGCTCATCGCGCTCGTCAGGTCGCCGCTGCTGCAGGGCGGCGCCCTCGCCGCCATGTTGGACTTCTACCAGGTGCGCCGCAACGCCGGCAAATGTTCGACATACACGGAAGCTTGTCTCGCGGGATTTTGGAATAGGATTTCGATGACAGTCGTGAGCTGTAGTCAATGAACCCAAGAACTGAAGCCAATACGCCAGGACGCTTGGCGTGAACGGCGAGGCTCTCCGGCTCAGGGCGGCCAAGCTCAAGGCGTCAAAGCACTTGGAGGTTGAACAGCACTTGACGACTCAACGCCTGCCTTCCCACGCATTTCCTTCCTTCCTTGCGTGCGTTCAGGCGCTGGTGTCGACCGACACGGCAGGTCTGGGCTACATGGACCTGCTGCGGATGTTGACGGGCCCGGTTTACTCGCAAAGCGCGGCGCTGCCTCACAAGCAAGCCTACTGCTCCATCGCCAAATGCGTGGCCGCGCTCACCAGGGCGTGTCCGGCCGAGGGGCCCGCCGTGGTGGGCCAGTTCATACAGGTGGGTAGCGGCGCCGGCGCGTGCGCCCCAGCCACCCGCGGCTCACCCGCGCGTTTGCTCGCGGCCGCCAGGACGTGAAGAACAGCCGCTCCACAGACTCCATTCGGCTGCTGGCGCTGCTCTCCTTGGGCGAGGTCGGCCATCACGTGGACCTGAGCGGCCAACCGGAGCTCAAGACCGTCATCCTGGACGCCTTCTCGTCCTCCAGCGAGGAGGTGACGCCCGTGCCGTCGCCGCTTCCCCTAAACGGGACACACGTTGCACCAAGAGCGCACCCGCCATCTTTGCGCTGTGAGAAATGCACTGAGACTGTCAACATTTGAACCGCGCTCCCTTCTTTGTGCCGCTCCGTCTCAGGTGAAGTCGGCGGCCTCGTATGCGCTGGGCAGCATTGCGGTGGGGAACCTTCCGGAATATCTGCCCTTTGTCCTGCAGGAGATTTCCTCGTCCAAGCGGCAGTACTTGCTGCTGCACTCGCTCAAGGAGATCATCAGTGAGTGCGCCCGCCCGCCCACCCGCGTACATTGGCGCGTTTTTGTTGTCCGTGTTTGTTTGCGTATTAACGGCCCCGCGCCTTCAGGTTCGGCATCGGTGTCTGGCTTGAAGCCGTACGTGGAGTCGGTGTGGACGCTGCTGCTCAAGCACTGCGAGTGTCAGGAGGAAGGAACCCGCAACGTGGTGGCCGAGTGCTTGGGGAAACTCACGCTCATCAACCCCGAAACGCTGCTGCCACGTCTCAAAGGATACCTGCTCTCAGGTGAGAGGGCGCCTGAGCCAGACCGGGCGCCGTCGCGACCTTTCGCCATGGTTGAATGCCGCGTGGGCGCCCGCAGGCTCATCGTACGCCCGAAGCTCGGTGGTGACGGCCGTCAAGTTCACCATCTCCGACCAGCCGCAGCCCATCGACCCACTGCTGAAGAACTGCATAGGTATGTCCGCGCCGCGCGCACGCCGCGCTCCCGCCGGTTGTGACGCGCGTGCGTGCGTGTGCCAGGTGACTTCCTGAAGACGCTGGAGGACCCCGACCTGAATGTGCGGCGCGTGGCCTTGGTGACCTTCAACTCGGCGGCGCACAACAAGCCCAGCCTCATCCGAGAGCTGCTGGACTCGGTCCTGCCGCAGCTTTACAACGAGACCAAAGTGCGCAAGGAGCTCATTCGGGAGGTAAACGACACCGGCCGGCCACGCGTCGGGACAACCGCGGCGTCTGCCGCTTTAGCCGTCCCATTCTGTCGTGCCACTTTTCTTCCTTTGCGCTTTCAATGTATTTCGTGTGTGTGTTTGTGTTTGTGTGTGTGTGTGTGTAAAATGGCGTGCAGGTGGAGATGGGCCCGTTCAAACACACGGTGGACGACGGGCTGGACCTGCGCAAGGCGGCCTTCGAGTGCATGTACACGCTGCTGGACAGCTGCCTGGACCGCATCGACATCTTCACCTTCCTCAACCACGTGGAGGATGGCCTCAAGGACCACTACGACATCAAGGTGGCAAGCGCTCTCCGGCCGGCCACCGTCCTTTGCCCCGTCGGCGAGCCCGCCTGACGCGCTCTCCCGTCTGTCGCCCTCGCAGATGCTGACCTTCCTCATGCTGGCCCGCCTGTCCTCGCTCTGTCCCAGTGCCGTCCTACAGCGGTTGGACCGACTGGTCGAGCCTCTCAGGGCCACCTGCACCACCAAGGTGCCACTCCACACACACACATACAGTGATCCCTCGCTTCATTTTTTTTGCAGCTTCAGTACATTGGGTTTTGTTTTGCCCCGGTCCCTGTTAACCGCCATAAGTGAGGGATCGCTGGACATGTTGCAATAATGCAGATGAGGTCAAAGTTGACTCTGGAATCCGAGTCAACCCAAATGTGTGTGTGTGTGCGCGCGCTTCAGGTGAAGGCCAACTCAGTGAAGCAGGAGTTTGAGAAGCAGGATGAGCTGAAGCGTTCGGCAATGCGAGCGGTGGTGGCGCTGCTGACCATCCCAGAGGCCGAGAAGTCGCCGCTCATGTCCGAGTTCCAGTCGCAGATCTCGTCCAATCAGGAGTTGGCGGCCATCTTCGACTCTATCCAGCGGGATTCCGGCTCAGCCAACATGGAGTCCATGGACACCAGCTAGGCCAGCCTGCGCACGCACGGACGAACGCACGATGCGACATGGCACCCCTGCTGCTGGAGCGACAACCCCGCAGCATGTTCCCATGACACATACACACACACACACACGTAGTGACACACCCTTCTAGCGATTGGTCGTTCCCATGATGCATTGCACTGAAAAGTCGTGCAAACAAAATTTGGCGCCCCCCCCCCCCTCCCTTTTTTTTTCTTTTTTGCCAAGCGGAGAACGGGTACCGACCTGATTGACCGCCATTGTGTTATAAACTGGGCAAGTGGCACTTCCTGCCTGAGGCCTGCTGAGCTGTGGGAGTTTGCTAGCTTTGTGTTTTATTTTTTTGTTTTGTTTGTTTTGTTTTTCCTTATGGGATAGTGGTGGCGGACAGTTGGGTGCCACTGAAGCAGGTTGTTCCCCGTTATGGACCGATCGCCATTTTCTCCCGTTCACACACAAACTTGCCCTCGACGCCACCTCCTGAATAAGGAAGGGGGGAAGTAAATGTTGGAGCGTGTTTGCAGACCCGAAGGGATGCTTGTGGGCACCACGGTAACATTTGCTGCTGGGTCTATCTGGTGCGAACTGGTCTGCTCTTGCTTATCGCCCAAAAGTATGGAAAAAAAAAGAAAGGTCCATTTCTGCCTGCCTTCATACTCGCACACGTCATATTTTTACATGAATAATCAGCATTATGGGCTGCATGCTGAACCAGTGTTTAGCGTGTCTCCCACACAGTTGTGAGGATCTTGGTTTGAATCCCAGCTTGGGTGTGCGCACGCGCGAATTTCCCGGCTTCCACTCCCACGCTCCAAAAACATTCATGGGTGATGCGGGAGAAGAAATCCACAAGTGCCGGGATTCGAACTGAGAACCTCACTTCAATCACGACGCTGCCCATTTATGAAACATTTCAAAGCTGAAGAGATGCAGGAAGATCAAAGTTGATTTTTGGCACACAAGAAAATAAATAAAAGCATAAATTACGTTTTGTTTTGTTTCCACTTTTTGGTTCAGCAGCAATTCAAAAACAGGAAGCGTGCTCGTGTGTGCGTGTGTGTCTCAGTTAAAGGGAAGTCGCTATTCTTGGTGATTCCTTCCTGTTTGGGTGTGGCTTTGCAACATTGCGTCTGTGTGAATGTCATTCCTTTGCTGTGTGGTGCAATGTTTGATGTGAATGTTTGGATGTACGGTGTAAGATTTTCCTGCAAGCAAACATTTGCCAACGTTTCATAGGTTACAAATAATTACAGCCGGTCTCGTCGACGAGTGGACCGTATTTAGTTGGGGCGACATTAACTTCCGGTACGCCACTTGTTTTGAAATGTGAAGCCGGACGTCCGCTTCTGTCTTCCTGTCATTGACTTGATGTGGGCTGAAGAGGGAGCGGCTGGTGGTCGAGCTACGTTCGCGCGGAACCTGAGAGAGAGCGCGAGAAGAGCTGCAGACGGCTGGATGACGGTGAGGCTTGCTTTCACTCTTCACCACCACTTCCCGCCCCTTGTTACTTGTTCGACTTTTTTGTCGTCGGCGTGCCGCTTGAGACTCGACGCCGCGCGAGCACTTTTGACAGGCGTCAGGGCTGGGCTGGGCTCAGGGTGGGGGGGGGGGGTTGCCGGCGTGGATTGGAGGGGGGACAGGCCGAGGCAGGCGCGCTGGAGCCGGTTTGCGGAAGCGAGTCGATAAAAGACAGACGGACGGACAGTCAGGTTGTCGCGGTGGTGCTTGTGCTTTTCTTGACGTGATGGCGGCCCGTCCGTCGGAGCCCCGCTCGCCTCCACACGCTCAGTGGGGCCTGGCGGACAGCTTGCCGGCCAGGGGAGCTCCTTGGGGCGGCCATGAAAATACAGGAACTTCCGGCGTATTAACGACAACTTCTGTTTGTCTGTGTGCTAGCTTCGCCCCGCGTGTCTCTCCCACCCTCCCTCTCTCGCTTTCCCTCTCACACACTCACACGCATTGTCTGATTATTGACAGACCCCACCTAGTTGAGGGTGTGTGTGGCGTGAGGCGTTCAGGGTCCGATAATTTTACTGCATGCCTGAACATCCTGAGACATTCAGGGACTGTAGGACCAATTCCTTCAATTTCCGATGACTCCCTTTACTTGTGGTATTTGTAAAATATACAAAATTGTGTCATTGTGGCTTGTTTACTGGAGTACGACAGTGGGCCAAACTACCCGAGGATAATTCTGTGTGTGTTCTTAAACATACTTGGCCAAAATGGGGTGTGTGCGCACGTTTATACACACGTAACGCGTTCAGGACCCCACAAGTTAGCTATGCGACCTAAACATGATGGGACTGTCTGACAAATGTCTTCACTTAAAGGGGCCAATTGACTTAAGTCGATGTGTGTATCTTTGTGAACTCACTACAAAGTCCCAACAACTTTTCTGCTATGATGCCTTCAGAGACAGTAGGAAAAATGTATGCTTTGTCCTTTCTGTGTGTTTGGGTATGTGAGGCGTTCAGGGTCCAACAATCTGTCAGTACATGGATTTGTAGTTCAACAGAAGCAACATTAGTATGCGTCAACCTGACCAAAACGTGTCACAGCTTGTTGACTTTGCAATTTTTATCTTCCTCAACACGACATCATCATCATCACCATCCACGAAAGCATTTGCTTACATGTACACACACACACACACACACACACACACACACACGTGCGTCACCATGGCAACCCTCATTGATGCTGTGTGTTTGTGTGTGTTATCATGTTGCATCTTGTCCCAGCAAACGCAACATTAGGCATGACCAGTATGCGCACGTGCACAAACACTCACTGACTCACACACATGCACTCATAGACATACAAACACACGCGTACATCCACTCACAGATGCACACAGGCGGACAATCGGACACAAGCGCATGCATACATGATGCGATGGCGACATTTGGATTCCACACTTGTGACATCACCAGTTGTGTGACCATGTGACATGCTTATTAACATTAGTGTGTGTGTGTGTGTGTGTGTGTGTGTGTGTGTGTGTGTGTGTGTGTGTGTGTGTGTGTGTGTGTGTGTGCGCGCAGAGATTAGGTCAAGATGCGTGAATATAAACTGGTGGTTTTAGGATCTGGCGGCGTTGGCAAGTCTGCTTTGGTAAGAAACCTTTTGTTGTTTCTTGCGCGCACACACCGAATATGTATACCAGCACATTGTTTCAATATCCACACTGTTGCCCTACTTCCTTGTATCTGATCTGGTGTGTGTGTGTGTGTGTGTGTGTGTGTGTGTGTGTGTGTGTGTGTGTGTGTGTGTGTGTGTGTGTGTGTGTGTGTGTGTGTGTGTGTGTGTGTGTGTGTGTGTGTGTGTGTGTGTGTGTGTGTGTGTGTGTGTGTGTGTGTGTGTGTGTGTGTGTGTGTGTGTGTGTGTAGACAGTCCAGTTTGTTCAGGGAATCTTTGTAGAGAAGTATGACCCCACAATAGAAGATTCCTACCGCAAGGTAAGACCAGTAAATGCACAACCATAGCACTGGTATAACACACTTTTTGTGTGCGTGCCTGTGTACAGTTGTGTTTGTGTGTGTGTGTGTATCTGAATGTATTTTACATATTTGTGTGTGCATATGCATGCATGTGCACATGAGTGTGTATGTATATATATATATATATATTATTATATATATATATAATAGCGGCTGGATAGCTCAGTTGGTAAGGCATCGGTTTGGCATACGGGAGACGGTGGTTCGAATCCTGCTTGGGGCAAAAATGAGCACATAACACCATCCAGTGTGGGTCCTTGGGCAAGATCCTTCACGCTAATGCCTACCTTATACAATGATGAGAGACAATAAAACGAATGACATGCCGGCTCAGACGTCGCCCGGCCAAACAAGGTCTGCGTCAGGTGCTGAGGAACCAGAGCACCTTGACGAAAAATGGGCTACTGGAACAAAGCGGAGATGGGCGAGATGCGATAACATGGCTTTGTTGGAATGCTACTACTTCAAGCAACCCTAGTCAGAGGGGTTACATGCAGAGAATGCAGGCTGAATGGTTACTTCGAAACCCACAGTCATGGTTGACCACGAAACAACTAGTAGCTCAGTGTTCCAACATCCACAAACGGCAACTGCTGTCACAACTTGAGATTGATGAGGTACAACGCAGGGTCTATGGTGAAGGGCCCCAGGCTGCCAGATCAGAGGAGGAGGTCATACCAGAGATTGGGAGGCAAGCCCCAATGAATGCAGATGATGAGATTGGGAGCCCAGCCCCAATGAATGAAATGCTGAGCGAGGCAGCAACTGACCTGAAAGCTAAGATCATGGCGAGGATGAAAGCTGGGCAACCTAGAAATCGGTTTCTAGGTTGTAATCGGTTACAACGGCTATGTGAAGTACCACCTGAAAGTCTCATGGAAAGTGTGAATGCAGCACTGAGGGTGATCCCTACCATAACGATCACGGAAACCAATGAGCTGATATTCGCTTCAGCGTCAGTGACCCTAGAAATCCTTGGCTATCGGAGCAACCAGGAGACACGTTACCCACCATGGAAAAGATGGTTGGAGGCTAAGATCAAGGCGGCTCGGAAAGATGTGAGTCAATTGACGGAGGCCCAGAGAGGTGTGATGAAAAGGCCGATACCTGAGAGGTACATCCAGATGACCATACCTGAAGCACTCAAAACTGCCAAACAAAGGCTCCAGTCGCCTAAAGAGGTACACGAAAGAGAATGAGGCCGGGCGAATAAACAGACTGTTCGCAACACAACCTGCGAAAGTGTACGCTCAGTGGCAGGGTCCTAACAGCAGAGCTGACCCACCAAGACTGGAAACTGAAAGATACTGGAAAGGCATATGGGAGAGGGAGGTTGCACATAACAGCAGTGCACAATGGCTGGTGACCCTGAGAGAGGAGCACAGCAACCTCCCTGAGCAGAACCCATTTACCATAACAGTGGCAGACATACAGGAAAGAGTTTCAGATATGAAAAACTGGACAGCACCAGGCCCGGACATGGTCCACACCTACTGGCTAAAGAAACTCACAGCACTCCATGAGCGCCTAGCAACACAAATGAACCAGTTGCTGAAGGATGGGACTCACCCAGGATGGCTAACCGAAGGGCGAACGATCCTAATCATGAAGGATCCCTCAAAGGGTACAGTCCCATCCAACTGTCGGCCAATAACCTGTCTCTCCACAACATGGAAGCTCATGTCAGGCATCATTGCGGCTAAGATAAGTGGACACATGGATCAATACATGAGCGAAGCACAGAAGGGCATTGGTAGAGATACCAGAGGAGCCAAACATCAGCTCCTGGTTGACAGAACAGTCGCACAAGACTGCAGGTCCCGACATACCAACCTGTGCACAGCCTGGATTGATTACAAGAAAGCCTACGACTCGATGCCACATACATGGATCACTGAATGCTTGGAGTTGTATAAGGTGAACAGGACCCTAAGAGCCTTCGTTTCGAACTCGATGAGGATGTGGAAAACCACACTTGAAGCCAATGGCAAGCCACTTACCCAAGTGTCCATCAAATGTGGCATATACCAAGGTGATGCACTCTCCCCACTGCTGTTCTGCATAGGACTGAACCCCCTAAGCCAAGTAATCACCAAGACAGGCTACGGATACCGCCTCAAAAATGGAGCTACGATCAGTCACCTCCTCTACATGGATGACATAAAGCTGTACGCTAAGAGTGAAAGGGACATAGACTCCCTGATCCACACAACCAGGATCAGCAAGCTGAAAGGAAGGAGGCCGGGGACTAGTGAGTGTGAGAGCCACTGTCCAGGATGAAACATCCAAGCTCCATGAATACATCAAGGAGAAGGCTCCAACAGATGACATACTCAGAGAATGTCTCAAACAATGGGGAACAGAGGATGAGATGCTGGAAGAGGGACCATCATGGGAGGACAAGCCCCTACACGGGATGTACCACCGGACCATAACTGAAGTGGCTGATCTCAAGAAGTCCTATCAGTGGCTAGAGAGCGCTGGCCTGAAGGACAGCACAGAGGCACTCATCCTGGCTGCTCAGGAGCAGGCCCTGAGCACCAGAGCCATTGAGGCCCAGATGTACCACACCAGACAAGACCCAAGGTGTAGGTTGTGCAAAGAGGCACCCGAGCCGATCCAACACATAACTGCAGGGTGTAAGATGCTGGCAGGGAAAGCCTACATGGAACGCCATAACCAGGTGGCTGGCATAGTCTACCAAAACATCTGTGCCGAGTATGGACTGGAAACCCCAAGGTCAAAATTGGAAACACCTCCAAAGGTGGAGGAGAATGACCAAGCGAAGATCCTGTGAGACTTCCAGATCCAGACTGACAAAATGGTAATGGCGAACCAACCGGATATCGTGATCATAGATAAAGGCCGGAAGAAAGCCGTTGTAGTGGATGTAGCGGTCCCAAGTGATGGAAACATCAGAAAGAAGGAACACGAGAAACTCGAGAAATACCAAGGGCTCAGAGAGGAGCTGGAGAGAGCCTGGAAGGTAAAGGTGACAGTCGTGCCTGTGGTGGTCGGAGCACTCGGGGCAGTGACCTCCAAACTAGATGAGTGGTTGCAACAGATCCCGGGAACAACATCGGACATCTGAGTCCAGAAATGTGCAGTGCTGGGAACAGCAAGGATACTGCGCAGAACCCTCAAGCTTCCTGGCCTCTGGTAGAGGACCCGAGCTGAATGGGGGTGAGACGAGGATTTTTTAAAATTTTTTATATCCATCCATCTTCCGATCCGCTTATCCTCACAAGGGTCGCGGAGGGTGCTGCAGCCTCTCCCAGCTCTCTTCGGGTAGTAGGCGGGGGACACCCCGAACCGGTTGCCAGCAAATCGCCGGGCACACACAAACGAACAACCATCCCCACTCACACTCACGCCTAGGGACAACTGAGAGTGTCCAATCAGCCTGCCATGCATGTTTTTGGAATGTGGGAGGAAACCGGAGTACCCGGAAAACATGCAAACTATATATATTTATGTGTGGGGTGGGGTGGGGGGTGTTTGTGTGTGCAGCAAGTGGAGGTGGATTGCCAGCAGTGTATGTTGGAGATCTTGGACACGGCAGGCACAGTAAGTTTGTTTTATGACATAACAAATGGTGTGTTGACGGTTGCCATGGAGACAGAGGGTGACGTGTGTGTGTGTGTGTGTGTGTTTGTGTGTGTATTTTTCAGGAGCAGTTCACAGCCATGCGTGACCTGTACATGAAGAACGGTCAAGGCTTCGCTTTGGTTTACTCCATCACGGCTCAATCGACCTTCAATGACCTTCAGGACCTGCGAGAGCAAATCCTCCGCGTCAAGGACACGGATGATGTACACATGCACACGCGCGCACACACATGAACAGGCTTTGGCAGCTGAAGTAAACCCAATTTTTGCCTGAAACTTGAAAACGGAACTTCGGCTGCACACGAACCCAACCTGATCTTGAAAAACAAAGCGTGTGTGTTCAGGTTCCGATGATCCTGGTGGGCAACAAGTGCGACCTGGAGGTGGAGCGTGTGGTGGCCAAAGAGTCGGGCGTGGGCCTCGCTCGCCAGTGGAACTCGTGCGCCTTTCTCGAAACCTCCGCCAAGAGCAAGATCAATGTCAACGAGGCATGTGCTCACAAACACGCGCACACTGCTTGATGTACATCCATCCCATAGCTTTGTCATTTTCTCCTCATTGTCTTGTGCGTACGTCGATATTCAGATTTTCTATGATCTAGTGAGACAGATCAACAGGAAGAGTCCAGTTCCTGGGAGAACTCGCAAAAAGTCCACTTGTCAACTCCTCTAATGGTAGTGTCACACACACACACACACACACACACACACACACACACACTGACTTCCTGGATCCTGTTTGCAGCTGTGCTTACCTGTACGACATCAACCAAGCTAGCAATCAGAGGACTTCTTCCAACTTGCCCCGCCCCCAGCTACATGATCATCATCAAGTTGGAAGTCTGTCGCCAGGACAACCACGTCTACCATGCTTCCCCGTCCTCTCCTCTGTTGCCTTGGAAACCAAACATCAAAAGACTGTCATGATGATGAAGATGGGCTGCCCAGATGTTTCTGCTTCTTGCTCGTCTCTGTTTTTTTTGTGTGTGTTTTTTTTAGTCTTTCAGACTAGATGCGCAAAGCTTTGATGTCACGACCAACATGGCTGACTTTGAGTGCGCGCGTGTGAGTGTGTGGCTCTCGTCGACAGCATTTGTGAAATGTCGCTTGTTTTGCTTGTGTGATGTTTTTTTTAGGGAGAGAGGGCGGCAATGCAGCAGCAATAGTTTTTGCCATGAGCTCACTGTGTTAGCACGCAGTTAACCTCAGCACCTCGGTTAGCAGTTAGCGGCATACTTTTAGCTCCACTTTTTAACGAGAACAGTGCCAACCTTGACGAGGCGCACCGATATTAGCATCAAACAGGTTAGCTCACGTGTAACATTGACGCATGTGGCCGTGAATGCCGTGCTGTTCTGTCTTTCGCGTTCGCCATTGCTGCATGGGTGGCCATTGGTGACGTGTTTTTGGCTTACCGTTTTGAAAAACTGCCAGCAGTGGGCACGTTACGAAAAAATGTATTTCGCCACATGGAATATTACTTATGATGTTAGCTCGTGTGTGGCATTGCTCCATGTGAGGCTGTTAGCCGCGTGTTTGTTTGTTTTTTTCCTATGCCTTCGAACGGCGACTACCAGTGGCGCCGTTGACAATGTTACAGAAACAGTAATTTTGGCCACGTCTTAATTATTTAGTTTGAGAGTAGGTTAGCTTGTGTGTGACCGTTAGCTGTTAGCGGTGACTTTGAGCCCAGATCGACTGCTGCTGCTGCTGCTGCTGCTTCCTGCGGCGGACATGTTGCCTTTGGACATCAGACTCACACTGGTCCACTACTCTGTGTGTGTGTGTGTGTGTGTGTGTGTGTGTGTGTGTGTGTGTGTGTGTGTGTGTGTGTGTGTGTGTGTGTGTGTGTGTGTGTGTGTGTGTGTGTGTGTGTGTGTGTGTGTCCAGATTGTATTGCTAACATGTCATGACATGTTTTCGGACATTAAGTATACACAAGACACACACGTGAGACAGGAAGAGTTTGTGTTGCTATTTTGTTGTTCACGATGATGATTGTGTAGTTGTGGGATTGTTGCGCCACTTTTACTCCTTGGCCTTTTGTGTCATTTTGTGCTTGACGCTTCACCTCAGTGTTGATGCAAAAGGGGATTGTTGAAGCCACTAAAAGCCTTTTAAGTCTTCAAATGTGTGTGATTGTGCGCATTTGTGCATGGGAGGGCGTGTGGCCCGTGTGACTGTATTAAGTGTGTGTGGGAGTATATGTGGATGATGTGCCGGTGTGAAAGTTTGTGTCTGGAGGTCTTCGTGTGTGTGTGTCGAAGTTAGAGGTTTTGTGGCACGTTTGTATGGAGATTGTGTGTCTGCGCGAATCGTGCGGTGGGGCGGCCGCGCGTTTGTGTTGGTCACGTGGCATGTTAGCATTTGTCCGTTTGGCCTCCCCAGGTGACGCCGCGTCAGCATGCTCGCAACTGCGGTCATGCGACCACAAGGCGGCGCCACTGAGGTTTGTCAAATAGAAGACGCGTGATTTGAGGGCCCGAGTAGCGCCGCCCACTCGCGCCAAGATGACGCACTTGAGTCGGCATGCACGACGCTCAACTAAACCGAAGAAATGTTGGATGCGCTTTTGTTTCCCGCATGCACGTTGACGACGCTATTCCACGGAGCTCACTAAAGTGCTTTTGGTTCTGTTCTGCTTCCCCCTGTGTCGCTTTCGCGTTGGTTTGTTGTTGCGTACGTGCGTGTGTGTTGCAGGGGTCGGGGCGGGGACCATGGGGGTGAAGCCAAATGTAAAGTTCAAACTTGAAAAGCCTTAAATAAAAGTGGTGCCATTTTCTAACAGCGAGCCGACGTAGTGACTCTCTCCCGTCCGTGTCGTCCACAAGAGATCCACGTAGATCTTGTCCACATAGCATCGAGTCCCGATCGACGCCGACAACGCAAATGTAGTGCGGAGATGTGCCACACGATGGCGTGGTTGTCTTCGACGCGGATAAAAGCGCGTCTCATCCTGCTTCCTGGAACTTCGCGCATGCGCGCGTCGCTCTCTCTCGTTCTCTCTCGCTCTCTCTCGCTCTCTCGCTCTCGCTCTCTCTCTCTCCCTCTCGCTCGCTCTCTCCGTTGCCCTGGCAACGGCGGCGGCGTCCTATTGTCGCGCCGGTTCTCCCTAACCTTTAGGTCGTCGCGACCTTTTCTTCTCGTCCATTTCATTCCTGTTCCTTCTTTTCGTTCCCAACGACACCTTGTGGTTGCTAAAGTGACGGGCGAGGCCGCCCGCACGTTCACTTCTCGCCCGGAAACGTCATGACGGTCACGGTAAGATTAGCATGAGCTCATTAGCATGGTAGCCAGCTTCGTTAAGAAGAGTTAAGACAATCAAAGTGTAAGCTGCTTTTTGTTTTATTTATATATTTATTTATATACACACACACGCACACATATACTAACTATTATTATTCGGTGTCTTGAACTCGCGTTAAGTAGCGCGCATTTGTGTGTTGTCGCGCGAGAAGGTGGGCACCATGTTTGCGCATGCGCGCTGGGTCAGAGGTCCGCGAATCAGCACGCATGAAGTGCGGCGGTCTGTCAAGGCCTCCCCCTCGGGCCACTTTGCCTGTGAATGAGCGGCAACCGGTTCTTTGGTGGAGATGTGCCCTGACCGTACCCCAATTTGCCTGCCCTTCTGTCCCATCTCGGTGGTGTTTGTCAGAGTGAACGCGAGAGGAGCCACGGACGTTCTCGGAGCCTTTCTCATTCTCCTCAGCGAAGCATCTCATCGGCCAGATGTCGCCGGCCTCACCGAGGTCAGCGTCGGATTGCAGACGACCGTCGATGGATGCATTTTTTTCTCCCACCTCTACTCTATCTTTTGATTTTTGTCCAATCAGCAGGGAGCAGAGAAGACCACCCCGCTGACGAGGGGAGATCAGGTCCCGCTCGTTCACGGGCTCGCAGCGCGGCACCCCCTGCAGGTGCGTGTTGACCAGCTGAGGCTCATCATGCTAACACCGCCCCTGATGCTGAACATCTGCCCGCAGCTCGCAACGAGGACAAGGACGGCAAACGTACTGCGGGTCCGGCCGGGTCGGACCGGGTTGCGGAAATTCACCCGTCGAGAAAAGCCAAGGACCACCGAGCGTCGGCGAGGAACGCGACGGACGCCGGCTCTCCTCTGCTGGCGGCGCAACAGGTGGGCCGCACGCAACGCGTGGACGCATTTTTGAATCCTAAGTAATCCCGTTTCAAAATGAGAAGGAATTGCAGGCAAATTGCGCTAATTTCGTGTTAGCGTCTATTGGAAAAAAACAAATTGAATTAATATTCTTTTTGCTCCTCTGATTTATTTGGGGGGGATTGTACTTGGAGAGGCAAGCGTCAATCTCTGAAAGAAAGAGGAGCGTGTCTCTCGAGGGTTGCTTTGGGACTGAAAAGGAAGCCATTTGTGCGCTAGATGCTGCGCCGCCGCCCCGCCTTTCGAACGCAGCCCGTTGCCACGGAAGCCAAATCGCAGCCTGCCGCGCAGAGCTCCCCCGTTCCCATGGAAACGGAGTACCGCCGCAGCTTCCAGGGGGCGTCGCCGTCTCGTGGCCCCCGCCTGCGGAAACATCTGGAACGCCGGCAGAGGCTTCCCGCCTTCCACACGCGCACCGTACGCACGCTCGCGCAAATTGCTCGTCTTGTTGTCCACGCCGATGATGTCGTTGCTTTGGTTTGTTCAGAAAAGTCAGAAGATGAGGGAGGAGTCCGAGAAGATCTCCCACCCGCAAGTCGCCGGCCCCGCCCACCAGACGCAAGACTCGCCCCCTCCGCAGGTCCCGCGACGACACAGGTGTGTACCTCCGTCGCCTTTGAATCCAGCTGCTGCGTGCGTTTGTGATCTTTGGGCCGTCCGTCCGCCCGCGCGTGCGAATCCCAACCCAAGTTGACCACCCGACTTTGGAAGCCAAAGCCCAGCGGAAGCGGTCAATGTGCACGAGATTCCCGCAGCTTTCCCTTGATCAGGTTCCTCGAGCTTGGGCTCCACCCGCAGCGCGGGAAAGCGGGGGCCGCTTTCAAGCCTTGTGCGCCGCGTTGCTAATGTCCGCTCTTGCCCGTCTCACAGGAAGCTGTTGACGGAATACCAAGCCAACTTTCCCGGCCCGCGACGAGAAGTGGCGGGCGCTCCCCCTCAGGTGAGTGGGGCGGTAGCACTCACGTGACTCAGAAGCGAACCGGCTTTGCCTTATTTGGCGCAAGATTGGGAGAAGTAGCGCATGGGGGAAACCGGCAAACCGCATCGCTTCATTTCGGGGAAACGGCGCACGCATGCGAAACAACACGCGCACACAACGCATATCCATCACAAAGACAGACCACACTGACACACACACACACAGGCGCGTGCGCACACAAATGAAACGCACGGCATGCTCACGCAGGAATTCGGCGCGCATCCACACAAGACGCCCGCGCGCATAAATGCTTTGCCCGCCCACACGATCGTGTACAAGACACGCACACACGTATGCGCGCAGAGCAAACGCTGGCGCGCATACAAACGAGCAGTTTGCACTGCCTGCATGTTCCGTTCATTGAAAAAAAAAAAAAAACAACTGAGCAAGTGATGTCTGTTGACTTCCTGTTGCTGCGCATCTTGGAGGTCACCGAGGTCACGCTCGCTCTTTACCAGAACTCTCGGGGAGCCTTTGAAAAGCTGACTCACTTCTTCTTAGAAGCGCTTCTTCTTCATTCGGGTCACATCCGCCGCACACTCGGAGCCACAGCAGTGTGTTTTTGTGTGTGTGTGTGTGCGTGCGTGCGTGCGTGTGTGTGTGTCAGAGATTTTTCTCGGACAAAGTTAAAGAAACGACTCGGCACACAGGGAAATTGTCTTCAATGTCGACGGAAGCGGACCTCTGAGAGCGAACGACGGTTTAGTTGCTCCGTGATCACACTCCCAGCCCCTCCCTCCGCGAGTTCGACCTTTTATTTGTAACATATGCAAAATACAAGAAAAACACTGCCCCGGATATTTGCATGCCGCACCCCCGGTCCGGCCCCTCGGTAGTGATTGGTTGGTTACCTGCGTTTAAGCTTTGAACCACCAGTACGTTGGCGCCTTTCTGTCTGATCTACGATAAATCAACATGTCGCAGACTTTGCGGATGGCCAAATGTCGCCTGGGCGCGACGGGTGTTCTCAAATCGTCTTTTGTCGTTCAACCGCTGTTCCCAAATTGTTCATTCCCCTTTTGTGACCGAGTGTCGCCCTCTCCGCTTTGATCGCCCACCTGCCTTGATGTGCTAATTGTGGACTCCAACGGCCCTCCGGCCAGGTGGCCGGCGCCTTTTGTGCACAGGCATTTGGGGGTGCTGTATACGCACCCAAACGATTTGGATGTGACCGACTTAAAATGAAACTTTAAACATGATACAATTTTGCTCATAAATTCCTCTAACAGTGTGTGTGTGCGTGTCTGCGTGTGCGTTTACCTGTGACAGGTGTTTGCGCGCGTGCGTACTTTTGAAAAGTTTTGGTATGCGCCGATGAGAAGCCCCAGCTGCCGCACACAGGTGGCGCTGTTGCGGCAGAAGGCCTCGTGGTACCGGCGGCGGGCATGGGGGACCAACTTCTCCAGGCGGCACCTGAGCCAGCTTAAGTCCCGGCACAACGTCCTGTGGGAGCCCGACGGCGGCGGCGACGCGGACGTCGGGTCGCCGCCCTCCATGGAGGCTCTGGACCTGGCCAGGTGAGCCATGCGTGACCCCGGCCGCCGCGCGACCCCGGCCGCCCACCTGCACTTGTGCGGCTTTCTCTCCGCAGCTGCTCCGCTTCCTCCTCCGGGCCGGCAAGCCCCCCCGCCCACGGCGGGCCTGCAAAAGACAACGTGGGCGGCCGGGATGGCCGGCGCGCCGGACGCTCGCCCACCTCCGAGACGGGCAGCGGACCGCTTCGCAGAACACACCTTGACGTCACCGCGCCTGCCAGTGGTACGCCCCCCCCCCCCCCACCCCCACCACCACCACCACCACCCTTCACAACCATATGCATCCAAATGAAAGATGCAAAAAATACTTGCCACCACGTAACCCGTTGTAAGGCTAACACTTAAAGGATTTGGGCTATTTTGCCTGAGCTGTCGAGGGTTCACTCACTGTCCGTACCCCCCCCCCCCCCCAAAACGGCGGCCAAACACACATTTGAGAATGCCACTTCATGCCATACTCAAAAAAAAAATAAAAGAAAGCTCAACAAGCAGAGAGGTTTGACCCGTCTTTCCCACAGGGGGCGCCATCCTCGTGGGCAGGTCCAGTCCAGAAGCATTTCAGGTGATTGATTTGGATCGGCGAATCAATCGGCTGACCGATGAATTGATGATCCGCTCGATGTGCGCACGCGCAGGGGCGCGACCCACGTGTTCACGCAGCGGACGGCGCGCTCGCTCCCGAAGGGTTGGGATTCTGTAGCCCCGCCCCCCACCGATCGGCCCCGCCCTCCTGCACGCATGTCATCCGAGGATGGCTGAGACACGCCGAATTCCAACACAATGGTGAGTCCTGTCAGTCAGGCCGTTGATTGGTCGATCCATGTCATGTTGATGGTTGGTCTCTGTGTGTGTGTGTGTGTGTGTGTGTGTGTGGATGTGGGTGTGGGTGTGTGTGTGTGTGTGGTCAGGCGAGCTAGGTCTGAGGTTCCGGTCGCATCCGGATTCCTGGAGCGACCTCTGTCCTGATGAAAGTGAGTCGTTGTTGCCGAAATTAGAAATTGTGGTGATGAGGGAATGATTTGTCCCTTTCTTGGCCCAGGCGAGCGTCTGTCGGCCATGTCGAGCCGCTCGCTGGCGTCGTGCTCGGCGGCAGCGGCCGTGCTGGAGCGAGCGCAGAGGAGGCGGCGGCAGTTCTGGGGGAGGAGTTGAGCCGTCGCCGCGGAGACGCCAACCTCTCACTCATACTCGCATCAACTTTTTTTGGGGGGGGGGCTTCTTGTCCTTTGCCCTGTGTCCTTTGGGCATTTTTTGAATTTGGAGGGTGATGTTGGCTTGGAGTGGAAGGGTTTTTGCCCCTTCATCCTCATTGACGCTCTTTCATTGGCATTTTGCCCTTTCGCTCTTATTCTCCCCGATGTTTTCTTTCTCAACATCTTCGTTTCCCGGATTCCGATCTCTTCCGCCTTTGTTTCTATCCATCACACTAAAGACTGACGTCTTTCCTCTCCGATTCATTCACGAATGCGCTCCAAAATTGGCACGTCGGTTTTGGGACGACGCTGCCGACGCGAGCGGGTGAGTGGAAAGTCCATCGCTTTGGCCGTCCATCGACCCACATTGCCTTCTCGCGGCCGGCGGGTGATGTCACTTCCTGTCACGTGACGAGATGAAAGGAAATTCCTTGCGCAAGGTATGTTGACGTCTTGATTTCCCCCCCCCCCCGCCCCCCCTTGATTTTGTGACATCGCGCTTCCATCGTGATCGACGTTATCCTGGTCGCCGTGTCGCATTTATGCAAACATGCTCTGCAAACATTCTTATTAGTGGGAGTGTCCACGCATGCCCGCGACGTCGACGGACTCTTTCGCGCACACTCGGACACATAGTATGTATACACACACACACAAACACTCAAGCCTACTCTCACACGCACGCACTGGAAACGTAGTCGTGATGTCACTGTTCCAGATTAATAACAAACATGAGCCTTTTTTTTTTTTGTTCTTTTTCTCCTGACGCTTAATTTCCTCCAGGTGACAGTAAATGCATTGACCTCCGTGTGTGTGTGTGTGTGTGTGTGTGTGTGTGTGTGTGTGTGTGTGTGTGTGTGTGTGTGTGTGTGTGTGGGTTTTTTGCTTGTCCTATTTTCTGGTGGGGGGGCGGAGGCTATGTGTGTATAAAATACGGCGGGTGCGCTCAGGTCGCCTCATCAGCGTGTTTGGGCCTCACCTCGTCAACTCTTCCTTTTGATTTTCATCACCACCATCGGCATGAAAGTCGTCGGCAGCGCGGCGTGCGTCTTCCTCCGCCATCTTGGCGCCGGCGTGCTGGCGCTGCTCCTGATTGGCTGCGTCCGGCGGGGCGCGGCGGGGCCCGTCTATCAGCCGCTCAGCCAAGTTTTGAGGAGCCCGAGCACGTACCAGGCCGCGGAGGAAGTCTCGCTCCACGTGAGTATGAGGGAGACGTGCGGGGATGCTGCGTGACACTTTTGGCCCCCGGATTTACCCCCCGCCCCTTTCCTCCTTGCTTCGCCAAACGTGTTGAGATTGCATCTTGGCGTGTTTTATTCGCACACGATGAAAATGGCCGTGTCGCTGAAGGCTTTCGCCTTGACGTGGCAAAATGGATGTTTTGTTGTTGTTGTTCAGGCTCAGAGGTCCGAGACAGAGGAGGAATCCAACATCAGGCTCAACGTTGCCATCAGCGAGGAGAAGGTAAGCGGCAAAGAGCCTCGCCGGCCTCGCCCGGGCTGACCCGCTCCCGCCCGGGCTGACCCGCTCCCACCTGCGCTTCCCTCCAGGACCACGTGAGCATCTGCTGCCTGCACGCCAACATCCTGGACTTCTACCTGAACAACGTCCTCAACCACGTCGGCAACCAGCACCCCAGAATGCACCAGCTGCACTCGGACCTGGACAGGGCCAGCGAAGACCTCAAAGAGCGCGGATGCGTGAGTGGCGCCCGCCGCCGTCTTTTTCTGTCCGGACGTCGGCGCGGGGTTTTGCGCCTGAACTGCGGCGTTGACCTTTGTGCACCTGTCGTCCTTCCAGAATGCGGTGCACTATCGAGACCACCGGCACGTGGCGCGGTTCCGCAACAAGCTGGCCAAGGTAAACGGCACGTCGGCGTTTGCCAAATAGACGCGGCCCTCCTGCCGTCTCGCGATGTCACAGTGGGGCTGCGCACACGCACACACACACACACACACCCGCAGATGCGGTGGCGATGGAAGAAATGATGACCAGTTGAGAAAGTTTCTTTGGTTGTGTCTTTTGTAGATGGACAATGGGCGTGGCCTGAACAAGGCACTGAGCGAGGTGAACATTCTCTTCACGTATCTGCACGACAGCTGCGTCAGCGTCACCCACTGACGCGCGCAAACCGCAACGACGACGACTGCGACTACAACTGCGACTACAACTTCTTTATTTATTGGCTTATTTAATCGTTGACTTCCTATTTATATGGCTGTTACCACGGAGACGCGAGTGTTACAGTGTTGAGACATCCAATAAACTTTTTTCCTTTCAACAACAATAAAAAAAGACCACTCGTCATTTGTCAGGTAAACCTGGGGGGGGGGGGGTGCTTGCTACATTAAAGGGCGCGTGTGGCAGTCTGTGTTTGGTGCACATTTTTGACACTGCGTGCGCAAAGGGTGTGACACTTGGCGCACCCGAGCCCCCCTCACCGCCGGGTGATTTCCTCCCGGGAATTTGCCACAGCAGGAAGTGACGTCAAACTCTCCACCCTGCGTTTGTGCACACGTGTACGTGAAATCGGAGCGTTCGTCGTCCAGGTGATTCCAGGTGGGCGGTGACGTCAAAGTCCTGTCACCTGGCAGGCCTTCGTCAACAGTCAGTGGAAGGGACACCCCCGCGCGACTGAGCTGCGGAGCGGAGGGATGAGGAAGGCGCCGTCGCCGCGGTCACCGTGCACGGCGAGCGAGATTCGCAAAAGGGCAGACGAGGCGCCAGGCCAAGGCTCGCCACGTTCCGCGTGCTCTTCGTCAGGAGGCGCTTCTCGTCCTCTTCTGATTCCTCCTTCCCCCTTCTACCTTCCCCCTTCCCGTCGGGACCTTCCTTCCTCATCCGAAGCGGACCCAAACCAGAGCGAGCGCTCACTCGCGCGGCGATTTGGAGCGGGCGCCACCCGCACAATGTCGCCCTCTGCCGCCCAGCGGCCGCCACGACGCTCAAGCCGAACAAGGTGGCAGCACACGTGTGCGTCGGCGTTTTGACCAGCGGCAGATTGATTGGATCCGTTTGCGGTCTGCGCGCGAGTGCTTCTTCTTTCCTCCCTCCTCGTCGTCGTCGTTGTTGTTGTTTGTTGTGGTGTAAAGCACCGGTCCCCAACCGCCGGTCCGCGGACCGGTACCGGTCCGCAGGGCATTTGGTACCAGGCCACACAGAAAGAACTTGCCTTAATTCCGTTTTATTTATTTCGGAATACGAAATATGTTTTACTGTGAAAAATTACCGGATTCTCCGTTACATCCGTCTGTGTCATGCTTGACACACGTCAAGCCACGCTTCTCCGTCACGTGACCGATTACGCTAAAAACAAAACGCCGGAACTCGCAAAATGAGTAAAAAACAAAAACTGCTGGAGCTCGCAAATGACGGCGGCCTTAAAAGTATGTTCGAGACAACTGGTTTCAAGTTATGACTGAATACTCTGAGATCGCCACAATAGCACTGTTGCTATTTCCGACATGCTACCTGTGTGAGGCGGGGGCGGGGGCAACTAAAACAACATTCCGAAGTAGACTGGACATAAAGCACACACTTGAGGTGTCCTTGTCTCCTATTACCCCGAGAATGGGACCGGCTGGTTGCAGAAAATCAAGCTCGGGGCTGTGGTGAGTCGTCATTTTCATGCACTTTGAATTTGCGTCGTATCGTATTTTGAAGGCATTCAACATGACCATCGCGATCAGAGTGTTGCGGCCAGATCAGACGCTCCTTGTGTATATTAGGCGTAGAAAAATAAGTAGTGTGTTTCCGGTAACATGAAATTTCAGCATAGGGTCGGTAGGTTGGACAAAGTTTTTTTTTTTTTTAATCTTTTTTTCTCCCTCCCTCCCCCATCAAAAACGTAAACGAAATAACCATAAAACAAAACAAGGAGACATTGAAACCAGTGCCGGATGCTCGTCTGTCAAAGAGGGGAAGCTCAATTTTGGTCGACATCATAAAATGTGTCAGTTTATTTATACGTGAATTCTACTCTAGCTCCGTTCCTTTTCAAGAAAATGATCTGTGACCCTGTCATACCAACAAGGCGTCTTTTCCCCGTACTTAATTAGTGTCCTACAACTATAGGAACTACAATAAAACCCAACAGAAATAAAAGATTCATTTGTCGCCAGCGGCTGGGTGTTACATGTCTTTACCTCTGCGTCCCGCGTCCTAGACGGCCCGTGGTGTTCGCCAAATAGTTCGTTGAATCTTTTCGATACAGCAGTGGATGCTATTTTCTTAATATTATGGTGCGAGCATGCGACTGCAACACACAAAACGCGGTTTAAACTGTTGTCGGAGATCGTAGCCGCGCCATGATTCAATGTTGTTGACAGACGACAGGGCAAACGACGCAACGTGAATATCGCGAGAGTTTGCACCAATGTAAACGCTCTAAATTCATCTTTCCTTTTATTATTTACAATTTTGTCTGTGGTTTTATTGTTCTTGTTTTGATTGTAAAGCGTCCTTGGGTGTTTTGAAAGGCGCGTATAAATGAAATGTACTATTATTATTATTACACAAAAATGTAGAAGGTTTGAAAAAAAATGCCGACTGTAAAGTTTTTTTTCGAGGTAGAAATTCTCGGTCGGTCGGGTTACCGGAAACGCACTACTTTTTTTTTCTACGCCTTATTATATTTCGAAAACACCACAGTGTTCATGCAGCTCATACCATATTATTTTGTTGTATTATTTCCGCCACACCTTAAATGCCGGTCCCTGAAAATATTGTCTGACATAAACCGGTCCGTGGGGCAAAAAAGGTTGGGGGCCCCTGGTGTAAAGTAGCCACGTCGCTACTCACTCGGATCGAAAAGACTCACGCCGAGCCCGAGTCAACCGTGATCACATTCCAACCTGACATGGATTGGGGGCGCCCGTCATTCACCAAACGACAAAGAGGTGACGCCAGTGGAAAGATGGGCAAAAAGCGATCGGGTGAAGAGAAGCAAGTGAATCATGCCGACTTCTGCGGACCCTCAGTGGAAACAAAGTCGGGGTTGCGGCCGCTGAAAGTAGCTCAGCCGTCCGCCTTGCGGCCTCCTGAGCCTCGAGCACCTACGCGCGTGCACGCACACAACTCACGGCGAATTAGTGACTGAGCACAACTTTGCTTCAATTTTTATCAGATCCACGCGTCGAGACACACGCGCATGTCGGTGGACCGTTACAGTCACAGAGTGTGTCCCCCCGTCCCCAACGGGTCCTGGGGGGCTCGAGCAAACTTTTGGAAGCACCCACACTCATCTCGGAACCGAGGCCACAGACATGCACACACGTCACCCTGGCCCAGAGGCTTCTGCGAAAACCGACGACAACCGCAGTGACCCTGGAGCGTCCTCGCCAAGATGGAGGTGAGTGGAAATGCCATCAGGGAAGGCCCTTCTGTGTGTGTGTGTGTGTGTGTGTGTGTGTGTGTGTGTGTGTGTGTGTGTGTGTGTGTGTGTGTGTGTGTGTGTGTGTGAGAGAGTGCGTGCGTGTTTCTGAGCAGCAGCATGTTTCGGAGGAAGATTCTGGTGTTTGCTGCTGAGTGGCCACAGACCACAATGAAGCAAAAGATGCGTATAAAAGATGCGAGCAGCGCTCAGCGAATTGACCTGAAAAAGCGTCGCCGTCTCTCAGCGCTCGTCATTTGTCTCTCTCGTCTTTGGTCACTCGTCTCGCCGCCATGTCCCCGCCGATCCGCTGGTGTCTGCTGCTGCTCCTGGGCGCTCTGGTGGCTCAGGCCGCCCGCATGGACCCGCATCCCGAACTCAGGAAAATCCTGGAGGACATCGCCAAAGATGTGGTGAGCCCATGGCGTCCCGCAGGGATCGTGCTACGAGCCGCTCCATCTTCACCTTCCACTTTTGGGGGATTTTTCAGCAACGCGTCGTGTCCGTCAGCCCGAGTGCTGTCTTTTGGCGTGTGTTTTGGCAGCCCACCTGTGGGTTTGCATCGTTTCACATCTTCTCTTGAGCATGTTACGAAAAGGAAGGAAAGGAATGAGATGGAGGTCGTAGCGCGATGGGATGGGGCCACGCCGCCGCTTTGCCACCTGGACGGCCGTCACAGATTCATAGAACGGTGGAAAGGAAGTCCAAAATGAGGAGGAAGCGAACAAATCTATTGATTGATAGATTTTTTTCTTTTTTTTTTAGCATGTTGACAGATGATGCGTGTGTTTGTTTCAGCAGGCGTGTTCATGTGCATCTTTGAGACGCTTCCTTTTGCGTGTTTCGCTTTGTTGATATGTTGGTGGTGCTTTGCCGTACTGCCAAACTGAGTGCGTTGCAGCATTTTGGGCCGTCTGTCTCAGCCACTTTTTTTTCTGTGTGTGTGTACGTGTTTCAGTATGCTCAGGTTGTGTGTGTCTGCGTTTCAGGATCTGAAGAGCGTGAACATCAGCACTCACCCCCCCTTCAACGCCGTCATCAGGAGCATTAGAGCGTGTCAGGTAAGAACGTCAACGTGGCGAGCGCTTCCATCGGGGAAGTGAACCCCAAGCCATCGGGTGGCGTTGACACCTTTGCCCCGCTCCCCCGCAGAACCGAGAGGAAGTGAAGCTGGTGAATGCCACTTTGCGTGTCTACGTGCACATCTTGGAGAGCATCCTGCACAACGCCACCCTGCTGAAGGCCGTGCCCGAGCGGGCCAGGCAGGAGCAGCTCAGGCGCAACGTGGAACACCTGACCAAGAAGACGCGCCGCCTCAGCGCCGACCTGGCCCACCGACGTTGCCCCGACACCAGCGACGTCCTCCATCAGCTCGCGCAGCTCAAGGTGAGGAAAAAACAAAACAAAAATCCAATCAGACACACTTGCGTCCTTTAGCTGATGAAAAATCACAAAGCGAATGTTGAGAAATCCAAGCTGCGGCCTTCCCGTGTGGAGTTTGCGTTTTCGCCGCGTACCTGTGTGGCTTTTCTCCGGGTACTGCGGTTTCCTGTGACGTTCCAAAAAGTTCATGGAACACTCCAAATTGTCCCGAGGTGTGATTGTAAGCGCCCGTAGTTGTTTGTCCGGCAACCCGCTTCAACACGTGCCCCGCCTGCTGCCCGAAGACGGCTGCGACGGGCTGCAGGACACACGTTCCAATAATAGGACAAATAAATGATCCCAAAATCTCAATTAGCGCTCCCAAAATAAGATGAAAACATATCTGTGTGCGCCTGCAGGTGGACGACATGACATTCCAAAGGAGGGCGCTCTCTCAGTTCCTGGAGGTGTACAACATGGCGACCGTGATTGGCTCTCGTGCTTTGGCCCCACCCACCGAGGCCTCGCCGTGAATCTTTTTCAGCTTTTTGTTTTTTTTCCTGATCCTCCTAATTTATTGCTTTATTTAATTGCCTCCTGTACTTTAATTTATTCTCGCTAGCGGAAGGCGCAGGAACGTTTTGGATTATTTTTATCGTGTGTGTATTCATCGAAATGCTGGTAATAAAAGCACACGTCCAAAGCTCACGTTTGGTGCCTCAAGTTTCCTCGAAAGCGACAACTTCACTCCAATGCAGAGGGCTGCATTTCTGCCACTTTCTCTTTGACTCGGTGATGATGTCATGTGCACTTTAACCTTTGAGGAGTTTCCCCCGCGCCCGCCGCTAGGGACTTTTTGGCATCTTCCCGCTGCTGCATGATGCATATTCTTCCTGAATATGATCTGAAATGATGTTGAAGGTCAAAATCGGCTTGGAAACCTCGGGGAGGAGGGGGCGGGGGGGGCTGGCAAAAAAGCGAAACCAAAACGATGTTGCGATGCATACGTAAAACAAACTCGGATCGTCGTGGCCGTTGATCACAGTCGTAATGCATCAGATTCAGTGGACGGCGCTCTCACGGATGCGTTATTCATGAATTTTGGTCGACAAGCCCGAAAGAAACAAATGGCAAACCAAAGAACAACAATTTTCGAGTGGCACTCGTCCGGATGTCCGTGCTTGCGCCCGTTAGCTTTGCGCCCGTTAGCTTTGCGCCCGTTAGCTTTGCGCCGAACTTCTGGAAGTCACGACTGACGAGACTGAGATAGCACACGCTCGCGTCAAACATGCGCCGAAAACAGTGTTCCCGGCCCAAAACTGAACAGACGTCGTCAGTCCGCTGGCAGCCTAAGATGGCTGCCCCGCGGCTTCGGCCGCGCTGGCGCTCCGGCTTATTTTCAGACAATCACCAAGATGCTAAATTCTGCCGCGGGGGTGTTAGCTGACCGCTAACCTGACCGGCGGAGAAGCCGCGTTGCGAGTGTTGGCATCAGCGTGTCGTCAGACCGAATCCCAGCAGGGCAGGAAATTCAAGAGAAGTTCCTCTAAAGCTCATGGCTTCCTTTTCGTTTCGAGTCCGACGCGCACGCGCGCACGCAGCCGCGCCAGCGCGTCTCAGGACTCTTGTGCACCGTGTGCGGTTGTCGGCGTGCGCGTGTGTGGGAGACCCCTCACCTTGTCCTTCTGTGAACTTTGGTGTTTTAAAGGAAATTGTCAACCACATTTTCACACTGAAATCATCACTTTGTGTGCGCGCGCGTGAGCGCATCTCATCTTTTAAATGCGAGACCTCGCCGACAAGTCGACACTTTGTCACGTCGACATTGCCACCCGCACCAAGTCGAGGCCCGGCTCAGGATTCGGACCCGCGATGCCCAGAAACGCCAGGGCCCAGTTGAGAATGGTTGCCATGGCGAGGGCCATGCTTGGAGTCTGCGCCTACTTGTGTGTATGTCCGGTCGGGACCTCTCATGTGCCCCTGAGGATGAACAGAACCATTCAGAACCTACTGCAGCTTTATGTGAGTACTGGTGGGGGCACACATTGGACTTGATATATTCACTTCCTGGCATTTCCACCACATTTTATTGTGTTCATGTCCTGTGTAATTGTGGAATGGTTATGTGTGCGTGCGTGTGTGTGTGTGTGTGTGTGTGTGTGTGTGTGTGTTCTCGTTTCCATGTTTTGAGGGGACATAAAATTGGTAACACAGTCACGTCTTGGGGACCATTTTCCGTATGGGGACAAAAAAGCAGGTCCCCATAAAAAAAACATATAAAAAGCATCAGAGGGATGTTCTGAATATGCTGTGAGGTTTTTAGCAAAAACCCATAAGTGACCATTTTTGCTGATCGTTTGTGTGTGAATGGTGCTCAGCAGCCCCCCACATGGTTTTTCGGTGCTATTGCACTCACTTCTCCACACACACACTTTGCATATGCCCGCCCATTTGGTCCCCTAATGGAAGGATTTTTACAAGTGGGAGGGGGTCATCATTCAATTAGAGATCATCAGAAGAAGGCTGCAAAGCTAGAAGATGGCAGCAAAAGAAGTAAAAGTAAAACGCAAGGTAAGCAAGTTTCTATCTATTAACAAGTTATTTATTTGTGTAATATTACAAATGTACATACTAAAATAAGAATATTGTCACTATTCTCTATGAATTACTGTATTAACAATTACTACCCCTGTGCTTTATTACCCTATTTGGCGACTAAAAATACAGTAATTATAGTTTGTACATTTTCAACTGGTGAAGTCTCCCCTTGAAATGACAAATTTATTATAAACATTGAAGCTCAGGGTATATATTTTTTCGCACACGCATCGCAGAACATGAATGAGAGCCGGGGCTAGGCTAGTCTCGGGGCTAATGGCGAGTCTCGGGCTAACGGCTAACGGCTAGCACAACTGAGTGTGTTGACAAGCGAGCGGTGGCTATTCCTTTTTAACTTTTTTTAACCGCAGTTTCAAAATTCATTACACACTAGCGCGACTAGCGAAACCGGCGTGGATTTTTGTCGAGTAAGGCAAGTAGCTTAGGTAATGGAGACAAGCTAAACAAAGCGTGAGCTACCGAGATCGCTACGGCTAGGCTAAAGCTAAATGCTAAACACTCAAACGCCACTGCCTGGTGTCTCTGCTCTTTCTACCCGTTATTTATAATGATGGAGTTTATGAACAATTAAAATATAAAGCATTTCAGCTAATGTATCGATTTTGTAAAGTGAGATGAGCAGTGATAATCTAATACATGGAGGGCATGCACACTGTTTGTGAAACAGTAATATTTCTAATAGTGTGACATTCCAGATTCAAAGAATATGAAATAAATAAATATATAAAGAACAATTCCTGCACTATGTTCCCTAGTTCTGTAAATAATTTGTATTTAATATTGTTAAAGACAGGCTCCGGCATGCCTGCAAACCCTTGTAAGGATAAGCAGTTTAGAAAATGGATGGATGGAGATTGTTTCAACACTAAAAAATAAAAAAGTATACTGACTATTTTAATGTTGATATGGCATTAACAAAAAGTATTAAAATATATTGTGCAACCTCCCACATATTTATTTAACCCGTCTTTCAAAACTAGTGTTTTCCCATCAAAACTGGAAACAGCAAAAGTTATTCCGATTTACAAGAGCGGAGAGAATCACTTATTTACAAATTACAGACCAATATTTTTCCGGCAAAATTTGTAGAACAACTATTTGCTCACAAACTTTACAAATGTATTGCAAAACATAATGTAATCTGCAAATATCAATATGGTTTCAGAGAGAAAAGTGCAACATCTATGGCAATAATAAGTGTGGAAGAATCAATCAACCAGTAGATGGGCACCCTGGTATCAGATGTTTGGCACATAAATGGTTGAAAAGCTATTTATCTGACTGCCACAGCCATTGTGAAAACACTATAAAAGTAATTGTATTGTATAATATTAATATGCACAGGTCAACAATTTCCAATCAAACAAGTTGAAGATAACTCGCTAAATTTATCAAGATCAAGGGTACAACTAGACACATTTTCTACTTCTTGCTATTTCCTTTGAGCATGTAAACTGTACTAAACCAAGACATGTATTGATATTTTTCCTTTATTTAGTTTTTTTCATGTCTTTCATGTTGTGTTTATATGTTCGATATATAAATCAATTCTGACTGAATACAATGCAAACTCTTTTCTCTCTCAAGTTTGAAATCCCACAAAGAGTCAGCCCCTTCAGGATGCCATTCATCACATTTCATTAAGGACCAACAAAGCGGGCGAATTGTGTGTGAGGTACATAAATGCAGTCAAAGGTAAGGTGTTGTCTGATGTTATATGCTGCGTAATTATTACATGATATGGCATATACTGTAGATAAAACATACCGTTATTATCAGATGAACATTAAATATGAACCCTGAGTTTATTTTTCCAGGTTCCGACTCGGTTTGGAAACAAGCCGTTATATAAATAATTAATTCCACGTTTTGTCTTACTTAACTCGAAGAACACCATGTGAAACCGAATAAATAAAACCAATTTTATTCGACAAGATATGTTTTCTCAATTACCATGGACCTCTCAATAATGGAAGAATAGATTGCCACGCCTGTTTTTCCCCTAAAAACTATTGTTGCTGTCTGCTACAGGGCGTGGAATATTTGCAAAGAGTACAATCGGCAGAGGACAATTGTTGCTGAATATCGGGGAGATATGATAAATGATGCAGAATACTAGAGCAGAAGAAGAGTTTACCACCCATCATGTGCTGCGTTTATGTTTGCATTCAAGTGGAGAGGGAAAACATGGTGGTAAGACTTATTATCCACCTATTCTGCACCACTATAGACCATATCAGAATATTGTGATAATGATCTCATGTTGTTCTTTTTCACACATTTGTTAAGCAATGATGCTTCACGAGGAGATGAGTTATTTGGGCGACTAGTGAATGATGAACACAGGAGGCCAAACTGCTGGATGAAAAGGATTGATGTGGATGGTGTGCCACACCTATGTTTGTTTGCTTTCAATGACATTCAAGAGGGAGAAGAAATGACCGATGATTATGGTGGCGAAGACTGCCCATGGAGAACACAAGTATGTTTACATTGCAGATTATAAAGAATAGCTCTGTGTTATAAGAATGGAAGTAACTTTTGAAAGAATCAGAATAGTAGAATCTTACTTGAAGTATTATGAATCATATTTTCCGGTTTCCACCCACATTCCAAAACACATGCTTGGCAGGTGAATGGAATACTCTAAATTGTCCCTCGGTGTGAGTGTGAGCGTGAATGGGTGTCGTCTATCTGTGCCCTGCGATTGGTTGGCAGCCAGTTCAGGTTGTACTCCGCCTACTGTCCAAAGACAGCTGGGATAGGCTCCTGCATGCTACCGACCCTTGTGAGGACAGACTTATTAGAAAATGGATGGACGCATGGATCAAAATGATCAGTTATGGCATATGGAATAGGTTGGTACACATTTCAAATAATTATTTTCTGAAACCTAAACTCAAAGCAAGTGCTAATTCAATTTCTAAAATACTGTGGAAAGTTAAGTGCTACTTGATCAATGATTTATTATTTCTCAGAAAATATTTCTTTGTGTCTCACCCGCATTGTGTTTGTCTTTGTGGATGACCAAATTTACCAGACGTTTTCCACCTGCCTTGCAAATTGCAAATCTGATCCAAGTTCTTCAGGGTTGCAAATAACAATCCTGCAGAACTTGATTAGATGGGCTATTGGCCTATTCATCAATAAAATTCCGAATCTCTATCATTGTTGACTGTCTTTCTAGATGACCAGCGTGACAGTCACAGATGTGGCTCCTCAACCCTCTTTACTGCCTCAGAGTCAGATGAATGATGATGATGATGATAGGCGTCCGCTCAACACGCTCCAGGAGGTAGATACATTTTATTCACTTCCCTTTTTTGTGTTTTTAAATAACTCAGTAGTTTAAAGCAATGGTGCCCAGCCTGTCAATCGCAATCAACCGGTAGTCTGTGGACTGTTCCCAAATCCATCACGATGGGTGTGGGTTGAAATGGATTCGCCCGTCTGTGTGCGTTATTTATTTTTATGTTAGTATACACTGCACCATAAGCATTCTTTCAGTTTCACTTTCACAACAAAGTTTTAAAAATTAAAATTAAAAAGCAAATTTTAACCAAAGGTGGCGCATGACCTGCCTCACCAGAAGTTATTAGCGGTCAACAGTCTGCAATTACAGCTTGCGATCAGAGCTGTTGCGATATATCCTTTAAAAATTATTCTCATTCAAAGTTTGTTTCATTTTCAATTCACCGATAGCACTAGCAAAGAATGTGAATTTGGAGCATTTAAAAAGTGATGGTCTTACACTTGCACTTACACTGCAAAAGTGAGTCCCATGCCTCTACGTCAGTTCTTTCCCAAGGTCGTCAGGGATTTCCTTTTCAGAAACTCTTGTATCTGTTTTGTTCATGTTCTGGGCCATTTTGTTATGCGTGCGTGCGTGAGTGCGTATGTGTGATTGCATGCGTGCCTGTATGTGTGCACGTGTGGTCGATATATTGAAAAGTTGATCTTCAGAGAAAAAAAATTGGGCACCCCGGGTTTAAAGGAACTCCAATGAGAATTTACCACAGTTTTGATGATGATGATGATGGACAAAAAACGAGTGAACATAACAGTCTCGCGTGGTGGGCTCTTGGGCCTCAGACACAACTAAATGCCCACCAGCCGGTGGGGAAGATGTGGGGTCTCACTGGAAGGTGAGGCGCCCAGGGCTCGTCCGCCGGAACAGAGGGATTGGGATTATCCACCCCACAACCCTCCTTTAATAATAATCAGGCGAGAGCCCTTCCGGGGCCCGAACTGGGTGTGAACCAGCGAGAGTTGTACCGGGTGTGGGACCGGGGAGGGGGAGGGCAAGTCCCTGACGGGGGCCGATTGCCCAGGAAGAGGAGGAGGAACATAACAGATGATGAATGTTGAGCAGTTAATTCTCTTTTGTGGACACTCATGGTAACCCCATACTACACTTTTACGAAGTGGGTGTGAGGAAAAACCTGTGTAAAATGTTCGACGATGATCCCCACAAAGTCTTTGCTTTTAAGATGCAGAAAACTGAAAGATAAAGTTGTTCTCTCAGATGATTTGTGCATCTATATTTTAGACCGTTTACTTGTGGTTGAGTATCGGTCTCTTCTAACATATTCTCCAATTTTGTTTTTCTAATTGTATTACAGATGACCAAGATAACGCCCCAAGAGGCTACTTTCCAAGACCTCTGTTGCGATACTGCTGGTCCAAGCAACATACACCAGGTATAGTCATATATATCACTGTTTTGTGCCATTCAGTATCTCTATATCTGTGCATTTGTGACGATGGACAGAAATTTTCATGATAAAGTACTGTACGTATGCACAACAGGCAATTTCACATAATGCATTGGAAAGGTTAATGCGAGCGGACTATTTTAGGTCGATTTAATTTGTCACAGAGATCATTATGTTCCGGAGTTATTTCTCTTTTCTGGACCCTCACGGTGTCCCCACTGCACATGTTTACCAAGTGTGTGTGAGGGGGCGAAAAACTGTGTCAAAGGGGCGAAGAACTGACAGTGTTTACAAGAATGTCCCCACATTGTCTTTGATTTTAAGATGTTGAAAACACAGTTTTAAAAGATGAAGTTGTTCTCTCAGATTTGTGCATCTATATTTTAGAGGGTTTACTTGAGGCGCAGGATTGGTTTCTTCTATCATATTCTCCAATTTTGTTTTCTTAATTGTATTCCAGATGACCAAGACAATACCCAAAGAGAACTACAAGAAAACTGTTGCGATACTGCTGGTCCAAGCAACATACACCAGGTATAGTCATATCCATCACTGTTTAATGCCATTCGGTATCTCTATATCTGTGCATTTGTGATGATGGACAGTAATTTTCATGATAAAGTACTGTATGTATGCACAACAGGCAATTTCACATAATGCATTGGAAAGGTTAATGCGAGCAGACTATTTTAGGTTGATTTAATTTGACACAGATGTCATTATGTTCTGGAATTATGTCTCTTTTCTGGACCCTCACGGTGTCCCCACAGCACACGGTGACCAAGTGTGTGTGTGAGGGAGAAAATAAGTGTCAAGGGGAAGAACTGACAAAGTGTTTACAAGAATGTCCCCACAACGTCTTTGATTTTAAGATGTAGAAAACACAGTTTTAAAAGATGAAGTTGTTCTCTCAGATTTGTGCATCTATATTTTAGAGGGTTTACTTGAGGCGCAGGATTGGTTTCTTCTATCATATTCTCCAATTTTGTTTTCCTAATTGTATTACAGATGGCCAAGATAACACCCAAAGAGGCTACTTTAAATGAACCCTGGTGCGATACTGCTGGTCCAAGCAACATACACCAGGTATAGTCATATCCATCACTGATTCATGCCATTTGGTTTCTCTATATCTGTGCATTTGTGATGATGGACGGTAATTTTTATGATAAAGTCCTGTACTTGCGCACAACAAGCAATTTCACATAATGCATTGGGAAGGTTAGTGTTAGTAGACTATTTTAGACGGATTTAATTTGTCACAGGCATTATTGTCTTTTGTAGTTATTTCTCTTTTGTGGTCCCTCACAGTGTCCCCACACCACACGTTGACCAAGTTTGTGTGAGGGGAGGGAAAACGGTGTCAAGTGTTTTAATATGGTCCCCATGAAGAACTGACAAAGCGTTTACACGAATGTCCCGACAATATCTTTGATTTTAAAATGTCTAAAACACAGTTTTACAGGATGAAGTTGTTCTCAGATGATTTGTGCATATATATTTTAGATGGTTTACTTGAGGCTCAGTATCGGTTTCTTGTATATCCATCACTGATTCATGCCATTTGGTTTCTCTATATCTGTGCATTCGTGATGATGGACAGTAATTTTCATGATAAAGTCCTGTACTTGCGCACAACAAGCAATTTCACATAATGCATTGGGAAGGTTAGTGTTAGTAGACTATTTTAGACGGATTTAATTTGTCACAGACATTATTGTCTTTTGTAGTTATTTCTCTTTTGTGGTCCCTCACGGTGTCCCCACACCACACGTTGACCAAGTTTGTGTGAGGGAGGGAAAACGGTGTCAAGTGTTTTAATATGGTCCCCATGAAGAACTGACAAAGCGTTTACACGAATGTCCCCACAATATCTTTGATTTTAAGATGTCTAAAACACAGTTTTACTGGATAAAGTTGTTCTCTCAGATGATTTGTGCATCTATATTTTAGGTGGTTTACTTGAGGCTCAACATCGGTTTCTTCTATCATATTCTCAATTTTGTTTTCCTAATTGTATTCCAGATGACCAAGACAATACCCAATGAGACTACTTTACAAGAAAACTGTTGCGATACTGCCGGTCCAGGCAACATACACCAGGTATAGTCATATCCATCACTGATTCATGCCATTTGGTATCTCTATATCTGTGCATTCGTGATGATGGACAGTAATTTTGATGATAAAGTACTGTACGTATGCACAACAGGCAATTTCACATTATGCATAGGAAAGGTTAATGCGAGCAGACTATTTTAGGTTGATTTAATTTGACACAGATGTCATTATGTTCTGGAATTATGTCTCTTTTCTGGACCCTCACGGTGTCCCCACAGCACACGGTGACCAAGTGTGTGTGTGAGGGAGAAAAATAAGTGTCAAGGGGAAGAACTGACAAAGTGTTTACAAGAATGTCCCCACAACGTCTTTGATTTTAAGATGTAGAAAACACAGTTTAAAAAGATGAAGTTGATCTCTCAGATTTGTGCATCTATATTTTAGAGGGTTTACTTGAGGCGCAGGATTGGTTTCTTCTATCATATTCTCCAATTTTGTTTTCTTAATTGTATTCCAGATGACCAAGACAATACCCAAAGAGAACTACAAGAAAACTGCTGCGATACTGCTGGTCCAAGCAACATACACCAGGTATAGTCATATCCATCACTGTTTAATGCCATTCGGTATCTCTATATCTGTGCATTTGTGATGATGGACAGTAATTTTCATGATAAAGTACTGTATGTATGCACAACAGGCAATTTCACATAATGCATTGGAAAGGTTAATGCGAGCAGACTATTTTAGGTTGATTTAATTTGACACAGATGTCATTATGTTCTGGAATTATGTCTCTTTCTGGACCCTCACGGTGTCCCCACAGCACACGGTGACCAAGTGTGTGTGTGAGGGGAGAAAAACAGTGTCAAGGGGAAGAACTGACAAAGTGTTTACAAGAATGTCCCCACAACGTCTTTGATTTTAAGATGTAGAAAACACAGTTTTACAAGATGTTCTCTGATGATTTGTGCATTTATATTTTAGATGGTTTACTTGAGGCTGAGTATCGGTTTCTTGTATCATATTCTCCAATTTTGTTTTCCTAATTGTGTTACAGATGACCAAGATTACACCCAAAGGCTACTTTCCAAGACCTCTGCTGCGATACTGCTGGTCCAAGCAACATACACCAGGTATAGTCATATCCATCACTGATTCATGCCATTTGGTTTCTCTATATCTGTGCATTCGTGATGATGGACAGTAATTTTATGATAAAGTCCTGTACTTGCGCACAACAAGCAATTTCACATAATGCATTGGGAAGGTTAGTGTTAGTAGACTATTTTAGACGGATTTAATTTGTCACAGACATTATTGTCTTTTGTAGTTATTTCTCTTTTGTGGACCCTCACGGTGTCCCCACACCACACGTTGACTAAGTTTGTGTGAGGGAGGGAAAACGGTGTCAAGTGTTTTAATATGGTCCCCATAAAGAACTGACAAAGCGTTTACACGAATGTCCCACAATATCTTTGATTTTAAGATGTCTAAAACACAGTTTTACTGGATAAAGTTGTTCTCTCAGATGATTTGTGCATCTATATTTTAGGTGGTTTACTTGAGGCTCAGCATCGGTTTCTTCTATCATATTCTCCAATTTTGTTTTCCTAATTGTATTCCAGATGACCAAGACAATACCCAATGAGACTACTTTACAAGAAAACTGTTGCGATACTGCCGGTCCAGGCAACATACACCAGGTATAGTCATATCCATCACTGATTCATGCCATTTGTTATCTCTACATCTGTGCATTCGTGATGATGGACAGTAATTTTGATGATAAAGTACTGTGCATTATGCACAACAGGCAATTTCACAGTATGCATAGGAAAGGTTAATGCGAGCAGACTATTTTAGGTTGATTTAATTTGACACAGATGTCATTATGTTCTGGAATTATGTCTCTTTTCTGGACCCTCACGGTGTCCCCACAGCACACGGTGACCAAGTGTGTGTGTGAGGGGAGAAAAATAAGTGTCCAAGGGGGGAAGAACTGACAAAGTGTTTACAAGAATGTCCCCACAACGTCTTTGATTTTAAGATGTAGAAAACACAGTTTTAAAAGATGAAGTTGATCTCTCAGATTTGTGCATCTATATTTTAGAGGGTTTACTTGAGGCGCAGGATTGGTTTCTTCTATCATATTCTCCAATTTTGTTTTCTTAATTGTATTCCAGATGACCAAGACAATACCCAAAGAGAACTACAAGAAAACTGTTGCGATACTGCTGGTCCAAGCAACATACACCAGGTATAGTCATATCCATCACTGATTCATGCCATTTGGTTTCTCTATATCTGTGCATTTGTGATGATGGACAGTAATTTTTATGATAAAGTCCTGTACTTGCGCACAACAAGCAATTTCACATAATGCATTGGGAAGGTTAGTGTTAGTAGACTATTTTAGACGGATTTAATTTGTCACAGACATTATTGTCTTTTGTAGTTATTTCTCTTTTGTGGTCCCTCACGGTGTCCCCACACCACACGTTGACCAAGTTTGTGTGAGGGGAGGGAAAACGGTGTCAAGTGTTTTAATATGGTCCCCATGAAGAACTGACAAAGCGTTTACACGAATGTCCCGACAATATCTTTGATTTTAAAATGTCTAAAACACAGTTTTACAGGATGAAGTTGTTCTCAGATGATTTGTGCATATATATTTTAGATGGTTTACTTGAGGCTCAGTATCGGTTTCTTGTATATCCATCACTGATTCATGCCATTTGGTTTCTCTATATCTGTGCATTCGTGATGATGGACAGTAATTTTCATGATAAAGTCCTGTACTTGCGCACAACAAGCAATTTCACATAATGCATTGGGAAGGTTAGTGTTAGTAGACTATTTTAGACGGATTTAATTTGTCACAGACATTATTGTCTTTTGTAGTTATTTCTCTTTTGTGGTCCCTCACGGTGTCCCCACACCACACGTTGACCAAGTTTGTGTGAGGGGAGGGAAAACGGTGTCAAGTGTTTTAATATGGTCCCCATGAAGAACTGACAAAGCGTTTACACGAATGTCCCCACAATATCTTTGATTTTAAGATGTCTAAAACACAGTTTTACTGGATAAAGTTGTTCTCTCAGATGATTTGTGCATCTATATTTTAGGTGGTTTACTTGAGGCTCAACATCGGTTTCTTCTATCATATTCTCCAATTTTGTTTTCCTAATTGTATTCCAGATGACCAAGACAATACCCAATGAGACTACTTTACAAGAAAACTGTTGCGATACTGCCGGTCCAGGCAACATACACCAGGTATAGTCATATCCATCACTGATTCATGCCATTTGGTATCTCTATATCTGTGCATTCGTGATGATGGACAGTAATTTTGATGATAAAGTACTGTACGTATGCACAACAGGCAATTTCACATTATGCATAGGAAAGGTTAATGCGAGCAGACTATTTTAGGTTGATTTAATTTGACACAGATGTCATTATGTTCTGGAATTATGTCTCTTTTCTGGACCCTCACGGTGTCCCCACAGCACACGGTGACCAAGTGTGTGTGTGAGGGGAGAAAATAAGTGTCAAGGGGAAGAACTGACAAAGTGTTTACAAGAATGTCCCCAAAACGTCTTTGATTTTAAGATGTAGAAAACACAGTTTAAAAAGATGAAGTTGATCTCTCAGATTTGTGCATCTATATTTTAGAGGGTTTACTTGAGGCGCAGGATTGGTTTCTTCTATCATATTCTCCAATTTTGTTTTCTTAATTGTATTCCAGATGACCAAGACAATACCCAAAGAGAACTACAAGAAAACTGCTGCGATACTGCTGGTCCAAGCAACATACACCAGGTATAGTCATATCCATCACTGTTTAATGCCATTCGGTATCTCTATATCTGTGCATTTGTGATGATGGACAGTAATTTTCATGATAAAGTACTGTATGTATGCACAACAGGCAATTTCACATAATGCATTGGAAAGGTTAATGCGAGCAGACTATTTTAGGTTGATTTAATTTGACACAGATGTCATTATGTTCTGGAATTATGTCTCTTTTCTGGACCCTCACGGTGTCCCCACAGCACACGGTGACCAAGTGTGTGTGTGAGGGGAGAAAAACAGTGTCCAAGGGGGGAAGAACTGACAAAGTGTTTACAAGAATGTCCCCACAACGTCTTTGATTTTAAGATGTAGAAAACACAGTTTTACAAGATGTTCTCTGATGATTTGTGCATTTATATTTTAGATGGTTTACTTGAGGCTGAGTATCGGTTTCTTGTATCATATTCTCCAATTTTGTTTTCCTAATTGTGTTACAGATGACCAAGATTACACCCAAAAAGGCTACTTTCCAAGACCTCTGCTGCGATACTGCTGGTCCAAGCAACATACACCAGGTATAGTCATATCCATCACTGATTCATGCCATTTGGTTTCTCTATATCTGTGCATTCGTGATGATGGACAGTAATTTTTATGATAAAGTCCTGTACTTGCGCACAACAAGCAATTTCACATAATGCATTGGGAAGGTTAGTGTTAGTAGACTATTTTAGACGGATTTAATTTGTCACAGACATTATTGTCTTTTGTAGTTATTTCTCTTTTGTGGACCCTCACGGTGTCCCCACACCACACGTTGACTAAGTTTGTGTGAGGGAGGAAAACGGTGTCAAGTGTTTTAATATGGTCCCCATAAAGAACTGACAAAGCGTTTACACGAATGTCCCCACAATATCTTTGATTTTAAGATGTCTAAAACACAGTTTTACTGGATAAAGTTGTTCTCTCAGATGATTTGTGCATCTATATTTTAGGTGGTTTACTTGAGGCTCAGCATCGGTTTCTTCTATCATATTCTCCAATTTTGTTTTCCTAATTGTATTCCAGATGACCAAGACAATACCCAATGAGACTACTTTACAAGAAAACTGTTGCGATACTGCCGGTCCAGGCAACATACACCAGGTATAGTCATATCCATCACTGATTCATGCCATTTGTTATCTCTATATCTGTGCATTCGTGATGATGGACAGTAATTTTGATGATAAAGTACTGTACGTATGCACAACAGGCAATTTCACAGTATGCATAGGAAAGGTTAATGCGAGCAGACTATTTTAGGTTGATTTAATTTGACACAGATGTCATTATGTTCTGGAATTATGTCTCTTTTCTGGACCCTCACGGTGTCCCCACAGCACACGGTGACCAAGTGTGTGTGTGAGGGGAGAAAATAAGTGTCAAGGGGGAAGAACTGACAAAGTGTTTACAAGAATGTCCCCACAACGTCTTTGATTTTAAGATGTAGAAAACACAGTTTTAAAAGATGAAGTTGATCTCTCAGATTTGTGCATCTATATTTTAGAGGGTTTACTTGAGGCGCAGGATTGGTTTCTTCTATCATATTCTCCAATTTTGTTTTCTTAATTGTATTCCAGATGACCAAGACAATACCCAAAGAGAACTACAAGAAAACTGTTGCGATACTGCTGGTCCAAGCAACATACACCAGGTATAGTCATATCCATCACTGATTCATGCCATTTGGTTTCTCTATATCTGTGCATTTGTGATGATGGACAGTAATTTTATGATAAAGTCCTGTACTTGCGCACAACAAGCAATTTCACATAATGCATTGGGAAGGTTAGTGTTAGTAGACTATTTTAGACGGATTTAATTTGTCACAGACATTATTGTCTTTTGTAGTTATTTCTCTTTTGTGGACCCTCACGGTGTCCCCACACCACACGTTGACTAAGTTTGTGTGAGGGAGGGAAAACGGTGTCAAGTGTTTTAATATGGTCCCCATAAAGAACTGACAAAGCGTTTACACGAATGTCCCCACAATGTCTTTGATTTTAAGATGTATTAAACAGTTTTACAGGATAAAATTGTTCTCTCGGATGATTTGTGCATTTATATTTTAGATGGTTTACTTGAGGCTGAGTATCGGTTTCTTCTATCATATTCTACAATTTTGTTTTCCTAATTGTATTACAGATGGCCAAGATAACACCCAAAGAGGCTACTTTAAATGAACCCTGGTGCGATACTGCTGGTCCAAGCAACATACACCAGGTATAGTCATATCCATCACTGATTCATGCCATTTGGTTTCTCTATATCTGTGCATTTGTGATGATGGACAGTAATTTTATGATAAAGTCCTGTACTTGCGCACAACAAGCAATTTCACATAATGCATTGGGAAGGTTAGTGTTAGTAGACTATTTTAGACGGATTTAATTTGTCACAGGCATTATTGTCTTTGTAGTTATTTCTCTTTTGTGGTCCCTCACGGTGTCCCCACACCACACGTTGACCAAGTTTGTGTGAGGGGAGGGAAAACGGTGTCAAGTGTTTTAATATGGTCCCCATGAAGAACTGACAAAGCGTTTACACGAATGTCCCCACAATATCTTTGATTTTAAAATGTCTAAAACACAGTTTTACAGGATGAAGTTGTTCTCTCAGATTTGTGCATCTATATTTTAGATCATCCCGGTGTGCAAATGGGTAGCCTCCTCTGCCCTCTGGTAGGGGAGGCTCCCCATTCTTCACACCGAAGAGACAGACAGGGACACCATCATCAAATAAACACAAGACATCATCAGGTATTCATCCAAAGAGATCTTCCTTAAAGGTAAACTCTTAAAAATCATGCTGCTTTTAAGAAAATGTACTGTTACTGTCCAAATTAAGACTTGAATGTAATTTATCACTGGCACACGATTATCTCATTTTCATGTGCATTTCAAAATAATCTCTGAATGGTACGTTTGTTCTGAAAATGTTGTGAAAGGATGCAACAGTGCACCTTATGCTGCTCATTGAACAGAAAAAGGTCACTCCCAATGACAGTGTGCATAGTGATGTTAGAATGACAGTGTGAATCTATGTAAAGAGCTTTAGATCTACTCTCTTTGACTGTTTCAATAACAAAACATTTTTTTTCTCAGTACTTCGAGGAAGAGAACTCCCTGGGATGAAAGTGAAACAAAGGCACATGATGAGACTCATCAAATCTTTTTGCGTCCCAGGAAAAATGGAGTGTGAACCAGAAGCCCTTAAAAAACGAGAATGGCAAACCCTCAAATTTTGTTTTTACCACATTCCGACTGCCAAAAGGAAATTACAGCGCAAACAGGTTTTTCATCAAAAACTCACTGATGAGGCACTTTTATTTCCCTTATGGATATTTAAATTGGAATTTATTTTGAAACAATGTCAACAGTTTGATGTTTTGTTTTTTTGTTTTTGTTTTTTTACCACACATTCCATCCCATTAAATAAAACTCTTCATACTGTTAGAAATTGGCCGGTTCTTTGATTGGAAGAACAAGCCGGAGATGTCTTTCGTTCTCTGAAGCAGAAATATTCTAGTCACACGACATTTAACAAACAAAAATATCAAAATAGATTATTTCATTTGACAGTTAAGTTCAGATGCTTCCCATTTTTATTAGTAATCCACTTTTTGTGAGGTCCCCATTAATCACGTGTACTTGGTATGGATCCTGTGTGAATTATGCAAATACATTTAAATATATTGAAATTAAGTCCCCATAACACACGTAAAATCGACTTTTCTGAAGTCCCCAAATGACACGGTCCAACTATGACTTCATAAATTCGGATATTTAAAGGCGTGTATAAGCTAACAACGCCACCTTGTGTATCCCTGATTTTTTGTAGAGCTGTATGTCATTTGGAAAGGGTGGTCCCCGTAAGTGATGAACAAAAAACGGGTCCCCGCAAAACATATAAACCGGTATGTGTGTGTGTGTGTGTGTGTGTGTGCGCGCATGCAGAAAATCCCGCCCAAAGAACGTTTTAACGGCCATCCCGTCTTCTCCAGAGAAATCCTCAGCACCAAGATGGAGGTCAGAGCATGTCGCTAGCCTAGCCTAGCCTTGCCTAGCCTATCTTAGCTAAGCTTGTTGTTTTTCTTTAGCGTTGTGTTGGCCCGGTGGGACAAACATGCTTGTCACTCAAAGCGACGCAAAGTTGTCGCAGAACAAGTCCGTGGGTCTTCAGTGTCATTTTTGCCTTTTGCCGCACGACACCACATCCACGCAAAACGCTGCTGACTACTGCTGTCACGTGGTTTTGCATGTTGGCCTTGCCAATGTTGATTTCAGTCCTAACTGCTTCAAAAGTCTTTTGGTCCTTCTCTTTTGGTTTTGTGTGCTGTTGATGGGTTCAAAAGTCACCTGAGCTGCCACAGCGCTGACTATTGTCGCTGCCTCTGTTCTGTCAAGGCGCCGTCGCCCCCGATGCTTATTTCAGATCACTCGAACAACTCGAATTCAAGTCCATACGAATTGACGGTTCGTTTGTCTTGATTCGTAAATGCATCCCCCCCCCCAAAAAAAATCCAAAATGCACCGAAAAAAAAATCATTGTGATCAGAGAATGAAGGGATCTGCCCTCCACCCACCCACCCCCTTCCCTTGCCGTGACTGTTACGTGTTTCAGGCCAAGGGCATGCTGATGTCGGCGGTGCTGCAGACGTACGAGGAGCTGCTGGGGCGCATGCTGAAGCGGCTGCCGAGCCCCACGGCGCCCGCGCTCGCCGCCACCTTCGCGCCCGAAAGCGGCGGCGACGCCCGAGTCGGACTCGACTACCTGCTGAGGCGCGTGCGGGATCTGAGGAAGTACCGATATCAGGAGCAGGACAAACTTCTCGATGACCTACACAAGCTCCGACACGTGCAGGTACAACGCCGCCCCTTCTTTGAAATATTTCCGTCGTCAAATTTGACACGTGTCCCAGACGCTTTTCTTCCCGTCATTCCGATGACATGCGTCGAGAGACACATATCAAGCATCCACGTTATAGTCTTTCTCCGGATGAGCCGTCCCCTTGAGCCCAAAGAAAAGCGTGCGCGACGTAACGTGACCTTTGGCCTTGTTCTCCCCCGCTGTCTGTCCCCAAAGATGGACGACCTGGTGGTCCAGAGCAAAGCATTGTGGGAGCTGCCCTGGCTGTACGAGGAGGCCAGCTCGTTGGCCGAGAGGCTCCGGGCGAGAACGTCGCGGCGCCGGCGCCACACGCGCACACCGTGAGCTGAAGGGATTCGTTTTCATCCGCTCACATTTGACTTGTATTTATTACGACGCTCTCCACAAACACATTTAGCGCTCCTGGATATTTATGATGCTATTTAAAAGATTTATTTGTGATTATTTATGAGCTATTTATTGATTGGCATGGAATAAAGATGCTATGATTCAATGGCTGTCCCTATGTTTTCATTGATCGGCCTCACAAATACAGTCCAAGAGAAAAATCATCAAACCGGCAGTGCGCGCGCCTGGCGGCTTGTGCGCACGTCTGTCTGGCTGCGAGTTTCTGTGTGAGCTGCATGGCGGTGGGGGCGGCTGCGACTGCGAAAAAGAAACCCATGACAACATTGAGAGAGAAACTGAGAGTTGATGTTCACCTTCCTCCACCTTTGTCTTTGCGCGCGTGTTTCGCTGTGAGTCAGCAGCGGGCGCAGGAAAAGGAAACAACTTGTTGCCTTTCTAAAAATGTGTCAGACATTGAGACCGTGTGGAATATTTATTTGAATTGTATTCACATTTGACAGGAAATGGAAATGTTCTTGCCCACATTTTTTGGAGTGCCCTCTCAATCTAAAAAAAACAAAAACAAAAAAAATGAAACAAGTCAGTGGCATTCACAGATGGAAATTGGAGCGTCACTGTTTCCGTGACAAGAAGAAGGCCTTTGTGACCAGAAAATCAGCAAGACATCACGATGCACATTCTTTTTTTTTTTTTTCCATTCTTCACTGAGTAAGATTCAGGTAAAAGGAAAAGAGTTCTGGCACATCGGCAAGGGGGACTCCACAAGCATGCCACAGGTGACAAAACAACACTGACAACATCATCATCACCACTGAAGCACTTGTTCACTTTGACAAAACCATCACCTTGACAATGGCATTTGGATTTGTGTGTGTTTGTGTGTGCCGTCTGCTGTGTTGTATTATGTCGTGTGTTTGTCTTGTGTGTGTTGTGTAGCAAATGTCGCGGGGCTGTGTGAATTGCGTTTTTTTGTGTATTGTGCTCCCCTCCGCGAGCCGTCACCTTACCGTGGTGGAGGGGTTTGTGTGTCCCAATGATCCTAGGAGCTAAGTTGTCTGGGGCTTTATGCCCCTGTTAGGGTCACCCATGGCAAACAGGTTCGAGGTGAGGGACCAGACAAAGCACGGCTCAAAGACCCCTGATGATGATTGAAATTAATGGACTTCAGTTTCCCTTGCCCGGAGGCGGGTCACCGGGGCCTCCCTCTGGAGCCGGGCCTGGAGGTGGGGCTCGTTGGCGAGCGCCTGGTGGCCGGGCCTACACCCATGGGGCCCGGCCGGGCTCAGCCCGAAGAGGCAATGTGGGTCCCCCTTCTCATGGGCTCACCACCCATGGGAGGGGCCAAAGGGGTCGGGTGCAATGTGAGCTGGGCAGCAGCCAAAGGCGGGGACCCTGGCGGTCTGATCCTCGGCTGCAGACCGGAGGGTGTGTTCCAACTACAGAGGAATCACACTCCTCAGCCTCCCTGGTAAGGTCTATTCAGGGGTGCTCGAGAGGAGGGTCCGTCGGGAAGTCGAGCCTCAGATTGAGGAGGAGCAGTGTGGTTTTCGTCCCGGCCGTGGAACATTGGACCAGCTCTACACCCTTAGCAGGGTCCTCGAGGGTACGTGGGAATTCGCCCAACCAGTCTACATGTGTTTTGTGGACTTGGAGAAGGCGTTTGACCGTGTCCCTTGGGGAGTTCTGTGGGGGGTGCTTCGGGAGTATGGGGTACCGAGCCCCCTGATACGGGCTGTCCGTTCACTATACTGCCGATGTCAGAGTTTGGTTCGCATTGCCGGCAATAAGTCGGAATCGTTTCCAGTGAGGGTTGGACTCCGCCAAGGCTGCCCTTTGTCGCCAATTCTGTTCATCACCTTTATGGACAGAATTTCTAGGCGCAGCCGAAGCGTTGAGGGGGTCCGTTTTGGTGGCCTCAGTGTTACATCTCTGCTTTTTGCAGATGATGTGGTACTGTTGGCTCCTTCAAGCAGGGCTCTCCAACTCTCACTGGAGCGTTTCGCAGCCGAGTGTGAAGCGGTTGGGATGAGGATCAGCACCTCCAAATCTGAAACCATAGTCCTCAGTCGGAAAAGGGTGGAGTGCCCTCTCTGGGTCGGGGAGGAGATCTTGCCCCAAGTGGAGGAGTTTAAGTATCTTGGGGTCTTGTTCACGAGTGAGGGCAGAAGGGAGCGAGAGATCGACAGGCGGATCGGTGCAGCGTCTGCTGTGATGCGGATGCTGTATCGGTCTGTCGTGGTAAAGAAGGAGCTGAGCCAAAGGGCAAAGCTCTCAATTTACCGGTCGATCTATGTCCCAACCCTCATCTATGGTCACGAGTTATGGGTCGTGACCGAAAGAACGAGATCCCGGATACAAGCGACCGAAATGAGTTTTCTCCGCAGGGTGTCCGGGCTCTCCCTTAGAGATAAGGTGAGAAGCTCGGTCATCCAGGAGGGGCTCAGAGTAGAGCCGCTTCTCCTCCACATCGAGAGGAGCCAGATGAGGTGGCTCGGGCATCTAATTAGGATGCCTCCTGGACGCCTCCCTGGTGAGGTGTTCCGGGCATGTCCCACTGGCAGGAGACCCCGGGGACGACCCAGGACACGCTGGAGGGACTATGTTACCCAGCTGGCCTGGGAACGCCTTGGGATCCTCCAGGAAGAGCTCGAAGAAGTGGCTGGGGAGAGGGAAGTCTGGGCTTCCCTCCTAAAGCTGCTGCCCCCGCGACCCGACCCCGGATAAGCGGTGGAAAATGGATGGATGGATGGTGTATTGTGCTGTGTCACAAGTGGTGTTGCGTCGCACGGTGTTTGTGTGTTTGCAGTGTGCTTTGTGGGCTGAGCGTGTGTGTGCGTGTGCGTGCGTGTGTGATGTTTGTACTTTGTGTTTAGTGTGTGTTTTTTGTATTGCTTGTGCTGTTTTGATTGTGTAGCGTGTGTATTGGGCGAATACGAAGTCGGGTTGTGTTTTGGTGCCATCTGGTGGACGCAATCGAGCCACCTGTATTTGAGAGAGTTGCGGCGTGGACACGGAGCTACTTTTGTGAAATAATTTGCTCGTTCACTTGTATGTACAGTATTTGGCTTTTCGGTTTAATTTCGCACGTATTCATTTTTTATTAAAACCTCAGAAGCAGAATAGATCGATACAACAGACGAAGAAGGAGACCCGGAAGTGGCCGTCAATCAAACTCGGCGGCAAATTGGAAAGGGACCAAGGCGCCATCTTTAAACAGCTTCCCAACTCGTCAGTTTCAACTTCACACTGACAAGTTGACCTCGTTCACATTGTTGTGGAACAACAACCGTTCCAAAGCTCGACGAGTCGGCGTGTTTGAGGAGATTGCGCAACCAGTTGAGCTGCAATCCGACTTGAGTATTACAGACCGACTTGACTGTGTCCTGGGACTACTAGCAAGTAAGTTAGCGCCAGTAATCACCTCCTCATATCGCTTCTGTTCTTGACCAAATAACCATTGTGACGCCACAAATCAAGTGCTCAATACTGTAACTGCGTTTACAGGTTAAAAGTCAGATACAGTCTGGCAGGGCGCTGCCGTGACAGATTTGTACGCCAGATGGCAGTGCATGATTAACTGAGCTTGCATGCTCCTGTCAAATCCCGTCAACAGGAACGTCACTTCCACAGCCCCCCCACCCCCCCACCTCATCTTAATCGGTAAGTGTAAAGACTTTGAAATACTGTGCTTGACATCCGGTACAACACTTTAAGGTGGTAAAATCAGTATTTATACCATACCATAATGCCGTGACTCCTGAAATAGTCTTCGTTGACCTTTACATCAGGGGCATTCGCCTCAAATGAACAAAGAGAATATAGCTTGCCTGAAGGCCCGAGAAGATCATCATGTCAAAAGTTATGACTGACTGAAGAGAGACCATCTCATTGTTTTATCGATGACGTTTGTTCACTGATGGTGCTTTGTGAAATGTCTTCGAGTTGAATTGGAATCCCATTTAAAATGAAATAACCTTCTTTGAATGATCACTGCCCCGGTAATGACATTCATCAGCACAACCGTGTAATGTTCTCCCATGCATCAAATAAAAGCAGGCCTGCGTTTCAAAATAAGAGCAAGTCAACCCAAAAATTGTATTTACCGGTATGTTCAAAAAGAGTGTCTGAGAAAAAATAAAGTGAGACCTTCTCTCCTGAAATGCTGTTTTAATCAACTTTTTACTTCAGTGCTAGAGATCAACAGTTTGATTGTCGCCTCCCTGAAATGAGCTCGACACGTAGACAAAAAAACGGAACCAAACACCGAATACATTGATTATAAAATATTTGATTGACTGTTGCTGTAAATGTGGTACAGTATTTAAAATGTTACTGTCGGCTATTAGACGCACTTTAAACATGCCTGAAAAGATGCTCACGTTCACACCAACATGTACGCACGCGTGATGAAGACACTTTCTGGAAATAAACTGAACCCTGGCCTCTCACAAATCTGACACCGCGTATGCACACGCACGCACACACACACACACACACACACACACACACACACACACACACACGCTTGTGCACTGCGACTAACTCCGAGACCCTCACAGGCAGGCGTAAAGTCAGTTTTAGAGTTGGCACGTGTGTCGAAAGCACTTATGAGTGCAGACAGAAAAGTATGTAATTGTATTTTTGTTCTGTTATTGGTTGTCTATCGTGTCAATAAAACACATTAGTGTATTGTTTTGTTCGTCGCCATGTAAACGCAAACAAAATAGCCACTGCGACGTTCTGTTCTTTCTGCTATTCATAATTTAAAATAATATATAATCACATTTGAATGATTTAAACATGGACTCAAATATGTCAAACATGTATTTGTTGTCTGTGAGCTTAGTTTAATTCCATAATAAATTAATAAGGCTCATTATAAATTGTATATGTAATTAACTTAATGTAATGAAATTAATGAACCAACTATTTTATAAAATCAAAATGTATTTTTTATTTATAATTTCTCAAAATTAGTTTAAAGAAAGACATCTTTATTCCATGTAAAATATGTGCACTGCTAATGTAATTGTATTTTTAATGACATTTTAATTCATAAACCAATAATCCAAAGTACTTGTCTTATTTGCCCATTTCTTTTACGATTATCCCGTTCAAAGAAATGAATAACGATACACTCTTTTGAACTGATTAATAATGCAACACATGACAGGTCTGTTAGCTGTCACCATGACAACAGACAGTGCTTTCCTGCCTGGCAACACAGCCGTCATTGGCTGCGAGTCGTTGTCAAGGCGACAAGGGGCTCCGAAAACCCAACAAAGTAACCTGTTTGTCACCAGTCATTGCACACATGATCCAATGTGGTCAATAAGACTTTTATTCATGTTCGTATTCCACCACAATAAAAGGTAACAAAGGCTCACTAGAAAAGGTGTGTGTGTGTGTATAGTGTAGTGTACAGTGGATACAGTACGTTGTAAAAGTGAGTGCAGCATTCATGAATCCGCACAATATCATACAGTCAAAAACCCATAAACGCCACAAAAATACAGCTAACAGTAGCGGAGTCCGTCTGGACGTCTGTCCGAAACAAGCTAGCCTCATCACCGAGCAGATTGGCTGCAGCTTTCCCAAAACTCGACTTGTGTTTGCACTTGTCTACTTGTTCTGTCGTCTCTCTGAGCAACTTGCTCGCCGCTAACCTGCCTCGAGCCGCGGAATGCACTTCGGTAGAATCAACCAAATGCCCTGGGTGTTTGTCACGTTGTCGTCATCATAGCTGAGCTTAGTCTGAGGTACAGAAAACGATAAGACTCATGCCCACAGCTAGATCCAGTGCTTGTGCTACGAGCGCTTTCTAGGCAGTGGTTCGCGAGAAAACAAACGTCAGTGGCAGTGCAGGGCCGAGCCTTTGCATGCTAGCGGGCGATTGGCTCGTGTCTGCTGATCCTCACTGAAACAATACTGCTAATGCTAACCGTTAGCTTGAACACCTGGCAAAACATGCTACTGGTGCTCTGTTGGCAGTTCGTGGTGGGTGCGATTGACACCACCATCAGGAATGGAATACAAGCCTGAGTGCAGCACCTCCCATTTTCGACGCTTGCGACTGGCTGATTAGCCCTACCAAAGTCACGCACCGCTAAATAGCGCTTTCTTTTGGCTAACAGCACAAAGAGAAAACAAACAGTGGCTGCTCGGGGTCGATTGGCCAGTGTTAGCTTAGCCCACTTAAACCATCATGCCAATGCTCACAGCCAGCTCAAAAGACTAGCCTGAAGTGCAACAATTGGGTGGGGGTTGGGGTTGTGTCCCTATTAGAAAACGCATGCCAGTGGAGCGTGGAGGCCAGCATTTTGACACGAGCGGTCGACTGGCTCGTCTTCTTGAGCAGCTCGAGGAATGCACTTTGGTAGTATCAACCAAATGCCCTGGGTGTTGGTCACGTCCAGGCAGAGTTTGAAGTACCAAAACAAAACTGTAATTGCTCGCCGCAACTTACTACTGGTCCTCTTTGATCAGTTAGCAGCAGGAAAAGAGCACCATAAGCTTCACTCGTCGAAAAGAAAGCGCCTAGAATTGCGGACGCTTGTGGTTATTTGGCTTGTGATGCTCACGGCTAGCGTGAGTGCTTGTCGCAGCGCAGAATGGGTTTGACCAGGGTGCGCTGCACCCTGTTCAAACGCTTGATAGAAACCCTCAATGGAGCGCCGTTGTTAGAAATAGGTCCCCGCCCCCCCCAAAAATAACGCTATTTTAAGCAATTACCAAAACTAATTACTCACGCTGTTAGCAGTAGTTCTTACATCACTGTTACAAAAACCAAGCGTCATTGCAGCATATCGGCTAGCATTCGGATGCTAGCGGTGGATTGGCTAGTGTTAGCTTAACCCTGCCGTCTTTGTCGTTGGCGATGTGTGATGTCATCTGGCCGATGGCGTGTCTCCGCCAAGACCCGCAACTTCCTGTTATAAAAGGTTCCAACAGTAATTGAACGCTTCCTGGCTTGATGTCGATCTTTGAAGGCACAAAAGTTGAGTCGTCTTGCTCAGTGGAACAAAAGAAAAAAAAATTCAATCACAAAGCAGATAGTGTGTTCTTGTCGGCTCGCCTGTATGCTACTTCGCTGAGATCATCATCATCGTCGTATCACTGCCACTTGCGTTTTGTTTTTTTCAAACAAACAGGCACACATTCAAGTATTTGCTGCACATCCTGATTAGAACACAAATGTTGATAATAAATATTCATAAATAATATCCTGCCTGCACGTCTTCGTGAGGCGTTCAATTGCTGTGCGATTTATCATGTGGACGCGTGCGCGCACATACACACACACACGCCCCGAGGATAGAAAATGGCTTTAAATGGCTGACGCCCTCACAGTGTAGCATGTTGTGTCGACACGGACCCTTCATCGTCATCATCATCTTTTTAGGAGCAGTTGGGAGGGCGGTTGGGGACTGTAAACAGCTGGCGTCAATTGGCAGTATTCGAAAAATGAAGCCATTGTACACTTTGGATGTGTGCGGCATCTGTCCTGAATTAGCCTCTGACAGGAGGAGTTAGCATGGTGGCATCTCATGATGCTAATCGCACAGAAACAAGAAGCCTCTCTTCTGAGCGTGATGCTAACAGAGGTGCTAACTGAAAACAAAGCCCACATTGAGTTATTGAACGCGGTGCAAGACTTCTCTGCTAGATTAGTCTGCCGAGAGCGTGATGTGGCTAAGAGTTCCCAACGCCGATTAATGTGCCAGTAGCTCCATCGGCGGCGCGCACGGCTAGTTTTGTGAGCGCCGTCCTCCAGATAAAAATGTTTTTGGGGTGCCTAATTGTTGATGGAATAATGTGCTAAAAGATGAAAACCGCCTCCTTGCCTCCATCTGCGCCGTTCGTATCGATTGTCTGCGTCACTCTACCGGAGGAGCCTGAAGGCACCACCGGGGATGGCGCCTTTTCCTCCCATCTGCACTGAACGCACCCCAGGCAGCCTCAAGTCAATCGACTGTGCTGTGGGTGACGTGGCATCCGCGAGCCGATGAGCGCTTCCTCATTGGGCCGGGGGTGCGCTCGCTTTCAGCTTACCAGTTTGGGCAGGACTGTCCGCTGTTGGATGTTCCCGTTGGCGTCGGTGATGGGTGCCAGGTTAGTCCTGGTTTTGGCTGAGGTGGCCGAGAGCTTGGAGATGGAGGTGATGGCGCCGTCGGCGGGGGTGGCGCGTTTGGAGGAGGCCGTCTTGTCGGCGGCCATGCCGGCGGGCGGTTTGGGGAGTCGCCTCCTCAGCCAGGGGTGGCGCAGCGCCTGGCTGGGCGTCATCCTGATGGCGGGGTCCCACTCCAGACACTGTTTGAGGAAGTCCGAGAAGAGCGCATCGTCGCAGCCCTTCAAGGCCGCGCTCCAGTCCTTGCTGCACGGCGGACCCCGCAGCTTCCCGCGCCGCGAGCGCCCGCCGCTGAGCGCCGCGGTGCCGTCGGGCAGGGTGCTGACGGTGCAGTAGCGGGGGTACCCTTTGGACGACACAAAATTCTTGGCTCGCTTGGAGTTGTCCAGGAGCTTCTGGCTCGGCATGCCCAGAAGCTCCACGATGCAGGCCAGCTGGTCGCCTTCGTCCTCGCCCGGAAGCAGCGGACAACCCGTCAGGAGCTCGGCCAGGATGCAGCCCAGGGACCACATGTCGATGGGCATCCCGTACCTGGAACCTGCAAAGGCCGCAGCGTGTCGGCCACGTTATCTTTTGGGCTCGTCCGGCTGCAATCTTACCGAGGATGACTTCTGGGGCCCGATAGAACCTGGACTGGATGTACGTGTAAACTCTCTGATGTTCGTAGCAGCTGGAGCCAAAATCGATCACCTGAAAAACACCAAAGCGCTTGTTCAAAGCGCCCTCTGGTGGAGGGCTGATGACAAACGTAACCAAAAGGCCGACTGCGCCCGTTGGCCTAAGGCGAACCTCCAATGTGGAAAAACACCACAGACCGGCTAACGTCGTTTAGCATCAATGTTCCGATTCATCGTAAGCCTTCAAAGACCCGCTTCTTGAACTGGCACCGACAGATAGCAACAGAGCCATCCCAAAATACTCGCAGGCGCATCTTCTCTTTGCGACGTGCAAGCGACAACAACTGCAGTCGGAGCTTCCGAAGAAGAAAGTAACTCGTGGAACGTCAAGCCGCTCACCTTGATTCCGCTGCGTCCCTGCTGCTTGAGCAGGATGTTCTCTGGCTTGAGGTCGCAGTGGATGATGCGGTTCTTGTGCAGCGAGTCCAGACACTGCAGGATGGAGTGCGCAAACTTGCGCACCAGGGGCAGACTGAAGCCCTGGAACTTGTTCTTCTTGATCAGCTCATACAGGTTCATGCTGAGCAGCTCAAAGGTCATGCAGATGTGGTTGCGGAAGGTGAAGTTCTCCAGCATGTGGATGACGTTCATGCTGGAGTCCTTGTCCTGCTTCCTCAGGTGCTCCAGGATGCGGATCTCCTCGGCCGCCTGCCGGTGGAAGCGCTTCTCGTTGCGCACCATCTTCAGCGCCACATGCGTCTGCGTTTTGTGGTCCAACGCCTTCACCACCTCCGAGTCGGCGGGAGTCGTGCATAGCGAGGCGTCGGGGCATACATACAGTGTGAAGTCAGAGTGTACTGTCGCAGCGTGGCGCCGGAGCCTTTTTGCAGCCGCGTGCCGGTTGGTTCGTACCTGTCCAAAGCTGCCCTTGCCGATCACCTTGAGGACTTCGTACCGATAGGCGATTTGGTCGTGCGGCACTTGGATGTAGGAACCCTGCTCGTCATCGTAGCCGCAGTTGTTGGCGCCCCCCAGGACGCCCGCCCTCTTCTTAGCGTTGGGGCCGACAAAATAGACTAGAAGGAAAAGACGGCGCGCTTGAGAGACGGCCGCCGGCGGATGTCGCCGGGTCGCGTGGCGGCAGCGGGCGCTCACCCTCGGGGTAGCTGAAGACCTCGTGGTGTTCGAAGGACGACATCTTGGACATGAACTGCTTCATGGCCTGCTCGGGCGTGGAGACGGACGGCCTGGCTTTGCCTCGAGCGCCTTGTGCGAGGCGGCGCCGGGGCGCCCGTGGTGGGCCGGATCCGGGCCGGCGGCGGAGGGGCGCTCCGGCCGGGAGGGGGCGAGCGACGCCAGACCGTTGAGCTGCGGGCCGCTCGGATGAGCTCGCTTGGCCCCGCTGTCGTCAAACAGCTGCGTGATGTGCACGCCCTCCGACATGGCCGCTTTAGCGCCACCCTGAGCGGAAACACTTTGAATAGGACGCCACTGAGCGTACTCGTAACGTAACTGAGCGAATGCCGACGGCTTTCACGCGTGAGCGTTTCCTGAGGAGCAGCAAGTTGAAGCTAATGCTAATGAAACCACAGTCATATGATCCAGGAGGTAGATCTCTATATATAGATGCATACATAGTCAGCTGTTGTGAAAGAGCCGTCTAGAAATGAAGATGTGTGACATTGCACTTATATTCTTGATGGTCAGTGAAGAAGGACAAGTGAAATGGCACCGTCCCGAGAAGCCGGCACAAAACAGCCGTTTGTTTGATGCAGTGGAACAAAAATGGCTTCCTTCTTTTTCTTTCCCTTGAAATTTGTATGTCATTCTGACAGTTTTCCTCATTACGGTTCTCGTTTTTGGGAGGACGCCCGCAATGGATGAATGTAAATGAAAGGCAAGCGTTTTGCGTGACAATGCCGTGCCCTTCATTTGGACGCGTGTGGGTGAGGAAAGCCGCCTTTCTCACGTGTACGCAAACGCGCCGCCGCCGTGTTCGCTGCGAGTCATCGCCTTGTCGCCATGGTGACCGCACACCTGGGTGCTCTTCGATAACAGCGCACACTTCAGACACCTGTTTGCGCGCGGCGAAAGCTCACAGGTGCTTCTCTCAGATTAAGACGCTAACCGGAGCTTGTTTGCCAACGTACCGTCAGTGGGTTGAGGTTGTTGTTGTTGTTGCGCAGAGGCGGCAGTGTGACGGGCGACGTCGTCAAGGCGCTGCCGGGACCGGGAGAGAAGACCGGCTCGCCCGCTTTGCCTGCCAGGAAAAAACATCATCATTAAAGAAAAAAAAAAAAACAAACACCCAAAAGTGTCAATGTCCGGCCAGCGAGAGTTGACGGAAGGGGTGTGCAAACTTTTGCCATCGTGGGGCCACAGTCGAAAGCCTGAGTCACTCTGTCAACTCTGTCAAATTGTTCCGGATTTCCCAACATTGATGAATGCATTTTTTGTCAACATTTCACAGGACACCACCAAGCAGAAATGTCCGAAGAAGTCGACGGATTGACACCTTTGCATATTTGAGGAGGTAAGCCACCCCCCTTTTTTAGCAAACCCCCCCACTGATTTGCAGCACCCCCCACCCCCCTTCTCTCTCCGGTCACCCGACTATTTGCCTTCATCTTTGACCTGATTCCACCCAATCCCGTCTGTCCGTGCGCCGCATTGGCCTGCATTTGCACAGCCCCGGTTTGCGTGGCCGCATGCTTGCCGCTGTCCATCAGTAGGGCAGCCTCCTTTGCAAGTCTGGAAAATGTTGACGTAAGCGTCGTCGTTGACGTCACACGGCCGGCACCAGGACAGCACTGCGTGTGCGCCAAACTGTTGGCCTGGGCCACAACGCGCGTGTGTGGGAGACTTTGAGGGCGACAGATGGCGTGTGTCGTTTTTAATCGGAAGGCTCCGTGTAATTCCGCTAATGAGGCCAAGGAGCGCTTTTCAAGTCCTGCCACTCACGAACTCCCATCGCTCACAATCGAGTGTGTGCGCCTTCCGCCGGCAAAACACTCGCGTGTTTTTTGGTAACTTGGCTGCAGCCTGTTCGCCTGAACATTCCCAAAGAATCCAGGAAGGTGTTGATACCTTTTTCGATGAATTGGCTAAATCATTGGAATTGTCTTCCCCTGATTTGAAATAAAACTATTTCAAATTGACAGTGCAGAAAATGCACACACAGATTTTGTTGCCGGCTCCGTCCCTGTTTGAGAAATAGGTGAAAAAAATGTTATTTGGCTTGTGATGCAGATGTTTGCTCACATCTTACACGTTGAGGAAAGCACAATCGGTCTGCTTTCATGGACGATGACAGAAATGCACGTAAATGTTGACTGTTGAGAGGCTGAAATTGAAGTTGTTGCTCAAAACAGTTGTCGACTAAATGTTGCACCTCGACAGCACAGATCAGTGAGGACGCGCTCTAAACGACGTAAGCCCCCCCCCCCAAAAAAAACAAAACAAAAACAAAAAAAACGAGGGTCAATCCAATGGATCCGTCGGACGGCGCGACGCGCAAGAGCAAGCGCCGCACTGGCGAACCCGACACCATTGCGCTGGCGAGCACCATCGGCATGCTGCCGGACGGGACGAGTGGTAAAATTAAGGCGTGCGCGCACGCGCGCCGCTGACTATTGCCTATTACACGGTAACTACACGACAGGCGAAAAGCATATTAGCAAGCAGCTAGCGGGAGTCGAGTACCTCCGGCTAGATTTGCTCTGCACAAGTCAACAGAGAGCAGTGAACTCAACTCGAGTCACCCTCAATGGCACCGGTTCTGCTCACTCGCTCTCTGTTGACCGCCTCGCCTGCTTACTGGACTCTGAGCGCCGTGAGCCGCGGTGGCTTCTTCTCGTCGTTCGACGTCTTCACAAGCCGACGGTTGCCACGACTCGCGCGGTCGTGCTGACACATGTCAGCGGGCGGACGACGAGTCTCAAGCCCTGCCCCGCTCCGCATCGAGATGTCGCGCAAGAGTCGCGTTTGTGTCGAGCGGCGCGTCAAAGAGCTTAATCGATTGCATTCCATCGACTGTCAGCGCTCCAAAAGCGACTGTTTGCTTCGCCGCTGGGGCTAACGTTAGCGGCTCATGCTAGCAGCCCGCTTCTGGGGCGCGAGAGACTATTTTTAGCACTTAGCATGCTAAGCCAGCTCCCATCTCACAGGCGCTCTTTTTTTTCTTGAAACAAACACACATATCTCTCTCTCTCTCTCTCTCTATATATATATATATATATATATATACCGTATATATAACATATATATTATATATGCCTGTATATATGTGCCCCCCCCCCAATCGCGGGCCGCCCGCATCGACCAGGCTCGGATGCGCTCCTCTCGGCTGCAGTAGGCTGCGCTCACCCGTCGGGAGGACCGAGGCTCCGGGCTTCTTGGTTAACATGGCGGCCGCTGCTCCCCTCTGGTCGCGCACGCGCGCATACACACTCAGGACATCGCCGCCTCCCCCTCCTCCTGCTCCGGCGCTAATTTCAAGAAAGTCCTCGTCGTCCTACAGTCGAGTCAGTCGACTTGTCCTCTTTCAACGCACGCGCACACGCATCGTGAAGGGGTGACGAGGAAAACGTCACGATGATCGCATCAGTCAGTAGCTGCAAGAACAAAAAGCAATCCCTTGACGAGAAGTGTGTGTGTGTGTGTGTGTGAGAGAGAGAGAGAGAGAGAGAGAGAGAGAGAGAGAGAGAGAGAGAGAGAGAGAGAGAGAGAGAGAGAGAGAGAGAGAGAGAGAGAGAGAGAGAGAGAGAGAGAGAGAGAGAGAGAGAGAGAGAGAGAGAGAGAGAGAGAGAGAGAGAGAGAGAGAGAGAGAGAGAGAGAGAGAGAGAGAGAGAGAGAGAGAGAGAGAGAGAGAGAGAGAGCACAAGTGAGTCAAGTTGAATGGGGGGGCGGCTTGTGTGCATAATCCAAAGCGCCTTTTCGCTGATGCGCATTGCTAACACGAACAACATAGCTCCCAAAAAGAGGAGCTCGCTGATAAAGGCAGACTGGGGATTGATTTTAGTGGAAAAAAAAGTCACCTCCAATTGTATTTTAATTTGAAGATGTTAACTTGAGCTCTTACTTCACAACTCCGATCATGCCCACGCGACCTACTGGAATTCCATTTGGAAATCGGTGCGCCAATTTTGTAAAGTGCACATCTACATTTATTTACTTTTTGAGCCCGGCATTGTTCTGTTTTGTCAAAACTTTACAAGTAAAGCACCCCCCCCCAAAAAAAATGGTATATTTCTCAAAGCAGTACATATTTTAGAGGGGAAAAAATTGAAGTCCAATCTTGCTTGCCCTTGTCCGTGTCTTGAAGTCATTCGGAAGTCCGGTGACGCGACGCGACGTAACACGACGCTGCCATCTGGCGGCCGCGAGCAGTAATGCAGCCCTCTGGCGTTTTCGAACAATGGCGGCGGTGGCGTCTTGACGAGCCGTTCGTGGCGACCGCACGGCAGAAGGTGTCCGCGAGCTTGGCGGACGGCCTGCTGCGAGAGACGGTCGCCCCCAGGCCGGATCCGGGCTGCCGGGCCCCCGGGGGTTCCCCGGATCAGCCGGCGCAAAGCTCAAGTCACGCTGCAGCAAACAGGTGAACTCTTTCTTTGACCTTTTTGTGAGCTTATCAATTAACTTACCTGAGCTGACCTTCAACTCTCTGTTTTGTCTACTTTTTTCCCCATTTGTTTTTGTCGTTTTCTTTGTTTGTTTGTTTGTTTGTTTGAGAAACATGAAGAACTGAACCTGGCCAATTTTTCAGCAGGGGAGATTATTTCAAGCCGTCTTTGAAGATCGTTCTGGAAAGGTAAGTTTACACTTGATGGTTCAACCCCTCCCCAAGCGAAGATGCCTTATTTGTCAGGGGTGCATCTCCACAAAAGATGATTCGGCGTAATTCTCGACACAGGGGCACCGATACGATTCAAGGATGGAACGATTTCAAAATGTGCAACGATTCGGATCATCTTGATGATGGCCAAAGCGCACGAAGAAGTGACAAGATGTGTCTCGTGTTTGTTTTTATTGAGGCTTCCGCCGGAGATCCTGCTGAAGATCCTGTCCCACCTGGACGCCGCCTCGCTGCTCAGCCTCAGTCATGTCAACAAGCTCTTCCGCGGCCTGGCCAACGACGAGTGGGCCACATTCAGTCGCGGTGCGCAGTGCGCCAGTCGAGCCCCTCTGTGACATTCGGACCTTTTGTCCTCTTAGCATGACATGGCGCAAGGTCTACATGGCCGACTTCTGGTGGGAGGTGTGGAGGCCCGGGGCGACGGAGGATGGCGCGGCGAGGGTGGCGGCCGACGCTCAGGAGCGCCCTCCGGGCGACTGGAAAAAGAAGTACCTGTGGAGGATTGGCGGGCAGCAACTCAGCAAGTTGAGGAGGGAAGCGCGAGACTTTGACCCCTTAACTGGCCTGCCGCAGCGCATGGGACGCATCCTCAGGTGGGCCACGTGGAAATCGGCCTTTGGCGCGGTCGAACCTCACTTGTCGCGACATGCCCGAGATCGCGAGACCAAAGCCACAAAGCTAGTTGGCGCACTTCCTGCCTGTGCCGCAACCACGTGCAAGGCCTGGTGGCACGACTCTTGATGTCTTCACGGCTCATGTTGCATGTCAAGCGTTGACTCATACAGTGCCGTCCTCTGACCCCGGCCGAGGGATTTGTGTGTCCCGACGATCCGAGAAGCCAAGTTGTTGTTTGACCGTCCGGTTGGCGGCCAGGCGACACGTGTGAAACGGGGCTCTTTCTTTCCAGGAGCATGAACGTGTCGTGGGAGGTGACACTGCAGGATGAGTTGGGGCGGGAGGCCACCCCAGAGCTGAGCGCCGTGTCCGTCTTCAAGACGTCCGTCACGCTGTCCTGGAGCGGCAGTCGCCTGGTCCGCCACCCTCACCTTCGCGCCCTCCGGCTGTGCGCCGTGCGCAAGGACGCGGCCTGGCGCTCGCTGGTTTGCCGGACCACCGCCACCGCTTGGCTGTCCGCTCGCTGCCTGGGCAAAGACCGGCTGGTCCAGACGGTCTTTTTCCCGCCCGCTTTCATCGTTGGCTTCTGGAGGGTGAGCTGCCTTGCGCTCTTCCGGTCCCTTTCCCCTTCCAAATTGGCTCAGTTTTTGTTTGTTTCAACGGTTGCTAGATTGAGTCACGCTAGAAGAATCGAAAAGCAAAATAAAAACGGATTGTATTATGAAAATATTTGTATATACCCCTCGCCCCCCCCAAATGCTGAAATAGTTCAAATAAACACATTTACATGTGACATTTTCCCTTTATACATTTCAAATCATATGTGAAATAATGAGTGAGCAGTTTCACTCTTAAGACATGCATTTGACATGTTCGCCCCCCACCCCCAATTGGTGTATTCATAGCGATAACTTTGGGAATGTTGTTCTATTCAAATAAACACGTTGACCTATTTTACTGACACTTTTGAACTGTAAGAAAGAATATGTTGACATTTTTTTCTTTCTTTTAACCTCCTCCCAAAAAATGTGCTAACCCATCTGTCTATTTTCAAAACCAAATGTGGCCACAGGGTCATAAAAGCGTGGCCTTTGTCACGGTCAGCCTGCATTTGGACAAGCTGCTGGAGAGGAGTCTGCTGGGATCTCCCATCAGGTACGAGGGCCCGCCATGGCAAAATTGGAGTTTAGTGCGCTCGCTATACTGGCAGCAAACGCTTTCTGCGAGGCAACGAGGCCACATAAGAGAGACCATTGCGTTTCGTTGTCAACGTGAGGACTGGTGAGGTTTTGGTGAAGCGCGATACTTTGGAGTGCTCAAGGCCTTTTCTGCGGTGTCCCCCGGCAGCTCGTACTGGGAGCCAGAGGAGCGCTTGCAGGCCGACTCGGGGACGCGCACCTACACGCTGCACTTGGGCCTGCATGACACATCCTCTGACATCATGTCGGCCTACTTCCATCCTCTCCGCTGCGTGTCAGGTGCTCGATTTGTCATTAGCCCTGTTCACACGGGCAGATTTATTTCGGCGCTGCACCGGAGTATTTTGTTGCGATATAATTTTGCACCGGAACAAATTTTGTGGAGCGTTCACACGTACAAAGCCGCTGAGCGTAACAGCACGAGAGCAGATCGAGACAGCTCCACTTGGTTTCACACGGGCAGTTCCTGTTGCGGAACAAAACGACAGGAATGCGGAAGTAAAACATGCGCATGCGTAAAGAAAGAAGAAGGCGGGGAAAGAAAAGTACCATTTCCCCTCCTTCTTTGTGACAAAATGGCTTCTTCTCCGGAGAAATCAACAATGTGGTCGATAATCAGACGCCGCAGGAGAGAGAGAAAAGACCCGCCATGTTTTGAAGTGCAAAATACCCAGGATGCATGTTGGCAAGTACCCGGATGGACTCCTCTGGCGCGTAGCGAGGCCACTCCCCCGCAAGCGAGCATTTGCTGTGGAGCAAATTTAACCCAGTTGCGTTCATACGTGCACATTTGCTTCGGTACTGCTTCGCAAACGAGCATTTGTTCCGGAGCAAATTTTTAAACCACCTCCCTGAGGTGGTTTAAATTTGATCCAAAACAAGCTGTTTTCGGGCGCTACGCTGGAACAAAGTTGCACATATGAACGCTCGAGGGGAGCAGTTTGCGCAGTAAGTCCGAAATAAATCTGCCCGTGTGAACGGCCCTTTTGATGCGCGGCCGCCCTCCCGCATCTGCTGACGGCTCGTTGTGGCGCCGCGCAGCTCAGGACGGCCTGCTGGAACTGCGGCCCATCAACAGAGGTGACTTGTCGGAGCACCGCCAGCTATCCGGCCGCATCCGGCTCGTGTGGGAGAGCGACATGCTGCAAGGCTCCTTGGAGGTAAGGCGCAGAGAGAACGCAAGATTGCCACGGCGGCTCCCAAAAGCTCGACGCAGAGGTCCAAGATTGGATTTTCAAATTCTGCTCGACGTGTTCAAGACCTTTTAGGTCCCTGTCGGACCTCCCGACCGACAAAAAGAAAGTCGAGCGGCATTTTGCCTTTTAGCCTCACTTGGACTATTATTGATTTTTTTTTTTTTTTTTGCTTTTGCTTGAACTACCCAGCGCAAAGATGAGATGTCGCAGAGGTGTCAAATCCAGGCCCAGAAAGTTTTTGGGATTGAGCCACAGGTGCTTTGACTCAAACAAACAAACTAGCTCCTTGGCTAAAGGCAAACTGTGGCAGGGTTTTGACTTTCTGGACCCGCATTTGCCCCCTCCGGAGTCCAAAGAAACGCGTGCGGCGGCACTGACCGAGTGCGCCGTGTGCTTGCGTGCCTGGGTGCAGAATTGCTGCGTGCTGACGCTGACGGTGATGGAGGACATCTACAAGCCGCTGTGGTGCGTCAGCGCGCCCGTCTGCGTCAGGGCGAGCGCCGAGCGCCCCGGACGCCGCTCAGACTACTACTCGGATGGCAAGCGCTTGCTGCTGTTGCACGAGGACGCCCGCGGCCTGCTGAAGATGACGCTGGTGCGGCTGAAGGAGCCGCGCCAGCTGTTTGTCGTCAGCCTGGCGGTGAGCGTGTTTGCCGGCCCGGCCGGCGGCGGCTATTGAAGCATGATTTCAGTTTTCTTTCATGTTTGCTGCTTTTGCAAGAAGCGGGTTCTTGTGTCGCGAGGGCCGCCTTTCGACTTCTGAGTCTGGCGCGTTGTTTGTTTGGATCAGCAAATTAAATGAGTCTGATTTCAAGGTTTTGATAGTTTAGTTGATTTTGTCATACTTTCACACGTGAAGTGTGTCTCGTTTAAATTCTTGCCGATGGGAGTCATCGATTTCACAAGACAAAATGTTTCTGAAAAAAATGGAGCAAACGAGTGGCAAAAATGTTCGAGGCCTGCGTGTGCCCGATCAAAAGAACCTCGTGCGGGCAGCGCGGCCGTGACTTTGCCCGCCCCGGGTTCACAAACGCCACCTTGTCTTTGACAGTCATGACAAGTAAAAACAGCAGTTGACAATATCTACACAACTCATGACGGCATCACCTCCCGATAACTGTTTGCGTGCAGGGTCCCGTCCGTCTTTACGCATCCAAATTAGCGCATGAGGAGGATGTCGAGACTGCACAGAAAGTCAAAACTTCGGCTTGCTCCTCAGAAATGGAAAGTTCAATTTTCTATCCTACGTTCTTATTGTGAGTGTGCTCATACATCTTGAAGGGTGTGGCGAGCTGCGCCGTCCGTCTTTAAAGCAAAACCAAAAAAAAGTGAGTGGCAGCCCTCCTCTGCCAGTCAAATGCAGAGTAAAAAGATGGGGCGAGGGGGGCTCAGTTTGAGTGTGGAAATAAAACAGGCTTGGTACTTGGAGTAAAGGAAGTGAGCTTTACTTGTGGAAAAAACACTGAAGAAGAAAATGAAGAAGTCAGGTTGCGAAAAATATTCTTCTTCAACGTGGATGCCTTTCCGTTCCTTTTGACAGTAAAGCAGCGACGAGTCGGACATCTTGTTTGTTTTTGTTTTCCCCCCACTATTTGCTGGCGACTCTGAGTCGGCGAGGCTTCTCCTTTTGGCTTGATTCCTAGCGAAGGGCCGTGTTTGAAAGTCGAAGTTCTCAAAGTGGGTCGGGATGCGGTGCAGTGTAATCACGTGGCGCGGACTACCTCGCTCAGTCACGCACGCACGGAAGCGTGCACTTGCTCATGATGTCTTGCCAGCGTTCTCGTAGATGACGTCAGAGGCGAGCGACTGCTGCTGCTGCTGCTGCTGCTTCTTTTGCCACATGAGCAGGACGCATTGGTGGATGAACACGTACTGCTCCTCTGTCTGGACCATGGACAGGCGGTGGGAGCGCATCTCCGACACCATCCCCAGGATGTCGGCGAACTCGTGCTCCCGGATGTGCTGCATCAGGCGGTCCAGGGCCATGAAGGTGCCCGTTCTGCCCACGCCAGCACTACATGGACAAATGTGCTTTGTCACCATGGCAACATGCTTGCAGTTAAAAAAAAAACGACAAACGACACGGGACTCTACCTGCAGTGGACCACGATGGGGTCTTTGGTCCTCTTGGCCTGCTGCCGCACGATATGGACAAACTGCAGGATGCTCTCGATGGCGTTGACCGTGGGAACGCCGTGGTCTGGCCACGAAGTGTAGTTCAGATGCAAGATGTCCCGAGTTTCGTCCGCCTGCGGGCGCCCGTTCGCAACATCATTTCAGGAATCGAGTCCGTCGTTATTTGAACCCCAGTGGCGGAGGGTTGTCTTTCTACCCGAAATAGTGTAAAAAAACAAAAAAAAAACCAAAAGCGCCAAATTTGATTGGTTGGCGACTTACATATCCCAGCCGGAACTTCCTGATGGTCCACTCGGGCGACTCGTTTTCCGAGAGCACCTCCACGCTGATCTCGCCGTACATGACGGGTTCGTCGCTGAAGGGCCAGTAGTGGTCGCACTTGACCTGAACGTCGCGCCACAAGCAGAGACAAAGGCGTGTTGAGATGCCAAGCCAAGCGAGCGGCCCCCTGGCGGGAACCCCGACTTGCCCGTCTGCGCTCGTTGCACTGCGTCAGCATGACCACGATGGGCGACTTCTGCTGGAGCACCATCTTCCAAAAGTCGTTGCGCGTCTCCGGCAGTGGACCTTGCGTGGCGATGTACTCTTTGGCGTGCTTGTAGCCCTGCACCCAAAAAAAAAAAAAACATTCAACAATGTTTGACAAATTGTTTGGTTACAATTATGAATGTCGGTTCTAAAATGATCATGAATTATGGGGACCAGATATTTTTGACAAAACCTGAATTGACTCGTTGCAAACAGAAATATTTGAGACAGGCAAGTTGGCGGTTCCCGTGTGCGCCCTACTCACAGGAATGTAGTTGGCGTTGATGTAGTCGGCGCCTTCGTCGTCGTGCATGGAGATCAGCCGGACACGACTGAAGTCGTCTGCCCAGGAACAAACGTGCGGCTGGGTCACTTGTGCGTGCTTCAGGTAATTGCGCAACTCCTTGCCATGATGTTTTGCTTTCAAGCCACTCATTTGCCTTTCAACCCCTTCAGCTGCAACGACGGGAGCCGCCGTTGCAGATTTGCCCAGTGCCTTGAGGACCTTAAAGCTACCCGGTGAGATTCTATTCCTCTTTTTTGGGGAGTGGGACAAAAGTGGGTCACCTCGTCGGCAATTGGGCTTCAAAATGGAGGGATTTTAATTGTTTCAATGGGTTCCCTTTGGTGTTTTGAACTTGAAATGATGTCCAAAGGGGCCAATGGGACTTTTTTCACTTTATTTTGATGTGATTTTTCAATGAGTGCAAAACATCATGGCGGGTCGAGTGAAAGTCACGTCAACTTAGTCAAAGTCAAGTGAGTGGCAGGCCTACTGACAGGGCAGGATGTTGGTGTATCGGTTCTTGGGCCGGTTAACGGGCAGGTCGGCGGCGTCATGGGAGAGGTCGAGGCCCACGCTCTTGAGCTCCTGCAAGGCGTTTTGCCCACATGTGGCATCCATGCAACTTTTGACTGGGAAACAAATGTACGTCACGCCACGCAACGTTGCTCCCACCTCAAACTGCAGAGAGAACTTGTAGGCCGAGTCTTTGCTCATCTCCTTGAAGTAGGCGTCAAAGTCGTCCAGCTGGATGGGACTTGAAAAGATGGGGGGATTAGAACGTCATTCTCGTGGTCAGTACGCACGCGTGTGAAAAGGTGGCCTTTGTCGCGTTACCTTGTCAGCTTGCGCTTCTTTAAGGCCGTCTTGCCCCTATGACACAAACACAACAAGTCAACTCGCCACTCACACACCAGAACAGGCCTGGGCTCGACCGATCTTCCAACTAGAGGCTCCATCCTTTTTGCTGGACTGGGCGCCAGCCAACGCCACTCATATTGTGACAGATAAGGGACTGGTCGCCAGCCGGTAGTATTTGCGCATCCAGAACAATGCCGGACTGGTTGCCAGGCATTGCCGTGCATGGGCAAAGGACTGGCAGCAGGCAGTGTGCGCTCCGTGCGGCCACGCCTTCCTTCCCAGCCGTGGAGCCGGATCACGCTAGCGCGCTGATTGGCTGTCGGGCAGGTGGGCCTTTTGCAAATACGGTCACAGCGACTTTGCAAAGTCCACTTCCTGTCCGGCGCATCGGTCGAACCCAACAAAGACCAAAGGTTGAGAGGGAGCCTTCTCGTTTCAACATGCAGGCGTCTGAACGACTTGACGGTCCAATGCGGTTGGAGTTTAGGGAAATGTTTTCGTGCGGTTCAGGCCCCGTGGTCATGCAAGCGGGACGTGCATCTCATTGGTTCATGAGGAGCATGCCGCATCCAAAGCTCACGTGACGCTCACAAAAAGTTTCAGAAATGCTTTGTGGATAAGTCTGGTGATGCGCTTCGGGTGCTTTTTTTGGCACCTGAAATTTGGGCTCGGGGGCAACCTGTGGGTGTGCAAATGACATCATCGGACCGTGTATGCGGTCATTGAGACGATAACGCTTCCAGTCAAAAGTTTCCGCACACTTTTGCATGAGAAAATGCCGATTGGTTGCCTTGTTGTAAATATCACATTTTCTTGTTAAATTGGATAATTCTTGTGATTGAATTTACGACGCATCCAAAAATGAGCAGCGACTATTGTTTTACAGTGAACGATTTCAGATCAAATAAGCTATTTTGTTGCACTTTGTTCCATACATTGTTTATGAATTCTTCTGTGTAATGGCGCAAAAATGACCACAGACTATTTTATTCAATTAATTGTGCAAAAAATATTAAGACAATAATCCATTCATTGTATTCAATATTTAGCTAATTGAATGTATTTTAGAAGTAACTTAAGTTAAAAAAAAATCCTAATTGTGTCTTTCTATAATTCACCTCAATATGAATAATAAATTGACTGCCGGCTCACCAGACTTTTCCTGCTGGAAAACAGAGGCGTTGGCTCGCTGGCTTACTTACCATGGATTAATATAAAAAGCCAAAAGATAGTCAGTCCAAAGGCAGGATGGCAGAAGGGTAAGGAAGGCAAAGAGGCTTCTTCGCCTGGGGGGGGTGGGGGGTTTGGGGGGGTTCAAATAGAACACAAAAAAACAAACAATAAAAACACAAACAGAGAGACACCAACAACGCCGCTGCTGCTGCATTAGTACACATCAAAGAGGAACATTTAGTGCTCAACACACACTCGATGACTCATGCACGCCGGATGAAAACGGAGCCTGGCCCATTTACGACACCCTGTCTCCATCTCGACTCTGGCGTCGCCAAATCGTAGCCGAAGATGGGCCCGCCCGGGGGTCTACTTTGCCGTCTTCGTTTGTTCCTGCTCGCGTCAGTCGGTGAACACGTAAAGGCGCAAAGAGATGGTGACGCACTAGAAGCGTTTAGTGATGACCGACTGACCGTCTTTCAGCTCTTTTATTAATCGCCAATCGTACATTTATTGATTAATTTGGCGAACCGTTACCGACGCAATTGGTGGCCACTAATTAAAACCGGCCCGGAAAATTTGTGGCCACGAATGAGGTATCACCTATGATGCACAAAATTGTCACGTGTGCCGCCGTATACACAGGAATGAAGAGAGCAGCTTCTTTTCTTCCATTTCTTTTCATTAGAACGCCTCGTACTATTCCCAGGCTGAAAAGAAAACACGGAATGCCACATGGCGCCCTTTTTTTGCCAGGACAATCTTCTCTACGGCAAGAATTCGCTTCATCTTGAAATGCAAACCGTGCGTCAAACGAAGAAGCGGCGCGTCGTCGTACCAGTTGTACGGTAGCTTGCCGTCTCTTTCGAATGAAGCAAAGTTGACGAATGTCTCGGCGCCACACCCCCTGAAACACGAGAGGGGAGGAGGACCGTGAAATTCCGCCTGCGGAGTCGGAAGTGAAACTCGGCGGCGGTTTGTTGGTACCTGCTCATCTGCAGATGCCTCTTGCGGAGAAGCAGCAAGAAGAGAATCAGCAGGCTCAGCAGCAGGATGCTCAGGACGGCCAAGGCCGAGATGGCCGCCACGCCGGGGTTCGTCTCTTTGGCTGCCCGCGTGCACGCACACACACAGAGGCGTTAGGGACGCGGACTAACACATCCTGTTGTCGCCGTTTCATTCGGGTTCGTCTCCTGTGCGGCAGCGCCCCCTACCGGCTGTGGTGATGGTGATGTGGGCGGGCTTGCTGGGCGCGCTGTAGCTGATGCCGACCACGCTGCAGTTGTAGCTGGATGACGGCATCAGGCCGGAAACGGTCAGCACGTGCGAGCTGGACACCTGAGGCTCTCGAGTCTGAAAGCGGACCGAGGAGGAGCGTGAGGAAAAAGCGCAGGTCGTTTGAGACGTCTCCCGGGGGGGCTGGGCTCACCCTCATCTCTTTGCTGCCCGGGCTTGGTTTGCAGAGCACCTGGTAGTGGTCCACGACGCCGTCCTCGCTCCACAACAGAGTCACCGACGAGTGCGTGGCGTTGACGGCGTACACGGACCTGGGGGGCGCCGGTTCTGCGGTGAAAATACGCCGGACGCACGTTGTCAGAATCGGGTCAATCTCATTGACGATTAGCCCGCGTGAATGCTCAGACCCAGTTTGATGATGCTGGGAACGGACGTGTTGCGGCTGCGCTCCGTGTACGCCGTCACCGTCAGGTTGTAGATGTCGCCGGGCGGCAGGGGCAGGCCGGCGCGCATCACGTTGCGAGTCACCTGGCAAGCATTCATGGCTTTTAATTTGACACAGCGGAGGACATTAAGAATGAACGCGTCGACGACACCATCTATCAGAGAACCGAGCTCTTCCGAGACAAAACGAGAAGAGGACAAAAGGGAAAACTCGACCACAAGAGGAGAGAACTAGCGGAGGGTGAACCTTGTCTCGGACATTGGGACAAAAGCAGTTCAAGCTTGGAGCAGGAGGGGGACCGCAGATGGAAATGAGCTCACGTAGCGAGACTCTTTAGGAAAGAACCCTGCGTTTTCTTCTTGACTCCCACTTGCACATGGTACGGACCAAATAAACGAGCACGTTTGGAATCGGCTTGGGCATGCCTATGCGGTGCACCGCATTGGAAGCAACCAAACGGAGAGCCTCGAATAACCAGCGTCGCCACCCGAAGCAACTTGGCAACCGCACGGCGATACCGTGGCAACAAGTGAGCCCTCACGTCCGCCGAGAAGCGTCTCCCGGGACCTTTCTTGCCCACCGCCGCCACCTGCCAGTGCGTAATCCTGGAGTGCGACAGGTCTACGAAGAGTTCCCCGTATGTCCAGCGAACGTCGAGGACGCCGTGGGAGTAATCCGCCACGGAGATATGAGGCGCCTCCGGAGCTGTGCGACAAAAGCCAACGCTCATGAGTGCGGGCGAGTTGGGGGGTGGGGGGGGGGTATTCCCTTGGTTTGGGTACCTGTGACGAAGCTGATGGTGGAGCCATCGCAGCAACTGAGTGGTGGGTCGGCCCACGTCACCATGGTAACGCGAAAGTTATAGCGCCAAGCTGACAGGAGATCGGTCACCCTCTAAAAAGGAAGACAATGCCATGAGATATGAGATGAACCCCAAGACCTGACCTCGGCTTAGTTTGTGGCACATTTGGGGGTGCGGCAATTTGAATGTATTCATTTTACCACTGATGCTATGGCTGAGGCGGTGGCGGCAATCTCGTAGTACGTGGTCCACTCGGAGCTTAGGGTGAGGGGGTTGAAGAAGAAGGTCTGGAGGACATACTTGCGGAAGGCCACGTGATACGGACGCTGCCAGCTCAAGATGACCGCCGTGGGGCCCAGCGGGTACACGGCCAGCTCTCGGACGCCCGTTGGCTCTGGCGCAACAACGACCGTTCGTCAGAATCATATATTGATCTCTGTGGAGATGGCTTCGTTGCCAAAGTTGAACAGAGGCAAATTGACTCTTTGGTCCTTGACTTTTCTCCAGTTTGGGGGTAGTCCCTTGAAGATTGCCGTTTGGTTTCTTGCCCGCCTGTTGTCTGTTGGCTCTTGTGGTTATGTATTGTGCTTGCTTGTCACTGTCAGTGCGGATAACTCGGTTGCTCGTCGTCTATCGTCGGTTGTTGTGGTGGATTGTCCGTGAACTGGTTGCGGTTCGATCGCGGTCGATGCTGTGTTTTGGGCGTTTGTATTTTTGGCTGCGGTTGTCTGTTCCTGTCAGTCACAGTTGGTTTGGTGTCATTGCTTTTTTGTTGCGGTTGTCTGTCGTTTGTTTGGAAATGCAGCCGCCGTTCAGCCGTCTGGTGCCTTTCAACAAGATCCCAACGGCTCCCCTCGAAAGATTGTCTGAGTCGGTGTGAAAGTTTTGTCACCTGCCAAGTGAATGACCACACCGGCCACGTCTGGCAGCAGTAACAACCCTCGAGCGACCACCCCAACGGACACGGGATGGGAAATTTTGGAACTGAAGAACGTCTTGGATAACCAAGAGGAGTCCAGTTGCCTCGACGTGACACGTCTAACACGAAGGGAATGTGAGCGCCAATCACCAATATCCATGATGACCGGTTCCGAGGGAGGACTCATCAGGGGTCCGTTTGTGTGGTAGACCAGCACCCGGTACTGAGCCCCTGGAGTCAAGTTGCCGATGATATCGCTCGTTGAGTTTTCCTGTCCAAAAACGCGGTGACGTGAGCCTTTCAAAGTCCAACAAGGAAGTGAGTTGGTGGGAGGCATTACCTCGCCGCAGTAGTTGCTTTCCATCCTTTGGCTGAGGCTGGGCTTCAGGCAGGTGGTGGACACCACCGACACCACGCTGCCCTTGTGGGTCTCCGGGGACTGCGCCCAGGATACAGCAGCCGTGCTGGAGTCCAGCAAGCGCACCGTTACTTTGCGCGGACGCTGGCGTAGCTCACGCAGAACCTCACCGTCGGGACCTGGGAAACAAAACTCCAAGTCAGGCGAGGATGGCGGCGGGGGTGGCAAACTTTGTTTGGGGGAGTCTGTTGGCACATTTGTGCTATGTGTAGCAGTTTATGGTCCCGAACCGGATTCACGTGAGCTCCGCCCGATACTCGCACAGCTTTCATCGGGTGGTACTACTGCACGGCGGTACCCTTGCGTGACGCAAAGTCATCCATAGTTGTATGTCACGCCCCTGTTTATCGGAGTTGCGTGTTCTTGCGATACTAGGGTCGCCTGTGCGACCGGAGACCAATTCCATGTGTGTTCTGACAATACTTGGCCTCTGATTCTGATTCTTTAGATTTCTCTTTAGTTTTGAACAAGCGGCAAGCAAGGCCGGTGACGTAAAATGACATGGAGAGCCAGATTGGAGCTTGTCTTGGGTTGGACTTGGGAAAGCAAAAGTCCACGGCCACACACCGAGGTAGAAGGTGAATCCGCCGTCTGCGCTGCTCTCTCTGGGCTCACAGTCTCCCGCCGTGCTGAGCGTGGTGACTCTGACGTGATACGTTCCTGCCTCTGTCAGCTCGGCGAAGAACTCGCGAGTACTTTCATCCACGCTGGCCGTTTGAGTGGTGTTCCCTGGACACGGGTGGAAGGAATTCACATTTATGCGAGGTATGAGCACGTTCCGAGTCCTAAGATTGGTGGCGGGCGTCTGACTTGGGTCAAGTCATGACTGCGGTCCCCCCACCTCCGAAGACGAGGGGAACACCCGCATTTGAAGGACACGCGGTGTTGCCGTCCGGCTTACCGTCCCTGAAAACATAGATGTGGAAGCCGTCGTAGCTGGTGGGCGCTCTGGGGGGCAGCCAGCGCACCTCGAGCAGGACGGGGGGCATGTGAGTGGGCAGGACCAAAGCCTCTGCAGGGAGACCCATCGCCGACCCCGCGTCATTGGAGTCTTCGTACTCTTTGACAAACTCATCTTCCCTGTCGACGGGAATCTCGGTGGCCGAGTCCGACCACGGGGTCAGGGCATCCGTGGTCTCGCTGATGGTGCTCGGGTCGTGCACCGGTTCCTCGGTGGAGGCCATCGGTGACTCCTCAGAGGGCTTCACCTCCTCCTCGTCCATGAGCGGGACGTGACGGGAATGGCGGCCAGCCTGTTGGCTTGCCCGCGTCGGGCTTTGGCTCAGATCCACGATCTTCCATGAGATGTTGAGGGGGGGATACGGCACTGCAGAGGAGAAGGAACAACTCTTGAGATCTCGGCGCCCCTTCAGAAAAAATTCCAACATCGGTATAAGCTATTAGTTGTACCCATCCTGTGGTGCATGGGCACGTGAGTGATGTCACTCTGCGTCCTCATGGCTGTCTGGGAGGCACTGGCCTCAGAGATGAGCTGGAAGGTGATGTTGCGGTAGCAGACCCCCGGGAGCCAGTGCTTGAAAACCGTCTTCCCCTTGTAAAAGTCTGAAAAACAAGGCATCAGTTGCGACCACCCACGACTGCGCAGAGCCACGTGGAGTGTGGCCGTCATGTGACGGCGTGACCTTTGTAGAGCATAGAGCGCCTCTCGCTTCCTTCGCTGTAGCTGATGTTGACTCTGCTGAAAATGTTCCCGGTCGGACTGACGAGGTCGAAGACCACGCCGGTCTCTGGAGATTCCTTGTAGTCTGAAATCCGTACGCCACTCACAGGAAGCGGCCCTGCGGGCGACAGGAGAACTCGAGTCGAGTGCCTTAACGGGAGGGGACTCTTGTCGATGTTGCCGGTCTGCTCACTGGTGAGGAGGGACACGGTCTTGATGGGTCTGGACCACACCGGTCCTCGTTGAAGCAGGAGTCCCACGCTGTAGATGAGCCCATGGAAGGACGTATTGAACAGCAGGGGCTCGCCAGTCCCCCCAAACGGGATCACGGCGGGATGAGGCTCCCCGGTGATCTGCGCCGCATACGCCGAGATATTCTCCCGCAGGTCGGAAGTCTCCAGGTTCACCATGATGTGGCCTGCGTCATTCAGACTCACCTGCAAAGCCGGAGCCACCTGAAACAAAGACGACGGCGAGTCACGTATAACTTGCATTCCTTCTGTTTTATTCATTCCGGAATCTGAAAGATGTTCCATTTTGAAAAATGACCGCATCCTCTGTTATATCGGTCTACAGTATGTCACTTCTCGGTCACGTGGTAGGTTACCGCAGAAAAAACAAATGTCTTTGAAACGTTTTTCGGGAAGGGGAAAAGGCCCAGCCAGGAGACAAAAGAGGAGCGCAGCCGACGACTTTCAACAAAGAGAAGGCGGTTTCAAATGCGGCTTTTTCTCAACGGGAGATTCACACGCAACAAGCCTACTCTGCATAATCAGCGGCGATGGTGAGTCCTATTTTTAATGCTCTTTTTATTTGCGGCTCATCTTATTTTGAAGGCACGTTTGAACGTTACCAAAGCGACCAGAGAATGTTACAGCCAGGTAGGACGTTCCTCATGTCATGATTCGTGTTTATTATTATGTTTCGAAAATACCACACCTTTCATGCAGGTCATATCTGATTGTTGTATCTATCCGGCCTTAAAGGCCATTCCCTGAAAATATTGTCTGACATGAAACCGGTCCGTAGGGCAAAAAAGGTTGGGGACCTCTGTTTTAGACGATCCATCCTTCTTTTTTTTTTCTTTTCTTTTTTTTTTTAACTCCAATCCCCCCACCCCCACAATTTCGGGCGCACGACCCACCCGCGATGCCGCTCCCCAGTTGGGAAGGAGCGTATCTATGCACGTGACGTGCGTTTGAAAGCCGTCTGGTCTCCAAGCAGGCAATGAGAAGATTGTAAAAAGGTCGGGCAACGTTTCGCAGGCAGGACGTTGCTGCGCTAAGCTGTCTCCATGACAACGGAGATGAAAGGAGATGCTCATTAAGTGTGTCAGATTCCAGCGTCGCCATGGACACCGAGACTGCCCCCATCCCCCGCCGGCCCTCGGGGCCGCTTGAATGCTAATGTTGCGAATGCTAAACCTGCGCTCGACTCGCACTTGACCCAATTTTGATCCCCTCGGTCCAAAGCACCCTGTCAGTTGCGAGGCATTTAGGTGATGATTTATTTTCAGCAATGCATTTTGGGATCGTGTGGCCATTTGGGTGTTGATTGACTGATCTGTCCAAAGTATCAGGCATCGATTCGGGGGAAAGGCTTGTTTATGAAAGATGAGGCCTTTATTTTCACAAAGGCAATTTCATGGGGTGTTTATTCAGTCGACTGGAGAAATGTAGGGCGTTAGGGTGACTTTGTTTCTTGGCTTTGTTTGCTCGGGTAGTGTCTTGTCTTTGACGGGACAACATCGCTGTGTCAAAATGGTTCGCCTGCAAACCGCCCCTCCAAGAAAGGTTCCACCGGCTGGCGCTCGCTGAATCTGAAGTTTTGATTTGTAATTCAGGCTCCCTGCCGCATCTGCGACCTATCGTCGAGGGAACAGTCCACCGACGTGACGAGCGGCAAGAGGAGGGAGCCGTGGGAGGTCGGGGGGGGGGTCTCTCTCAAACAACACTGAGCCCATTGTGACCAATCAAAGTCGGGAGATGGGACCAAAAAGCTGCACTTCCTGGTAGCGGTGGGCTCCCACAAGCGGCCCTCGAGGAATTCACGTCATCGAGTGAAAGACGGACATCTCCTTCCCCACAGCTCCTTGCATATAGACAAACAACGGACGGGTCGCCGGACAAGCTCAACGCTTTTATGGACTCAGAAGGGACAATGTCAGGGCACGCAAGTCTCTTGCATTGACAAATCACATGTCCAGAACAACTCCGCGTTCGCCAGTCAACGTCCTCTCCAGCACACACGGAGACAAATCAAGCGGTCTCCAGTTGACGCCAGGGCACGGTTCGACAACGACTTGCGATGGGGGGTTTTCTGGACACCAACTCAGAACTGGAAAACCACATACAAGACCCCCTCCCCCGAAAATTGTTAGCCCGCTGCTAAGGCTAGCCCCAGCTAAGCAACTAGCACCTACGCTAAATGACAACATTAAAAAAAACACACACAAACGTTCACATGCACGCGCGCGCCGTGGCCGTGGCCGGCGCGTGGAGTGAGCTCCGCATGGGAGCGTGCACCCCGGGCTCCGACCGACTGACCCGCTCCTCGCACGCGTACACAAAGACGCCCGAGGTTCGAAGCCCGTCCTACCTGCAACGAACCGAGCAGCTGGGCCGCGAGCGCGAGCCAAGATGCCAGCATCGTCTCGCGCGCGTGCGTGACGAGACAATGGCGCCTCCGCCTATGCGCGTTTGTGGGTGTGTCTCTGGCTGCGCTTAGTCTCGCCGCATCTTCGTCTTCGTCTCCGTCAAGTTGGCTGAGACGCGCGGGCGGGCAGGCCGGCAGCCGAATTCGGACCGGACCGGACCGGACCGGAAGCGGAGCTTCGGTACGTTGAGAGCGACGAGCAGAACCCGAAGTGCGAGACGATGCTGCGACTGTCGCCAAGCCCCGCCCAGGAGTGACGCTGCCCCCCCCGCGCACCCCCGCCTCCATCTTCATCTTCTTCATCTTTGTGTGAGCGCCGATGCGTCTCCGTCGAATAGAAGATTCTTTCCACCTGATGGAAATTTGGGGCTTTTATTGCTGCACGAATCTGGCTGTTTGAATCTTTGCGTCAGTTTCCAATTGATAAAATAAAATGCATTTCAAAGAGATGATCTTTCACGTTTTTATCAAATGGATTGCGGCAATGTACGTGGATTGTTTTTTTTATAATGACAGTCAACCAACCAGTGATCGAAGTTTCCTTTCATCAAATCGTCGGCCTATTGAGTCCAAATTGTCATTGTCCACTTTGCAACCGGGTGAAAAACTGTTTGTTCATGAAATGCATTCCGCCTTCATTGTAGAAGTTGAATGAAATATGACGACGTACGGAATGACGAAATGATCTTGTTGCGGACTCGTTCGAAAGGCGAGTGCTGGGTTGTTTTTGTTTTTTTGTTTTTTGTGTGCAGGTGGCGCCATCTCCCGGCCGCAGCGGGTCCTCGCCAGCGAGCTGCGTGGTCGTCACGTGACGGGGGCGTGGCCCGCGGCAACAGGTCGAGCGGGATGAACTAATGAGGGAAGAAGTTCCACCTGGACGAGCGACGACGAGGAGGCCCGCGCCATGGCTGTCAACAAATGCATCAAGTATCTCCTCTTCTTTTTCAACCTTCTCTTCTGGGTAAGACGAAGCCCCTGCCTGGCCCACCGGCAGCCATTCCACTCAACTCGTGTCGCCTTCCTTCCCCACTCCAAATTGTCACTTGACCTTTGTGAACTCGTGTACCTCTTGAGGTTGTTTTCTAGTCCTGCTGGTTTTACCTTTTGGCTCTTGTCGACTCATTGATCATGACTGTTGACGAGTCTTACTTGGGGGGAGAAAACAAAACAAAAAAACAATTGGGCCTGTTTGCGAGCTTTTTTTGTTTTGTTTTCAATCCAGATGGTTTCCGGGTCGACTTTCCGTACCCGTGTGCTTCATGTCGATTCCTAATGTCCCAATTGACCGGTCTACTTTTTGTAGTTGCCGGTGCGTTTCGACTGTTCAGCAACGCAGCGCGATGTCACGTGACAGGCTTTTGTGTTCCAAACGGGTTTGTCGGCTACCTCGCCCTGACGCTCCCGCGTGCACGCCGTGCACCTGGTTTCGGGGCGTGGGCCCGTTCTGCAGCCCCCTCGTCCCATTGGGCTGGTCAGGCCACGTCTTGTCCGATTTTGTTCCGCCACACAAAGAAGTTGTCGCGGGACAACGCGTGTTGATGCGCGTACTGCGTCGGCCTCGTTAGCAGAGGTCAACAAAAGCTACCCGCAATTGCGGGAATGTCGCCGCTTTCAGAAAAGAGTCCGTGCCGCACGTCGGCGTCCATACCCGCAAGCTGTCAAGAGCCACTCGAGGCCAAAGTCGTTGTTTGTCTTGGACGGCGCTCCAACGCGATTGACCCGCGTCGTAGGACACCGCTCTCCCGGGTGACGTCATTGTTGGTCAGCGAGCGAGCGAGCGGTCTCTGCGGAAACGATGGGCGGATGAATACTCAAGGGGCCCGTGCCGTCGAAGGGTCGCCAGGGGGCAGGAGGCCCAGTGGAGAGGCCTCGAGATGATGGATGTGCGTGTGTGCTTGCGTGCAGCTGAGCGGCTGCATCATCCTGGGCGTGTCCATCTACCTGAAGGTCAACAAGGACGGCAACAGCGTAAGAAGCGGCTCGGCGCATCCCTCGGTCCGCCTTCCCGCTTGGGCCCCGAGAGTTGACCTGACTGTTGTTTTCCATTCGGGCCGCAGATCACCCGCCAGTCTCTGCCGGGCGTCGACCTCCTCATCGCCGTGGGCGTCATCGTCATGCTCTTGGGGTTCCTCGGATGCTGCGGCGCCATCAAGGAGAACCGGTGCATGCTCATCCTGGTGGGGAGCTTGCACGCCTACACGCCACCGGGGGGGGAATCATCGTGTACACACACACACACACACACACACACACACACACACGCAGGTTTTGCCACCTTGACGATATTAGTGTCATGTCGCCGTCGCACAGTTCTTCGCCAGCCTGCTCCTGGTCTTCATCCTCCTGCTGGCTGCAGGAATTGTGGGCGCCGTAGCAGAGAATAAGGTATGGTGGCCGGCGAGTCTTTGCGTGGCGTCAGCGCAGCGAGAGAAGGCGACAGCGTGTTTGTGTGTGTGCGCATGTGTAGGTGAAGGAGTGGGTGAAGGAGCGCCTGGAGAAGTTGATGCCGCTCTCCAGTCATCCCGAGATCAGAGAGGACCTGGAAAAACTCCAAAAGGAGGTGAGGTCCCGCACCCTGGTCCGCGTGGCTCACCTCCGCGCGTAGCCACGTGCTAACGCTTCCGTTGGGCCGGCGAGCAGCTCAAGTGTTGCGGCCTGGTGAACGGGGCGTCCGACTGGGTGGTCGTCCCGGACTCGTGCCGATGCTCCGCCTCCGACCCGCAGTGCGGCCCCGACAAAGTCTACGCCACGGTAAGCGTGCGCCACGCGGGGGTGGGCTGGCTTCAGAGGGTCGCCGTTCCCCCCCACTGACTTTGCCACTGTGTCTGCGGGTGTCGGCGGGGACAATTTGTGTTTTAGTGCCGGCGTAATTGAAGATCGTTTCCTTTTCGGGGTTTTGTTTGGAACCTGTGTGTGGCTGGGGTTTCCCCCCCCCCCCACCCCCCTCAGGCTCCAAGCATGCTCCCATTTAAGGGAGCATGCTTGGAGCCTGTCGTCCCCTTCTCTCTCCCCTCTTCCCGGTTGTTTTTCTTTCCCGCGTCAACTGTCGCTTCCCGCTCTGTCTCCCTCTGCCGGTCATCGTTGCGTTGACTTTTCCCGCCGGCAAAGCCCAATTCCTCGGCCAGCAAACGCGATTCCGAGACGCATGATCCCGAAGGCTAATGGTGCGCGACCGCCGCGTGTTCCCCCGCAGCCGTGCTCCACTCGCATCGTGCACCTGCTGGAGAAAAACATGGAAGTGGTCATCGGCATCGCCTTTGCCATCGCCATGCTGCTGGTCAGAACGCAGGCACACGACATGCAAATCCAACGTTTCCCCACCGCAGGGCCAAAGCGTGACGCCCGACGGATGAGTTTTGTGTGTCCGCAGATCGCCGGCATGGTCTTCTCGATGATCCTGTACTGTCAGATCACCAAGCGAGATGGCGCCACCACCGCCTGAGCTCCGAAACGACATCAACTGACGCCCCAGCGCACTTTTACACCGAAGGGACTCCTTACCGACCGCACGTCGTCGTCGATGTTTTTTTTTTCACCGCTCATCACAAAATTGACGTCCAACTCTCATTGGAGGAATGCAAAGCTTTTTTTTTTTCTTCCTCCTCTTCCAAACCACCGTTGCTCGAACAAGTTGATCTCCCCTCTGTACTTTATTTTTATTCCAGAATAGAACACGAATCCCAATTGTGATCATTTCCTTTCTTTCACCATTCGATTGCTTTGGCAGTGTTTGATTTGTCCGCTTGAGTTGTTTGTGCGGGTCGCACCGGCGCGTCCCAAATCCAGCCAATCGGAGTCTTCCTGACCTCTTGCCGTAAGCCAAGTGCAAAGCTCGCCTGGGGTGATGTCACTCAGATGCTGCAGCGCCTTTGCCTCCTGGGACCAGAGTTGATTTCCCCCGGTGGGATTGGAAGGACCTCCTGCAGAGCTCTCGCCCCTGCAATGAAGCGCTCCATCCATCGGCCACAGGGGGGTGGGCGGCCACCTTTTGCCCGTTTGCGGCGTTCTCTTCACTGGCAAAAGTACAAGATGGACACACGAACACATGCTCTGAGGGTTGGGGGAGGGTCGTCACAGATGGAGATCAACTTGACCTTGGCGAGTGAAATTCCATCCCAAAGACACTTTGCAACTTTGGCCACTCAACTTGTCTTCTTTGTCTCTGACCTAAAATGACACCTAAGAATATGTTTTCCTCCCCCAAGCCATCGCAAATTGTATCCGTGTGCGTAGGTTTTTTGCCTTTTTTGTTTTTTTCAGTCTGCCGAGGGGAGGTCTGTGGGCGTTGTCGCCCCCTCAGCGGCGCGGACGTAACTTTTGGCTTCCTGGCAAGCTGCAGCTCGTCAAAGCAGCGCGCTCGCTCGCACGCACACTCGCAAGCTCCGACTGCGGCGTCAAGATGGGCAAAATCAACGGCTGCCTCAAATGTCTTTTTGTCTTCTTCAACGTCGTCTTCGCCGTAAGTACGCGACCGCGCTCCCTCGTCACGTTCCGCTCGGCGGCGGCTCCTGCCGCCTGCGTCAAATGATGGAGACGTGCGGGAATTGACGTCACGTGAACCACACTTGCTTCTCGAGCAATCTTCAGTCGATCTCTACTTTTTTTTTTTTTTTTTTAATAGCATTTTATTTTTTCGTTTTCCTTCAAGACTGCGTAACGGTTGCACATGCTCGGAAAAATAAACGCCGTTTGGAAAGGAACGCTTTGAAATGGACAAGAATGGTTTGGAACAAGTTCATCTTTATCTTGATTTCATCGACGGGAAATTTCTGTCATGTTGTTGACGTCGGAATAGGCCTTTTTTTCTTTAGTTTTGGAGAGTAGGGGAACAGAGTTCATGCCATTTGTTTGTGAAAATGTTTTTATTTCAGTTGGAGGTGGGCCATTTGAAAACGCGCCTTGAGGCAACCGCTTTGTGGAGGAATATTGTTAGAAAAAGGGGCCGGGGAGGGGGGGGTACATTTTCCAGAAGAACGTCTCCGATTGCATAACAACCGTGGCAATCGTCGAGATTTCCAAGCGGAGTTTCATTTCCGCTCCGAGAAAAGCCAAAAGGTGCGCCGTTGAGCAAAAGTCGGAGCGTAGGCCCACGCCCGCCCGCCCGCCCGCCTCTTCCTCTCCCGCCCTCATTTTTTTCCCTCCCCCTCCCCCGATAGCGCGCACACATTGTCGGTTTCCAGCGGCCTTCATTTCTTGTTGACTGGCGGGCCGTTTTCGGACCTTGGATGGAGCACGACGGCGCAAGGTCGCATTTCAGGAGCTCTCTTACCTTGTCGTGCTACGTTCAACCACATTTTGTTGCACGCGCACACTTTTTCCATGGCTTACTTTGCACGCCCTCGTCTTGCGCAACCACCTTGTGCCAAATCAAGTGAGCGTTGCGCGCGCGTGTGTGTGTGTGTGTGTGTGTGTGTGTGCGTGTGTGTGTGTGTAGATCATCGGATGTCTGCTGATCTTTGGGGCGGTGAAGGCCAGCGTCTACAGCACACAGGTAAATGAGAAAATCTCCGGGCCAGCGTGACAAGGGGCAGGGCGGGCTACTGCGGCGCAAAGAGAGAAGCATGGGCACACATGTTGTCAATTTCCTTCACTTGCGCGTCGGCACTTTTACAAGCGCCGCTCGGCAGTCCGGATGAGCCGCGGGGGCAGTCAATTTGGGGCAGAGGGGAACCGTGTCCGATTTCCTGGAATGCTCGTGAAAGCCGTGCCGGGAAGCGACGTCATTGAAGAAGAAAAACAACTGAAAAAAAATCAGCAAAACTCCCCGTTTGTGCCTCTCTGCGTGTGCGTCGGTGGGTGGGTGGGTGGGTGGGTTGGTGCATTCCATCAACTTCTCGCCCCACCGTGACGTGATCCGCCAGAGTGGATTCATTCCAAGTGAAATCACAGTCAAATGGCAGCAAAGTCAAGCAGTTGCTTGAGGTCGAAGCTTTCTTTTCTTTTCAGGAAACAAAACAAAACGATGATGTCGCTGACAGCTTTGGCTGTCACTTCTGCCTTGTTGCTGCTTCCTTGTGGCGCGTCTCGAGAACAGCTCAAGTGACAGCCAAAGCTGTCAGCTATAGGTAAGCCCCCCCCCCAAAAGACCATTGTCTGGGGAAAAAAAGAAATCTTCAACCTCATCTAAGCAGGAAATAGACAAGAGCACTGTCAACAACTTGCAGTGGGAGGGAAAAAGCTGATAAGCGTGACAATGAGGGGGACGCTCTGGAAAACTTCACCATCCTCCTGAAGGGCACCCCCTGCACCCCCCTCCAGAAAACTGCAATGGCTGAATTTGGACTTAATGAAAAAAGTGTGCGTGTGCGTGTGCGTGTGACACAGCTGTCGGCAGTGGGTGCGCCGGGCCTGGGCTGGGTGTGGGTGTTTGCCATCGGCGTCCTGGCCATTTCCTGCTTGGGAATCTACGCGGGAATATCGGAGAAGGAGATCGCCCTCAAGATCGTACGTGGCCGCCCCCGAGTCGCCCGCCACCGCCCCCGCCCCCTTGACGTGTGGCTGTTGCCTTGTGTTGTCAGTTTGCCGGCTTCATGGCGGTGGGGATGATCATCATGCTCATCTTCGGCATCGTGGTGGTCGTCATGAGGAACAAGGTTGGCTTCTCCACGCGAGCTCCGCGTGGCCGCGATCGCCCGCCGACGTTCGCTTTGTCCGGTGCGTGACCTCAGTGCAAATGTCGTTGCTGGCGAAGGTGCGCCAGAGCTTCCGCAGCACGTCGGTCGAGGTGGCCAAGCCCTTCATGGCGGAGGAAGGATTTCGCGCCATGCTTCAGCAGCTGCAGGAGAGCGTGAGACCACAACACGCGCACACGCACCCGCATGGCGCTTTGGGAACGTGAAAATGTGGCTGCGCGCGTGACGTTCGCCTCCGTTTCCATTTGTGCTGCGCCACGTAGGGTCACTGCTGCGGCTTGGTGAGCGCCAGCGACTGGGGCGACGACATTCCCGCCACGTGCGAGTGCCGACCCGGACTGGATGGCTACGGAGGTTACGGGACCTTTGGACATTCCGGATGCAAAGCCAGGCCTCAGGTAGGCGCCGTGCGCGCCGCCGCCTTTTGCCGCCTCCCTCGCCCCGCTGTCATTGAGCCGCTGCGTTTCCTCTGCAGGGAACCACCGGCCCTGAGCAGGTCTACCAGCAAGTAAGAACGCGCGCCTGCGCCTGCACACACGCACACGCACACACCAAATTCAGCGGACGCCGAGACCCTTCGCGCCATGCAGTTGGCGACTAACCGCCGGTCTTCCTGACAGTCTTGCGGCGAGGTGATCATCACTTACTCCGACTACTTCTTCAACATCGCCATCGGCTTCCTGTTTGGCTTCGCCATCACAGCGGTGAGTCAGGTCACGAGTGCGCTTGCGCCCGGCGAGACTACTTTCTAACCGCTGTGGCGCGTGCGCGCGTGGCGTTTAGCTCCTGGGCCTGCTGGTCGCCCTCCTGATGATCCACCAGGTCAGACGCCACGACCAGGCCGGCGCCTCGTCCGTGGCCATGAAGAGTTACTGATGGGGGGACGTCAGCAGTTTGCCCCCCCCCCAACGAGCTCTTGGTGCTCAAAAGCTTTACAGCCTCCTGCACTATAACGACGGGACATTTACAGTCTGCTTCCGCTGCACCTTTTTGATCCCTTTGCTAAAGATGCTGTCCACGTCCAAAGGAGATATCGACTGGTTTGTAAGCACATTTTTGTATACGAGAATTGCGACCTTAATTTTTTTAGATTGTTGATCACATTAAATTGTCGTTTTTGGTTACGATTCCTCTTTTGACATCTGCTTGTTTCGAGTCACGAGTTGTCGGGGAACCAACGCGAGTCGTCTCTCCGGGCACGATGACGTTGCCATTTGTCGCCCGCGTTTCCCCAAGTGCCGCTATTGGTCATTTCCGCTCCACTCCACAGTCTCTTTTGCGAGTAAAAAGCGACTTGGACAGACCAAGACAATGATGATCAGGAGGTGAAAAAGGAGCAAGGTGGTGTGTGTGTGTGTGTGTGTGTGTGTGTGTGTGTGTGTGTGTGTGTGTGTGTGTGTGTGTGTGTGTGTGTGTGTGTGTGTGTGTGTGTGTGTGTGTGTGAGTGTGAGTGTGAGTGTGAGTGTGTGCGTGCGCGTGCGTGCGTGCGTGCGCGTGCGTGTGCGTGCGCGCGCGCCTCCGCCCGCCCGGGGGTGTGTTTAATGAGGCGTGACACTGCTGGATCCTTGCAGGCCACACACTCACACAGACACACGACGAAGGCAGGGCAGGGTTGTTGACCTGAAACGGGGGCTCTCAATCAAACGGGTTGTGGACCGCCAATGTCGAAAGGTTCTCGACCTGAAGCGAGGCGGGAACACGCCCCCACAAACGAGACGAACGGCAGGTCGTGACGTCAGCCTCAGTGGCGTATTTGCGGCTGATGTGGTGGCCGCGCATCCACCGGTGCATGAAGCGAACGCCCCCCCGCCCCCCATCCCATGCCGGCCGCCGGGGCTCAGATGGCGCGATCGTTTCGGCCTTCTGCCGTCGCCGCCGGCCCGGCCGCGGCGCGCAGCTGCCAAGCTTTTTTTTTTTTTGTGTGTGCTTTTTTTGGACGTTGCTCGACCTCTCACGGATGGCGCTGCAGCCCCCTCACAAAGCTGTGTGGCCTCGGTTTAGCCCCCTCCAGTATTGCAGTTGATATTCTTGTGCGTGTTGAGAAATGATGCGCCCCCCCCATGTCAAGGCTGAAGCCTCCTGCCGGTTGCCATAGTAACGGCAGCAGGTGGCACCCCCCCCCCCCTTACCTCACAACGAGCCACGTGTGCGTGGCTCCGAGGGAGGACGGCCAACCGCCAAGCGGCGCCCGATGCATCGCCACCCCCGCGGGGGCCATCGAGTCGGTGGCGGAGCGAGAGCCCGGGCCGCCCTCTTCACGCTCCCTTTTCTCGTCCGCCACGCGGATTGGATTTCAGGTGCGTCGGTCGCCGCCCCTCTCGCGGGCACGCCGAGCCCCTGCTGTGACCGGACAGCAGGTGGGCCCCGTCCCGCGAGTGACAAGACACCCCCGAGGTGCTCTTTGCAGCCGCCGCGTCACCTCCGAGACTTCAAAGCGAAGCGACGACGACGGACACGTGACTCGAACCAGGCTGAAAGTGGCAGAGCAGGCGGTCTCCGCGAGCGCGCGCGCACGCGCCGCGCGATGCCCAGACTCCTCCCCCTCCCCTTCCTCCTCCTCCTCCTCTTCATCATCTTCGTCATCTTCATCCTCCCGCACGAGGATGTGAGTGCGGCGGCAGCGGAGGCGCGGCGGACTGACAACTTGACGACCAAAGGCTTCGGTTGCCTCGGACGGTTCCGGACGTCACGTCACGTCACGTCACGCCGCTCACGGTGCGCGCCTGCACGCGCGGGATGGTTCGACCTTGTGCGGCGTGGACACGAAGCTGCCGTTCGCCTCGGCGGAGGAGCAGGACCCTCCCGGCCGCGCTACGTGGCTTCCGGGTGAGTGGGCTTCCTGCGTGACACGCTCCCACGCGGGCTCCGCTCTTTTTGAACCCGCCGAGAACCGGAACGGGAGGAAGCGAGCAGGCGAGCGGCTCGCGATCACCAATTAGCGGAGCACGGAACGCCAGTGAAGCCCCCCCCCCCCCCCCCAAAAAAAAAAAAACAATCTTAATTTTGGCAATGCTGTGTCAACTAATATTCTGCTCTGAGCAAGCTTCCTCATTGCGTGGTTAATAGTTGGGTTGTCACGCGACAAGGTTCTCTTCCAAGACTCGTTCCCTTTGGCGATTTGGAGACTTGCTCACCTTGTTTTGGGAGCTTCTCTTGCTCTCGCTGCACTTCTTCCTGGTTTAAGGAGGCCTCCCCCCGCCATTGGCTCCAGTGCGTCCGACCGACCTCAGCCAATCACAGCAACGGGGCCGGTCGAAGTCGGGCGCATGGGCCTGCGCGACCTGACGTCGGGCGTCACGCGCAACGGGCGCAGGATGTCCGAGCAGTGGGCGGCGCCCGCCAGCCGGGGGCGCCCAAGCGGCGAGCGCCCGGCGAGCGTCCACAACCGACTGGCGGTGGCCTTCGCGCTGTCCATCGTCACGCTCGTCGCCGTCACCGCCGTGGCCGTGGCGCTGGGTGTTCGCTTCGAGGAGTGCGGCGGAGCCGAGGAGGAGGAGGAAGAGGCGTCGCCCAAGCACCGGGGCGCCGACGGCGGCCGGGGGGAACGCGTGGCGCCGACGGAGGAGGAGGCGGCCCAGCCGTGGAGGAAGAGCCGGCTGCCGGGCTCCGTGCGGCCGCGGCACTACGACCTCCGCCTGGCCGTCCACATGGACAACTTCACCTTCTCGGGTGACGTCAGCATCGACATCGAGTGCGTCAACGCCACCAGGTTGATTCTGCTGCACGCCGACAGACTTGAGGTACGCGCGCCCCGCCCACTCCACAACGCGCGTGCTTGATGCCAGACCGACTCGGCCCCACGTTGGACCCCCACTCAAGTTGACGAGCGAGACCCGCTTTGAATTGGCGCCACATGAAAAGCGGTGCCGGAGCCGTTTTCCACCGGGGCCACGCCCCGTGGATGCGCTTGATCACTTTCTGTCAGGACAGCCCCGCCCCCTTCCTCCATTCTGACAACAGCCCGTGCGTGTGCGAGCGCTTTGCCGCAAGTGAAGTTTATTTTGGTCGTTTGCTCGTTGCGGCTTATTACGCGTCCGTTCGTGTTCATTAGGTTGATGTTGAGGTTGTTTTGTTGGGTTAGCCTCGCCTCCGGCACCAAAGCGCCGCTTAGCGTCTTGCGGCGCCCGGGCAACAAAGACGCGCCGGCTCACGCGAGGGGCCGGTCTGGGGGAAAGGGGATCCCGTGGTAAATGAAGCCGGAGCCCAGAGTTGTTTTGCTCGCAGGTGACGAGCGCGTCGGTGATGGCCAACAGGCCGGGGGGTGGTGCCGTCCGCGTCCACCGCCGCTTCCTCTTCCCGGCCACTCAGATGCTGGTGTTGGTGCTGCATCGAGAGCTGAAGGCTTCCAGGACGTACCGCCTCAACATCACCTTCGACGCCGCCATCGAGGACGAGCTGCTCGGATTCTTCAGGAGCTCCTACACGCTGCGCGGCGAAAGGCGGTACGCGCTCCCTTCATTTTCAGAGGCGGGGGCCCATTTGGCGGCTGACCTCGTGACGTGATCGTCCCGTCGACTAACATGGAAATCGGCTGACAATCGTCAATCCAAACGTGACTTGTGATTTGGCAAAGCATCCCGTCTCTGAGGGACCACTTCTCAAATAGTCCCGCCCCCAAAACATGACGCGGCAAGCACCGACGAAACCGCATGCCTCATCCCAAAATGCCGTTAACAATAAAGAGATCCATCAACGATCGTCAGCTCGTGCCAACGAAAACCGAATAGCTCTGTGACTCCTTTTGGGTTGTGTTTTTTTTTTTTGGGGGGTGTGGGGTCCAGCTACCTGGCGGTGACGCAGTTCAGCCCCACGCACGCCCGCAAAGCCTTCCCGTGCTTCGACGAGCCGGCGTTCAAGGCCAGCTTCTCGCTCAGCCTGCGGCACCACGCTCGGTACACGTCGCTGGCCAACATGCCGGTGCTGGAGGACGACGGCGGCGGCGGCGGCGGCGGCGACGGTGGCGAGGACGACGGCTGGACGACGCGCCGCTTCGCCCGCACGCCGCGCATGTCCACGTACTACCTGGCCTGGGCCGTCTGCAACTTCACCTCCAGAGAGACGCGCGCCGACGGCGGAGTGGCGGTAAGCGGCGCTGCCCGTCCTCATCGGGGAGGGCGGCCCACCGTTTTGCGTCGGTGTCATCGGATGAGAAAAAACGCCGCCGCTTGGCATTTTGTCGCATGGCGAAGACGTCCGCGTGCCACGGCCTCGGAGGCGCCGCTCGCGGCTTTTGCCTCGGACTCTCAAGGGAGTTGATGTCATCGAATTCCTCCTCCAGGAAGTGGACACGGGTCACTTCCTGCCAATCCCGCGCGCAGCTGCTCCGCGTTAGCGCACGCACGCCGCGCCACGCCAGCTGCGGCCCGTAGGCGTTGGCGCCGCTTTTTTCCTTCTTTTTCCGCCAAGCACGCGCTGATGTCGGACGACGGCAAGGACAAAGCTTGGCGCCGCCGTGCTCCTTCCGCGGTCCCGCCTCCACGGGCGTAATGACGCATCATCCGTCTTGAGTGACACGCGCGGGCGCTCAAGGACACGCGCGCTCCGAGTGGAGCCGCCCCCAAAAAATGTTGTTGTCATCCTTGGTGGAGGGCGGCCTGTTGTCAGGAGTCAAACAAACGCTCGTCCGTCATCGGACCTGCAAGCCGGCGAGCGTTGCCGGCGGCGCTTCTGTCTCCCGCTAACGTTCTTATTTGTAGCTTGAGGCGGCGGGATGCTGCGTAGCATGCGAAAGGAACCATGTGGATGCAAGTGATTTGGGATTCTGCCGCGTCTCGCTCACACACGTGACACACCTGTGTGTGTGTTTTCCTCACGGCCCGCTTTCCCGCTGTTCCTCAGATCCGTTTGTTCGCCCGGCCGGACGCCATCGCCAGCGGCGCCGGCGACTACGCGCTTCACATCGCCGGGCGCCTTCTGGGCTTCTACCAGGACTTCTTCAAAGTGCCGTACTCGCTGCCCAAGCTCGGTAAGCGGTCGGGCGCCGTCCCTTTTTGTCGCCCTTTGTCCCACGTCTCTCGGGAAGATCGCCGGACGCGATCTGGAGTCCAGAGCGGCGGCGGCGCGCTCGACTCGATGGCGGTGACATTTTGCTCGCCCTGAAGCATCTCAAAGGGCTTCGCGGGCCCTGAGTGGACAACTAACCCGCCGCGTGCTGATCTGAATTCCGCAGGAGGCCGAGGAAAAACGCCCATCTGGGTTTTTTAAAGAAAGTAACCTTGAGATGGGAGGGCGACAAGGCCGCCACGGATGGGCAACATTGAGGCGTCACGTGACGAACGACTGGAGTGCCTTTCAAAAGACGAAGCCCCGCGGGAAGACGTCCCAGGAGGCGATCCGCCTGGCATCTTGTCCCTATCGGAATCCATCCGGCGGCATCCGGTCGGCTCGTCTCTCCAAACCGAAGAGGAAGGAGGAGCGGCGCTCCGACGGGACAACCTGTCCGTCAGATGTCGTTGCTGAGCGCGTCTGGATTTGCTCCCCCCCCCCCTTGGCCTTTGGCGCCGCCGGCTCGCTGGACGCGTGCAAGCGTGGCCGAGGTCCCCGAGCCGCCGGGCCCCATCTGGCGTCGGGCTGTTCCCCCGGGGAAGGCCCAGGAACGCTGCTGCACAAGTCCTAAAAATAAAACGTTTAGAAGAGCAGCTGCGAGGGAGGAGGGGCCTCGGGCACACGCACGTTGCGCCGACGACAACTCAACCAACAACAACCCTTGTTGGGGAAAATGGACTTCTGTCGGCGGGCCGGACGGGAGCGCAGGGAAGATGGAGCTTGTTTGCGCCCGGGCGGGGAATGGCGAGGCTCAGCCGTTGGAGGCGGAGGCGGATCGCCGCGTTGCGCCGAGCGGCGCCTCCATCTGGGATCCGCGCATGCAAGGCACTGCCTCAGGGCTGGCGCGCGCGCACCTCCGCCATGTGCGCTCCTCCGCCTTTGTCGGTGGGCCTCGGGCCCGCACGCAACAACAGATGGGCTGAAGCGAAAGCCGGCGCGCGCCGCTCGGCGAGCCGCCGGCCGTTCAGCTGCCTGCGCGCCGCTCTCGCGTCGCAACGAGTCCGCTTGGCTTGCTGAGAAGTTACGCAAGCTCCCTGCTGCTGCGTCGTTGCTTATGCGGTGACCCCGATGGAAGTTGCTGACAACTGGGAGCGACTTGTCAGAGCGCGACGACCCCCTGACGGGTGTCTGGTTACCACGGCGACCCTACGGACACCGGAAGGTCAACGTCGGGGTGACCGCGGCGCCCTCCCGGACGCGCGGCCACCGTTGCGACGCAAGACGGTGAGACCGGAGTGCTTGACGGCGGGAGAGGAGACGCTGGCGACCCCCCCGTGTTCAGGCGCCTGCGCCGAGCTCGTTGCCTCGAGTGAGCGGCGCGGCGGCGCCCGGTGAGATTTCACCTACGGGCCGGCATCCGTTACCATGGCAACATCTCCCTCTCACCATCTGCGACGAGCGAGCCGAGTTCCGCGACTTTTCTCCCGGACGCGTCGGTGAAGGCTGAAACGAGGACACGTCAAAAGCGCTCCCTCTCGGATCAGCTTTGCCGGGCTCTCAAAGAACTCGGCTGCTGGCGCGTCAATTTCTTTCACCATCCCAGGAAGGAACGGCGCCCGACGAGCTCGCTGTTGCGCGCGACAACTCAAGGATGTCTGTTTCCATGGCAACCCAGCGCACCGACTGCGGTTGTCGAGTGAATCCTTTGCGACTCGGTTGTGTTGCTAAGTAGCAACAAGCTAGCGGGGGGGGGTTGATTGACAGCTGTCAAAGCGGAGATATGACCGTGTCCTCTTCCAGTTTTGAAACTATTCTCAAGGACTTGAACCTTTGGACACGTTTTGTAGGCACGAGAAAAGTGTTTTTTTGTGCGTCTGCCACACGCAGACTTGCTGGCGGTACCCAAGCACCCGTACGCCGCCATGGAGAACTGGGGCCTGAGCGTCTTCGTGGAGCAGAAGATCCTGCTGGACGCCCGGGTGTCGTCGACGTCCTACCGGATGGAGCTGACCATGGTGGTCGTCCACGAGATCTGCCACCAGGTGAGAGGCCGCGGCCCCGTCGCTTCGGCTCACTTGGGACCCCCGAAACGGACGGGACCGTTGTGCGTGGCAGTGGTTCGGCGACCTGGTGACGCCGCTGTGGTGGGAGGACGTGTGGCTGAAGGAAGGCTTCGCTCACTACTTCGAGTACGTCGGCGCCGACTTCCTCTTCCCCAAGTGGAACATGGTGAGTCAGCCGGCGCGCGGGTGCGGCGCTGGGTTTGCACGGGTCGCTTTGGTTGTTTTTTTTTGGGGGATCTGCCTCACGTACGAAAATTGCACTCGACATTCGCGCGCACGGTCCTGCAAAAAAACTGAACCTTCTTCTGTGGTGTTGACTGACACGCTGCAACCCGGAAAGGTGGACGAGCGCCGCCTGCCGACGTCGTCCTTTCGCTGCCAGAAAACCAGCGTGAAACACGGACGCTTGTGATTTTATTTGGGGGTTCCCGCCGTCCGAGTTGAGCGGATCGTAGCACAAGTTTTCATTTCACATCATCATTGGGGTGGAAGAAAATAAAAAAAAGAGCCAACTCATTCCAAGTCAATCTCCGCAATGTCTGAATTTGTTTGATCTCGGCCGATTTGCTTCATGGAACAAAAAAGTGTCGCTGTTCATTTAGCTAATTAGCAGTGAAAGCCCAGCAAAAGTTAAATGGGGGTTTGGCGGGGCGGGGGGGGGGTGCACTGTGGCTGATTAAGTGTGACATTCATTAGGAGGAAATCTCCAATGTAACCACTAATTAGCCTGGGCCGCACGCTCCAGGAATGAGGCCGAGACCGCTTCAGCGCCTCCTCCCCCAAACCCCCGCAATGAAGTTTCCGACGGCACGCTGTGCTTGCAGGAGAAGCAGCGCTTCCTGACGGACGTCCTGCACGAGGTGATGTCGCTGGACGGCCTGAGTTCCTCCCACCCCATCTCACAGGAAGTGCACGACGCCGCTGACATCGACCGCGTCTTCGACTGGATCGCATACAAAAAAGTACCCGCTCCGCCTCACCTCGCCGCGCCGCCCCGACACGGACTGGCAACTGGTCCGAGTCGGCAGAGGCGGCCTCGGGTCCGGCGGTCTCCGTCACGGGCGCGCCGGCCTTTGTTTGTGTGTCCGGCAGGGGGCGGCGCTGATCCGGATGCTGGCCAACGTGATGGGACCGAGACTCTTCCGCAAAGGACTTCACGTAAGCCCGTGCGGCGTGTCGGCGGGAGTGAACGAGAGCGGGTGAAGCGCGCGTGACGGCGACCTCGGGTCTTTGGGACGCTGTGACGGGAAACGGGCCCCAGGGCGACCGGCTGGCCGAAAGGCGACGCCGGGGGGTGGGGCCTACTTTGTGGGCAAACCCACTTTTAAATGCATGTCCTGACGACGACCAAAGTTGCCGTCTCGACTCTCTGACGAGTCCCTCTCGTATCTGTCGCCGCGCAGGATTATCTGCTGAGCCACATGTACGGCAACGCGGCCCGCGACGACCTGTGGAGGAAGCTGTCCGAGGTAGGAGCGGGCGGACCCCCTCCGCCGTTTCAGCCAGCCGCTCCCTTCGAGCGCGCCGCCCTTCTTTTCTTTCCGGCTGCGAGGGCCCAAATTGATGGCGGCCTCCTTGTGCGCAGGCCATGCGCTCCGAAGGGCGGGACATCGACATAGGCGCCGTGATGGACGGCTGGACTCTGCAAATGGGATACCCCGTGGTCACCGTCGCCAAGAACCCGGCGGAGGAGCGCGCCGTCACCGTCAGCCAGGAGCACTTCCTGTACGGCCGGGGCGGGGGCGGGAGCGGCAACGGCGGGTGAGGTGACCCGTCGGACCGGCCCGGGTTCCCTTTCGCTGGCCTCTCTGAAGCACCGCCGTTGCCCACGTTGCCGTCATTGATTGCCATGTTTCTTTTCCCACCTGCTCTCTTTCCTGCTTGGGCAATATTTGAGTTCCCCCTTCCGATATTTGGGCTTTTTTTCTGTGCGCGCACGATGGCGTGTCGACCATTTTCGTGGCAGGTGACGTGATGTGCGTGTCCTTAGTTTGCAGTGGCAGGTGCCGTTGACGCTCGCCACGGGAAACCTGTCCCGGCTGCGTTCGGAGACTCTCATCTGGATCCGCAATCAGACAGGTGAGCGTCCAATCGTCTCCCCGCCGAGTGCCGCTCTTAACTCGTTCAGGACCAGCCAAGTCTGAAAAGACGTTTCAAAACGTCTTTGGGAGTGAATGAGTTCATGGTCCCTCCTCCGACGGCGGCTGTCGCGGCAGAAAGCCACGGGCTGCGCGAGATGGACGAGCAAACGTGGCTGCTCGCCAACATCAACCAGACGGGCTACTTCCGCGTCAACTACGACCTGCACAACTGGAAGCTGCTGATCCGCCAGCTGCACAGCAACCCCCAGGTCAGGCCGCGACCTCCCGCGACACCTCCCGCGCCACCGCACCGGCGAACCCACGCGAGCGTGTGATTCCGTGTCACGCAGGTCATCTCGGTGGGCAACCGCGCCGGACTCATCGACGACGCTTTCAATCTGGCCAGGTGGGGAGCAAACGCGAGTGGGAAAGCAAGCCGAGGTTGACGCGGCGCGAGCGTAAATGGTGCCGTGTGGTGTCGCAGGGCGGGGTACCTGCCGCAGGGCGTGCCGCTGGAGTTGATGGGCTACCTGCCCCAGGAGGCGTCCTTCCTGCCGTGGCACGCCGCCAGCCGGGCCCTCTACCAGCTGGACAAGCTGCTGGACCGCACCGACGACTACCACCTCTTCAGCGTGAGGCGCTCCTCCCGCTTTCCCTCGCTGCCCCCCCCCCACCATCACCACCGCAGCTCCTCGGCAACTTTCCCCACGCCTCTCTTTGCAGGACTACGTGCTCAAGCAAGTGGCGGCGCGCTACCATCAGATGGGCTGGCCCGGCAACACGGCCGACGACGACGACGAGGACGCCGCCCTGCAAGTGTCCCACCAGACTGAGTAACACGCACGCACGCACGATCCATAAATCGCTTCTCTCTTTCTCTCACGCTCACACGCACGCCCTGCTCATGTGTGCAGGGAGTTGCAGCGGGAGCTCATCATGTTAGCGTGTAGCTTTGGGAACAAAGAGTGCCACCGCCAAGCTGTCGCGTACATCTCAGACTGGATCTCCAGCAACAGGAACGGGTACGCACGCGCTGGCGCAGGCACCAACCGCGAGCGAGTTTTCACCGAAGCGCGACGCGCGCGAGCTCAGCCGGCGGATGAACGGAAGCGCGAGCCTCGTGCCTGCAGAATCCCCCCCAACATCCGCGACGTGGTCTACTGCACGGGCGTGAGTCTGATGGACGAAGACGTGTGGGAGTTCATCTGGATGAAGTTCCACTCGTCCAACGCCGTCTCGGAGAAGAAGATTCTGTTGGAGGCGCTGACGTGCTCCGACGACGCCTTCCTGCTCAACAGGTGCGCGCCCGCCGCCGCCGCCCGTCGCGGGGGGGGAGGAGTCTGACTCGCCCCCGGCGTCCATCAGGTTGCTGAACCTGTCGCTGACGTCGGAGCTGGTGGCCGAGCAGGACGCCATCGACGTGATTGTCCGCGTGGGGCGCAACCCTCGGGGCCGCAACCCGGCGTGGCGCTTCTTCCGCGACAAGTGGGACGTCCTCAACGCGCGGTGAGTCACGCCCGGCGCGCTGGTGCCGCCGCCGCGTCTAACGCGCCTGTGCGGCCGTCTCAGCTACGGCGAGGCGCTCTTCATGAACTCCAAGCTGATCGGCGGCGTCACCGAGTTCCTCGACACGGAGAAGGAGCTCGACGAGGTACCGGCGCTCGTCCGCCTCGCCGCCGCCGCCCGTCGCTCACTGACGCCGACCTTCCTTCCGCCTCTCGGCCCGCAGCTGAAGGAGTTTGTCCGATCCTGCGGCCCGGGGGCGGGGCCCGCATTGGCGCGGGCGCTGGAGATCGTGGAGGGCAACGTGCGCTGGCACCGCCTCCGCCGCCGACACCTGCACCAATGGCTGCGCCAGGCTCCAGGCCCCGCCCGCGGCTGACGCCTTCCGCCCCGGCCGCGTCCGTCTTGCGGGTCGACCGCTCGGGAGGACGCCTCGCCCGCTGCTCGCAAGATTCTCACCGGCAGGGAGGGGAGGGGGGAGAAAAAAAAAATGCTAGTTAGCAGCAGTCAGGTCAGTTAGCCGTTAGCAGCGAGTGACCAACATGACGCGAAGATTTCGATGGGGGTTTTTTTTTCCTTTGAAGTCAGTCAGGCTGAGCAGGGATTGGCAGCCCTTCAAAATAAAAGCATGCAAGTGAGTTATTTTCCTCAGTGGAGTGTTTATACCCCCAAAAAGACCCTGGAAGCCCTGCCCAAGCCTACACAAAATCCACAAGGCCATGTCCCCACCCCGGCTTGGCGTGGGCTCACTTTTACGTTTGGTGGACAAACGAAGGAAGAAGGTTCTGACTGAACCGGACTAAAACGTCTGCCGGACCTTGGACCCGCTTGTGTCTCCATAGTGAGAGCAGAACTGGACTTGTTTTGTTTTCACTGTGAAAGTGCAACGCTCGGACTCGCAAAAGCTTTGGAAGCAGATCCCTTTGCCGATCCTTCGGAATGCCGTCGGGGGGGTTCAACGGAAGAATTTGTTCCCCAGTGTCCCCGGAGAGCGATTGAAAATGTGACGCGGGGCCGCTTCCTTCCTGTGCTTTGCCGTCTGCCAATAAATGCAAACGTCGACACCCCGCTTGGCTTTCGTTTCACGGCCGCAGCGGCGGCTCTTCGTCAAACGGCGCGCAGAGCGCAAATGCCGCTCGCGTCGCTCCACAACGACGGCCGCCTTGGCGATCGCCTCACCGGCAAAAGGTAAAGCTGGCCGCCGTGAGCCAGCTTTCACGGAGGCGCAATCGTCAAGCCGTTCATCGCCGATCCCGAACCGTCCCCGACGAAGTGGCTCGCTTGGCCGCGGTTTGATCGTTGCCGCCGTTCCACACGCTAACCTTTGTCTCGTGGTTTTGTGCGCGAGCGAGCTCATCCTCTTCCTCGTTCCGACAGGCTTTCGGCGTGATGCGGTCCTCCGAGACACCTCGCTCGCCCAAAGGCAAGACTTGCGCCGGAGACGAGGACGTCGACACCGAAGGCGAGTGCGAATGTCGTCAAACGCACCGGATTGGAATTGGGAAGCGTGAGGATAGAAGAGTTGAGCGGAGGAAAAGGCCTAGCGCCGCTTGTCCAAGATGGACACCGCGCGCTCTCGTTTTCCCACAGGCAGTGAACCAGCGAGTGGCCGGGCGCGGCGGAAGGAAAGCGTCGCACCTCAACAACATCAAACTTCATGCGGAGTCCTTGGCCAAGGCGGAGCAAAGCATTTATTTCAAGAGGTGCCAGATTAGAATCGGCATTTCGAAGCCGACGCCGCCCTCTGCCGGCCCCGCCCCGTCGCCCCTCGCGGCTTAGAAGCGGGTCGACGTGGGCGCGGCCGCCCCGCCCAGCGACACAAAGTCCCCGAAGCCGTCAAATCCGTTGTCGTAGCCGAAGCCGAAGGCCGGGTACAGCGGCTGCGTGAAGGCGGCCTGGAAGGTGTGCAGGAGCGTCGGCCCCTCCGCAGTGACTTTGTAGAAGGACAGCGTGCCGCGGGGGTGGTCCAGAAAGACGGCCAGCCTTTCGCAGGCCGGCGAGGGGCGGGCCGGCAGCTCCAGCGCCCTGTCGCGGTGGCACGCCGAGTAGGTGCCGTCGTCGTGGCGCAGCAGCGCCCAGGACTCCTCGGTGCCCCCCAGGCACACGTTGTCGCCCTCCCCGACCCGCCGGATTCCCTTGTAGGTGGCGCCCACGAAGACCTTCCCCGTCCCCTCCACGTCCACCTCCCAATAGCAGCGTCCACTCAGGCCGCTCCGGCAAAGAACCTGCCGCCAGCAAGTGAACCTCTGCGCGCTCGGGGGGTAGCGCTGCTCCTCCAGCATCACCGTCGCTGTCTTGCAGCCGTCCGACAGCCGCAGACAGTCGTGAGCCGTGTCAGGGTCCAACACGGGTCGGCACAGATCTGAAGGAGACGACGAGGCCGGTCGTTACACCCGCCCCCGCTCGGCCCTCCCGCGGCCGAGGTTGACTCACATTTCCGCAGGCCCGGAATCAAACGCTCTTTGCCGCCGTGGTCCAGGCTGAGGAGAGAGGCAAAGGGTCGTGACTCGGCGTGAGCGAGCGCCCCGAGAGCTCAACGCCGTCGGGACCCTACTTGAGAGTCGTCAGGCTGGAGCCGGGATCCGTCTGGACCTCCGTCAAGAGCCTCTTTCCTTCGTCCCCGGGGTGGTTGTAGCTCAGGTCCAGCGCTCGCAGGTGGCCGGGGTTCAGCTTGAGAGCCTCGGCCAGCGCCGTGCATCCCGCCGTGGCCACCAGGCAGCCCGACAGCCTGCCACAAAGGAGGCGGCACGGGGGCGCGCTCAAAGCCGACGATTCCGATTCCGCCGGGGGGGATCCTTACCTGAGGACCCGCAAGGTGCACTGAGGCTTCGCCAGTCCGGCCGAGAGGAACTCCGCCCCGCGGTCGTACAAGTCGTTGTCGCTGAGGTCCAGGTCCCGCAGGTTGCACGGCAAGCCCAGGACGGAGGCCAGCACCCGACAGCTGGCCTCGTGCAGCTTGCAGTCGTCCAGCCTGGAAGAAGAAGACGAGCGGGAAGCCAACGTCAGAGCGAGCCGACGGTCCGGCCCGGCCGACGTTCTTGGGGCACATACGCCGATTCTCGAGAAGCCTTGACCACCGGCAGCAGCATCAGCAGCCCCACGTGCGACGGCGAGTAGCGCTTGAGGTCGAAGCGCCGCATGGCCTCGTCGGAGGTCAGCAGGAAGAAGACCAGCGCCGACCACATGTCCAGCGGCAGCATGTCCGAGGACAGCCGCCCCGAGCCCAGGTAGCCTTGGATCTGCTCCAGCAGGGAGTCGTCCTGCAGCTCGTTGAGACAGTAGAACAAGTTGATGTTCCGCTCCGGAGAGTTGAGCTCGATGCGTCTCTTGATCAGGAGGACCGTTTCGGAGCGGCTGTCGGCCGCCGGGTCCCCGGGGGCCTTCAGCAGCTCGCCCAGGAGCCTCTGGTTGCACGGCAGGGACAGGCCCAGCAGGAAGCGCAGGAACAGGTCCAGGTCGCCCTCGCTGGCGCCGGCTTTGCGGATGGCCGCCTCGTGGACCTGAATCACAGGCTTGCGCTTGCACAGCGAGAGCAGAGCTTCCGGCGACGGCCGCGAATCGGCCAGGACGTTCTTTTTGTCCCGGAACAGGCTCATCATCGCGTACAGGGCGGCCAGGTACTCCTGGACGGTCAGGTGGATGAACTGGAACATCTTGCCGGGCCGGTTGCGCCCGATCGGCCGTATCTCGGCGAACACGCCCAAGTGCTTGGCGGCCCGCAGGTAGTCTAAGCCGCTGCCGCGCAGGTCGCTCTCGTAGAAGATCTGCCGTTTTTTCATCAGTTGCTGAAAGGCCAGCTTGGCCAGCGCCCGCACCTCCTTGATGCTGCTCTTCAGCTGCCGCTCCTCGGCCCTGTCCAGGTGATAGAGCAGGAACTCGGTGTACATCTGCGTCAGGCTTTCGGGCAGGCTTTCCCCCCGCTTGCCGGCGTCCAAGTGGCCCTGAAGCACCACGCTGGCGATCCAGCAGAAGACGGGCACGTGGCACATGATGAAGATGGTGCGACATTTGCGGATGTGCCTGATGACCTCCTCCCCGCCTGGGAACTTCTTCCGGAAGTAGTCCAGCCTCTGGGAATGGCTGAACCCTTTCACCTCCGTCTTGCTATCGAAGAGGCCCGCCGGGACGTCGTGGACCCCGACGGGGCGCGTGGTGATCCAGACCCGGGCGCAGGGGAGCAGGTTCCTCTTGATGAGGTGCGCCAGGAGCACTTCCACAGGGTAGGCCTCTGTCACGTCCAGGTCTGCCGCCTTGCTGGCGCCGCCGAGGTCCAGCTTGAGGCGGCACTCGTCCAGCCCGTCCAGCACGAACAGGACCTTGATCCTGCTGCTCTCAAAGTCGCGCCTGCCTGACGCCTGCAGCCGCATGAAGATCAGATCCAGCGTCTCGGCGCTCATGGGCCTGCTCTCCCAGATGAAGTGGTGGACCAGCTGCGCCAGGGAGAAGCGCTTGCCTTTCTCCAAGTTCAGCTCGCGGAAGGTGAAGGGGAACAGCAGGTGCACGTCCTGGTTGCTCCTCCCGCTGGCCCAGTCCAGCACAAATTTGTGCACCAGGAAGGTTTTGCCGACGCCCGCGAAGCCGACGGTGAGCAGCGTGCGCACGGGCGTCCCGCCGGCACTGCGGAAGATGTCGCGCGGCGCGATGGACGTGTCGGCCGCGCCGCACATCTCCATCTGGAGCACCTCGTGCTGCTTGTTGGGGGCGGCGGCGCCGTAGACGATGTTGAGCTCCGTGTAGACGTCCTCCAGGCGCCGCTGCTCGCTGAGCTCCGCGCTTCCCTCCGGAGCGTTGACGTAGCTCCCGCGCAGGTTCTCTTGCAGCTCCCGCTTGCACTGGTCGATGAGATCGTTGTCGACGGAGAAGATTGTACCTGGGGGAACGCGAGGCGAGGCGACGTCACGCAAAGGGAGGACGCTTGCCGGCGCGCGCGTCGAGCTTTGCACTCACTGGTTCTCCGCAGCTCGGTGGACCTCCTCCGCCTCGCCGCCGCGTTGCTCCTGCCGCGCTTGCGGCCGCGCTCTGCGCGAGACAAAACAGCTTTACCAAAGCAAACGGGAAGGCGCGCTCGCTCCTCTTCCAGGGTGGGCCGAGCTCCCTCCCGGGGGGGGGCTATTCCCGTTCCGGAAAGGAGCCCGAGCTCACCCTGAACTCAAGCCGTCCACGGCGATTGGCGCCGAGCGTCTTGACGGGCGTTCAGGTCGCCCGCTTTCTGGAATTCGCCCCCACACCCACGCCGACCCCCCCGTGCGCGCTTCTCCCAACCTTTCAATCGCAGCATGTCGTCGCGCAGCTTCTGGGCCAGGTTGTGGTTGTGGATCTTCTCCAGAATCTTGATGGTTTCCTCCACGGCGTTCTTGCCGTGCTTCTTCTCCAGCTGGTTGACGGTGTCCACCTCGTCGACGTTTCCATGGAGGCACTTGGGCAGGTGCGTGTGGAATTTGAAGGCCTTGAAGTCGTCCTGGCCCAGGTCGACGAGCGTTTGCCACAGCAGCTCCTTGCTCTCGGGATCCAGCGCCATCTTGCCCGCGTGCGGCCAGAGTCCTCTGGCCAACGGGTGCGAGAAGCGGCTGCGGATAGTTGGCGGATCTCTTTGCTGCGACTTTTATGGACGTCCGAGAAGCGGGGTCAATTGCGTGACGCTGCGCGGATTTCCAGGCGAGCGACGCCTTTATTTCCCGATGAGGCTGACTTTCGAGCCCGCCAACCGACTCGCCGAGCGAGCCGAGAACCGAGAGGCGGATTGGCCGGCCGAGCGGCCGCAGGACCCGCAGACCAACCCAGCAAGAAAGCCTCGCGCCAACTCACCCGCTTCACCGACCGAGCGACCGGTGTCCGATCAAAGACGGAAAACTCACGCCAACTTCTTGCTCTTGTCGTCTCTCCGAGCGAGCGTCCTCCCGACGTCGTCGAGCCAAAGTCCACGTTGTCATGGCGACCAAAGGCCACACCCCACCCTGCGCGCCCGCGCCGTCGCTCTGCTCCGAGGTCGAAGGTGAAGGCGCCAGCTGACGTCGACGTGCTCCAACCACACCCGCTTGAGGTGAGCGGATATATTCCGCTGCGCGTCCGGCTCGTCGACGTGAGAAAAACAACTCCCCGGGGATGAAACCGCGGATGCCGTGGAATTGCGTTGAATGAAATCAATGGCGAAATCATTCAATCGTTGAAGAGGACGTGAAAGTGCCACTTCCGTCACTCACTTTGACATAGTGACACCAAAGCGACATTCTTGATCGGGCCTCGGCGGCGTCAACAGCCAACGGTTGACTTTTTCAGCAAACGGGCAAAACAAAACGTGCAGAAAACGTTGGATTCCACGATGCTGTGTCATGATTGTTCCGTTTGTAACCAACAGGTGGGGATGGAGGGCTTCGTTCGACAGCATCGCACCTGTTGGGCATCATGTCGTTAGCCCCCCCCCCTTTAAAAGGACTCGGAGGTCGTTGGCGCTGCGGTTCTGTTGAAGTCACGGCTTGGTACTCGTCGTGGTGTTTTAGTTGCTGAGGTTTGGATTTGGATCTAGACTTTCTTCGTGCTTTCCATTGCTTTGCGAATACGTTTGGTTCAGCCCCCCCCCCCTCCGCTTCTCCTGCCCGCCTGCTTTTTACTGTCCTGATTGTTCCGTTTGTGACCAACACAAACGGAACAATCGCGAACCGCCGGGGCGAGCGCCCCGTCGTCATCGCCGCAGTCATTTGATTTGCTCTCCTAAAATGGAGGTCGCCACGATGAGGAAGAGCCGCCAGGGGGCGCCCTTGCGACGCTTGTCGCCACTTGTAGCACCCGCTGCTGCCTGCGGGCGGCGCCCCAGCACCGCTGGCTCGGCCGTGGGCGGCGAGCGCGCGCTTGCGTCATCGAGCGGTTTGTTACGGGGAAGGGGCGCGGTCTCCCTTAGCTCCCCACCCCCAGCAGTCTGTCATCGGGAGCCGGCAGAGCCGCGGCGCAGAAGGAGCGCACCACCGGCCGGGCTCGCGTGGACGTCGACGGGCCGACGCAGTGTGCGCGCGCAGGTAACTCGGCCCACGTGACCGCACCGGACCGGTCTGGTGATCTCACCGGAGTTAGTTTCAATGGGCTCCATTTTCCCGACTCGATGAATAGTTTGGTTTCCCGGTGGAAGGCTCACGAAGGGCCACTTTGCTCCAAGAACTCCGCGAGGAGCCGAGACGGATCTTCGGAAAGGGAAGAAAAGTGGAAAAGCGCCGCGTTGTTCCGACAAGAGGGCATTTTTTTGGGTGGCAAAAGATATTGTGGACACCTCGTCCACGAGTTGCTTCTCGTGCCATGAGTGCACCGAAGCACATTGCGCGTGGCGTACAGCGGGCGCCGAAGTAGGTGGAGTTGGAAAAATGAGGAGGGAAAAAAACGAGTCAATACTTCTCGGACTGAATTAGAAAAAGTCAAAAACAATTCCTCGTATAATATGCGACGCGTTTGACCGAGGTTTTCGCACTCCCCCTGTAAATACGCGAACACACCCGACGTGGCCGCGAAGACCTCAAACGCGCCCGTGAGTGATGAATGCAAATGGTGGAGGGGGAAGAAAGAAGGACAAAGAAGCAAGTCTCCTGCGTCCAACATGTCCCATGAGATGAAAGTCGAAACGATGATGGCTGTTTTCTTGCCGCGCAGGGATGCGGGACCTCGGCGTCTTCCTCCTCGCGCTGTTCCCCGCCGCCATGATGCTGGACTTTCGTTACCACAGCAACCACGAGATGGAGAGTTACCTCCTGCGGGTCAACGCCTCCAACCCCGACGTTGCGCACCTGTACAGCATCGGGCGCTCCGTCGCAGGTCAGGTCTCGCTCCCTCGCCCGTGACTTTGTGGTCTGCGCCATCGTGCAACTTAATCCTAATCCTGTTTGTGCTTGCGGCAGGTCAACGGCTGTGGGTTTTGGCTTTGGGTCTGAGCCCCCATCGTCACGCACTTGGCGTTCCCGAGTTCAAGTACGTGGCCAACATGCACGGAAACGAGGTGAGGCAACAGGCGCGTTCCCCCCAAAAGGGGTGAGTGGTGAGGGGGGGCAGGCAATCGATCGACAAAAACCAACGCACGCGACGTCGGCTGGGGGTCAGGAGTGCGTGAGTGTTGTCTGGTAAACAAGCAAGTGGCTTTAAATTGATAAGTCGCGCTTGGGCGCACACGCACAGACCGGGTAAATAAATCTGCTCAGTGGAAACTTCCAGAAAAAAAAAAGCCTTCAAATTGGCTCCCTGCGCGCAACAGCAGCAATGTGCAAAAGTCCAAAGTGTGATCATGTGACGGGCCAAGCGGAGTGGAACTGCTCAGTGTTAAGTGCGTGGTCGCCATGGCAGCCTGGCGGCAGACGTGACCGAGACAGCGGTCAAAGTTGTGGCACGACGTGCGAGAAAAAGTGTCCCAGAAGCACGGTTGGTTGCCGCCACTGAACTCGATGCCCTTCCGCGGCGACAAGATGGCCAGCGGTTCTCAAATGTTTTCACTTGATGGCCGCCAGGAAGCTCAAGCGCCGGATGCTCGCCAACTTCCTGTTATGTCAAGACACTCGGCAAGAGCGCCTTGTTTTGTCTCAGCAATCATGGCAACATCCCGTGTAGCTCACCGTACACTGGAGTGCGGCTCAGAGAGGTTGTTTTGATGTCTGAGGGGACGCTGCTGCTTTTGCCTTCTGGTGATTGGCTGGGAGACAAAGGGGGCGGGGCCAGCTGACGGCTCAGTTAAGACAAATGGATGTCGAAAATTGCACGGGTGCGGAACACGTGCGCACAACCTGTGAGGCGTCACCGGGGAGACGGACCCGTTTGGCACCAGGGCGGGCGGGCGTTCCCGTCCCGACGTGTGTTGACGCGTTTGCGCCGTTCCCGCCCTCCTCCTCGTCTTCCTTCCACCTTTCATCACGTCGCCATCCATTCAGCTGCTCTCATCCGGGCTGACTCACGACATCGCGACCTGTCACGCACTCTGCGTGCCTCTGCGTTGCGCAACCACACATGACAACATCCATCCGCCTAGACTGGTCGCCATCCTAAAATGACGACTGGTCGCCGTCAACCTCAATGCACATTTTGACAAACGGACCCCAACTGCCGTTCCCGGTCTACTGAGGAGAGTGGGTGGCGCGTTCACCTGTGTGTGTGTGTGTGTGTGTGTGTGTGTGTGTGTGTGTGTGTGTGTGTGTGCGCGGCGTGCGTGCGTGCGTGCGTGCGTGCGTGCGTGCGTGTGTGTGAAGGTTCTGGGCCGCGAGCTGCTTCTGCAGCTGATCGACAACCTGCTGCAAGGTTACCGTGGCAATGAGAGCTGGGCCACGCAGATCCTGAACAGCACGCGTGTCCACTTCCTGCCCACCATGAACCCTGACGGCTTCGACCAGGCTGACACCAACTGCCACCTCAGCCAAGGAAGGTCTGCATATATGCGCGCACACACACACACACACACACACACACACACACACACACACACACACACACACACACACACACACACACACACACATGGACCCCAGAAGGTTGAAGTGCCCTCTCACTGTTTCAGCTGCCCACTTTGTCACACACACACGTTATATTGCGTCATAATTGGCGATGTCACAACATGGCCGCAGAAATTAGTTGCACCACACGCGCCGCAGACACCAAACGAGATCAACAGGAGACACGCCGCAACTGCAGTGTCCCCTTGTGTACGCGCTGTGACATTTCTGATTGCGCTCACGTGTCAGGTTCAACCGTAACGGCGTGGACCTGAACAGGAACTTCCCCGACGCCTTCGCCGGCCCGCGTGACCTGGAGGACGCCGGCAGAGAGGCCGAGGTCAGCCCCGCCTGCCGCTTTGTGCGTGAGATCGAAGCGGATTGGGCGCACGCGTGTGACTGTCACTTTGCGTGCGCGCGTGGGGGCAGGTCCGGGCCGTGATGGGCTGGTTGAAGACGGAGACGTTCGTCCTCTCGGCCAACCTGCACGGCGGCGCCCTGGTGGCCAGCTACGCTTACGACAACAGCAATGGCGGTGAGCGGCGCCGGCGCGTCGCACGCGCGTTGGTCGACGCGGCGGCTAACCCGTCCGAGGCGCGTTTAGGTGGCGAGCTGGTGGGGCGGGCCAGCTTGACGCCCGACGACGACGTCTTTGTGCACTTGGCCAAGGTGTACTCTCACAACCACGCCAGCATGCGCCAGGGGGGGCGCTGCGGAGACCGGGCACCCTTCCGGGAAGGCATCACCAACGGCTACCAGTGGTACCCGCTCGCAGGTGGGTGTTGTCGGCTGGGCGGGGCTCGGGTGGAGTCGCTTCACCTCGCCGCTTGCCAGACTCGGGCCTGCCCTCCCTTGCATGCGCGCAGGCGGCATGCAGGACTACAACTACGTGTGGGCCGGCTGCCTGGAAGTCACGCTGGAGGTGTCGTGCTGCAAGTTCCCCCCTGCCGGGCAACTTCCTGCCCTGTGGGCGGACAACAGGAAGAGCCTGCTGGCCTTCATCCGCCAAGCCCACTTGGGTGAGCGCCGGCCCGCCGAGCTCTTGGGAGGGAGCGTCCTCAACTGCTGTGTGTGTGTGTGCGCCCGCAGGGGTCAAAGGGCGTGTTCTGGATGACTCGGGAGCAGCGCTGCGCAACGCCGTGGTCGAGGTGAGCGGTCGCCGCAATGTGCGTCCCTTCGCCACGGACAAACATGGAGAATACTACAGGTTGCTGCTGCCGGGCAACTACACCTTCACTGTTAAGTGCGCACACCAAGGCAGAGTTGACGCACGCCGCCGCGTTCACCCCGTCACACGTGTGGCTCAACGCGCATTCTTTTTTCATCGCCGCCCCCCCCAGGTGACGCATCCCGGCCACGAGGTCCTGACGGAGACTTTTTTCGTCCCTTACGGTCCGGAGCGAAACTCTGCCCTGACGCACGACTTCCTGTTGCGTCGCGTCACCGTGGCAACGGCCGACCCCGCGCCCTCATCGTCGCCCGCCGCGACATCCGCGCGGATGCTGGCGGCCTTCGGGATGGCGCTCGCAGTCCAGGGCCTGATGAGCTGAGACGTAAGGTGCGGCACAAAAACGACTTGCAGTCCCAAAAACTCCATTTAAAAAAATTTGATTTTATTTTTTTGCACGAGTGGGGAGGGGGAATTGATGTATTAGAGTAGTATTAGTATTCGAGTATTTGTATTTTTTGGCTTCAGTCGGGAGAGGAAAGGTCGTCTCCGCGGGCCAATTTCCTGTAGAGGCCCGTCAGCTGCTCGGGCGTCGGCCTTTTGGAGTCCGGCGTGCAGGGAACGTCAAAGTATGACGAGGGGGGCGTCGGCTCGTCCGCTTCCAATGGGGCGTCGCCGGCGCGCGTCGCGGTTCTGCGACGAATGATTGGACGCCGAGGCGGAGAGCGAAAGGGAAAAGTCGTCGTCGACGTCATCGTCGTCGTCGACGTCATCGACGTCGTCTTCCCGCTCGCTCGACACTTCCGTCGTGCGCCAGCCGGGCGGCGATTGGCCGTCGAGGCTCTTCTGGCTGTCGGGGGGCGGCTCCGCGGTGAAGAAGTCCTCCCATTTGGGCGGCCCCCCCGGCACGCTTCCCGTTTGGCCGCGCCATTCCGTCCCGCTCTCGTCTTCCTCGCTCTGCTCGTCTTCCTCGCTTTGCCCGTCCACCTCGCTGTCGTCGTCGTTTGACTCGGTACAGTCCAGGAAGTTGTGATCGATGCGCTCCTCGCGGTTGGTGTTGCGTGTGACGGGCTGCGGCGAGTCCTCCTCGGGGCTAGGGGGTGCCGGCGTCTGCCCTCTGCGCTCTGTCAAACAGCCAGGAGTGATTAGCGCGCATGCTAACAAGAGGCGAAACGAGGAACGCACCGTCGGGGACGCGCCGACGCTCCGGCGGCTTTTTCTTTGGCGCAGCGCTCTCAAAGAGGTCGTCGTCGCTCTCGGATGTGCGCGTCTCACCGCGGTGGGGCGTCAGTGCGGCGTGGCGGCCTTTGAGCAAGCCCAGCGGTTTATAAGCCAAGTCGTCCCGCGGCCGCTTCCTGCACGTCGTCTGCAGCCTGCCGGAACATTTGCGCGCTCGTGACTTTGGCGCCATCGGACCGTTCGTCGTGCCGGCGCCCGCCGGGCCACTCACATGCGGGTGACTTCGGCGAGCGTGCGCCCCATCGGGACCACGTTGGCGAACACCCGCGCGGGTCGCAGATAGGACAGGAAGTCTTTGACCTGAAAGAGGTCGCCTGGCGTTAGTTAGCCCGCTCGCGGGGCAACGTGGAGACGCTCACATCGGCGGGCCCGCCCGTCCGTGTACGCCCACGGCGACCGCTCAATTCAAATTCCGGGTCGCAATTTCAAATGAAGACAATTGCCAAATTCTAATTGAGAAATGTCAAATGCAAGTTGAGCAATTCCCAAAGGTCCAATTTGAAATTCACGCCCAGAAAATCTGGTTGGAGCTGCGAAATTCTGATTCAGCTCAAACTCTGAATTTGGAAGAGAGAAACGTGAAATTGGACGGCGCGGATGTCCTCGGCCAAGGAAGGGAGCGGACGGACCTCGCAGTAGGACGAGTGGAAGCTGAAACACGCTCGGAAGGCGTTGCTTCCTGATCTGCAAAAAAACAAAAAAGAGAGGATGAGCGCAGCGTCTCGGCCGGCGAGAAGCAACGGGGGGGGGGGCGGACATTACTTGATGACCACGTCGGTCTTGCGCATCCTCTCCCCAAACCACATGGTGGTGGGCTTGACGCTGAGCACGTGCAGGTTGGCGCCGTGGCGGGACCCGCACGGCAGCCGGTTGCCGTGGTGATACTGCTCGCTCTGCGGCAAAACAATCTTTCAGCCGCGCCCCTCGGAGCCGCGCGCGCGCCTTTGCGCCCCGCCGTCACCTTCGGGTGTCGGCAGGCGTGAATCTGCGTCTGGCGCTCGGTGGTCACGTAGCTCAGGATCTCCGGCATCCTCCGGAACATCAGCAGGTTGTTGACGTGCACCTGCGCGGCGAAGGGGGCGGGCCAGATGAGACTTGAAGGCCCGCGCGGGCGCGCCTTCGAAGCAAACGTTGGCTCAATCATAATGCGTCTTGGCGGCGTTTTTACCCGCGTGTTGAACTCCTGGCCCAAGCGGGTGAACAAGTACTCGTAGCCGTAAGCCGCCTTGCAGTTGAGCCAAACCACGTGGAGGGCGCCGCGGGCCATCCAGTCGCCGGCGAGACGCAAGATGGCGCTCACGCACGCCTCCTGCACGCGCGTGCACACACGCAAAGCGGGCGTGGTCAAGAATGACATCACGGTGAGGCCGGCCGATGATTCCGTGGCTCGACTTGTCGTTCCCGAATGTCACGCTGACGTGGGAAATTTGGACAACGCCGAGATGATTTATTCCCTTTTTTGGTTCTTTTTCGTCACTCTCCCCAATCTTATTTTTGTATTTTGCACAAATAAACAATGCCGGGATGTGTTCTGACTACTTGGTTCTGCGTTTACCCGGGAAGGAATCTGGTAGAAGCGCGGGTCGAAGAAGGTGGAGTCCACGTAGACGCTGCGGATGTCCTTCACCCTGCGCAGCCGACGCCCGTCAGGAAGAGGACGACGCGACGCGACAACAACTCAAGCAGAGGGCGGAGATGCACCTGCTGCCCGAGTGCAGGTGTTCCATCCTGGCGGCGTCTCCCAGGGCCAGCCTGAAGTCCCCCGTGTACAACACGTTGCCGTGGCAACCTTCAAACAGGAACCTGAACGCGTCGTCGTCGTCATCTTTCCAATCTGACGTTTTTGCGGCCGAGACGTCGGCGGCAGACTTACATGACGGAACCGGGACAGTGTCCGGCGGGGAGCAGCGTCACGACCACCTCCTCGCTCTGCGCGGGACAACATTTCACATTCTTCGAGAGAGTTTCCAAAGAGCGTCCGCGGGGCGCCAGGCCGCGGCTCACCTCTCCTGACGCCTCGTCCACCAGTGAAATCTGAGTCGGACTCTCCAGCTCCAAGGGAACCTGAAGGAAGAAAAGAAACTTTGAAGTCCTGTCCAAAGTGAGAAAGCGCCACACGCTCGGCGTCCAATGTCAAAACGTGGGCCAATAATCGACACGCGTTACTTGAGTGGGAATAAAAACAACAAAGCCCTTCATGTAAAATAGACCTGCCGCCCCCCCAAAATAAGTCAGCTAAATGGGGGGGGGTGATTGTCAGTCGTAAGAGAGGAAGGCTGCAACCCCCCCCTCCCAGAAACAATTTCATGAGGGAAACAAATCACTCTTGACAAGTCTGTTTTTCACCCCCCCCCCAAAAAAATGTTTTTATGGCGAACATTGGTGTACACGGGGATTTTAATAGATGTATAGATGTGTGTGTTTGTTTTTTTTGCGGGAATTTGTTTTGACTCTGCCTTAATCTGACGAGAAGTCATCATAGCACAGCTACCTTATGCTGCAAATATGCAGTTGCATATATGCTTATATCTTATACAGTGATCCCTCGCTACTTCGCGGTTCGTTTATCGCGGGTTCTGTGCATCGTGGATTTTTTCTAACATTTAAAAAAAAATTACATATACATGGAGTACAGTACTGTATATGTTTGCTTTATGTGACTCGCTGTTGTTTTGCAGCTTCTCGCGGACCGTTTGCGGACTTTAAAAAAAAACATTTTTTTTACCTGTTTATGTTAATTGGACGCTACTTCGCGGATTTTCGTTGATCGCGGGTGGTTTTGGTCCCCATTAACCGCGATAAACGAGGGATTACTGTATTTAGATCGCATTCTATATTGTGTGCAGTTCTTTTTCTGAAACATTTACTTGTGCATGCAACACTTTGCCTTCTGCTCCTGTAGGCTGCACACTTCCCCAGTGTGGGACAAATAAAGCTTATCTTATCTTCTGCTACTTTTACATGCCACTCTTTCGCGACATCACTTTCATCACGGCCAACGTCGGGGGTGTCAAAGGCGTGCATTTTTGCCTCTTGAAGCAGAGGCTCGGTCAGTCGGGCCCGAAGCCACGAGCGACAGTTGACTGTCGTTTTACAAGCCGTCTCACAATGAATTTCTCCAAGAAGAGGTGTTTGCGGCTGCTCAGGAGAAGCTCTTTGGTCACCGGTGAGCAGTACAGTTTGACTCGACGGCTGGAAAACATCACAGCAAATCAACAGGAGAGCACAAGCGGTTCACTTTTGCCGGCTGCAAGTTAGCTCGAGTCTGCCTTCTACGTCATCATCTCGGGACCGCTCGGATCACCTGGAGCGCAGTCTTCTCTTCAGCTTGGGTGATTTTATCCCTCTCATGTGATCTGACGACGAAGAGGGAAAACAAATAACAAACATTTTGGAACGTAGGCTTTCGGTCGCCTAGCCTAGCCTCGCTCACCCTTGTGACAGTGCGACAGGAAGTAGGCGCGCGCGTGCAAGTTCTCATGATCGAAGCGATCCAGAGAAATGTACGGATATTCCTTCATTCGACCGGGAAACGAGCTCATGTTTTCGGCGATTTGTCCGTGACGCGGAATGACGAGAATCGAGCCGGTGTCGACGTCGACCACGTCGTTTGCCCGTCCCGCCCGCGGATGGAGAGCCGGAGAGCGTTCTCCTTCGACGGCGGTGACTTCTTGTCCTCGTCAATACTGTGCTGCCCTGCTGTGGCCTAAACACGCCTGCGTTGGCAATCGTTGACTCGTTTCCTGCAGAGGGCTTGTATGGTGGCTGTGCTGCATACAGTCATCTCTTGTTCTCTCATCAGCCAAATATGGAAAACGATCAGAACAAAATGCGTCGGGGCCCACCGACGTCATCCTTACGAGACTCTGCTCTCTCCTCCGGAGAAGAACGTACCGGACGAGAAGTTAGTGCACGTCGGAGAGGAAAATGTGTGAAATCCAGCAAGCTTCCGAAAGCTTGGTCTTTCTTATAATATTCCAGTGTGTTGTGGGTCACCCACATGGTGGTTCAAAGGGGACATTTCACTTGGTGAGGAATGGCGCAGAAACCTCAATTGGTTTCATTTTTGAGACGAAGCATTGCAGTGGCAGCAGGTGTCGCTAATCTAGATATACGCGGATTGCGAGCCGCCGCCATTACATTCGAAGAAGAAGAAGACGAAGAAGAAGGAGACGAAGAAGAAGGAGAAAGATCAGCTGCTGCTGCTAGTTCAATCGTGCTCATGACAGCAAACAATCAACGAGACCGTCATTTCCCTTCTTCTTTTCCATTTCTTGTTCTTGTGCAAGTGACAAGTAAGTATGAACTTCCTTCCTTCCTCCATGCCGGAAACGTCGAAAGCTTACCTGAGAGGATGAGAGCAACACGTCCAACTTAAGCAGCGACAACGTTGCCGCCGTTTGCCCCGTCAAAATTGCGGTCTGAAGAGAATAATTGTCGTTTTTCTGCATTCATGTCTCAAAGAAAAATGAATCAAAACACGTGATTCTTGTTCTTGAATCCTCTTTCTCTTGAATGTCATCTGAACAGTGCTGACTGCACCGTGAGCGCGTCGACATGTGAAAGGCATTTGACATTCCCGTCCTTTCGTTCCCAAACGGGATGATACACTTTCAAATTGACGCTGCGGGAAATGCAACAACCTAAATTCAACCTGTTGCTGAACCTCAGCCGATATTGCTAAACGTGATGCGATTTATGTGATGATGGACAGAATCAAAAAGTGACACTTTTCTGACCGCCTTGTGTTCAGGATGCTGTTGGCACTCAGGTGCCGTGCGGCAGATCTCCGCAGAGGTTTGGAGCTGAGGAGGACGTTGCGAGAGTGTCCGCACAGACTTCCTCCTCCGCCGCCCCCGCCCGCCTCCTGTCTCAAGGCGAGCGATCGTCGGCCAAGCCGAAGCTGAGGACGCGCGCGGCAGTGACGCTGCTGCTGGGCGGCGGCCTGCTGGCGGCATGGGCGTGGGTGGACGCCGAGAAGCGGCGGGAGGAGCGGCGGGCGCGGGCCGAGGAGCTGCGGCGGGTGGCGCTGGGTCGAGGCGACTTCAGCCTGGTGGACCACGGCGGGCGGCGCCGCAGCAAGCGTGACTTCCTGGGCCGCTGGGTGCTGCTCTACTTCGGCTTCACGCGCTGTCCCGACATCTGCCCCGACGAGCTGGACAAGATGAGCGCCGCCGTTGCCGAGCTGGACGCCGACGCCTCGCTGCCGCCCGTGCAGCCGCTCTTTATCACCGTCGACCCTGAGCGCGACCGCGTGGAGGCACTGGCCCGCTACGTCAAAGACTTTCACCCTCGACTGGTAGGACGACTTGCAAAGCTTTCAAAGCTGGAAATTTGGGCTGAGGGAACCCAACCGCACGTGTCTCCCCAAAAATGCGAAAAAGATGCCTCACTTTTGGCAATAGCGAGCAATATGGCTGCCGTGGTTTCGGTTATTTTGTCCGTCTGTGGCTTGGGAGGAAAAGCCAAAACGAGTAAGCGGTCGTATCGGTGGTGGATTGGATCAGATGGAGAAAAAAAAAGGAGGCGGGGTAAAAAAAATGCAAATAAGTAATGAGGCTGATTTAATTTGTTGCGAGGCAAAATGTGAGTTTGTGCGGTGTACGAAATGTCACACTGAATGTATTTGTGCGGTTGTGCTCTTTCTGAACCGGCAGGTGGGCCTGACGGGCACGTCGGAGGAGGTGCAAGAGGCGGGGCGCGACTTCCGCGTGTACGCCAGCCGTGGCCCGTCGGACCAGGACGGCGACTACCTGGTGGACCACTCGGTCCTCATCTACCTGCTGGGCCCAGACGGACTCTTGGTCGACTACTACAACCGTCTGAAGGACAAGGAGCACATTGTGCAAAGCGTGCGGCGACACATGGCCGAGCATGGCCGACTATAACCTCGGCGACGGCGGCAGCGCGACTGAAGGAGCGACACTGCCGCCGCGGTCAAGTCGGGTGGGGCCTTTTGGCAAGACTCCTCATCGGAATCCTTGAACGGGAAGCGATCAGATTTCACACTACTTGTCGGGAGTGGACACCTTTGATCACATCACTGAATAAAAACCGCAAAGATTTCACCAGCTTTGTCAGGACATGTTTATTGACAAAAAACAGGAAGCGCATGTTTCTGGCCGTACCGCCTCGCTTTCCAAACCGTGGGATCGAGATCTTCCCCCCCAAATCCTTTCCAACGCTCGCTCTTAATCCTGACACGTGGACGCACTTTTCACGGCACAGGCGGCAGCTCTCCGCGGCTGTCGTCACTGGGAGGAGGCTAAACAGGGAGCTTTTGGATGGAAGCGGTCGACGAGCAGAGTCAAGCCCATCGAGTCCACGCTCTCCTCCAGACCCGCCGCGCCGTCGATGGCCACCGTGTACTCGTTGGCCTGAAACGCACGCCGGTGCTCGCGCGTCACCACGGGGGCGCCATGGCGGCCGCGTGCGTCCCACCTACCAGATGCAGAGACGCCAGCAGGAACCGGCAGGCTTCCGAGCTGTCCGAGCCGCGCACGATGGACGCGAAGGCGCGGCGCCGGCCCGCGCCGGCCAACGCCAACACGATCCTGTCGCCGTACTCGTTTATCTGGAACGCCGGACGCACCTCCTGCGTGGGCAAAACGGCGTCAGGCGGACAAAGGAGCCGGCCGACCTCGGTGGCCGCCGTCGAACCTGCTGAAGGAGTTTGGGACGGAGCTGGTCCTCCCACTCCTGGACGCGGCGGGACAAGGCCGTCTGCTGCGCGTAGTCTCGACAGTTCCTTGCCATCTGCTCCTAAAGGCGCACGTGCATGTGACACACTCTTCCCTCTGTGTGAGGCGTGATGTCGTCACCTACCACTCGCAGCCTGACCAGCTCCTTGTAACTCAGCTCGACTTCTGCAAAGCAACGTTGACAGCTCGTCAGATCAGGAATCCGTCTTTCCGTCAGTCATCTGCCCTCACCTGGAGACGCGTCGACACCTCCTGCCTCAAACGTTTCCTGCTCATGGTTGTCTTCATCTTCATCTGCCTCTGCACACACGCGCGCTTCCTTCAGGCTCAGGTGTGCCGTGCACATTTGTGTGTGCCCAGGAGGTGGCGCTCACCGAATCCATCAGCCGGGTCCTGTTGCTTTCCTTGTGCCTCTGCGTCCTCCACCTCCAGAAGTCTCCTCATCAGGTCCTCGTCCGCAGCGTGAGTGCCAAATTCTTTCCCATTGGTTCTTTTGAGACTGCTCAGCTTGCTTTTGAGGCTACTCTGATAAATGTAGTTGAGCTCTGTGGACACGACAAAGGCTCCTGGTTTGGATTGCGTGTGAGCGCAAGCTAAGCTAGCGTGTTAGCGCATGAGAGGTACCGATGCAGGTGGGTCCTCTTCTGAGCTTGCGCTCCGGAGGGTCGTCTGCAAGAAGAAGAAGAAGAATTGTCAAGAAGGCAAAAGATGGCGGCGCGAGCTTTCAGTGCGTGAGTCTGACATGTTTGTTTGAACCAGGTCCAGAAGTCCTGCAGCGGCAGCACAGCCTGGCGTTTCCTCTTGCCTCCGTCGTCCAGACCGGCCGGAACCTTGTGGGCCTTTCCTGAAGCCCGAGAGAACCACTCGTGTTCACCTCTGACGCCAGCGCCTGACCCCCCCGCTCCGTCAAAGCGTACCTGACTTGAAAGGTTTCTCCTCCGGCAAGGCGTACGCATCGTGGAGCGCCCAAATGTTGCACTGAAACGGCAAGTGGACAATGTCAATGCAATCGAGCGGCCAAAAGGACACGGGAGTGAGAGTTTGGTCTCCGTACAGCAGGGGGCGCCGTCCTATCTTCAGGGAGAACCTGCCGCCGCCGCTCTCCAGGACCCTGGACACGACACAGCACACGGATGAAGAGATGCAGTGGCACGCTTGCGCGCTCTCACACGTGCGCCGGCGTCAACCTGCTGCCTCTCAACGTGCTCGTCTACGTCCTGTTGCGCTTCCATGGCGTCATCCGCAGGAAGGAAGCTCCCCTCTGGGCCGTCTGTCATTTCATGACCGCCCGTCGCGGAGTCAACAACACCTGACGCGCGCACGCGGGATGGAGAAAGGTCAGAGGCTGTGCACGTCCACTTTATCATGCCGCATGCGTGTTACCAGCATCCAGGAGGGGCACGCTGGCGGTGGAGGGCAGCGTCAGGTAGATCAAGTCCTGAAGTCCCGGCAGGAAAATGTTGATGCGGAAGTCCTTCTGGCTGCACACCACCTCCCCTTTGGCACTGACAGGCACGCACGTGAAGATCTGGAGCCCATCCGCTGTGGGCTTCAGAGACTCGTGTCTCACCTGATGAGCGGAAACTTGTGCTTGTCTCGACTTTCAGGAGGAAGCAGAGACGCCGGAGGGAGAGGAACCACTTTCACCGGCTACAACAACAACAACAACAGCCGCTTTGACTGAGAGCACACAGAAACGGAATGGGGGGTGTGCGAATGTGTGTCCATGTACTGCTTTGGGACTCTGTGTGTGTGTGTGTGTGTGTGTGTGTGTGTGTGTGTGTGTGTGTGTGTGTGTGTGTGTGTTGTGGCGGGCCTAGCTCGTAGGGTGGTAGTGATGCGTCTAGTGCAGCATGCTAGTGAGACGTTGCATGTAGGGATGCATGTAACTTCCCTCCCTTAGTTCCTGCCGCTGACCAACCCAGTTTGGGTAAAGGAAGCCGAGTGTGTAAGTCTTCCGAGGTCAGTACATAGCCTCTCCTTCACCAAGACTCCTATTGTGCCTCCTCGTGGCATCGACGGTAACTGGCCCCCTGCGAGGCCAGGCTAAACCAGTAGGGGATCTCGGGCAGCAGTGGGCCCTAGAGGTGAGGTGTGCAGGCCCACTACAATGTGGACACGCCCTGGCACCTCACCATCCACTGCCCCATTGCCATGTGGGTAAGCCCGGGGGGGGCGTATGGCTACGGGAGTAAACCCCTAACGAAAAATCTGTGTTCCGGGGATTCACACTGGGCAGGTTCCCGACAGACTGGATTTCTGGCAGTCCCCTGCAACCGCACTCACTTGAAGGTCGTTTGAGTCTTTTCTCCTGCCACTGGAATAAGGTGTGTGGCCAAGACTGTGGGGGGAGGAATTGCGCGCCCCGCCCCTCACACTAAATCCATTAGCAGCGCAGGCTTCAGCTTCCACCATAGAAGTCCTCTGGCGATGGGACAAAAGTAACGGGGGCAGGTCAAGGATGTGACTGGAAGCTTCTAGCTTGAATCCTGCACAGAGGCGGCGCAGGCATGATGGTCGTTGTGAAGATGGGATGGGACAACATCCTCCTTCGGCAGCATCCTGTGCGTCTGGGCAGACCTATTTAGGGACCGCACTGCCCACCCCTTACAGGGGAAGGGTCTAGAAAAGGTGACCCAAACATTGCTTGTTCCCCCCACACCCGGGTGGCCTACCGCAGCCACCAAGGCATCCCTACTATGCGGTCGAAAACGCAAAAATAAAACGAAACCCACGACTATGAATCTGGCTACCTGGAATGTCCGCACCCTCCTCGATGTTCGAGACGGGATAGAGAGACCTCGAAGACGGACTGCCCTCATTGCACATGAGCTGAAGAGGTACAACATAGATATTGCGGCACTTAGTGAGACTCGGTTCTCTGGTGAGGACTCACTCACAGAGGTTGGTGAAGGCTACACCTTCTTCTGGAAGGGTCTCCCGGAGGATGAACGCAGACTCCACGGAATTGGCTTTGCTGTAAGAAGCAAACTACTCGTCAACATTCCTGAGTCCCCCCAAGGCATCAGTGAGCGGCTTATGACCTGGCGTATCCCCCTGGTGAAAGGACGCTTTGCTACTTTGATCAGCGCCTATGCCCCCACCTTGGATGCCGACAACAACACCAAAGACGCCTTCTACGAGTCCCTTGATGCTGTTCTATCTACAATTCCTGACTCGGACAAGCTTGTCCTGATGGGTGACTTCAATGCCCGAGTAGGCACTGATGCCACACTCTGGAGACAGGTCATCGGAAGTCATGGGACGGGGAAAATAAACAACAATGGCCTCCGACTCCTCTCTCTGTGCTCTGAGCATCAACTGATCTTAACAAACACCATCTTTCAGTTGAAAAGAAGTATGTCACATCATGGATGCATCCCAGGTCCAAACATTGGCACCTACTGGACTACATCATTACTCGCCAACGGGACCAAAATGATGTCTGTATAACTCGGGCCATGCGTGGGGCTGAGTGCTGGACTGATCACCGGCTGATCAAATCCATACTCAAGCTGAGAATTCGACCACCACACAAGAAACAGCAACCTCGAAAGCGATTCAACTGCAGAGCTCTGGAATCCCCAAACTGTGTGGCCAACTACCGCAGCAAACTAGCAGAGGGGCTTGCCACCCTGGAAGAGGACAGCAGTGTCCTTGACATGGAAGATGAGTGGGCAAAATTGAGGTCAGCAATACACGAAGCTGCCTCCGTGACCATCGGCTTTATCCAAAAGAGACATCAAGATTGGTTCGACAATAGCTCTGCAGCAATACAGGAGCTACTGGAAACCAAGCGTAAAGCCCACGCCACACTGCTCTCCAACCCTCACTCTCCACTTCTCTCTCTCACTACAAAGCCATCCGTAGTGAGACACAGAAACAACTTAGGATTATGGAAAACGAGTGGTGGCTTAGAAAAGCCCAAGAAATCCAGAGGCACGCAGACAACAACAACACATTTGCCTTCTATGATGCTGTTAAATCCTTGTATGGTCCACAAAGACAAAACATCGTTCCAGTTAGATCTGCAGACGGCTCTGTGCTACTCAAGGAAAAGAGCAGATACTTGAGCGTTGGGCCGAGCACTTCCACTCTCTGCTAAACAAAATAAACCCCTCTGATCCATCGGTCCTTGAAGCCCTCCCAGAACTTCCACCAGTTCCCTCCTCGATGAACCACCTAAGTTCACAGAGGTACTCTCCGCAGTCAGAAGTCTTAAAAACAACAAAAGCGCTGGCCCAGATGGACTCCCAGCTGAGATCCTCAAGAAGGGAGGTTACCTCTTAAAGCGACAGCTACACCACCTCATCTGCAAAATCTGGCAAAACGAGACACTCCCTCAGGAATGGAAGGACAGCAACATTGTCACCATTTACAAGAGGAAGGGAGACAAGTCATCCTGTGGCAACAGCCGTGGCATCTCCTTGCTCTCAGCTGCTGGCAAGGTTCTTGCAAAAATAATGCTGTTCCGCCTAACAATGCACATCACTGAGGATATCCTCCCAGAGACACAGTGTGGCTTCAGACAGAACCGAAGCACTCTGGACATGGTCTTTACAGCACGTCAAGTCCAGGAGAAATGCAGGGAGCAAAACAAGGACCTCTACATTGCCTTCATTGACCTCACTAAGGCCTTTGATACAGTTGACCGGGACATTCTTTGGCGCATACTGCAGAAATTCGGGGTCCCCCCTAAATTTCTTGGCATCCTCAAGCAGTTTCACAGTGGCATGCAGGCATCTGTACTAGTTGGTGGCCAAAATCTCCTCCTTTCCCGGTGAAAGTTGGGGTGAAGCAGGGTTGCGTACTGGCCCCAGTCATATTCAATCTTTTCCTGACGGCAGCCACACTCCTCTTTCATAAGACCATCCAGGAAGATGGAGGTGTGAAAATACAGTTCAGACTCGACGGGAGCCTGTTTAACATCAGACGCCTACAGGCCAAGACGAAGACCCTGACTAGCAACATCCACGAGCTACAATACGCAGACGATTGTGCTCTCCTGGCCCATACCCCAGCTGCCATGCAGCATGCTCTGAACACTATGTCTTCTGTTTATAGCGCACTGGGGCTTGTGATCAACATCCACAAAACAGAAGTCATGACGCAAGAGAAATCTCCACCCCCCATCTTCAACATCAGCGGCGCCGCCCTCAAGGTTGTCCAGCAGTTCAGCTATCTCGGTAGCATACTGACACCCTCCTGCCAAATTGATGATGACGTCCAGGCTCGGATCAATCAAGCCTCCCATGCTTTTGGCAGGCTACGCTCGTGTTTTCGAAAGCAACCACTTAAGAACACCAACGAAAGTGGCAGTCTACAGGGCAGTGTGCGTGTCCACACTGCTCTATGGGTCAGAAGCCTGGGTTGCGTATTGACGTCATGTCAGACGACTCGATGCTTTCAACATCAGGTGCCTCCAGCGCATCCTCGGCATCACTTGGCAGGACCGTGTTCCTCATACTGAGATCCTCCAACGCACCAGCTCCATCAGTATCGAGGCAACCTTAGCCCAGAGGCAACTCCGCTGGGTCGGCCACGTCATTCGGATGCCTGGTGATCGTCTGCCTCGCCAGGTGCTCTATGGTCAGCTCTTGGCAGCCAGCAGAAAGCCTGGTGGTCCAAAGCTGCGGTACAAAGACCAGCTGAAACAGACTCTTAAGAAGTGCAACATCCAACCCAACAACCTGGAGTCAGCTGCAGCTAACCGGCCACTCTGGCGTTCCTTATGCCACAAAGGGGTCACATGCCTGGAGGAGAACCGCACCCAGCAAAGGGTGCTGCGGCGCCAGCAGAGACACCAACCTGTACACGCTGTTCCAGCTCCACCTCAGCCTCCCGATCCAGGCCTCACATGTCCTAACTGTGGCAGGATATGTGGTTCCAGAATCGGGCTTCATAGTCATCTACAGTGGCATCTCCGACAGCAAAGATGACCACTGACCAACACACCACAGCAGAAGGAAGCTACGTCATCTTCGACTACGATGGACTGCCAAGAGTGTGTGTGTGTGTGTGTGTGTGTGTGTGTGTGTGTGTGTGTGTGTGTGTGTGTGTGTGTGTGTGTGTGTGTGAGGGAGAAGATCTGACCACGCAGACTTCTGGCCTGTCCACCCAGTCAGACGCTTCAATGTCCGGTTCGCAAAACTGCAACGACGACAAGAAAAGAAAGAAACTAAGTCCAGCTGTTGATATCCACGCGGCGCACTTCCTGTTTCTCACGTCATCATCGGAATCGTCATCTCGCCGCGCTGCATCACCGTTGTCGCCGCGCGCCGCCGCTTCTCGGATTCGTCTGTCGGCAGCAAAAATAAAATAAAATAAACGGTGAGAGCAAGTTGAAAGTCGGACTTGGATGTGTTGCTTACTTGTGCTTCCAGTCTCGGATGTAGTCCAAGGTTTGGAAGACCAGACTGTGCAACAACTCCACCTGCAACGTCACCGCCCCGGTGACAGTTGAGTCACGCGCAGGAGGCTTCATTTCCTTGTCCAATTTGATGGCCGGGCTGCACTTTACCTTCTTGCTGTAGATGCAGGTCGAACCTTGGATGAGCAGCGCCGCCTCGGCAAAGTTCAGTTGGGTTTTGCCTTCGTCCAACGTGATGCACATCTCGTCCAGCTGTAACACACGCGCACGCGTTCAGAGCGCCGTCTCGCTTTGTTGCGCTTGCGCTCAAACGCCGTCAACCTCTTCCAGGTAGTCATTGAGCTCGGCCGCCACGTCCATGTCCCAGTTCTTGGTGAGCTCCCGGATGGGCTGCAGCAGGTGAGCGAATCGTCTCTCGGTGGACTCCATGACCGCAGTGTGCACCGGGACCGCTGCCTCGCGCTATGCACACACACAAGTCAATTTCAGGGCGATCAATTATTTCCCCGGTGTTTAGCAAGCTTTGCAATGATACCAGCCGTTTGGAAGTAGGATCGTGGGTCAAGGAAGGTCACAGCTAACATTTCGAGCCACCTATTGGTGCATTTGCACCGTTTTCGAAGACTCATAACTCCCTTTGTATTTGTCTATGTCGAATGTTCATAAGTCTTGAAACGATCTGTAATAATGCCAGTCTCATGAAAATGAAATAAGATTTGAACATTTCCTTGCCAACCTACAACCAGATCCGCGTTGAGGCAAACATGCTCACCGTTGGTCCAGTGGGACAAACCTTGTTGTTGTCGTACGACTTCAGTGTGCGTGACTTTGCTAGCTTATTCTCGTTGTTGACGTGCCTGTTGAAGCGTTCAGAGAAACGATTAAAAAAATAAATGAAAAAAAGACAAACCTACATTGATGTTTTTTTTCAACGAAACGTAATCCAAGTTGTCCAAAAAAACAAAACAACGGACGACTTTCGGTAAACGTCAAACTTCCCGGGCGATTCTTCTTCGACGACTCCTGCCGCTACTTCCGCTTCGCCCCCGCTTCAAGCAGGACGTCCTGCCGCCTGCTGGTCGTTCTTCGCACTCGCGCCATCCCTGGTCGTTGTTTGGATTCCGAGCAGCGGCGTTTGCTCAGAAAACGTTCCAAGTGTACTCGGCTGGGCCGCTGCCCAACAGGTTCAAGAACTCCTGGCCGACGATATTTTACAACGATGAGGGCGTCACCTTCGCTCCCCGGCACGTCCGCGCCTTCGTCCTGACAGGTACATGGCCGCTTCTTGCCAACGGCATAAACTGGTCGTTCTCAGGCCTTCGCATTTGTGAGCTCATTCAAGTCTGCTTTGTTGTCAAATAATGCTCGATGTGCAAAATACAGCTAAGATGAAATGTATTTCGTCTCAACCATTTATGTACAGTGTTTGGCTCTCTGGGATTTTAGTTCTTAATGTACAGCATTTTGACATGCGTTCCCTCTCCTTGTTTTCCTGGTCGGACATAAAAACAAAATGCACAAATCCGGAAGTAAGCAGCGTCGCCAAGAAGAGGACGAGGCGAATGGCCATGGATCCAGTCCACAAAGAAGTTCTGCGGACGCTGCGTGTGGATTTGTCCGAGCAGCTGCTGGTGTCGGACGGCGTGCTGCCTCTCTTGTATCAGGAGGGCATCCTGACGGCCGCGCAGGTGGAGGACATCTTGGCCGAGAGCACCGACCGGAAGCGGTGCCTCAAGCTGCTCGACGTTCTGCCGAAGCGCGGCCCGAAAGCCTTCGGGGTCTTCCTCCGAGCTCTCGACGACTTCGCCTGGCTCCGAGAACGACTGCTGCAATTGCTCCGCGACCGGACCTGCACCGGGACCGCCACCGCACCGCTCGGGGCTCCGACGAGCCTCCGGGGATCGTCGTCGACCACTGGTAAGACCTCATCGGGACTCTTGGGGAAAAAATGTTTGTGACCTTTATTTTTATTCGAATTAGCTCAAAGAAAAGACGAAAATAAAATGTTAGTGGGAAATAACTTATAATAAATAAAAGCGGTCAGTTTTAAATCCGACGTCTTTTATTTGAATCAACTAAGCAGAAGACGATGAGCGCATCTTTTGAAACGCTGGATGTGGGCGTCTTTCTGGACTGCGATGTAATTTCTTCCGAATTACAGTGTGGAAATATGAACCGGAACATCAAGGAAGCGTTTTAATCTGCCGTTTGTTTTGAATGAACCGATATAAAATGACATTCGTTCCAAATTATATTCGTTGTGAAAGATTCGAAGCCATTCATTCCTGCAGGGCTCGGCAAACCTTTTCAAATGGAAAGATGAGCCGGCTCAATTTGCATCCATTTAATGCAATTTAGATTTAATTGCATTTATTTTTAAGATAACTTAATTTCAAATATCTAAAAAAAGTAGTGTTAAAAATATATTTAATTACCAATAGCATTGTTGAACAGCAAATTGTTATCTGAGATGGCTTTGTGTGTCCATCAATGTTTTTTGACGCTCTTGTCAACATTTTTTGACAGTTCTCCAATATTTTCATATTTGCTGTTTAAGTTTGACCTCTAAAGGCTTGCACAGAAAAATGATTTGCGAATTTGTCATAAATGTTGATAAAATGCAAATGTGTTCAATGTACACGTGCATCCTCAACTGAGCAGGAAATGGAGGGAAGGGAAAAGCGGCCAAACCAAGTGGCCCTTGGGTGACACGTGCTGTTTTTAAAAACATTTTTTTTGGTGTGTGTGTGTGTGTTTTGTGCCAGAGGTCGCGTGCGGCCTTCCGGACCACGTGGCCCAGCAAGTCCCTTCTGAGCGTCAGCTCTCGCGTCTGGCCTCAGTGCTGGGCGACGAGTGGGAGTCGGTGGCGATGGACCTGGGCGTGTCGTCGGCCGCCCTGTTCCGTTGCCGCGCCGACAACGCGCTGTGTTGCCGCGACGCCGCGCTGGCTGCGCTGTTGCTGTGGCGGCGCTCGCAAGGGAAGAACGCCACAGCCCGACAGCTGCAACAAAGTCTGCAGGCCGCCGGCATCCACTCGGCCGTCCTGCGGGATGTCATGATGGCGTGACCCAGACCGAAGCCTCGTTTTGGGCTGAATAGTTTTATTTACATTTTTAAGATACACTTCAATTCCATTTTGAAGGCTGGACTAAGATAATAAAAAAAAAAGCGGCGTCAGTTGCTGCAGCGGCGGTAGAAGTAGAAATGGTAGTCTGTGAACAGCGCCCCCCCGAAGTGATGGTCGGTACTGCAGTCGGCTTGGCCCTGTGCACAAGTTGCATGACACAAGACTCGAGTCACATGACCTCCAGTCACATGACCTCCTCCAGTCACATGACCTCCTCCAGGACACCTCCAGTGGACCTGGATTTCTTCCACTCGAAATGCCAAGAAGGTGATTCAGAAGTTGGGAATGAGCAGAAAGATTGCAAAAGCAGCGGCTGCGTTCAACTCCGTTAGTTCACTTCCAACTCCCCTCATCACAAGCAAAAGATTTTGTTGTTTTTGATTTTTAAGAGGAACAACACAATTGGGTGTAACTTTTTGAAATGGGCAAGAGATCAGTAAAATATCCACTAAAAATTCTGAAATAGTGAGTTGCGAATGAACAATTTTATATTATTTTTAATTATTCTTATTATGTCTTTATTTATGGTTGGCAAAACTGAGGCGGTAATTGTCGAGTTTTTTTGGGGGGGTGCGGAGGGGGTTAATTGACGACCTAATTTATATTTTTCGAGTTGTCAACTTGCTATCGGTGCACTTATTTTATTCTAAAACAGGACATTTCATTTCAAATTGCCAAAAACATGCACAAACATAAATTGATGTTCTGAATCAGCGAGCGGTTTGGCCCGTATATTCCATCAGAAAATCCGCAAAAATGTTGATCCTTGTGATTTAAAAAAATAAATAAAAGGCGAGGTTTGCAAATGTCTTTTTTTGATTGAGCACAAAGATCATCACTCAGCTTGCATGGAGGACTTTGGCAATTGGACAGTATTTCCTGTCGAGAGGCTAAAATTCACAGGATTTGGACAGTGTGACGTTCAAGTCTCTAAACGATTGACGAGAAAAACTGATGTCGATTTAATTTGGTCACCTGTGAGTTGTCGATGAATTGATAAATTGCTGTACTAATTACTGTATTTGACAAAAACCTTAGGCATGTATTCTTTATCTTCTGTGAAGAATGACTGCTATGAGACCTGCACTGGTCTGTATTTTCCTTGTTTCATCTTTTCGATACAGAGCAGACAGAAACATACGATTCTCTGCTTCTACTTGTGTCTTTGGAAAGTGTGCTCGTGCGTGCGTGTGTGTGTGCGCGTGTGCGCTCTTACGGCCACTGTGGATCGAAAGTGGTACGAGCTGTGGTAAAGGCGAGCCACGTGCAGCGACCATTCGTGTTCCCCCTGCAAAGCGACAAACGCAGAAGGCCATTCAACGCTGGCCCGCCGTTGACCCATGACTCAAGTCGAGGCGCGTTTGCGCAACCTGCGTGTTGGGCGGATAGCGACTGGTGCTAATCAGCTCTCTGTCCAGCAGGGCGGCGCAAGTGGACGACTCATGGGAGGCGCACAAGTGCACCACCAGGAGCTCGGTGGAACTGGACACACGCAACAACAACAAAGGTCAACAATCCCTCAAGGCGTGTGCGTGCATGGCGCTAACGCTAACGCGCCTCACTTCATGAGGAGGGTCACTCTCATGTTGACGGGCACAAAGGGACTGACGGGCACTTGGAAGACGAACCTGTCGGGTCTGAAGGTGACAATCGGGCAAAGGTAAGAAAGTTTTGCCTTTGGGCTCTTTTTGTGTTGGCCGCGCACTTACCCGCACTCGTCTCGCACGCAGTAGCGGCTGTCGATCACCTGCCGGTTCTCTTTGATCATGAAGGACTGGATGCTTGTGTTGGTCCCTGTGGCACACGCACACACATGCGCAGAATGGAGTCACACAGGCCCGCGCACCGCCACGAACAGTCGCGTGTTGGGGGCGCGGCCGGCGCAGCGTAAAGTCCGACATACAGTCTGTGGAGCTTTGAAGCCTCTGGAGCAAGTCGTCTGGGGTTTCTGCTGCAAACAAGCAAAGCGACATGAGGGCTGCCCGTCACGCGCCGTCACGCGCCGTCACGGCGCTCACCCGCTCCGTCGCCGGCTCGCGATGGGCTGGGCTCCACGCGGCGCCCGCTCCCCGTTGGCGAGGGGCAGCAGTACACGGTGTCGCAGTACAGCAGATCGCAGAAGTGCACGTCGGGGGGCCATGGCCCCGGGGGGACGATCGGCGGCGCTGCGACACGGAAATGAGTTTGGAGCCGAAGACGTCACGGGCTGGGAATGTCTTGACAAGCAGTCGGGCGCGTTTTCATGCATCGCCGCACCCGCCGACAGGTCGACGTGACACGCTGCGCGTGGATTCGGCTGAGGAAGGAAGCCGCCTTACCTGAGCTGCCGCTGGCTGCCGTCGGCGCCGGAAGCACGCTGCTGTTACTGGCGCACACAAAAGCAAAAACAAATCACTCCGCTCAGGCCCGGGGGAAGCTCAATGTTTTTTCCTTGATTGGAAAAGCAACTGCCGACGTTCAAGAGCATTTCCGCCCATGTGTGACTTGCTTCTTGATAGCAAACTGTTTTGTTTCCCCCTTTTTCCAAACATTCATTGATGTCTACTTTCACAGAAACCATCAACGACCACCACACGTCGATGGCACGTCGCTGCTGACTGGAGCGGAGCAAGTTCAATTGAGCAAGTAAGTCAAGTCGACATGACTTTTTTTTCCTTCTTTGCGCATAAACCGACATCAACACGGCGGTGCCTTGAGATGCGAGTGCCTTGACTTGAGCGTTTTGGCAGAGCCCGGCTGTGGCGTCGTCTTGAGATCCGAGTCCCGGGAGTCCAGCCAAAACGTTAGCGTCCGCTCGCCACCAAAAGTCCATTGCGGGTTGCAAATCTTAACAAATATCAAAGCGAGCGGCGAGGTATTTGGGATTTTTGCGGAGGTCAGCGTGTTTTTCGTGGCACGAAAATTCCAAATATTGTGCCCACCGTTTTTACGGCGAAAGTCCGGATGCGCGTCCGAATGTTGGCGGTGACTGTTTTCAGAGACTCGAATGGTGACGGCGCAAAAGCGATATTGTGACGCTTGCCTCCTCAGCTCGACGTCTCAAATTGAGTTTGGGCCGCCGTGCTCAAGTTTGTCCCAAAAACGACAGATCGCTTTGAGAGATTTTCAGGCGGCTGACGACATGTTGACCCCGCAGGCCCGATGATGATGATGATGATGAAGCGACGGCCCGACCCCAAGCCGCCTTGCCAAGAAGCGCCGCAGAAGAAGAAGAGGGGAGGACAATACGTGAGCTCCAGTTGAGTTTTTGGATCGTCACAGACTTGCATTTCTCCTCATTTCAAGGCGGGAAGACAATGTGGGGCCGCGTGCGAGATCACGTCACTGCCGAAGCCGCAATCTCAAGGCGCCGCTGCGGACCCGTCGTCATCTGCGTGCAGTGAAAAGTCTAAAGTCCTCACCTGACACCGGAGGACGAGTCCATGTCGCCTTGCGTTGTGTTGAGCAGGTACAGGGCGCCCATGGTGATGATGCTGACACACACACAGATGGGGACGTTCCCGTTCAGTGCCCTCCAAAGTCTCACAACAATACTGAAGGAACTGATTTCATCTCAAAGGGGACTCGATCGTGTCGCACGCATTTCCCTCGGAAGAATTGAACCGCGCTGCCTGTCACGATACGTCGCTGGCATCGATGGATGAAGGACGACGCATTGCCGTCATCAAGAAATCTTGAGATTTTTGTCCAACGAGACTCTTTGGCGGTGCGGTGGTTGTGCAGTCGTGAGAGCAAACGGGAAGTGACGTCCCGGCTTACCAGGCGGCGACGGCGAGGCACAGCGTCAGCACGCCGGCCCGGAGCATTTTCCGCGGCGCGCAGCGATCGCCGTCCGCATCGCCGGCTTTGGCGCAGGCCTTGAAACTCTGCGCTGCCGATGCGGCGCTGGGCTTCCTCGACGTCCTGTTGGGAGAAGACGCAGAGCTTTTATGACGTGAAAGGGCAACGAGGAAGAGAAGGCGGGGCAGGAGGAAGTACCCGGTGGAGCGCAGACTTCCCGTCAGGCTCTTCAACTTGGCCAGGCGTCGCTTCCAAAGCTCCAACTCGCTCACGCGTGTCTCCAGGCTGTCGGCCATCTTGGAGAGCTGCTGCACTGCCCCCACGTTCTCCATGAAGATCTGCTCCTGGACGGCCGAGGACAAAGAGGAGAAATCGGGGCGCCGGGAGGAGGAGATGCGAGCCGTACCTTGTCCACCACCAGGAAGTTGTTGATCTTGCGGCCGTCGTGGCACGTGACGTCGCCGACCTCCTTGACGGCCGAAGGGAGAAGCTCCTTCACCTCTTGAGCCAGCACGCCTGAAATGTCGCACGCGGCTGGTGACACGAGCTCACCCGCGGACGGACCGTCGCGGAACCGCCGCCGCCGGCTCGGTGACCACCTGTCCGGTGCGTGTGTTCGATTCCCATCTTGGAGGCAAACTCGGGCGTGTAGTCGAACTCCACCAGGCGCATTTGCGTGATCCTCCTCAGTTGCTCCTCGACGTCCGCCTGCCAGGGCCAGTTGCTTTCTAGATTTGTTGTACAAGACAGCCCGCGGTGGCGGCGCCACCTCACTCCCCGGCCGGCCGCACCTCTCGGATGTTGCGCTTGGCGCGCCGGTCGGACGGCTGCATGACGCGGCCCATGACGGTGGCGTTGCCGCACACCACCAGCGCCTCGTCGGGGGCGTCCGTGTTGATGCCCACCCGACCGTGACACGCCACGGCGTCCGGCGCCGCCCCGCGCTGCCAAAGGCCGTCGCCGTCCATCTCGAACTGGCCCGGATTGGAAGCCTGCGCACGTGACCCGGAGGGCGCGCGTGAGTAAAACCGCAAACCGCCCGACGGAGTAGCGGCGCCACCGCCGCCCAGCCAGCCAGCGCTTACCCGGACGATGAGCCTCTCGGACACGAGGGCGGCCAGGAGGAAGGATGACGACGAGGACTCCTCATCGCCGTCTTGGTCCTTGACGGCGGCGTACAGCCCCACCACCATCTGGAAATATCTGCGTGCACGCCGTTAAACGCAAACAAAACACAAACGGCAAAAGCATGCACAAACACAAATGTTGGTGACAGGCCAAAAGCGGCCAACAAACCCACGCGTGGCGGCCACAGATCCCCCCCTCCAACCCAGGGGGGGACGTACCTCTGGTCGGGATTGGGCCGTCCCCTCTTTCTCATGTTGTTGGCGGTGGTCTCGCCGAAGTGAAGGCGTCCTAGCGTGACTTTGGTCATGGCACCGCCCACCACGCTGACCCTGCGGGGATCGAGCTACGGTCACGGCACACTGTGCCCCCCCCCCGGCCTTTAAACCCACCTGACAGGCCGCAAAGGCCTCTTGGTGCGGTCAGGTTGAGACTGCTCCATGGGCACGCGATGCTCAGGAGATTCCATCTGGCCGCAACGCCAACGCCCATTAGCTTTGCGGGGTCCCCGCTATGGCGCTAAGCTACCCGCAAGCTAACCTTGACCCCGAACACGTTGATGTCAAGGTGGTCCAGCCGGCGCACGCCGCGCGGCGTTCTCACATAGGAGGGCTCCGTGGCCACACCCACTTGGACCGTCACCTGGAAATGGTTCTTCTTCTGACACACGAAAGCCTCGTCGGCCGGCGAGAAGTTAAAGCCCTTGTCCGTGGCCACCGCCAAGAACGGAGGACGCCTGCCAGCACGCAGCACGGGACGTCGTCAGCGCCGACCGGCGCACGTGTAATTGCGCACGGCGGCGGCGAAGAGCGGGCGGCCGACTCACATGACGTGCGAGCTGGAGTCCAAGACGGCGTTCCAGTCAGCCGAACGGAAGGTCTCCCAGCTCAGGCGGCCGCCGGGAAGAGGTCCTCCTCGGGCGTCGCCCCCGAGCGCAAGTCGGTCGGGTCCTGGCGACGAGCCGTGCGACTCGCTCCTTTTCCTTTTGTTTCGGTCGGGTGAGCTGGAGACAAATACGGAGACCGCCGCTTCATCCGGTTTGCGGCTCCCCAAGTTGCGCGTTGAAGGCGGCCATTCAAAATGGATCGCGCTTGAGTGAAAAGCGCTCCGGCCGATCATTTCGTTGACAAGTTGAAATCAACTGAGCTGTGCTTGGAAAATGTCCCCCGACTGAAAAGCGAGCGATGATGAGCGGTGCCACGCGGTGATTCTTTTGCCTGCCACTAGAGGGAGCCCTCATAGCATCAGCGGTATTCGTCCCAGCCTCGCAGACTCACTCACCAGTTTTGCGAGGCGGAGGCCGGCGGCCCCAAAGGCGTCAGGCTGACGCCGAAGCACGAGTGCTGCACGGTCGGCTCGGCTGGGTGCAGCGGCGGGACCTCGGGGGCGATGGGCCCGCAGTGGACGGGCGGCTCGGACCAATAGGAAAGCTCCCTTTGGAAATCTGCCGGTCGGACGCCGCGCCCACGTTAGCCTCGGCGCTGCAGGGAGTGTGTGGTGGAAGGAGTGGGCGGGGCAAGGACCGACCTGGGATCCGCTCCGGTGAGCAGACGTCCGAGTCCGGAGGCGAGTCGGGAAGCGCACTGGCCCGGATCCGGAAGACAAAAACACATCAAGGACGCTCGCGTGCACGCACGTCGCCTCTTGAGACGCGTATGCGAGCGAAGCGGCTCACGCAAACGGTCAAGTCACTCACAAAGCGTTGAAGTCGCTGCTGAGGTAGCGCTCCAGGATGCTGGTATCCATGGCAACCGAACTGTCCAGAACGTCGCGACCTGCACGTCATCACGTCGGCGTCAGCGGCCGACCTCTACGGCTCTCGCCGACTTTCAAACGCTTTCGCTCCAAATTCCCAGCGGCCGTTTTTTGCATTTTGTTTGCCATTCCAAGCATTTCCGCGGGTTTGCGCCTTTCCGCGACGTCTCGGGTCTCCGTATCTCCGTTGCAAGCGGGCTTTTCGCAAAAAGGACGTTCCGGCCACGTCGGCAGCACTTTGCGACAGGGAGAGACGGCCGAGCCGCGGAAAGGCGCCGCGATAAATGCCGACCCCCTGCGTAACGGTGGCCGCTTGCTTTTGAGCCGACCTGGAAAGGTTCACGCTGAACTTTCACCCCGCGGCAACCCAAACGTTTTGGATGGGAAAAGCGTGCGTGTGATGTCGTGCGTGTGCCGCTCACCGCGGAAGAACTGCCGCAGCGCCTCCGTCTCGCCGTGCACAGCCGCAGACTCCATTGTGGCCAGCAGGTGGCGCTGAGGAGGAGCACATGAAAAAGGCCTCACTTCTGCTGGGGGGAGGTTGCTAGGCAACACACACAGTTGTGGGAGTCCTTGCATGTGTGACACAATCCACTTGACACACACAAACACACGAATGTGAGTCAGACTTGGACATGATTGTTGTGGCTCACCCGCCTTTCGCTCCAAAATGGCCGATTGCCCCGCGCCGCCGTCCGTCAGTCCGATCAGTCGTCCCGCTTGGCGTGGGCTCCAACCCGTTAGCGGATTTGGAGGTCCATCTTCGGATCCTCACGCGCTTTCTTATGTTTCAGAAAATGTCGCCGTTTGGGAAGCGTCCGAAATGTTTTTTTTCTCCGACCGTGTGGCGTCTGTCTGGTTTGTGTCAGCTGAACTTTGAGCTTTGAACAGGAAGGAGGCGTGTTCATCACCTGCGCGTGTGGGTGTGCGCGCTGATCATTGTTCATTTGAAATGCATTTGTATGGTCACCAGAGCTCGGGTGGGCTGCCGTCTTTCCCAGCTCTTTGAATTGAATCGGGGTGAGAAGTGGGTTGCGCCCTGGACTGGTCGCCGGTCACTGTCAGGTCACATCGAGACACAAAGTGGATTGTTCGTGATAAAGAAACAAACCGCCGTTTAGACCAAAGGCCGATTTCCGGTCTTCATCCAGTGGTCTTGCCTTGACCTGCGCGGTTTGTTTCTTCCCCGATACGAGCAATCGCTTTCTTCTTGTCACGTGAGTGCGTCTCAGACCCCCGCCGTGAGATGGCGCCAGCAACCTTCCCCACCCCCAAGTTGCGGTGGTTTCCTTGCACTGAACGACAATATCGATTCGCGGCGCTCGTCAGCTATCCGTAGTTATTGCCAACCAACACCGCGGAAGGAAAGGAAGGGGGGGGTCGTTTTCCGTTTATCCAGGCGACGTGGATAGAAAATGTTTGGCCTGTATGCTTGTTTTTTAATGTTTTGATTTCGTGTTTGTCGACAATACAATGTCGAGTAAAAAAATAAATATCCATTTTGTGTGTTTTGTAGGAGAGGCTGGAAGGGAGGGCAGGGTTGCCACACGAAGGCTTGGAGAGACAAACGTGGTCATGCAACAGATGAAACTTGTACAGTGATCCCTCGTTTGTTTATCGCGGGTTCAGTGCATCGCGGATTTTTTCAAAAATGTTTTTTTTTTTACATATACATGGAGTAGAGTACTGTATATGTTGCGCTATGTGACTCGCTGTTGTTTTGCAGCTTCTCGCGGACCGTTTGCGGACTTAAAAAAAAAAGTTTTTTTTTTTACCTGTTTATGTTAATTGGACGCTACCTCGCGGCTTTTCGTTTATCGCGGGTGGTTTCGGTCCCCATTCACCGCGATAAACGAGGGATTACTGTATGTCAAAGCCGAAGTGTTCGTGTTGTGGGGAAAGAGAACGGAAGCGGGTTGCTGCCGCACGGGGGGGGGGGGGGGGAATGAATATCACGTTAAGATCCTCGTCTTGTGCGCGCAGAATTGTTTGGTTGCTGCCGTGTCGGATTGCGGACCCACATCAACACGCGTCACATGTCGGTCGGATGGTCTGTCCGTGTTTGTTTGATAGCTTGGCTGTCAGCTGTTTGCGGAATCAGGAGGATGAGCAGAGCTCGTCACGTGACATCGCAGATCGTCTCCGTCCGTGCGGTCGCTTCCCACTGCTGCCAGTGCTTAGCTTTTTTTTTACGTTCTTGTTGACAATGTGTGAGCTGGAGCGGGGAGGTTACAAAGTCATCTGAACGACGTTCACATTTGGAACGAGACGACTTCACATCGAGTTCACGTTTGGCACAGCCGACGACGTGACGTCGGCGCTCCGGCAACGTGACGTCGACGCTCTTAATAGACGATCTGTGGCGTTACCCGGCTAACTAGCTCCGAGACGCCATCGGTGCTTTGGCGTCACTTTGACGAGCACTTGGGCCTCTTTGATGTCGACAAGTCAGTCTGGGATCCATTTTAGAGTCGAGGCAGTTGTCAAGGTGTCCGCTTTGATTTGCAGTTCAGCTTTCCGCTGATCGGAAGCCGGTGTGGGCTACGCGGGCGTTGCCTTGCGACGTGCTTAAGTGTTAGCGTTAGCGGCGGAAGGGAAGCGAAGGCAAGAGAAGGGGGCTAGCTTGTTGCGACACAGCGAGCGGCCGCCATGGCGGCAGCGGGCGGCGGCGGTAAAAGCTTCTCATTTAAGGTGGTGCTGCTGGGCGAAGGCTGCGTGGGGAAGACGTCCATGGTGCTGCGCTACTGCGAGAACAAATTCAACGACAAGCATATTACGACTCTTCAGGTGAGAGTCGCCTCGAATCGGGATGTCGTAGGAATTAAAAACAACCCCCCCCTCACCCCGTCGCTAGGTGGCGCGTCGAAAGTTGGACTCTGTGCTGGCGGCGGTCGCGTGTTTTCCATCCGCTTTAACTCGCCGCCGCTTTCGAAAACAAGCGTCCCCGATTGCTTCGAACCGCATTCATTTATTGCACACGCAAATGATTTGGGGGGGGGGGCGTGAGGTACGTCATGGGCTTTTTTCGTTACTGGAGAACCGAGTTGAAAGCCACCGGCAGGTGTGCAACCGGGGCGGGTACTCGACCTGTTCAAACACGACACATACCGTAATCTCCGTTTATCGCAGTTAATGGGGACCAAAACCACCCGCGATAAACGAAAATCCGCGAAGTAGCGTCCAATTAACAAACAAGTAAAAAAAAAAAAATTAAGTCCGCAAACGGTCCGCGAGAAGCTGCAAAACAACAGCGAGTCACATAGAGCAACATATACAGTACTGTACTCCATGTATATGTAAAAAAACAAAACAAATTTAAATATGTTTGTCCGCGATGCACTGAACCCGCAATAAACGAACCGCAAAGTAGCGAGGGATCACTGTATTACATTGACGCAACTCGATCTCTCCAAAGTGGTTAACTGTCTACTTGTGCCTGAATTTTACCATCTGACTTTTGATGACAATTAGCAGTGTTGTTTGTGTGTGCTTGGATTGACATTGGCAATGTATGCAGAGTGGGGCAGGTTTATGAGAATGCGGTCGTTGTTGCCAACTTGGCGACTTTTCCAACCGCTCGATTCCTTACTTTGTGACTTAATCGGCACAAAATCCAAACTTCTTGAATCAAAAAAAAATCCTTCCTGGCCGGGGAGGCGGAGCAAAAGTCGTGACGTGACAATCCATTCTATACATACAGTCCTCCATCTGAATTTGCTGCGTGTTTGTGCAGGCGTCCTTCCTCACCAAGAAGCTCAACATCACAGGCAAGCGGGTCAACCTCGCCATCTGGGTAAGACCCGCCCGCCGGCGCTCTCGGGGGCACGTTTGGCGCGGGGCGGGTCACGTGACTTTACGCGCACGCAGGACACGGCGGGCCAGGAGCGTTTCCACGCGTTGGGTCCCATCTACTATCGAGACTCCAACGGAGCCGTCCTGGTCTATGACATCACCGATGAAGACTCCTTCCAGAAGGTAACAAGCTCAACGCCAAGCTCCGTGTTGGCGTTGCTCTGATCTGGCGTTTGCATCGCAGGTGAAGAATTGGGTGAAAGAACTGAGGAAGATGTTGGGCAACGACATCTGCTTATGTATCGTCGGTAAGTGGCGGTCGTCATGACAACGCCAAGCATCGAAGCTCAAGAATGTCGTCAGCTTTTGTTCCCTGGAAAATGTCTCTCTGCGCCCACAAAGCTTTTGAACCTTTGACCTCACCGATTTGCCCGAATGTGGTGCAGGGAACAAAATCGACTTGGACAAAGACAGGAACGTTTCCACGGAGGAGGCGGAAAGGTGAGCGAGCGGGTGATGACATCATTGCGGCCGGGGGCGGCTTCTGACGCGCGCCGCTGTCCTCGTTCTCAGTTACGCGGCGTCGGTGGGGGCCAAGCACTACCAGACGTCGGCCAAGCTCAACAGCGGCATCGAGGAGCTCTTCTTGGACTTGTGCAAACGTAAGAAGTCTCCCGTTTTTTGGGGTTGATGGATTGCGACGGGTCACGTGACTTGGTGTGCGCGTTCACTTAGGAATGATGGAGGCCGCTCAGGTCGAGGAGCGGTCCAAGGGAAACGGCGGCGGCCAATCGGCGTCCGGCCGAAGAGGTGTACAGATTGTCGATGACGAGCCGCAGGCCCCGCCCACTGGTGGATGCTGCTCGTCTGGATAACGCGCACGCACGCGCTCTCTGATCCGTTCGTGTTGCTCGGAATCATGAAGAGAATCTCGGAAGTAGCGGGAAACGCGCCAGCCGCCGTTTCATGTCCAATTGTGAGTTGACATGAGGGCGGTCACTTCCCGACCGCTAAAATGGCAGCGCGCGTTGGTTGGGAAGCAGAAGTTGAAGCACAAAATGGTGTCCGCTCGGCAACATTCCTCATGATTAACGCGCGCGCTTTTGCATGCTTGACTGTAATGGCCAAACTTGTGTTCATTAAACGCTTCTTGAAAGAGTCTGTGCACTGCGTGCTTTGGCCAGCAGGGGGCACTCAAGCGCACCTCGTAGAGTCATCGCCTGTCTTCTTCTTCGGTCTGCTCGCTTCCGATGCAGATTTCGCATCTTGGGGGCAAAATGTAGCCAAACTATTTCTTGCAGCACCCACCCACCCGTTTTCGGGTCTGCTTGTCCGTGCCGAGTCACGAATAGACCGTAACGCTCGAGGGTTTGACTGGAATGTGGTCTTTATTCAGGGCAAGAAAACAAAACGCCGCTTCCCAAGCGCAGTCGTCTGAACAAAGAAAGGCCAAGTGCTGCATTTACCGAGAAAAGCGCAACGGGTTTGAAATTGGCGTGCGTGTCGTCACAACGGCACGTTTGATTGAACGGCGGTCCCTCTAGTACACGGGCGCGTTTTGCAGCTCCTGGTACTTGGGGGGTGACGGTTTGAAGATGGCGGGCACAAGCATGACGGCAGGACGTCTGCCCGCCCGCAGCTGATGGATGAGGATGGACGACAGGGTCAGGCCCAGCAGCTGTGTGGGGAAACAGGAAGTGACATCACCGCCGGCGTCAACCTGCCCCCCCTGCCCCCAAAGCGCCTCTTACCGCCAGGAGCGCCAACACGAAGACGATGCCCATCACGACGTCAAAGGCCAGGAGCACGTAGCGGACGATGATCGGGAAGCACGGCTGCACGCAAGCGAAATCAGCAACTTCCGACCCGGCCGTCACGCGACCCCGCGGACGAAACTCACCTGGCGGAAGACGGACTTCCTCATCTGGAGCATCATCAGCTGTAACGCGCACACACAAAACACGTCAAGTTGGGTTTGGACGCTCCTTTTCATTGCCAGTCGTTCTCACGTTGTAGTTGACCGCGTGACATTTGCCCTCCAGCCGCGCCGCCTCGTCGCACAGGCACGAGTCCGGGATATTCTGCCGCCAGTCGTCGTAGCCGAACAGGCCGCAACACTGCATCTGCTCGCGCACGCACGCACGCACACCCCCCCAGTCAGCTTGCGTCACCCGCGCGGGCCGCACCACCGATGACGACGAGCTCACCGTTGCCTGAATGTCGTTGGCGATTTCCTTGGTCTTGTCGTCAGCTTCGTCCAATGGCAGAAGCTGTCGGACGTGGTGGGACATCGCGCCCTCCACCTGCGAGGGCGCCCAGGTTACCACGGCGGCAGGCCAGCACAAGCCTGCGCGTTTGGCGGCGGCGTTACCTCGGGGCGCACGGCCATCAAAGGGATGCCGACGCGCAGCATCATCAGCGTGCCAATGACCATGCACACCAGGAACTGCGAAGGGCGCACAAGAGGCCAGGTTGACATTTGCCCTCTGGAGAGGAAGATGACGGACGAGTGTGCGCCACGCGGCCAACTCACCACGATGAGGGCGACGCGACTCTGGCGGTGTGCGCCGTACGCCCCCACGGCGGCGACCACCATAGTGATGGTGCCCACCACGTACAGCAGGATCAGGGCTGCGCCGCGGCCCTCCAGCTGGAGACGCACAGGGTGAACTGGGCAGAGCGAGACGGACAACGTGCGAGTTGCTTACCGAGGCGCCGTTGAGGCGTGTGACCAACTGCAGCAGCAAAGCCAGCGCGATGATGGCGCCTCCTACAATCTGGGAGGACAAGACAGCCGTCTACATCGTCGCATACATCGTCGCAACAACGAACGACCGCTCGCCAATCAACATTAAGATTGACCAACGAGCACGCGCAGGTGAGGACAACAAAAGGGACGGGATTCGAACTGACAACCGAGCGAACCGCGACTTGACAAACGTCGAGGGTGACTCGAGTCAAGTGCGCGAGTTTCATTTGGACATGCTACGGAAGAGGCTAAGGTTAGCGAGTGCGCACTTTGAATTTGGCGAGTGCGAGCGTCGAGTCGTCCAACTTACCGCGAAGAAAATGTTGGACACGATCAAGCTCAGCTTGACGCAGCGGTTGACTTGAGTCATGTTGGCTTCTTGCACCGTGAGCGGGTCCGGAGAAAGCTGGAGACGAAAAGTCGGCACGATCGTTGTACTTCGAAGTCTCCGCGACAAAATGAGTCCGGTGGTGGGGGCGGTGTAGAAAGAGGCCAATTGGGGGGGGCTTTCCCGTCAGTGACTACCTGGCCTGCCAAATATGGGCACTTCCGCTCCTGGGCGGCGCTTCCCGCAACTTTGGTCTCGGAACGGCCCAAGAAAAGTTGCGAGGAATCACGTGACTTTGGGCAAACCGAAACCGACTCCCCTTTCTGCCATTTTCGTCCAACGGCAGCACGTACACTTTTGGACTTGAATGGCGGCCACCCCATCTTGGATGCTTCCAAAAGAACAAAAACGTTTCCTCAACCGCCGCCTCGTCACACCCGTGCCCCCTCCCCCCGAGGTGGCCTCCGGGTGCCGCCAACACCCGCCGCCTGAGTAAATGCCGACGACCCATTCCAGTAAGCGCTACAAATAGATATATTTTTACAATATTACCACGAATAATAAACACCATTGAAAAATAACTTGTGTGACAACTTACAAGGAGTTCAAATGAATACCAAAAAAAAACCTTCGAATATTAGAGCAAAAAAAATTGAAATAGTCCAACCAATCGGAAGGAAATGATTACAAATGTACGCCACAAATCACCATGTAACTCTGTCATAATCGTGACAGAGGACGACGACGACTGCGAAACGAAAAAATCCAAGACTGACTGATGACGAGTGGTTGGAATGTGCGCGTCGTGTCCATCGTCTGACTGCACCTCGCCGTTTGCGCCACCAGGGGCACTCAAGTTTTGTTTTGTTGTCGTCACCCGTCCTCAAGTCGGCCCTCATCATTGCTAAGTCCTCCACAAGAACTCACTGCCCGCCAACTGGCCTCGTTGCAGCTCGTGCCAAACGTCTCCTTTTATTCTGATTATTTCTTGATTTTTTTGTCCCCACCATCAGGCTTCCTTCCTGTCCCCGGGCGCACTCGCTCGCTTCCTTCCGGTCTGTTCCGGTTCATTCACAGGACGCCGGCGGCGGCTCACGTGCCCGATGACGGGAGGACGTTCGGTGGTTGTGATGACCCTCGTCCGCTGCGAGCAGACGCGCGCCGGTGAGTGACACCCCCTCGCTGGCCACGATTGGCTTCAGTCACGCGCACACAATGGCAAAGTCCGCTTCCCTTCAGTGACGCGGGCTAACAAGAACGGGGGTCACAGGCGCTCGTGACCTTTTCGGAAAGGGGGGGCTGTTTCTTGGGGGCATCCCTTCAGGCGAAACGCTCTCGGTTGGCTGGGAGGACCTGATTTGCGCAAATGACATTCGCCACGTGCTAGTTGTCGGAGGACTTTTCCCTGGGATGGAGTTGCGTGTCGAGCGCTTTGGCGTTCTTTTCTGTAGGAGTACAACGGCAAAACAAATTGGGAGATGCCAAACAGCCAAAAATGTCCGCTTGCTGTCTCGGAGTTGCACCGCTCAAGTCAGATGGCCGCCTGCGAACAACGCAGAGGCCCCGGGGGCGCCGTCGGTTGGACGTTTGTCACCCTCTGGAAGCTGGAAACCTGTTTCCGAAGTTCCAATTGGTGACATCGTCACCTCGACCACAAAATAGCCCGCGAATGCGTTTGAAACGCCGCTCACGCCCGAAATTCAAACCCCCGAATCTTGGGAAAAGGCCACAAGCGCCATTTTGTTGTTGCCGTCGACTCGCCGCAAACCAAATGAAATTGATAGTGAAGGCGAGATTGCCGCGCACATCACACGAGTGGCCCCTTCTGAAACGATCCTGTATTGATCTCTGTGAAAACTCGGACGGTGCTTCGGATTTCAGGCGATGATTCTTGACAATGATTTCACAGGGGAGAGACGACACCGTGGCCATTTTCACGTTGAAAATACGACCGCGGGCCATCGTGTGGAGCGACGCTGTCGCGAAGGTGACCGGCGGCCGTGGAGGGAAGGAAGAGAAGGCTCTGCAAAATGTTGCTCTGGACGTTGGGGGCTTTGGGGGCGCCGCTCAGCGGGCTTTCCATGAACGTGTGCGCGATGTCTCCAAAGCACACGACATCTTGGTACTTACGTTTGTCTTTTATTGTCAAAGGGTGCTACAAAGTCCATTCGCCGTTCCTGAGAGGGCAGATGCGCCGTTGGGGGAGAGCAAGAGCCACCGTCGGGATTAGGTAAGAAAATGCAAGTTCAAACGCAAGTGTCCTGTTTTGCCAGACGGGCAGTGGCAGGAACTGCGGGGCGGGCGGCCAATCAGAAGGCCTGCTGGGCGGGGTTATAGTTGAAAGTGGAGGGAACGTGAGGTCGCTCTTCCAGTTTATCGTATTCCAGGTGGAACTCCTGATCGTGGGAGGCGGAGGGGGCGGGGACAGTGTTAGAGAGCACCTGTGCGTCGGCGGCGTGTATTCGCGTGTGTTACCTTGGCAACCTTCCTCCAGTTGAGGCAGTCAAAGAAGTAGTACGTTCCCCTCTCGTAGGCGTTTGTCTTGAGCGACGGCTCCATGCCGGGCGCCCGCGTGATCCACACGCGCTCCTCCTTGTGGTAACGCCAGTCCCTGTTGAAGCTAACGCACGCACGGTGATGCGCTCGCTACGGCGTGCCGAGCATGAGTGTGCGTGCGTGTGTGTGCGGTTCTCACAGCTCCACGGCAGCCAGCAGCTGCAGCAGGTCGCCACCGTTCATGTAGTAAAGGTAAAACAGGAGGTCCTCGCCGTAGCGAGACAGCTTGATGGCGGCCAGCTGGACGGCAGCACAATGTCAAGACGTGTGGGCGGGTGGGCGGATGCGCGCGCACGCGTCTTGACCGTACCTTGTCCCGGATGTGGATGTTGGTCAAGTATTCCGACGGGACGTGGAAGTCTGCCGGGGAGAAAGGCAAACGACAAGCTCCAATTACCCGAAGCTCCCGCATTCACCCGTGCGCCCGACTGACCGATGTCCTGCGGCCGACACGGCGCCGATGCCCACGGAGACGCAAACTTGGGGTAGAGGTTCCTGGAGGGCGACAAGAGAAGATGAGCGGCGGCGCCGGTGGCGGGCGAGGGGGGGCCGGACGCGTCGCTCGTGGTCGTACTCGGGCGAGTTGAGGTTGAGGCCCAGCGTGGTGAGGTCGGAGCCCAGAGCCAGGTGCACCATGGCGGGGTCCGTCTCGGCCGCCCGGATGAACGTCAGCAGGCCGATCATGCCGAACTGGTCCGTTACCATTCCCGCCGGGATGTTAGTCACGCGCCCTGCCGCGCACGTGTCTCGCGTGAGCCTTTTGTCGTATATCAATCGACGCGGATTGTGCCTGCGCCGCGCCTCTCACCGTCAGGGAGCACCTGGATTCCTTTCTTGTGCTGGTTGTTGCTGCTCGCCGACACACAACTTTTGTCACCCGGAAACTTTGGACCATCTGAGTTGGAGGCGGGCTTACCTGAAGAGCTGAGGTTCTGCGTGGCGGAGATGAGAGTCAGCTGCCAGGAAGTGGCCGGACGCAGCGCGCGCGTGTGCATGCACGTCACCGTTTTGCCGTCGTCGCTGCTGCCGCTGGGGTCTTTGGTCTGGTAATTTGCGCCCGGCAGCGCCGGGAAATCCTCGTTGTGGATGGAGAAGTCTTGCGGCTGCTCGCCGGACGGCTTGGTGACCATGCCGACTGCGGGGAAGGGGGGGGGGCGTCACGGGCGGCGCTCCTCAAAATGACACGGCGGCGCTCGCTCACCGTAGGGCGCCCGCCCGGCCAGCGGGTTGAGCAGCGGCGCCGGGTGGCCGCCTCCTTCCCTGCGGCTGCGGTCGGCCAGGGCCGGGAAGTCGGACAGGTCCAGGCCCGTCACGTTCTCGCTGCCGTCTGCCGAGGCCACGCGGGTCGGCGTTGAAATCGCAACGCTCGCTTCGAATGGCGCATTTGTTGTCGCGAGGGCGAAGGCGGAGAGCTTTTGCGCGGCGCCCAGCACAATGCAACGGGCTTTACCTGTGCCGTTGAAGATGTTGAATCCGGGATTCCTGCTTACGCCGAAACCTGACATGCTGGCACGCACACGTACACACGCACGCTAGTCACGTGACCTCCCGACTCAGGGGCCAAAGGTCGGGGGTACCTGTTGATGGTGAAGGCTTGCCGCGACTGTTTGGGCATTCCGATGATGCTGGGCGAGGACCCGCCGGGACTCCTCCCCCCGGCCCCGCCCCCTCGCTCTCCTCCCATCCCGACGGGCTGGCCCGCGGGGCCGCCCACCTGCTGGTTGTGGTTGAGGACGCCGCGGCTGTTCAAGGGCAGGATCCCCCTGCCGAGACGGGCGCCAGGTCAGATCCACTTCTGCCCGCCCGCCCCCTCGCTTTCGCGAGTTGCTCGTTTCCGCCGCTCGGCGGCGACTTTGGCTTCCTTGCCAACTAGTCGGGCCGCGATCGTGCAAGCCGAGTGGCAAGTTGCGGCGTACCTGCTTGGCGAGGGTGGCGTGTGCGTGGCGGGGGCGCCGCCGGCGTGACCGCTCAGCTGTGCGGCGGCCGACTGACCCAGTGCGCTTCGACTCTGCGGCGCCGCGCTACTGTTGATACCCCGCGTGGGGAAGCCGAGCGCACCTGTTCGCACCGCAAACGACAATCGCTATCTTGATTGGAGTTGGGCAAGAGGTTCTGGGTTCGAATCCGGCGCTCAAGTGGTTTTTTGCGTCAGACGGGCTGCGGCGCGGTCCGTAGATGCGAATGTGCCTCGCTGATGCTTACTTACTTACTGATGGGGACTTACTCTGAGGTCCGTAGAGACTGGCTCCCAGCTGCGACAGCTGTCCCGGGGACGAGGCGGAGGATGAGGTCATCATCTGAAAGACAAAGGCATCCCGCTGAGCTCGCCGGCGTCGACGAGGGTAGCGACGGCGCCGCTTACGTCTTTGTCGACACGGTGCGGCGGGAAGACGGACGGCTGGCTGTAGTAGAGGCCGCCCGACTCGTCGGCCGCCGCGTAGTCGCCCTCCAGCCCCGCCTCCAGGAACTTCTTCCGGTTAGCCACAAACATGGCCGCCCCGTCACCTGCCACAACCCCGCGCCCCCCACAAATCAGTTCAGGCCGACTTTGTGCCGACGGCACCGCGAATAGACAAAGCCTGGCCTGCTGTTTGAGCGAGGCCAGGCAAAAGCGTTCCGGGAACGAGGAGGGGTGGGGGGGGACACACGACGCCGACCGCGAGTTGAGGCGAAAAAGATGATGTGATGTGAGCTTTTTCATTCAATACCCAACCATGTGATGAGTTTTCATTGGTCGCCCACCCCCCGTAACTCAGTTTTATGCATTTCTGATTGTCTGCGACTACTTTTCGTTGGTTGATGATTGCCCGCGACTACTTGTGACAGATCAGTCCATCTGTCATTTGGACCATGACATCACAAGGCTGTCTCGCAATCCCATCCACTTCATTTATCTTCCCGAGGGTCCACGAGATCCATTTTGATTGGATTTTTCTTGAAAGCAAAAACTAACCCCCCAAAACTCGTAAGCTTTTGCCACCACTTGCGGCGACCCCCAAGCAAGTTTTTGTCATGGTTTTCAGTTGAGGTCGGTCCCAGGAGGTACCCTGGCGCTGATTGGTGAGAAACATGGCGGCGCTGGTCTCACCTGACGCACGTAGGTGACCAGGTGGGCGTGGCTTTATTGACTCTCGCGAGAACCGGACGAGCGAGGGCAGCGGTTTGCTCGCTCCCAAACAAACAGAAACCCCCCTGACGAGCTTCGAGGTGAGTTGCCCGGCGGTTCGGAATGCTGTTCGTCGTCTTGTGCTTGGGCCCCAACTCTTCAAAGTTGGCGGCTGCGTGACGTGAGGCGCCGCGACCCGACGCTACGCCGGCTTGACGTGCGCCATTGTCGCAAAAAGCTACCGTTAGCCACGAAAGCTAACGTCATTCCATTTCCACGCCGGCGGGCGAGCCGGGAGCTCAAGACGCGTTTTCATGCGGTGTGAAGCGGGGCTAATTGGCATTATTCTGTAAGAATCCGCGCCGACGACACGTCAACCGACGGCTTAGCCACCAACGCTCGACTCGAGGACTCTTTAACATTTGTGGCTAAATGAAGCTAAAGCAACTGGCGGCTTTCAGAGGATTTCCGGCTCCATCGTGTGAATAGACTGGTCGAGTGGAGCCGGTTGCCGGTGGAGTAGCCTCACGGGTTCTCCAAGCTGCTCTTTTGCTTGCAAACCTGGCCCCTGGAGCTTAACCAGCTGCGAGGAGAACAACAATAACAATAACAAAAGGCTCGGGAGGGCTCGTGGCGGAAGAAAGGTCACCGAGGGATTCAGTCATCAGTCGATGCGCTCGGCAAGAGAAACTACGCGTAGTGGAATAGTTTAAAAGATATATGTACATCTATCACAAAATTAAAATAATATAAAAAAGAGCTCACCGCATCAATCTTTCTTCACCGCTACTTTCAAGATGGCCGACATTGCGTTCCGAACGCAAAGCATGCCGGGAGCTGTAGTCTTTGCCACGCGAGCCAACTTTGAATCCGAACCGTTTTCTCCAAATCGACGCCATCTGATTCGACCGTAACATATTGAAGACATTGTAAAAGCCAGGATCGAAAACGCAGTAGTCAAGTGTAGTTGAATTAAAATTAAAAGTCTAAAGCATCTTTGTTGAGGACTGTGGAACATGCTCGAGTTACAAAGGAATAGAAAAGAGTGCAATTCACGGTTCACTTTGGTTGATTTTTACTCCAGGTCACTTTTTTTTTCCTTCTTTGATTGACGTTCTCTCTCAGAAGTGGTTTTTGCCTGACGTTTTGTCAATAACCGATCCAAGGATGTTTGCTTTCGTTCATCAGCATAGTGAGCTATTTCCAAGATTATATTGTACGCTATCAAATTTGACTGCGATCTACTGGAGGCTGTAGATGTGAATGTGCCTCGCTGATGCTCTGCGCGAGCCCTCCTGAGCCTTTTGTTGTTGTTGTTGTTATTGTTCTCCTCGCAGCTGGTTAAGCTCCAGGGGCCAGGTTTGCAAGCAAAAGAGCAGCTTGGAGAACCCCCGCTGTACAGTATTCCATTCAACTCTTGAGCGTCCGAGTGGAAGGGATCCCAAGAGAGTTGAGCGGAACGGACTGTTGGGTCGTGGAAGGGGAATCGATCGCCTTGTTATGGCTCCCTCTGGTGGCACACGCGAGGAAATGCACAGAGACCGACGAGCAGACGAGGCAGTGATTTTATTCAATCGAGAATCAACAAACATTTGAACATACGCGCGCATGCACGCACACACAAAAAGTTTGGCTTTTTCGCACCCATTTGGCAGCGTCGGTAAGTGGGTTCGGAGTAAGGAGCCATGAATTAAAGGGACTGCATCGGGCCGGACAGGAGCGCTGCGCCCAAACATGCGTGGGCGTCTCACACTGACCAGGGAGAGCATGCACACCAGAAGACCAAAGACAAACGGTAACGGCGACAGGAAGAGCAAGATGAATCAAACGCACGCATTTTCTTTTTCTCGTGTCCCCCCCCCGACCCCGTTTAGAGATTTAAATGCGGCTGGCCCGTCAAAATGTCGATCCTCCCCAAAATTCCAACTGCTCCGGTAAACTTTTTTTTTTCAAATATACTCTGTTTGAAACCCAACAGAAAACAGTTGTGGCCACGCAAGATGGCGGCCCGCTGGCTTCATCTGCGATCGGCCGACTGCTAGTCCATATCGGCAGATCCTGGCTCCAGTCGGCCATCGTCAATTCGGTGAGTTGTGTCAGCGTTTTTCGGGTCGTCGGCGCCGAACGGACTCGGCGGTACCGCGTCACAGGCGGGTGCCGCCAAAGCGAGAATGAGGGGAACGGCGAGGGCTCGTATTTGGAAGCGCTTTGGTTCTGAAAATAATTTCTTTAGAAAATCGACTCCCGCTGCCGCCCACCAACAATACGGTGCTTTTCTTGTGAAAATAGCTGATTATTTTTTTCTGTCTCCCTCTCGCTCTTGTTTTCGTAGCGCCTTTTGGGATGTCGACGTGCGGGAACGGGAAGCGCAAAGGCGGAGGCCGCGCGCCATCGAAAGAGTCTGAAAATCACAAGGATCCTTGAATGCAGCAGGCGCCCGTAAACGCCTCATGCTGTCATCCGACACGGTATGGCTTTTCGAGAAAAGAAAAAAAAAGGTTCTTGCTTCAGACGGCAGCCGCGGCGAGTCTCCTCCTCCTCCTGCTCCTCACCGGTTGATTGGCTAAAAGGCACACGGGTCCGGAGGGGGCGTGGCGTGCGGCAGGTGGGGGTTCCGGGGTCATCCGCTCTGCGGGACGGCACAAACAAAGCACACCTTTGTGGAAAATAGCGGCTTCCGCGTCGGACTCGATCGCGTCGTTCGATCCTTGCGCTGCACTCCGCCGTCGTCTGTTGCGGTCGGTTCGCCGCCGCGCGGTGGTCGACTCGACCGTGCGTCGTTCAAAAGATCCCTCCTCTGCTGGTGTGACTGGGCGCCGCTTTCCAAACCTCTTTGGATTTGCGCCTCAGTCTTGGCCTTGGACTCGGCCGTACTCCCCCTCCTCCCCCTTCCGCGACAATCAGCCGGACCCCCGTGCGTTCCGCTTTCTGTGCACTGGCGCATCGGAGCGGACCCCGCCACGCTCCGTTGGAATCATCTGAGGCCTTCCGTTCCACGACTCGGTGGTCTGTGTGGCCGTGCGTTTTTCATGTTTGGAATTGGAGCGCGTCCCACCGTCGTGGATTCAGTTGCGCTACGCGTGCGTGACTTCAGCAAATTTGGACGCCGCGGTCGCTCCCGTCCGTTCCTGGAACCCCGTGAACGGACGAGCCGCTTTCGCTTGACTCGACTCGACTCGGCCCGGTTCCCTTTCAGTATCGCAGCGCGTTATTTTGGCCCCTCCCCCGCCCATCTTCCTGGAAGTTAATCCGCGGCGTTGCGGCAGATGGCGGCGTGCGCCGGGCCGCCCGCACGCCTCCACCGCCGCGCCAGTTATGAATGATTGCGCGCTCCGGGGCATTAACTTGGGATCACTTTAATCCTGCGCAGCATATGCGAGGCCCGCTGGGACAAATCCAGCGTGACCCCCCGCCGGGCTTTCACGCCAGCGCTTCGCAAAGACCTAAATAGTTCCCTCAAAAGCCCGCCAACAATCTCCGCGCGGGTGCGTTTGTTAGGAGCGGCCCATGCGCTCCCGATCTTTCACCGGTTTGCGCCCGGCCCCCCAACCGCCGTATTTTTCGGCGCAGGCCCCGCCATACGCTCGTCGACCCGGGCCTCGAAACGTGCGGGTCAACTGGCCAGCGGGAGCCCGGATGGCAGCCGCCAACCCAGATGCGGCGTTTCCCCGTTCCAAGTCCAGCGGTGCCGTTTTGGGGCCCGCCGATGGAGGCTGACGGGCTGTTTCGAGGCGGGTGGCGCTTTTCGTCCCTGTTGTGGTGGCGGTGCGCCGGCGGGGGGGTTGCTTAGGTGGCCGCCTTTTATCGCGCGCTCAATAAAAGGCGGCGGGAAGAACAGGATCAGGGAAGCGGAAAAGCAGGACACAAAGTGGCGTGGACGTGATCCCAGTTGATGCGTGAGCGCTCGCCTTCGTCGCCGCGTGCCAGGGGGGGGGCGCTGCCGGGCCACGTGACGTTCGCTAATTATAAACCATGACACACTCGTTTCCTCGCTCTTTGCCTGTGCGTCTTCAGGTGTGCGTGCATGCGTGTGGATGCGTCTGCGGGGACACACACACGTGCCAGTTTCACACACAAAAACAACCACACACACACACACACAAAACTAACAAAGCGCATGCATGCATACACACCCACTCAGCATGTTTGTGTACCGCACGCACGGGCGCGGGCGGTTGATTGGTGTGCGCGGTAATTTCTCGGCGCGCGTTTGTGTGCTGAGCGCCGCCAGGCTGGACCGCTCGCTTACATAAGAGCGCCGTTGTGGGCCAGGTTGCCATTTGCGATGCGCCCCCGAGGTTTGATGATGTCATCCGCCCATGATGTCACGCCGCGATGGCATCATCAAATGGCGCATCGGCTTCGGCGGCATTGTTGCGAGGCGTCGTGAGCTCGCGGCCGAAGACCGCCGCCGCCGCCACGTGCTCCGCGCGCATGTTATGTAACATCCTCCTCGTGGCCCGCTCTCAAGCGCCGCTTCCCGAACCCCGACGAGAGCATCTTACGAGTCACACAAAGGAAGCGGACGCCATCTCCTCTGGCTTCCGCTTTCTGCGACTGCACGTTCCGGGACCTCGCGTGCATGTGTGTGTGTTGTTGCTGATCTGCGTGTGTGCTTGCGGGGAGTTTTGTGCGCACGCGTGCGTTTGTTTCCGCGTGCGTCGTCGTGTGGTTTGTCCACGCTTGGCTCGGTGTGTGTTTGTACGGATGGCGTGCGCATGGTGGAGATTATGGAAATAAAGTGAGGGATTAAACGCAGTTTTAGCGTCGGCAGCCAAGCGAGACGTCCGTCGCTCGACAGCTTTGACGAGATATTTTCAAGTTTTCTAATCTCCGACGCCGCACGCCACCACGCCAAGCGTTGGAGGGCACCCGCGCCGCTCGGCGCCGTCCTCTGCGCTTTTTCGTTGCTTGTTGCCGTCACAAAGTGTCTCGGGAGGTGCGTCGACGGTGGCGGGCCGCCGAGCACGTGACGCCGTGCGATTATAATTATTATTATTATTATTATTATTCTCAGCGCGTATCCATCTGCCATCTCGGCGAGAAATGCACTTGCGTGAGCGGGGTTGCCGTGGCAACGCTGCAATTACGGCGTGAGCTGACATGAAAGTAATCAAAGGCGCGGGGGCCCCGTTCCGCTCGGCCGCGTCCAGGTGCCGCGCCACCCGGCGTCAGAAAAACCCGGGGGGGCGATCGGGGCGCCGCCAGTACAGGTGAGCGCTGAGGAGGGGCGGAAGCGGGCAACGTCGACGTGGCGGGGGCGTGATTTGGAAGATTGGGGCAGTGGGCAGCTGCAGAATTTGAACGCTGGCTGAAGTCAAAGGGGGGGCACCGCAACCCGAGAATCAGCTGAAATCTCGACATTAAATGCCAGATGCGATGGCGAGGTGTGCACTGACCTGGTGCGAGTCCCGTCGGCCCGGATCCTGAATCCAGACGAAACCTGAGAGGAAGGGGGAGAGGGGGCGTTCCCCGCACGCGCGGCAGATAAGGGTTGGGAAAATCCAAAGTTTTTGCGGCCGCCGGCCCGCCTACAAGTCGGTTTCCCGCGTGTCCAGGCAGAAGGCGTAGAGCGAGCTTTTCAGGTCCAAGCCGCTGTTGGCCTTGACCTCGCCCTTGGCCCCGGCGGGCGTCCCCGACGGCGGCTCCTTGGTCCCCTCGGGGCTTGCCTTGGCCTCGGGGGCCGCCGGCTCGTCCTTGAGCGAGGACTGGTCCTGGTCGGTCTCGCGGTGGTAGAAGTAGTTGAAGTTTGAGACGATGACGGGCACGGGCAGCGCGATGGTCAGCACGCCGGCGATGGCGCACAGCGAGCCCACGATCTTGCCGCCCACCGTGACGGGGCGCATGTCGCCGTAGCCCACCGTGGTCATGGTGACCACGGCCCACCAGAAGGCGTCGGGGATGCTGGAGAAGTGCGACTCGGGCTCGTCAGCCTCAGCGAAGTAGACGGCGCTGGAGAAGAGGATGACGCCGATGAAGAGGAAGAAGATGAGCAGGCCCAGCTCGCGCATGCTGGCCTTGAGCGTCTGACCCAGGATCTGCAGGCCCTTGGAGTGGCGCGACAGCTTGAAGATGCGGAAGACGCGCACCAGCCGGATGACACGCAGGATGGCCAGCGACATGGCCTGCTGGCCGTTGGGGTGCTCCTGGCCCTGCTCGGCCAGCTCGGTGCCCAGCGTGATGAAGTAGGGCATGATGGACATGATGTCGATGATGTTCATCACCGTCTTGGAGAACTCGGACTTGCTGGGGCAGGCGAAGAAGCGCACGAAGAGCTCGAAGGTGAACCAGATGACGCAGGTGGTCTCGATGATGAAGAAGGGGTCGCTGAAGGTCAGCGAGGGCCGGGCCGCCGTGCCGTTGTCGGGCCGGCCGCCGGACGGCAGCTCGCGCTCGTCCCGGAACTCGGGCAGCGTCTCCAGGCAGAAGGTGATGATGGAGATGGTGATGACCAGCACCGACACGATGGCGATGCCGCGCGCCGGGCTGGAGCTCTCCGGGTACTCGAAGATCAGCCACACCTGCCGACGCACACCGCCGCCGCCTTTAGTCCCCGACTGGCCCTGCCGCTCCAACCCGCGCTCTTCCCCTCGACTCCGTGGCACGCGCACGCGCACGCGCACGCGCTCCCGTATCAGCCCCCCCCCCCTTTTGGCACACTACTCAAACATTTGCGCTTCGAATGACGAGTGCGCTCTTTGTTTTTTTTATTTTTTCTATCTCCACCGCTGCCTTCCGCAACTCTTGCACGACCACGACTGGAGGTCGGGATGGGGGCCGGGCACCAACCTGCTTCTGGAACTCGTTTCGCGGCAGCGGCTTCTCCTCCTCCTTGATGAATCCCTCGTCCTCGCGGAAGCGCTCCATGGCCTCCTCGCCCAGCTGGTAGAAGCGGATCTCGTCGGCGAAGACGTCGATGGACACGTTGACGGGCCTGCGGATCTTGCCGCCCGACTGGTAGAAGTAGAGGATGCCGTCGAAGCTGGGCCGGTTGCGGTCAAAGAAGTACTCGTTGCGCAGCGGGTCGAAGTACTTGATCCTCTTGGCGGGGTCGCCCAGCAGAGTGTCGGGGAACTGGTTGAGAGTGCCCAGCTGCGTCTCGTAGCGCAGGCCGGCGATGTTGATGAGCACCCGCTCGTTGCTGTCAGAGTCCAAGTCCAGGTCCAGGAGCTCGTCGTCGAAGACGTGCGGGCTGTGGTCGGCGCGCAGCAGCGCGTCCATGGCGTTCTCGCTGCAGCTCAGCGCGCTGTTCATGTCGTTGAGCTTCCACGCGGGGGGAGGAGGATGAGGAGGAGGATGCTGATGATGATGATGATGATGAAGAGGAGCGTTCACTTCTTTGCCCAAGTCGTCCATGAGCGCCGAGTGGAGCTGCTGCTGCTGCTCTGCGTTGTTGGCGCCTCCGTTCTCCTGCAGGTTCACCAGAGCCACCTCCATGGCCGCGCCGTCGCCCGTCGCCCGCAACCCCCCACCCCCACCCCGCCTGCCTCGCTCCTCACGCGCACTTGTTGACGGAGCCCGCCGGCATCCCGAGAGATGCGGCAGGAGGAGGAAGGGGACGCGCCGGAGATGAAGCCCCGGCAGGAGTGCGGCCAGAATGCCGGGACGCCGGAGGAACGCTTTGGCTCCGCCCCCGCTGCCCGCCCCCGACGTGCGCGCGGCTCGCTCCTTGCCTCTCTTTGCTCCCTTGCTTCCCGTTTTGTCTGTTTTCACTCAGCAAACATCTTTTTATGTCCCCGCTGTTGATGGAGAAAAAAGGAAAACGTTGGCCCGTCCATGTCCTCGTCATTTTTGGACAAGATGCAGCGCGCGTCGGCTTAGCGGATCGACCTTTTTGCCCAAATCGACTTGCTCTCTTGAGAAATTCGTCCTGGTCTTTGGACTTGGCTGTTTGTCCACGCTGGCCCTTTAAGAGCGACCAACCTCAAATGTACTCAGTCATCCAAACTTACACTGGACACACACACACACTCGCTGACCTATTTAGAAGGTTACTTTCTTTGCCCAGCGGTCGGATTAAGAAAACAAAGCATGACTGCTATATTTATCCCCCTTTCCTCATCTAATGCAGCAGCAGCAGCCTGATCGTGATCAGCATCCACCCCCCCTCTGATTAACCAACACTGGACACACCCCCCACGGACTCACACTTCACAATAACAACGTGAGTCGTCGTGGCCCACAGGCAACAGCATCCACACAAAGGAGGCGACCAGGAGGACCTTTTTACAAATCGCATTTTCCATCACACGCGAGACGCGCATGCGCGGGTGCGTATTTGGGCGCCGCAGGGCAAGCTGACCCGCGACGGCTTTAATTCGGGCTGACAGGCGGTGAGTTCAGGTCCAGTCAGAAATCACATGCTCGCCATGACGTCATTGGAAAACGTTTGCTTTCGCCCGGCTCGCCGTTTGTCTTGAAAAGAAAAAATGAAATTTTAATCACATGAAATCATTGAACTTGAAATTTCCTCCTGAAGCAAACGCCACCACGCTATCCTTATCAACTCAACTTTGAGTTTGATTGTTTTCAGGATTTCAAGTGCCTTCCCAAAGTGGCATCCCTGATCACAAGTCGTCGACGGCCGAGTACTTGAGGGAGCGCCCCGTCGGTTGCCGTGTGAGCAGATGCCATCTTTGGAATAATGCTCGTATTTGTGCTTGTCGTTTGTTTCGCAGTTTCGCCGGCGGACGTGGGAGCTGCAGCCGGTCGAATCTCGCCGAGTGGGAGTGGTCACCGTGGCAACAGGTAACCAACCAACCGCAAACAGTCGCCGCACGCGAGTCACCTGCGGCCCATCGCACAGCGGCGACCTCACTTTGAGCGCTCGCTTCCCGTGGCAGATGCGTTCAGTGCAAGCAGGCCGCCATATGCGTCCGTCAATAGCGGAGGAGAAAAGTGAGGGGAGCCTGCGAGCGCGTGGCCGTTAGCTTAGCACGTGCCGCCTGTGTGCTGGATGAGCGCTCGAGTGGAAAACGGCAGCGCAGGAAGCCACAGCCAATCGGCATCCTGCGCTCCTCACAAGGCGCCATCGTCACCCCCCCACCCCCACCCACGCCCCTTCAGAGTGTGTGGAGGCCCTCAGGCAGATTTCACACACACAGGAAGTCGACGGGAACATTTCGAGCCTGCTATTTCAGTGACGGTACGCAAAAGGCGAGCCAGGCACAAGAGCGGCAGTCGGCCCAGCCGTCGGTCCTCGCTGTCTTCTTGTTCTTGTGATGTCACCGGCAGCGTCCCGTGATCTTGTCGTCTTGTGGCGTTATTGTGGTGGTGGTGGAGCAACCTTTGCTCAAGTGTCGCGTGGAAACCGAGGCCGCGGGAATTTGGCTAGCCGGTGCGCGTCCGTGCGCCTCAAACGTCGTGCCAAATTCAGCCTCCCGATTTGGACAGAGTGTCTCGTCGTCACGAGCACGACAGTTGTTTCCCGTGCGGCTGACTTCTGGCGCGCCCCCTTCCCTCGGGCAGAGCGCCGCTCGCCATGGCAACGCGCGCATGGTACCTCGCACCCCGGAGGCGTGCGCGAGCCAGCAGGCGGCGCTGTGGTCTTTTTTCTTCGCCCGACCTTCACGCTGGCTGCCTTATGCCAGTGAGCTGGGGGGGCGGGGGGGACGCAAGCCGAGGAGCGGCACGTGAATATTTCATGCGAGTACGAGACACCTCGTTTTCCACATGCTGCCCTGCTCAGCGTTTGCGTCGCTTTCAAGATGCGTTTGTCCCCTCGCCAACCTTAGCAGGAAGCAAAAGTGGACAGTCCTTATTAGCCTCACCTGATGGACTCAATTGCTGATTGTTTCTGGGCGCTGCCCGTGTTAGCTTGGCCTACGCTAACCTTGACGCGGCGCCGTTTGGTGTGGTTCCGGCACGCGGTGGTCCTCGCCTCGCTTTGACACTCGCTCTCTCTCTCAAGACTGGCTCGCCTCTCCGATTGCTTTGAAAGTTTCTCTTTAGCGTAGCCTAGCTTAGCATAGCTCAGTTGAGCACGCCGCGAAAAGATCTGGCGCCTGAGATGGGGCAGACCCGTATCGCGACTTTGTGACCCCATTAGCTTAGCACGTTTACATTCGTAGCCCCCAAAATGCCGCGCTGCCGAGAATAGCTCGCCTGCGCTCTTGAAGGACAAATTGGCCACGCGTGCTAAAAATAGTCGCGACGAATGAGGTGGTTCGTTATATAAGCATTCTGTGCCTTTATGAATGGGGGGGGTCCGAAGGGTCCTCGCCACAGCTGCTGAGCGCAACGTCATCGGAGCGTGTGGGAACATTTTGAACGCATCACAACACGCGTAGCTAGCTTGTTCTTTTCAGTCGGCCCCCCACGTGTCGCCAACTTGGAGCGAATCCCAAAACTCTTCCGATCGCTGTCGAGAGGCCGCTCGCTTTGTGGGGGACTTCTGACGCCAGGTTTCCTGACACATTTGAACCCAAAAACAACCCAAACGGCTTTTTCATGTCCGCTTAATATTTGTTTTTTGTTTTTTTGCGGGGGGGGGGGGTTATTTCTCAACTGAGCCGGCCCGGTCGTGTTGGCGCGTTGTTAGCTGGCGCTCCTTGAAAAGTCCGCTGAGGTCGAGGGTCACGACAACCGACGGGCGACTTGGGCGAAACGCGGCAAGCGCTCGTCTGCTTGTTTGCCGTTGCCATGGCTACACGGCACCGGGAAAGAGGAGAAGTGGAGGAGCTCCAGCTCTGCGCTGCTCTTTCTCTCTGGAGAGCTTTCTGTCTCTTGCTCTGTTGCCCTCTGCGATTCTGTCTTGTCTCTCTCTCGCTGGATTTTCCTCTCTGCCTCTCTTTCTCTCTTCCGTCTTTCTGGTTGTCGTCTCTTCCTCGCAGTTGGTCTCCCCCTGACTCGCTCTTTCTCGCCGTCTTTTTCCGTCCGTGCCTCTGGTTCTGTTTTTCTCTCTCCTTCGCTGGATGTTTTGCTCTCTGTCACGCTTTTCTCCCCCCCCCTCTCTCCTGCTCGCCTGTTCCTCCGTCTCTTTCTCTCTCTCTCTCTCTCTCTCTCTCTCTCTCTCTCTCTCTCTCTCTCTCTCTCTCCACGGCACCAAAAGCATGTCTGCATTGCGACGAAACCCCCCACCGCCCTCCCCCCCTCCCCGCTCCCTCCCGCCCGCTCCTCTTTGCCGTCCTCGCCAGCACAGTATGCTTCCGATGAGGCTGCCCGGAGCCACGTTACGCTAAAGGATCTTCTTCTTCTTCCGCTTCCCCTTCCCAGCGGTCTTCTCCCGGCGACGCCCGCTCTCGCCCCAGGACGACGACGACGACGAGGGGGCACCGATGCCGCAGTGCGGGCGCCTGCGGGCGACCCGCGGCTCCATCATCGGCCGGCGCCGGCGGGAGCGGGAAAGCGACACCCGGCCGACAGCGCGGCGCCATGAATATTTCATCCCGCCGAAAGACGAGCGCGTCCAGCAGAGCTCCCGCCCGTGACGTGACCAAGATGTTGACGACGGCGACCATGGAGGCTCAGTAGGGGCCCGCCGCTCTCGCTTCCCGGTCGGCGGAGCGCCACCCCCCCACCCCCACCCCGGTTTCCCCGCCCCCCTCCCGCCAGGATGACGGTGGCGTCGGCTGACAACGCGGACGAGAGCGCCACCTTGCCCGGCCACCCACAGGAGGACGAGTGCGCCGGGCACGAGTGCTGCGAACGCGTGGTCATCAACGTGTCGGGGCTTCGCTTCGAGACGCGGCTCAAGACCCTGGCGCACTTCCCCAACACGCTGCTGGGGGACCCCAAGAAGAGGATGCGCTACTTCGACCCGCTGCGCAACGAGTACTTCTTCGACCGCAACCGGCCCAGCTTCGACGCCATCCTCTACTACTACCAGTCGGGCGGGCGGCTGAGGCGGCCCGTCAACGTCCCGCTGGACATGTTCTCCGAGGAGATCAAATTTTACCAGCTGGGCGCCGAGGCCATGGAGAAGTTTCGCGAGGACGAGGGCTTCATCCGCGAGGAGGAGCGGCCCCTGCCGGACAAGGAATTCCAGCGGCAGATCTGGCTGCTCTTCGAGCACCCAGAGAGCTCGGGCCCGGCGCGGGGCATCGCCATCGTGTCCGTCATGGTCATTCTCATCTCCATCGTCATCTTCTGCCTGGAGACGCTGCCCGAGCTGAAGGAGGACGCGGGCGAGCGGCGGCGGATGGCGGCGGTGGCCAACAACGGTACGGCCGCTCGCCGCGGCGGCGGCGACATCCTGGCCGACCCTTTCTTCATGGTGGAGACCCTCTGCATCATCTGGTTCTCCTTCGAGCTGCTGGTGCGCTTCTTCGCCTGCCCCAGCAAGACGGCCTTCTTCCGCAACATGATGAACTCCATCGACGTGGTGGCCATCATCCCCTACTTCATCACGCTGGGCACCGAGCTGGCTGACGACTCGGACGACAAGGCGGCGGCGGCGGCGGCGGCGGCGAGCAGGCCACGTCGCTGGCCATCCTGCGCGTCATCCGGCTGGTGCGCGTCTTCCGCATCTTCAAGCTGTCGCGCCACTCCAAGGGCCTGCAGATCCTGGGCCAGACGCTCAAGGCCAGCATGCGCGAGCTGGGCCTGCTCATCTTCTTCCTCTTCATCGGCGTCATCCTCTTCTCCAGCGCCGTCTACTTCGCCGAGGCCGAGGAGAAGGAGTCCTACTTCACCAGCATCCCCGACGCCTTCTGGTGGGCGGTGGTCTCCATGACCACGGTGGGCTACGGCGACATGTACCCGGTCACCATCGGCGGCAAGATCGTGGGCTCGCTGTGCGCCATCGCCGGCGTGCTGACCATCGCGCTGCCCGTGCCCGTCATCGTCTCAAACTTCAACTACTTCTACCACCGCGAGACGGACGGCGAGGAACAAGCGCAGCTGCTGCAGTTCAGCCAGCGCAACTTGGCGGTCGAGCGGGACGACGCCTCCTCGCTGCTCAGCAAGTCCTCCGAGTACGCCCGCGCCCCCGACAACAGCATCGACAACTTGCGCGAGGCCACCCTGCGCACCGCCAACTGCGTCGACGCCGCCAAGATGCTGACCGACGTGTGAGACCGCTGCAGAGCCGCTTTGGGCAAACTTTTGTTGATCTCAGAAAGAAAATAAGTCAGACGAGACTGGCATCCCCGACTGTTGAGCAAAAAAAGTTTAATTTTCCTTCCATTGAGAGGAATAAAAAAAATAATATGAAAAAAAAGCCAACGCACCCCCCAAAAAGGTTAACATTTATTTTTAGGTGATTGATTGCCGATTTGGTCAAATGGAAAATTGCGCAATATTTGTGTTGGACTCGTTTCTCTTCCACAAATCATGAAGCGATTCTTCGAGGGCGGCGATGAGAAAAGAAATGAACGCATCCGCAAAATCATGACGGTGGGCGATTCATGAGCGAAGCGCTTCAAACGTGCATCCCCAAATCTTGTCTTTCTATTTTTGTCGAACGCTTATTTGTAATGACTGAAAACGCGTTCATCAAATGGACCGAAGAATACAAGTGAAAAATGTCAGCTGTAGTTTTGTCTTTTTAGATTGTCATGGAGACTTTCTACGGAAATGATCGGGACCTCGCGGCGGGCCCTGAAAGACTCAACGTGAGGGAATAAAAAAATCATGAAATGCATCTGAACAGGAGACTCTTTGGAAGCGTGCGTAATTCGCCAGGGACTCGTTGGGCATTTGGGAGAATGCCAACAACGGGTCCCGTGCCTTGACCCCGGATCTCGCCCCAAGTGCCTTTGCTGTGACGACGAGGCGTCACCTGGTTTCTCCGGCTGCTCAGAGACCGCATCCCCGAAGACTCCCAAATGGTTTTGCTCCCGCAACTCAAGGCAGACGCCGGTCTTTCCTTCCGCGATGTATTTTGTTGTGGCGCTGAGCGGTGTTCAAACGACACTTGGAATAAACTTGCGGATGAGCCACTCGTCTTCTTCCTTCCCGTTTGCGCTCCGGGCGACCAAGTCAAAGACAAGGAGACGGAGAAACCTAAAATAGTCAAGCGCGTTCGCGGCGCCAAGAGGGGAAAGGGGGACAAATGAAGACCGCCTCCGATCCAAATGTCAAAGTCATTGTCGCTTTGAGTCACGTCGCGTAGAAAGCAATTCGTGCCGGCTGAACTTGTTTGCGTCACGTCGACTCGTTTCTTCAGCTGAAGCAAAGCCATCGTGACAAGGCGTCCTCGTCAAAGGGCCATTGCGGCTGCCCTTGACGCAAATCGTCCTTTGGAATCTCCCTGAAAAAAAGCGTGGCCCGCAGGTCGAGCGTTCTCCGAAGTGGGAACAGACTCGCTCTGGAGATGTCGCCGAGAAAGTCGACCTAAATGAGACACTTTGCTCGAAATGAGGAGAAAGCCTCGTTTTCCCAGAGTGGCTTGCGATGAAATCTTATTCGGGGATGTGCGCGCGCAAACGGACATGTTGTTTTGTGAGAGAGACGGACGGCTCGAGCTCGGCGAGGACGCGTGCCACCGCGAGACCGACATTCGGCGACGGTTGCGCATGTCTTCGTCTCTCACGTCCAACCCGGAGCAAGCCTGCACGCTTGTTCGCGCGAAGGGTTTCGGGGACGTCCCCTGAGCGCGAGTGGCGGTAACCATGGCAACAAGCGCCCCCACGCAGTGGCAACCATTCTTCACGCTGGCGATTTTCTCCGTCGTTGACGATTTTCAGTCAGTCGTCACTGAACAAGTGCCCGTCGAGTGAATGCTGCCCTCGCGTGGACGTTTGAGCGACTGCAGCCTGCCTCTGACTCGCGATTCAAAACTCGGCTCGACCCCTCTGTCGAGTTGGAATCGAGCGGCCGGTCTTTCTTTCTCCTTGTAGCCGCCTTGAAATTGATTCAACCTCTCCTCTGTCGCACTGTCCGGATAGAACCGCGAGCTTTCATTCCAATATTTTACCGACGTTTTGCACGAGGCAAATAACAGACAGTCACCGCAGTTCGTTTAGACAATTTGCGTTGTTGACAGCAATGTAAAAATGAAAGGAAAGGGGGGGGGCAAAAGGGGAGGCTTTATGTACTTTTTTTAATCACGGAAATTATTTTGGGAAACCACTGAATCGGTATTCATCAAAGCTTCACTTTTTTGCGTGTGATCAATTGAAGAAATCTAAGTGCTCATCTACCTCAATGACAACAATTTAAATAGTGGAGAGCGAGCTCGCTGCCTTTAGAAAAATTTGGAAGCTCCATTCCCTTGCTCCCCCCCAAAATCAATTTCCAAATATGGAATACGGAAAACACAGGAGTCTGGGGGAGTTAAAAAATCAACTGAAGATAATTTTGAACATAAAATCTTTGTTTTCACTATATCTTTCACTCTAACCCTGGTAATGTATGACGACGCCTGTTCCTTGATGAATAAAACAAATGTTGAAAACAATGTCCGCTGACGTCACGTGTCTTTGACTGACGTTTCTCGGCGTCGTCGGAGCGGAAGTCCCGCCTGCCTCCGCAGTGTAGACAAGCCCCGCGACCGCGCGTCACTTCCTCTTTTCCTGCCTCTGTGAGCGAGACACCATGAAGGCGTCCGGCACTGTACGTAAAAATGTCTCTTTTCTTCTCGCCGGCCTACCGCGCGCACTTTCCGCGCGTCGATGTCGACGTCTAAGTAAACGCGCGTCACATTTGTCCGCTCGAGTGACCGCAAACGTGTTCGTAAGGGACCGTTTTCGTCTTATTCACGCGGTAGCGTTGGCTCGCAACATGGCGTCGGTCGGCGGCACCATGTGGGCGACGTCTCGGTCGCGCTGCTCGCAGACGGCCCCAACCGGACGTTTTCGAAAAACGGGGAATAGCTGCGAGAATAGCTAGCTCTGCGCTCCGACGCCAGGTGGAACGTTTGGAGCCGCCATCCCTGTCCAATTTACTTGGCGGCACTGCGAGTGAGCTCTGAATTGTTAACACTTTGCAAAATTATTTGCAGTAACAGATTCCCTCTTGGCATTTTGCTTTTTGTTTTCTTTTCTTGTCCCCCACCCTACCCCCCTCCTAAAAAAGTAGCGAGGCAACAACTTGCATGTCAAGCGTGAGCATTGTATGTTGTTGGATTGATTTGCTGGTCGGGACACGTCACTGGCATAGGTCGATCACCAGATTCCGTTGTCCATGTTGACCCATTGGCGTGTTTTAGGTACCTGCCGCCCAAAGAAAAACCAATGCGCCCACCAACCGTTTGTTTTCCTCCATGCAGATTGTCAGACAATTTTGATTAGAGGCAACGTGTGATGATTTTTTAATCGTTCGATAGTGACTCCGTGTGGGCTTGACGCCTCTGGAGAAGTTTGCAGCCAAACCCAAAGGTCACACTCGCGACAGTGGTGTGACCCAGCGTGGCTTGCGCACAGCAACACTTGCCTTGTCGCCTTTCTTGGCTGCATTTGTACCTTTGAAAGTGAAACCAAGGCCTCACACGCGAGCCGCGCGCCCTCGCCTGCCAAGGCTTGACCGTGACGTGGGTTTCTGTTTTTTTTTTTTTGTGGGCAGCTGCGAGAGTACAAGGTGGTCGGGCGTCTGCTGCCGTCGCCCAAGAACCCCACCCCGCCCCTGTACCGCATGCGCATCTTCGCCCCCAACCACGTGGTGGCCAAGTCCCGCTTCTGGTACTTTGTGTCCCAACTCAGGAAGATGAAGAAGGCGTCCGGCGAGACCGTCTACTGCGGGCTGGTGCGTATTGCCCCTACCCCCATCCCGAATTTGCGATGGCGTGGGTGAAGCTTTCACCTCCTCAACTTTTGAATGTGATGCCGTGTGAATGCAGGTCCACGAGAAAACGCCCCTGAAGGTGAAGAACTTTGGCATCTGGCTGCGTTACGACTCACGCAGCGGCACGCACAACATGTACCGCGAGTACCGGGACCTCACCACCTCCGGAGCCGTCACCCAGTGCTGTGAGTGGTGACCCCACCCCCGTCCCGGCTTTTTGCCGCCTTCCTAATTTACCGTCTCATTGTTCCCCCCACACCCCCACCCCCACAGACCGCGACATGGGCGCCCGGCACCGCGCCCGCGCCCACTCCATTCAGATCATGAAGGTCCAGGTGATCGCCGCCAACAAGTGTCGCAGGCCTGCCATCAAGCAGTTCCACGTGAGTTTCTGCCCACTTTCCTCCCTCGCGTGGGGCCGCTCCACGTTGGCACAACGCCGCCAGATGAGGTTCCAGATTCATCTTGCAGACTTTGAGCTGCGGATTGCGAAAGCGGCGACACGCAAGTGCCCGTTGGCGCTTGTTTTGTTGTTGTTGTCATTGTTGACTGACGCAATGTGGCTTTGGTCCCGCAGGACTCCAAGATCAAGTTCCCGCTGCCCCATCGGGTCCTGCGCCGCCAGCACAAACCCCGCTTCACCACCAAGAGACCAAACACCTTCTTCTAAAGGCTGTGGGGCAAATCCAAATAAATTGTTGTTTTGGTTTGGAGCTTTTTGTGTTCTGTCGTCATCTTTTTCTTCCCACATGGCCATTGAATTTTTTGAACCACGCTTCCACAGACAGATCAGCATCTACTTTCTATGTCGCACACATTCGCAGCACAAGTGGTGTCACTCCTCTGGACCGTGAAATGGAACTCAGATATTCATGCAGTTGTTTGCAGACTGCTGATTGTAATTGGGGGCCCCCCGAAAGACAGCTCTGGTGACGGGTCTGCCGTTCTCAAATTTTGATTGACGTATTCAAACGATGACAATCGTTGGTTAGATGGGGGGGCTTCCCGGTCAATGTCCGCTTGAGGCTCCCAACAGACGCCGGAATCGCCGATGACCGCAGATGTGCCTTTGAGTCACTTTGGCTACTTGTGCTTCTTTTTCCAAGTGTCAAACATTGTACGTTTTCTGTCTTTTGCCGTGAGTTCTTCCCTTCTCACGCTTGTTGCAACGTGAGTGCGTGGACAAATATTCACTGCAAAGTCGCGATGAGCTATGGTAGAATAACGGAGAAAAGAGAAATCGAATCCTCCAAAAGTGAGGCACAGTCTAGCGAGGGATGTCATTTGAAGGATGATAATTCTCAATATTTTTTCACTGATTTATAATTTAAATATCAATGCAATTGAATGGTTGAATTGTACCTATGCTATATATATATATATATATATGTATAAGAGCTGTCAAACGATTAAAATCTAATTAAAAACTCAACTGTCATAATTAACTCAAATTAACTAAAAATTAATCATGATTACTCACGCATTTTTAATCGTTTCTGAATTTCCTTTTATATTTTTTGTCCTATTTTCCCCCATTTTAATGCTCTCATCAACATGGAATCATGAATCAGTTTTCTATGTGCAAAATGTAAATATTTACTAAAATAATTTCAATTTTCAATTTTACATGAACATTTTTCACTTGTAGCAGTTATTCACACATTATCTCTCACACAATATTACTGTCCATCAACAACAATGAAAAAAATATTTTGTCACAACAGCTGCTTGAACAGCTCTTTTTATGGAATCAAAACAGCGCAATATTAAGTGCACATCTAAGGTAAACTAGTACTCTGCCTATAATTTTTCACGGCCCCCTGAATAGGGATTGTCGGTCAGCATGGAAGGATCTCTCGTTCTGTACTTTTTTGATCATTTATTGGAGCACTTTGCAGCAGAAGTAGTAGTAGTAGTAGTTGTAACAGAAGTATCAGAAGCAGGTAATAACCTAAACTACACATAAATGCAGTAAAAAATTAATATATCTATCTTTCTGCATCACAATGTAAATATGTATATAATTGACATTAATTAATACCTTTATTTAACAATACGTTTAATAAATAATGTAATCAACCCTGATTTCACTATGTATCATTATCGTCATCATTATTCATTGTTTTAAACGTAAGAAACCATACAACACAAACATAAAGTCGAATCGAACAAAAGAACTACAAGTCCCAATAGTCAATCTCGGAAGTGGAGCGCCGGCATGATTTACCCCAGCTACAACGCAATTTACTTCGTTTAAACGTCAGATTGCAGACGGACAAACATGACAACTATGCACAAATGAGCTAAATAAAGACACCCCTGTTCTAGCAACATTTTAGCCCACGCTGTTTGCTTTGAAATGATCCATAGCTGTCGGTCTGAGACGAGGGGGCGGAGTAATAAATGTGTAAATGTTTTTTTTTCATCTTGTGAGGGCGTTGAAATCCTCCGTCTTATTCATATGATAGCAGAGGGCGGTAGAGGGCGCCCGTGAGCTCCAAATGTGAAACGAAGAAGAAAAGGTCTTCCGGGTCGGCGAGCCGGAAGTGAAGAGGCAGACACGCACGCGCCGCACGAGAAAAGACTGACGCCGCCACACCGTAAAGCGGAGCGCACTCGGCGACGTTCGAAGACTTCTGTCGGTTGTCGCCGCACGGACGACGGCCCCATGCAATAAGGTCAGCTTCGCCGCCGCCGGACGGGGACGTCGGGGAGGCCTGCGGTCGTTGAGCCGGCGAGGAAAGCTCTCGAGCACAAAAGCAACTGAGAAATAACGGCGATCGTTAATGCACCGGGAGAGAGCGTCGGGCTTCCCGGGAGGCTGCCCAATGTCACTTCCGGTGGGGGGCCAGGTGGTGGTGGTGGCATCGTTTTCTGGCTAGCCGGCTAATGCTAGCTCATTTGAGCAATGCCCACCACTCCGTGCCCGCCTAGCAGTCAACCAAGTGGGGAATAAAGGAGCTGCCCCAAAATGCTCTTCTTCTTTTGTATTCAAACTGGCGTGTCAAATGAAACACGAAAGCCACTCTTCTGTCAACTGACTGCTTGCCAAAATCACATTGTGAGTGTCCACAGGGAGCCTTCATGATGGCGACCCCCCCCCCCCAGGATCGATGCGAATTATTCGTGCTGACGAGAACCGATATGTGGAGCCCACATCAGCGTCAAAGTTTGAAATAATACAAACTCAAACACTTCGATGAAACTCCTCCGTGTAGGGAGACGTTTGATTATTTTTTAAATCGATATAAGGCCAAATTATTCAACACAAAAGCGATGTATTGCTTTTTTTTGGGGGGGGGACAACTCGATATAATAAAGGCGATGTGGACAGGCTAGTTGGAGATGGTAACAATGTCATTCCGGCAAATGAACCTATCCTCATGAAAGCTAAGTCCCCCTCTGAAGGATCGCATTTTCCAATTGGATTTGATTTGAAAACCAACTGGACTGTAAAATGTACAAAACACGTTGCCGTCGTGTTTTTGCGTCTCGTCCAGATGAGAGGAGGCGAAGCGAGGCAGCCACAGCAGACCAGCGCAGCGCCCGCCCGCCGACACGCGAGCTAACCCGCCCGCCGGTGTGCCGCCGCCATGGACGAGCAGGCCCTGCTGGGGCTCGACCCCGGCGCCGACCCCCCCTACCGCCAGAGGGTCAGCCGCACGCACTCACTCTGAATGAATGAAGTCCGGGTCGTGCCATCGTTCAGAACCCCGGTCCGCCTCATCTGAAAATTGATTTTGGGCTGTGCGTGTCCTTCAGGCCATGGCGTACTTCGAGCAGCTCAAGGAGTCGCGCGACGCCTGGGAGGTGTGTGCGCAGGCCCTCGCTAAAGGACTCTACAGGTAGAAGTTGGGGGGGGGGGCTACGGTTTTGTGTGTGTGTGCGCTTTGAGCATCGCTCCCTTGTTGACAGCGTGCCATCTTGTTTGCAGCAACGACCACGTCAAGTTCTTCTGCTTCCAAGTTTTGGAGCATCAGGTGAAGTTCAGGTAGGGGGTTGGTCGGTCGGGGGTCCGCGTTCTTGGCAAAATGACGGCAGACCGACGCTGTGATCGCAGACACGGCGGGCTGAGCGGCGGCCAGCGGCAGCTCATCCGAGAGACGCTGATGAAGTGGCTGCAGTTTCAGGTCAGTTGCGGCGCCGCCCCCGCCCGCCCGCCCGTGACGACCGCTCACCTCGGCGCTGTGGCGGCGGCAGGTGCTGAGCGCGCAGCAGCCCGAGAAGATCTTTGTGCGCAACAAAGCGGCGCAGGTGCTGGCGCTGACCTTTGTGGCCGAGTACCCGGCGCTGTGGCCCGACTTCTTCTTCAACATGCTGACGCTGGTCGGCCTGGACCCCCGCGGCGTCGACATCTACTTGCGCACGCTCATGGCCATCGACGGCGAGGTCGTCGACAGGGACACCCTGCACGCGCCCGAGGTACCGCGTGCCTGCGTTAGCTGCTTTTCCACCTGATTCCAAGTGGATCGTTCTGGGTAGCGGGGGGGGGGCGACACGCATGCCCCCCCGCATAAATTTGCTGCGTAAGCACGCTCGCCACTCAAAGCGCTCGTCTCACCGACGCAAAGGCCATTCGCCCCGCCCAGGTTTTGCTTTTTGATGGAAGGTGTGGCCAAAGCAGCCAAGCGCTCGTTTTGCGCCGTTCATTCTTTGTCCTCGCGAGCAACTCGGTCGCGCGTCTTCCGCCTTGCCCGGTGCCGAGGAATTTGCCGTCAGCGTCTGACGCGGGGAGCGCGCGGCTGTGTCCAGGTGGCGCGACGGAACACCTTGATCAAGGACGCCATGCGGGAGCAGTGCGTCCCCAGCCTGGTGGAGTCCTGGTTCCAGATCCTGCACGCGTACCAGCGCAGCCACCCCGAGCTCACCTGCCAGTGCCTGGAGGTGGTCGGCGCCTACGTGTCCTGGATCGACCTGGGCCTCATCGCCAACCAACGGTGGGTTTTGGTCGCTGGCTGGCGAGTGATGTCGTGCTGACGTGCGTGCGTGCGTGCGTGCGCAGGTTCGTGGACCTTCTGCTCAGCCACATGGCCGTGGAGGAGCTGCGCGAGGAGGCCTGCGACTGCCTGCTGGAGATGGTCAACAAGGGCATGGACCCCGTGGAGAAAACCAAGCTGGTGGAGTCGCTCGCCCAGGTCCTGCAGTCGGCCGGCTTCTTCTACGTCGAGCAGGTCGGACGCCACATTTTTGTTGCCTTCTTTTGACCGTCGCGCAATCGCTCAGTTGTCGATGCTTTTCATGAAACTTGCGTCTGATGGATTTGACCTTGCATCGTCGTGTTTCAGGGAGAGAAAAAAAGAATGCACCGCTTGCCACCTTGTCCCCTTCAGTCAGAAATGGGACCTTTTGGCCCATTGCTGCAAAATGCCCGCCCGTCATGTCGCAAATGCTTTTCGCCTTGTTTTTGAGGAGGAGGAGGACGTGGACTTCTTGGCCAAGTTCTCTCGCCTGGTCAACGGGATGGGCCAGAGTCTGGTCCTGAGCTGGACCAAGCTGGCCAAGGCGGGCAGCGCCGACGACGCCGGCGCCGCGCTGCGCGCCCTGGAGGCCAAAGTGGCGCTGGTGCTGCGCCTCCTGGTGCATCCCGACGATGACATCTCAGCCAACGTGGTGGCCTTCTGCTACGAGTACCTGCACGTGCTCAAACAGGTCGCCGTCGCCTCGCCACGCCTCGCGACGCCTCGCGACGGCTCCCTCCTAATCTTGCTCCTCTCTGATTGACAGCTGCCTGAGCTCAGCGATGGCCAGAAGAGCAACATGGAGGTCGGTGTGCGTGCGGGCGCGTGGGTATGAGAGCGCTACGGACCTCAGTCAAATTGACCCCCCTCCCCCCTCTCTCTCACGAGCAGGCGATCATGCTGGCTGTCGTCAAGAAGTTGACGTACGACGACGAGTACAACTTTGACAACGAGGTGCGTTCACGCCGGGGCGAGGGCCGCTTTCCCACCGCGGTCACGCTGACACCGGCGCCGTGTGCGCGCGCGCCAGGGCGAGGACGAGGCCATGTTTGTGGAGTACAGGAAGCAGCTGAAGATGCTCCTGGACCGCCTGGCGCAGGTGTCCCCCGAGCTGGTCCTGGAGTCTGTCCGCAGAGTCTTCACCGACACCATGCGGTAAGACCCCGACACCCCCCCGCGCCTGAGCCGCATCTCGACGCCACGTTGACGCGGTTGGAATGTGCGCGCGTGTCTCAGCAAGTGGCAGAGCGCATCTTTCATGGAGGTGGAGGTGGCCATCCGGCTGCTGTACATGCTGGGAGAAGCTCTGCCCGCCTCGCACGGGGCGCACTTCTCGGGAGACGCCGTCAAGACGGGAGCGCTGCAGGACATGATGACCACGGTCAGCACGCGCCGCCGCCGCCGCTTTTCCTCGTCGGGCGCTGACGTGTCGCTCGCCGTCTCAGTTGGTGTCATGCGGCGTGAGCGACTACCGGCACGCCTCGGTGGCCCTGGAGTTCTTTGAGACGGTGGTCCGCTACGACAAGTTCTTCGTCGCGGAGCCGCTGCACATCCCCAACGTTTTGGTACAGCCGCGTCGCGCCCAAAGCCGCGTTTGTGAAGCCACAGGTCCAAACGTGTCGTGTTGTGTCGTGCGGCAGATGGCTTTCCTGGACCAGCGCGGGCTGAGGCACGACAGCCCCAAAGTCCGCAGTCGAGTGGCTTACCTCTTCTCGCGTTTCATCAAAACGCTCCAGTGAGTCGGCTTGCGATGCGCCAAAGACCACTCGCGCGGCGGGCGCGTTTGCTGAACTTCCGTTTTGCTGCACGTTTCAGCAAGCATGTGACGGCGTTCATCGAGGACATCCTGACCCGGATCCAGGACTTCCTGGAGCTGGCTCCTCCCGTACGTAAGCGCCGCCGCCGCTCGGCCGTCAGCTGTCAGCCGTCTCCCGCATGCGGCGCTCCGCAGGACAAGGCGTTCCCGGCGCCGCTGACCAGCGACGACCAGCTGTTCATGTTCGAGGCGGCAGGCGTGCTGATCGTGAGCGGCGAGAGTCCGCCGGAGAGGAAGCGGGCGCTGATGCGGGCCCTGCTGGCGCCGCTCATGGACGCCTTCCGCATGCTGCTGGAGCAACTTCGCCTGGAGACGGACGAGGAGACGCGGGCGGCGCTGGCTGACTGCCTCAGCCACGCCGTCGGCTTCGTCAGGTCAGGAAGCGCGTGGCGGCGTCTCGGCCGTCTTTTGCCCCCTCGGCGTTTCGCGGTGCGGCCTGCGGCTCTCGTCCGCGCCGCTTTGCGAAGGGTTAACGTGGCGCTCTTCCCACAGTCGCACCAGCAAGGCCTTCAGCAACAAGCAGACGGTGAAGCAGTGCGGCTGCACCGAAGTCTACCGGGACTGCCTGCGCACCTTCCTGCCGGCGCTGAGCTGCCCCGACCGGCGGGGGGCGCTGCGCGGCTGCGTGCGCTCCTTCCTGCACCGCATGATCATCTGCATGGAGGAGGAGGTGCTGCCCTTCATCCCCGCCGCCTCCGAGCACATGCTGAAGGACTGCGAGGCCAAAGACCTGCAGGAGTTCATCCCGCTCATCAGCCAGATCGCTGCCAAGTTCAAAGTATGTAGTCAAGACGTCCTTGAGCCGGGCCACCGCTCCTCTCGGTGGCGCGGGCGGGGCACTTCAAAACCGCCAAGAGATCCATACTGAAGGCGCCCCCCGACCCCGCCGCCACGGCAGCGGGAGGTGTCCCCCTTGCTCCAGCAGGTGTTCATGCCGCTGGTGCTGGCCATCTTCGAGGTGCTGGCGCGCCCCGCCGACGCCAACGACCAGGCGGCCGCCTTGGAGCGGCAGATGCTGCGCAGGAGCTACTTCTCCTTTGTCCACACGGTCGCCAGCAGCGGTCTGAGCGAGGTCCTGGCCGGCCAGGGTGAGGCCCAACACCCCCCCTGCATCATCTTCGCCCGAGCCTGACTCGCTATTTTCAGGGCCGGAGAACGTGGAGCGGGTGGTCTTCACCGTCATCCAGGGAGCCGTCGACTTCCCCGACCCCGTCGCGCAGAAAACCTGCTTCGCCGTGCTCGGCAGGCTCGTCGAGCTTTGGGGTGAGGCCGCCATCCGTGCACGTGGAACGTGCCCCCCTGACGCGTGCGCTGTGCTTTCAGGGGGCAAGGCGGGCATGACGGGCTTCAGTGACTTCACGTACAAACACATCGTTCCCGCCTGCTTCCTGGCTCCTCTCAAGCCGACCTTTGACCTCTCCGACGCTCAGACCGTGCTGGTGTGTGCGCGCGCGGGCGCGTCCGTGTGTTTGAGCGCAAGTCCTGATTGTTGTTGTGACCTTTCAGACGTTGTCCGAGGTGGCCGCCACGCTCAAGACCATCTATGCGCAGCAGGTACCGCCGCCGTTGAGTTCGCCGCTCGACTGAGACGCGGCCGCCGTTTTGACCTTGCTCTGCCTTGCGTCCGCGCGTTAGGGTCTGGAGCTGTTGGAGTTCCTGCGGCGAGACTACCTTCCGTCGCTTCACTTGTGCCCGGACGTGGCGCAGGTCAGGCCGGCGCGTGCCGGGAAGCCCCGCCCGCTCCTCGGTCGCAACGCGCCCGACTGGACTTTTGATGCGTTTGCCCTTCTCGTGTCTTTGCCAGGAGCTTTGTCACGTCCTGCAGCAGCCTGATCCCAAAGTCCTCAAGACCTATTTGAAGGTCTGATGCACTTTTGACATCTTGGTCGTGAATTCTGCCCCCCCCCACCCCCCCTCCTCGTTCTTCTCAATGCATCCATTTTGCGTGCGCTTTCATTCGCAACCGAGCGATAGAGACAAACTCGCCGCTGTCTCTGCTGTGAAGTCTTCAACTTGGACAAGATATCTGCACGTGTGGATTATTTTGTAGCTTTGTTGACCTTTCAGTGTTGTGGAAACTGAAAATCCCGCCGTGGGCCCCAATTTCTGATCACGTCAGTGGTTTGGATGACGACTAAGTTCCGTGTCAAAAGGGCGTGCAGGAACAGGGCACGGGTTCTCAGACAAGATGAATCGCCAAATGCAGAAACTCGAAGGATTGATTGCTGCGTGCGTGTGCGTGTTATCTATTTCTTCTTCCCACTCACCCGTCTTGGCGTTTCCCCCTTCAGGTGTTCTTCCAGCGAGCCAGGCTGTAGCAGGTCAAAGGGCACAGGAAGCCAGCGCGACCCCGGCGCCGGAGGGGGACAGCGGATGAGGCCCCGCCCCCTGAACATTAGCGGGAGCCGTGCGCAGAGACTTTTCCTCCAAAGGGCTGACATGTTTTAATTTAAAAGTGCTGATTGTGCAAAGGTGGCGGCGACCCGTCTTTGCGACGGCGACCCATCAAGGACAAACAAGCAGCTGTAAATAAGAGAAGAGTGACCACGTGGATTTTCTTGAGACTTTTTTTGTTTTGTTTATTTTTGCCTCTGAGCCGTCGGCTCCTTTCTGTTTGCGCCAAAAAATGAAATACAAAGGCACTCAAACGTTGACTCTGTTTCACTTTCAACTTTTTATTTTTAATACTCCCGTGCATTTTCCCACAAGCTTCCCTTTGGGGCGGACGAGACGGCAGAGGGAAAACAAGAAGGAAACCAAAAGTCGACTTTGAGTATTCGACTCTCTTGAAAGGAGAAAGTGAGGGAAAATGTTGTGTTGCCAATGGCTGAGGAGGATTTCTCCTCTGCACTTTTCGCTCTTTCGAATGGAAACCAAAAGCTTGGCATTGACGAGGCGTCCGTGGCGAGCGGCCTCCGTGTGTCTCCAAAATTTGAATGGCCAGTGTGGATTTCAGGGACCCGTTTGGAGACGCGGCGGCAGCTCTGCGCCGTCACTTTGGTGTGACAAGACGCCTCCAAAAAAGCGGGACACAAAGCAATCATGACGCCGATTGGACGTGGACCAACGTGCCTTTTTAATTTCTTCTCTTAGATGAAACAGCAGCGCCATTTTGTGGGGTTGTCGTCGTGCTCAAAGGTTTTTCTTTGACCGTTTCAGAACGTCAGCGCGATACTTTGGACTGATTGATTTTGAAGCTGCCGATGCGCGGGAGGGCCGCCATTTATTCACCTCTGTCGTTTGAGCGCACGCAGAAGGCTCGCCAGAAAGCCGAAGCCCCCGGCCGGGCCTCGTCCGGCCGGCCGTCCAGCCTGGACGTGAGGAGCTTGAGGACGAGGTCGTCGAACGTGTCCGGGTCAAACAAGAAGACGTCGGCCAGCCTCCGGGAAGATCCCAACTCCCGCTTCAGGCCCCGGATGACCTCCTTCACCGTCCGGTTCACCTTGCAGGGTCCCAACTTGGTCCAGGGCAACAGGAGCGCGTCCTCCGTCATCCTCTTGGACACGCGGTGGACGGCGGCCACCGCGTCCTGGGACAGCACCAGCCGGCCCACGTTCTCGGGCAGGCCCGCGAACAGCTGGACCATGACCACGTCCACCAGGGTCAGGAGCTCTTCCTGGACTGAGCACAAGGGACGGAACGGTGACGCAGAGACCTCGGGGGCCGGCGTGCGCGGGCGGGCGGCGGCCGGGTGAGAATCGGCCATCATGCCTTCGGTGTCTCCAAAGTAGTCTGGACTCTCGCCGCCACCGCCGGTGTTCTCTGCCTCCTGCAGGCAAAGCAGATGGGGCGGCGATGGGCGGGAGTCGGCCCTCGTGCGGGGGGGCGGAGTCTTTGGACCGGGGTCATCTGGGTCCCCCCGGCGCGGGGTTCTCGACCGGGCGAGCCGACGGCCCTCCGTCTCGGTTTCGGGACCCGTGTCTTCCGGAAGCAAAGGGCGAGAATCGTCGTTTTTGGAGCAGATGGAAGAGGGACCCAGGGGAGATGTGCTCTCGGGCTCCTGGATCTCAGAGTCCCGCTCGGTTTCCGGACCGGTTGTTGCCGGGGTGACGGCCTCGGTGCCGGAGTCACCGCGGGGGTCTGGGGACGGACCCTCGCACACGGTGGTGACCGCGTGCTCCAGAAAGAGGAGCTCTGGCGTGGACTCTGGGATTGTGGTTCCGGCGGAGACCTTCTCCAAGGGGTTGGAGTCCCCGTGGCATTTGTGGCCAGGCGTTGGGACCTGGGGGGGGTCGCGTCCTCCCGCAAACTGAGCTCTGCTTTGTTTTCCGGGCCGGTGGCTGTGACTGAGGGATGCGAGTCGCTCTCGCCGTCTGGGAACGGGCTTTTGGACCCAGGTTCCTCCGTGGCCTCCTGTAAACGGACCTCCGCTTTGTTTTCTGGGCACTTGAAATTTTCCGAGGAGCTTGGGTCAAAAACGGCGTTTGCGGCCAGGCTTTCGGACCGGGGCGGCGCGTTTCTGTCTTGCTGCAACTTGACCTCTGGCTCGCTTTCTGGACTCGGAGTGGAAAGCTTTTCCGGGCGGTCGGAGTCGCCCTCTGTGCCTATGGCCAAGTTTTCGGAGCTGGGGGGGTTGACATCCTCCTGCCAACACACTTCTGTCTGGTTTTCGGGACTCCTTGTTCCAGGGAATACTTTTTCCAAGGAGCAGCGGTCACCGGTGGTCTCCGGGGATGAATTTTTGGACCCGAGGTTGGCCGCGGTCTCCTGCAAACAGATCTCTGGCTTGTTTTCAGGATGTCCGGTCGCATTTCCCAAAGCGCAAGAGTCGCCATTGACAACTAGGATTGGGCTCTTGGGCCCGGGAATGTCGAGGCCCTCCCGCAAATGGACCTCCGGCTCGTTTTCTGGACTTGGGGTTCCAGTGGAGTTCTCTTCTAAGGGGGCGGAGTCACCAAGGCCATCCGGGGCCAGATTGACGGCCTCGTGGGCATCCGTGTCCTCCTGCTGACCGAGCCCCGGTTTGTTTTCAAGGCCCCTGGTTCCAGCGGAGACCCCTTCTGAGGCGCAGGCGTCGCCAACGCCATCCGGGAGACGGTTCTCTGGTCCGCATGTGTCCAGGTGCTCTTGTGGATGAACCTCAGGTTTGTTTTCTGGCTTTTTGGTTCCGGGGGGGGCCTTTTCCAAGGGGCGGGAGTCACAGAGGTCATCCGAGAGCGCATTCTCTGGCCCTGGGCCATCTTTGTCCTCTTGCAAATGAACCTCTGTGTTTTTTTCCAGCATTGCGGCCCCAGGGGAGACCCTTTTCGGGGGGCGGGAGTCGCCGACGGTGTCTGGGGCTGGACTCTCAAACGCCAAAGTGTCTTGCGGGCGCACCGGAGGACTTTCTGGGGCCGCGCCCGCGGCGACGAGCGACCGGATGTCGTTCAAGCAGCCGCACAGCTCGTCGGCATGGTTCTGTCGCGTCCCGGGTTCCAGCTTGAGCCAGAGAACCAGCTGCTCCACAAACCGCTTGGCAGAATCTTCCAGAATCATGGTCAGGACTTGGAGATTGTCCGTTTTCTTCTGGTCCGTTTCTAAGACCAGTGGTTCCGAGAGGCGCCGCCGCACCTCCGGCGACTGGACCGGAATCCGTTTGCTGATAACATAGCGATACATTTTGTCCACCAGTTCAACGGAGAAGGTGTCGGCCTCCAATCTCAGCCTGTCCACGTCGACGCTGCCACCGCCTCCGTCCGCCGCCCTCGTGAAGATGTCCTCGATTCGAGAGCGGGTGCTTTGGAAGGTAAGCGGGGACTCGAGCGCCGTCAGGGGGTCTTGGTCTCGGCACACCAGCGTGCCCTGGTATCGGACCTGCTCCAGCTCAGACGCGAGCTCCTCAAACTTTCTTCGACAAAAGTTGAGAAAAGCGCGCTGGCGCAACAACCCGCCGCCGCGGTCGGGATCGGGGCGGCAGTGGAAAAATCTTGTCAGAGGGTCCTTGATGAGGGCCAGGTCGAAGTGAGGACCGCACGCCGAATCGCAGCCCCCGTCGGCGGAGCCCAGGCAGCGGAGGTCTTTGACGATGATCGCCACGATTTCCGCCGCCGTTTTCTTCACCTCCTGTTGGGGGTCGGTCCACTTGCGGAGGACGTGTCCGACGGCGGCCTCGGTGGTCTCTTTGAGTTCCAGCGCGCACGCCTCCGCCTCCCTGCTTTGGCGCACTTGATTCGGGCCGTCGCGCACGCTCAGGTGGACCTTGATGACTCCGCCCGTCAGCAGAACCATTTTGGCCAGCACTTCCGTCTCGGTAAAGGTGGTCGGCACGTAGAGGGGTGGGGCCGCGCGCGCCGCCAGGGTGGCTTTGACGCGCGCGCGCACCTCCTCCTGCAGCACGACGTCCAACTTGCGGGCGCTGACGCTCGGCTTGCTCGCAACGTCCAGCGCCGCGGCCAGCGCGGAGGCCAGCCCGCCGACCACCGACAGCGTGGTGACGGGGGCGGCGGCGGTGGTGGTCGTCGCCGCTGGCGCCGCCGCAGTCCGTCCTCGCGTTCGCTCCGCCGCCAGCAGAGCGGCGGCGTTCACGCACAACTTGTGCGTGGCGCGCGCGCACATGTCGGCCAGCAGGAGCTGCGTGGACGAGTCGGCGGTTCCGTTTGCCAGCAGGACCCACTGGGCCTCCGCCACGCGCGCCAGGTGCGCGCGCAGGACCGGGAGGACAACGTCCGCGTGTACCCGATACGCGCCGTTCTGCATGACTTCCGCCTTCCCAAAGCAAAGGAGCGAATGAAGCCAGCGGGTTGGCGACAGCCGCGGCGCTGCCTTTGCCTCTGTGACGCACGCGAGCGGGGCCGCGTCGGCGCCTTAGTGACGTCGGCGCACGCGGCCCTGACGTCGCCCGCGAAGATTTTCCGCAACCGAACTCTTGCCGTTGACCCATGCAGCCGCTGATGGCGGCTCGCTCGCAGAGTGGACGCTCAATTTTGCTGAGGGGGCGGGTAGTTGGGCGGGGGGGGGTCGCTACCCCGTGCCACCCTGTGCCACCCTTCACCTGTTGCTCGCCTCCTCAAGCGCTCGACGCTCTGCCATGTCACCGCTTGCTCAACCTGGTGATGGGCTGCTGCGTCCGCAGACTGGTCGATGAGTCGAGTTGGTGGTTCGCTCGGTCAATGGCTGCGCTTTGTTGGTCGGATGGTCAACCGATTGTTGACGACCCAGTTGGGCACAGTCAGGGTGAGCTGATTCGTCAAGTCATTGATTGCTTCGGGGTAGTCAATTGAGTAGGGCGGATCAAATGAGTGCTTAGTCGACCCGTCAGTAGGTTGGTCACGCGGCGGTAAGTGGGTGAGTGGGGCCTTTGCAGCTGACATGCGTTTCATGTTTCATTAACTTGTGCTTGTTCCTTTTGAGATTTTTTTATTGATTGCATTTTTGTGTTTGCTGGCAAAATGGAGTGGAGTTGCTTGACACGAGGCGGATGAAGCGGCGCAGGTGGCATCCACGGCACGTCTTATCCTTTGATGACGGCGATGGGTCTCAGCTTGATGGCCTTCCTGCTGATGCCGGCCTCGTGGCACGTGTCCACCACGTCCGTCACGTTTTTGTACGACTCGGGAGCCTGCGGGCGGACACAATGAGACGCAAGCCAAGAAGGGAAAAAAAAAGCTGCGGGGGGCCCACCTCTTCCATCACCAGTTTGGGGGACGCCACTCGGATGGCGATGCCTTTGTCGGCCAGCTGGTCCAGAACGTCCTGGAAGTCCAGATTGCGGCGGGATTTGGCCCGGGACAGAGCTCGACCCTGCCAGGCAAGTACAAGCGCGCTTATGAGCGTGCTCCTCAACCTTCCGCACTGGCCGACACGTTTGCAAGCAATCGCTTATTATTTTTTTTTTGTGTTTAGTTTCAGATTGCCCTTGTGCACGACTGGAGGCACGTACCGCTCCGTGGCAGGTGGTTCCGAAGGTGTTGGTCATGCCTCGCTCGGTGCCGGTGAGGACGTAGCTGCACGTGCCCATGGTGCCCCCGATCAGGACCGGCTGGCCCGTCAGCTGGACGCACACAACCAGGTCAGTGGGGGGGGGGGAGCCACGTCGGAATCCCATCGCCACCGTGTGGCATAGAATCCCAAAAAATAAACTCAGATCATGACTGTTTCGCGATCTAATTCAAATCCAAGTTTGTCGTTGTCATCTAATGCCTCTGTTGTGTAAAGTGACAAGAATTGCCCCCCCGCCCTCAAGAATTTCCTATTTTGGGAGGGGAGAATGTTGCGATCACAAAGACAAGAAAGGGCGTCCGTTTTGCATCTGACCTGGTAGTCGACGGGGATGAGCGGGTGGTGGGGGGGGAAGGCGCGCGTGGAGCCCTTGCGGTGCACCAGCAGGGTGCGCTGGCGCCCGTCCACCATGTGCTCCTCCACCTTGGCGATGTTGTGCGACACGTCGTAGATGACGTGCATGTCCAGGTCATCCGGCGTGCTCTGGAACACTTTGGCGAACGCCTCGGGAGACGCGCGCAAAGTCCAAAATGAGAATTCAGCGCACGCCGACCATTTCGGCGGAGGGTTCCGGAAAGCCAAGTAGAAAATGGCCGACGGCCGCTTGGGGCTTTGTTTTGGTTTCCTTACCTGCCTCGTGAGGAAGGTCATGGACGAGCGATTGACCCAGGCGTAGTTGCCGGCGGCGGCCATTCCCTTCAGGTAGTCCTGCCCCTCTTGCGACGTGATGCGGGCGCACGCCAGCTGCCGGTCGTTGACGACAATCTTGTCGCGATTCATGGCCTTCTCCATGGCCACCAGCGCGTCTGCCAAGCCAGCGCAAAACCTCAGGGCGCAACGCCGGGGGGGGGCAAGGTGAAGTGCTTGCCGAGTCCAGTCGGACTTGTGGCCCCCCCCACCCCCCCCGTGGGCTACCTGTGGCGACCTGATGGCCGAGGCCTCTGCTGCCGCTGTGGATCATGACGCACACCTGCCCCTTGTGGTCGACGCCCATCTTCTTGGCTGCGTAGTCGTCGAAGATCTGGTCCACCACTTGGATCTCGGCGTAGTGGTTTCCCGCTCCCAGCGTTCCCAGCTGCGGGGAGGGGTCAGGGGGGCTTTTTGAGCTCCACGTCGGGGGGTCAAACCCTTCGACACCGCGCTTTTTTTTGACAAAATGTCATCATTTTCTCTGGCAACATATTGATGGATTTTGCTTTTGTCTTCCATGACTTTTGACCCTCTTTGTTTGCGGGGGGGCTACTACCTGGGGGAGGCCCCGCTTCTTGGCCTTGGACGAGACCTTGTTGGGGTCGGCCTGCAGCATCCTGCCGTACTCCTCGCAGTGCTCCTTGTCCTCGGCCCAAGCGTAGCCCTCGCGCAGCGACCAGTCCACGCCCATCTCCAGCGCCTCCTCCAAGTCCCTGCGGGGCACCGGCACGGCTCAGCGCCCCTCCGCTCGGCGCCCCCGCCCCCGACGCCTTACTTGGCCCCCATGGGGATGACGCCCTTGGAGCCGACGCCCACGGGGATGTGGTCAAAGAGTGACTGCGCCAGCTGCTCCTTGACGGGCTGCACGTCTCGCTCGTCCAGGTTGGTCCTCAGCAGGCGCACGCCGCAGTTGATGTCGAAGCCCACGCCGCCTGCCACGCACGCCCCCCGCCCCCTCCTTTAGCCCGCGCTGCAAATGCAAAATAAAAACTCGCCGCGGCGGTGGGCACGCCGTGGCTCACCTGGAGACACCACCGCGTCCGGGTCGTTCATGTCAAAGGCCGCCATGTTCCCGATGGCAAAGCCGTAGCCCGAGTGGACATCCGGGAGGCCGATGGACCTCTGTGGACAAAAGGCACCACGTGACCCCGCCGAAGAATCCCGTTAGCGGAGGCAAATTGGACTCTTGACAGTTGGTTTTCTTGCAAAAGGACACTTTTGTCTGGGGGACCTAAAAAGAAAACCTTTTTCTACTCATCTTTTGATTCCATCTCCCATTTTTCCCCCTCCCCCACACGACAATTGTGCCCTGTTGAATGTTGTCACAAATTCCATCGGTTTTCATGAAACGCTGTGGAAAAATAATCTCTCCATAAAATTGAATGTTTGACAAATTTGACACTTTTTCTTCCTCCTCAAATGACGTTTTTGTTCTTGTACACGACATTATTTCTCCTCAAGCTGTTTTGTTTTCTTTAGTGGGGTCGGGGGTGGGGGGTTTCTTGGCTTTCGTCCCCCCCCCGTCAACTTGTCAACAGGGTAGTGGCTGATACGCACGTGGACGATGCCGGGCAGCGCCGCCACGTTTCCGATCTGTTTCATGGCCGGAAGGAAGCCGCCCACGCCTGACCAATGGAAACGGGGGCATGATCAAGTCACAAAGGTGCAAGCACGCGATGGGACGTTTGCAGAAGAGGAGCGCGCCTTCACCTCCTCCACGACAGGCATTCCGCAGCTCCTCAAACATCAATTTTTCCAGGGGCTCGTTGACGTAGAATAGTCCTTCCACCTAGAAGACGCACACGCACGCACGCAGGTGTCACCGTTGAATTGCAATCACTTCCAACGCGGACAACCGCTTTCGGAGTTGCCATTTTAAACTCCGGTGATGACCGCGTCACGGCGCGTGCACTCGCGAGCGTCATTCGACGGCAAACATACACGCGAATTGCGGCTACCTAACTAGCTTGCTAACTAGCCGCGTTCACGATCGGAGCGTGGAGAAGATGTACCTTCATGTTGGGAACAAAGCCCTTTTTTATTCTCCAGCAGTTGGTGTCAATCTTGTCCAAATACTGCAACTCGTCGTTGTAATTTCGACTCATTCTGACGCGTTTGCTTCTCCAGTCCAAATGGGTGACTTTCAATCGTGCGTCGGCTCGCGTGTGTCCGTCTGTCGCTCTAGGTGGCGGCAGACGGCGCGCGACGGCAACCCGCAAGTATTTCAAGCGCTCGTCAATTTCATCAATCAGCTATTTCGTCGGGTTTTCACACCTTGCCGCTTACAAGTCGCTACACATTCGAGATATTGAGCTCCGTAACGGAAAATTACACGGTGCCGCGTGCAGTCCGTTTACAGTATTCGTTTGTTGACGCGATCAGCGCTTGGTGACGTCATCACCGAATCTTGGCCAGCCTTCTTGCTCTGGAAGTAGTCCGACAAGATGGCGGCCGTCTTTCAAAACAAAAGCACCAAATCGAGCACGATGAACAAGGTAGACAATAATAATAATAATAATACATTTGATTTATAAGCGCCTTTCAAGACACCCAAGGACACTTTACAATAACAAAAAACACAAAACAATGATACGCCGTAAAAAGTACACTTGTGTCCGCCATAACTCTGGCTACCTTTCAGCCACCGTCGTTGTCTAATGGGTTTTAATTTTCGAATAATAGGGACGTGCACATGATTGAAGGGAATTTTTGTGCCAAGTTGTCCTTTTAGTTTGTCACGCAACAGTTAGACTGCATCGAACATGTAACATGAAGTTTGATTTTGAAAAGCGGATGTTGTCGTGCTGATGGCGTCGCTCGATGGCGGAAGAAGAGACGGCAACCAAACATTTCTCCCAAAATCGCCAGCCAGGTTTATCTTCTTTTGAGTTGCTTTAAATGTCCGTTGTTTAGCAAGTCCACAGATCGCTCGTTAGCCTAGCCTGGCCAAGGTTAGTCCAGCTTCGCTTTGCTGCGGGCCTTAAGCCTTTTTTTTCCGCACGCCACACCGAAAACGACATTTCTTCAGCTTTGCTAGTTTGATATGATTGCACGCGTGTTCATCTAGCATGCCAATATTCATGTATTACACACGCCAGCTCACTGGTTTCGTCATTTGTGTTGTTTGTCTCAAGTTTTGTTTGGCTTGATGCTAATCAATGACTCAGCAAAAGCGGATAAGATGGCTCGATGCCGTCAACTGAGAGAGCGTCATTTGTTGTTGTTGTTGTTGGTGGTGGTGCCGGTGTTGCCTGCGGCGTGTGAACAGGATGAAGTTGCGAATTCGCATCTGCAAGCACACCAGCAAAGTGGACGCGGTGGGTCCCGAGTCTACTTTGGAGGAGCTAATGGAGCACATCCGTGACGTCCTGCTGCCCGGGCACGGACTCGGGTCAGTCTGCGGAATATTATTACGTGCAAAAATATGCTCTGGCGTGTGCGCTAAGAGTTGCTGCGCCTAACATTGGCTGTCGAGGCCCGCCCGCCTGCCTGCTTGAGTGAGTGAGGCGCGAGGGCGACGCTCGAGAAAATCACTTGGTCGTTGTTGTCGCCCGAAGAGTGACTTTTCCAAGCTCGACGGACGCGCGCAGAGTAGTTGCGATGTGTCACGTGGCCACCCGACGAGGTGCACACGCGGCGTGACGTCACCGACGCGCGCCATGTGACTCAAAAGGCCGTGAGGAAACGTCAGATGACGTCACGGCGCGGCCGAATCGGATGCGTTGGCATGAGACGAGAAAGAGACAACTGGCCGTGATTGCACGTGTGGTTATGTAATCAGATTCAAATGTGATATTTTGTTGACCTCAGTCCAGACGCGAACTTTGGCCTTTCTCTCAACGGCACCGAGCTCCTCGCTGACACGGGTCAGAAGTTGTCGTCGTGCGGCGTCGTCCCGGGAGATCTGATCCGTGTCCTGCTTCCCGCCGGCGCCGCCCACAGCAACGACGACAGCAACGACCCTCCCCCCGGCGGCGCCGCCCGGTCCCTCGCCGGGCCTGCGAGCGCTGCCCAAAGCCTCGTTGACACTGACGACGCTTTCTCCGGGGCCACCATCAGCCGAGCCCGAGCCGGCCCCCCGCCCGCCTCACGATCCCCGCCCGGCGCCAGGGACGCATCCCCCGCGGGGACCGTCCGACCACTCGTCGCGCCCGGTGCCCAAACCGCCGCCGACATTGCAATGACCTCCAGCCAGGTAAGATGACGTCTCAGTTTTTTTTGGGGGGGGTGGGGGGGCTCGTACGGCGGGCTCACATGACGAAAGTTAATCAGCAGAAGTCCTGATCGGCAGCAAGCCCCTTAACAAGGTTGACTTTTCAACTCAAGTGAATGACTTCTGAAGTGACGCGTTGCCGTTTGATGTCTGGAGCGCTTGGGGGGGGGCAGCCATTAGGAAATTATTTGATGGTGAATCCATCATCGCACAACAACTATTGACCATCAATTCCTTGTATTGACACCTCGTCTGGCTTTTTTTTGTGCGAGTCCTTTGAATTTCAGCCCCTCGACCAATCGATTCTCCCGTCCGCTTTTTGTCGTCCTCCACGGCAGCGCGCCCAAATCACGCTGAAAAAGATGGCCGTCGTCGTTGGTTCGGCGTCATCTCATCTTGATTGGCTTTTGCAGCCCCGTAGCGCGGCCGCTCCTCCCGACGACCCTCCCGCCGACGCCGCCGGGCAGGCCCGCGACCGCCGGACGCCGACCGTCCTCTGCTGGGAGCCGATGCTGTGCGGCGAGGCGGGCGAAGGCCAGGTGCCGCACTCGCTGGAGCTGCTCTACCGCGCCGCCCAGGTCACCTCTCCCGCCGACGCCGTCATGGTGGTCGCCCACCTGCTTATGCTGGAGACCGGATTCACGCCCCAGGTCAGGAACCTCCAACCTCGCTCCAGTTTTTGTTTTTTTAACCTCGCAGGCTTTATCGCTGCCGTGCGAACTTGCCGCGTTGTGGCGCTGAGGTCTTTTGATGTTGCCGTGTCAGTCGGATGCTTCCCATTTGCTGTCGTATTTCTCAAGGGTCAGTTTTAGGGCCCGTCCTTGATTGATTTATTTTGCGCGCGACACGGTTCCCCTCAGCCGAGTTGTCGTTGGAGTCGGCGCTATCTCATCGCTCGCATCGTACGCTGCGGCCCCGCGCATTCATTTCCCTTCGACTTTTGACGTGTTGCGGAAATCTTGACTCGTTCAGGGCGGCGAAGCGAAGCCAGTGGAGATGCCGTTCGGATGGCGTTCGTCCGGCGGCGCCTACAGACTTCAGTACACGCACGCGCTGTGTGAAAGGGGTGCAGTCACGGTGGTGGCGGTGCCCATGAACCCCGTGCTCGTCATTGAAGGTGAGTGACTCGCCTTCACCTTCCCGGCGATGAAGACGCTGCCTCGGCCTCATGGTCTTCATCGCGTCGCTTGCAGCCATCCTGCAGGTTGCCGACAGCGCCAGCATGGCGGCCAAAGTCTGCCTGGACCCCGGCGTCTACGTGACCGAGGCGTGGCCAGGTCTGAGTGCTCTCCGCGCGTCGCGTCGGCGCAGCGTGGCGCAGCGTGGCGCCGGGCCCAGCTCATTGCCGATTTCTTCCAGGGGCGAGCGCGGCGTCCGCCTTCACCGGTCTCAGTCGACTGTCACGAGTGTACAAGGACCAGCTGGTCTACCCGCTGATCGCCGCCACGCGGGAAGGTAAGACGCGTGTCGCGCAAAATGGCCGCAAAGTGCGCTTGCAAACCCCGCCGCGAGCGTCATTGGCGTGACGAGTTGTCATGAGTTTGACCAGCGTGCGTTGCGGTCCATCCAGCGCTGCGTCTCCCCGTGGCGTTCGGCCTTTCGGCGCTCCCCCCCGAGCTGCTGCTGCTGGTGCTGCGGCTGCTGGACGTGATCTCGGTGGTGCGTCTGTCGGCCGTCTGTCGGCATTTGAACGCCGCCGCCGCCGACGCGGCCCTCTGGAGACACCTGGTGCGCCGCGACTTCAGCGGTGAGACGCGCACCTCCCATGACCTCGAGTGACCTTTACGTGTGCTCATGTGATCTCTTTGTTGACCTTTAGATCACAAATGGCAGGGAGAGACCAACTGGAAGGAGGTCAGCCATCATGCTCGCTCGCTCGCTCGCTCACATGGCCGACAACGACCTTACGTGTGTGCGTGTGTGTGTGCGCAGCTGTACAAAAGTTTCTACAAGTTCCGTCAGAAGCGAGGCGTGGTGGAGCGCCCCTGCTCGCTCCCTCCTTTCATCCACCGGCCCCTGTTTGGCCCGGTTCCCTTCGCCCCGCCGCGCATCCCCGGCATCATTGGCGGAGGATATGACGAGCGACCGCCGGCCTTGCCCTACGGCGCGCGCTACGACCCCATCGGCCCGCCGCCGCTGCCCGGCGGGCGCCGGCGGCGCAGCGACCGCGCCCCGGCGGGCAACGCCGCTCGGCGACGTCCGCAGAGGCTTCATCTGACAGCGGAAATCCGACATTAGCGGATGGCTTTCACGGCCGCGCCTCCCGCATGCTGGGCTGCTTCTTGATTGGATGTGGTGTGGTGAGCCGCCCGAGCAGCCAGGAAGTAGTTGGCCACATTTGACAAGCGTTTGGCATCTGGCAGAGTTGTACCCACTCGCAAAAAAACGGGGAGGCGACGCGCCGTTTGCATCACATTTCCAGACGAACCAGAAATGCACTCGAGGTGAACCCGGTACAGTGTTGCTGTTGGGCTTCGCAAATTTTGTCAACTACAGCTTATTTGTCATTTTTTTCATTTTTTCTTGGGGGGGGGGGTCTGTTCTTGATTATTTTCTCTCTTATTGTGCTCAGGTAAAGCATTAAAAATAGGACTTTGGCACCATCACGTCATGTTTTGCTGCCAAGAAACCGGAAGGAGGTGTTGCGTTTGGACAAAAGTAGTGCTTTGTTGCAAACCTGTGGCAACGACAAGCCAATTTCAGTGCAAATCCAGCCACTGGATTGGGATGGCAGGGAGGGGTCACTGCGCCTCACAGGATGTGGCCGTGGAGCTTGGCGAGGCTGGAAGCGTCACACAAAGGCATCCAAGCAACATCCTTGGAGCTTTTCATGGATCAAACAAACCCTTGCGCCTTCTGATCTTCACCTTTGTCGTGCAAAAAAAAAAAAACGACTAAACTAGTCAACAGGTGGAACATTTCAAGCCCCCCCCCACCCCCCAGGAAGGTGCATATTGAGTTTCTCCATCACTTTGACGCACAAGGCCAACACGCCGCGTCGTGTATTCGCCTCTTCCCTGCCTCGATTTGCTGATGTGAGGCCTGCTCGTTGGCGTTATCGATGGCTTTTGACAATTATCGTTCTGAAGAGGTGTGCTTGTTTAATATTCCATATTTTGGTGTGTGACTTCATTAAAACAAATGATTGAAAGGTGCAGGCTATACAAGCATTTTATTGCAAAGACTTCAACTTTGAAAGAGACTGTGGGCGCACCTTCCTCCCAGTCGCGCCTTCTCACCTCACACAAGGTAGGTTTTCTCCCGTACTTCACTGCGCATGCGTTCGGATGGAACCTAACCCCTTGTTTTCTCCAGTCAGATGATCCGATTGAATCGAACGGCCAGGAACCCTGACCGTTCAACCAAAACCGGAAGCAATCGCCAACCCCATCGACGGGGCAGCCTCGGAAAAGCAAACGAGCTCAAAGGACGTCGGCGTGCGTCGATGACGTCAAGGCCTGAAACGTAAACGGTCGCATGCTTGACGTCACCAGATTGCTCCCGACGGCAAGCGTTGAACGTCACACCGGCTTTCTCCGCGTTCGTTAGCTGCGTGCGCGAGCACCTGGAATCTGCCGTTCGTGGTCGCAAAAGCGGGTCCGGCGGCACCGCAAGTGAAATTCAAAGATATCCTCAAAGGAACACAACGAACAAAACGTCAGCTTCAAGTGGCATTCGAAAACATTTAATTGGTGAGGCGCCAAAAACAGCGGTTTCGAACGAATGCTTCTTGATATTTTTTTACAGAGAGACGACAAAATGAGCTGCTAACAAAGACCGGATAACAAAGACCGGAGCCATTGCCAAATCCAAAGTCCGGCGAACGCCGTCCCCGGAATTTGCGTGGAGCACGTGACCGAGCAGCACGTCAATCACACGCCCTCAAAAATCGAGCTGCCAATTTCCTTTCGTCCAGTCTCGATTTAGTGGTTGGAAGATCAATCGAAGCAGTAAAAGATGGAGTGAAGTTTGGACTTCGTCCCCGTCACGAGGACAAACTCGAGCGAATGCCTTTAAGAGGTTCCTGTTACCGGAAGTCGGAGGGGCGGGTCTCGCGGAGCCACACAACGGAGCCCGTCCGCGGGCCCGAGCCGGGGTGAGCTGAGCTGAGCTGTCTCATCCCGTCCCGTCCTGTCATGGTGTCTCGGCGCGGAAGTGGGACATGGCGTCGCTAGTGGGCTCGAGTGACGTAAACGACGCCGAACTGGACGCGTCCCTGCGTCAGATGCTCAAGGCCATCGCAGACGAACGCAACCGACTCAACGCTCGCCAGGAGATCGGCGGCCTGGGTCAGACTCGCGTTCGATTGCGCCGCCTCGTTCAAGTCACGCTCGGGCTCGGCACTTTGCTGGGACGTCACTGCGGGTCACGTGCCTCTGGAAAATGAGCCTGGCGGTGTGCGGCGGTCACGTGACCGAGCAACAGGTCCGAACGCCGCGGCGTCGGCACGCGGGGAGGAACCGAACCGTGTGACGTCATCAGCTCGGCGCCCGGGACGCTTGGGGTTTTGTTTGCCGAAGCCAGAGAGCCTTGGGAGAGAATTTGTCAATCTCCCCGTGTGTGTGTGTGTGTGTGTGTGTGTGTGTGTGTGTGTGTGTGTGTGTGTGTGTGTGTGTGTGTGTGTGTGTGTGTGTGTGTGT